>OU343221.1:39701248-40024193 GCA_910596185.1 Chrysanthemum makinoi
TTAAGAGAGTGTTTGGTATAAGGACAAAAACAATGTTGCGTGATGTAATTTATTTGCTTTTTCTTTGTAGGATGATAATATGACTTAAAACAATGTTGTATGCTAACCGGTTTATGCAGGGGATAGCACAAGTGTGTTATCAAATTTTACCCATTTTCACTTTAATGTGAAAATCGTTAGCCCTTGGTCAAAGTCTATGCTCCACTATGTTTGTATATGTGATATCGACTTTTCCTAACTAGAAATAATTAATGTCACATGTTTTAAGCAAAATTTCGTGTTTCGAAAAAGTCCCCGACACCTAAAAATGGGTCTCATTAAGATTTCTGGTCTCCACGGACCAGACGGCACCATTAATTTGGTTCCGTCCATTATGGATTTTGGTACCGCCATACCTCAGTGCAGGCGACCAGCGGCACCAATTTAAAGGTTCCGCATGTGTAAAGCAATGGTGCCGTGGATCCTACAGGTAAGTTATTGAATTTTACTAAATCCCGCAATCTAATTTACCAAACTTCATTTCTAGGATAGTTGTTAATGCATATCTTTTATACCTCACTCAACACATCCTCAATGGATTAACTTAGGATGTTTGACATGATTTTTGACACTTCCATCTCATTAGAAACTACCATCTTTGTATGGATTAACATCAAATCCATGAATCCTTAGTTCCATAAATCGACACAATCAAGATGATCATTTTCACACCTTCATCAAGTTACTTTTCCTCAAGCTTAGCATTTCTATAAGCAAAGTCAAAATGACTAAATCCTTAACCTCAAATAAGCCACTTAAGAAAACCACTAGGATTAGCATTCGATGTTGTTGCTTCATTAACTTGAACTCTTCATCCTCAGACTCATTACCTCTCAACATCTCATCACCCATTCAAGATGTGAACTTTTTAAACTTGAGTACTCCAACTCCACCACCAAAATCACACACGATCACCCAAAACACCTTCACTACCAAAGTCTCCAAAGCTTGTACCTATCAAACTTTGTACCACCAACATCTCCTCACCCGTTTGAGGATGACTTAGATGACTTACCGAGACTAACAAATCTGGACTCATTATTTGCAAAGATATCATACACAAGTCTATCATATGACTATAGATATTGTTTTGTATCTACATGTATTGCCTCACTTGGTTAACATGAAAATAATGTGTCATCCTTCAAGACGATAAGTATTTACATAGAGTCATAACTCACATGTATGTTAAAGACATACTATCAAGTCTTGTTATCCTTGACTTCAATCTAAGCTTTATAATCTAAAAAAATTAGGATTGACAACTTAAGTATTTCATCCGAAATATTCAAGTATATGCGACTTACGATTGTAGTCATTAAAAGTCATATCCAAAAAATCAACACCCAAGTATTTTAACAACACATGTTGAAACACTTATCCAAAACAAACAACCCACTGTGCCAATTATCCCTCTTTGACACCTACTATCCCTCTTCCATCTTTTGGCACCATTAAGCATATTGCTCATAAACTTCCAAGAGCATCCTTTAAATCAAATGTGCCCTTTCAAGGTGAACCTATACCTCAGCCCCTAAGCTTCATAGACATAACCAAAACTTCATGCACTTCACCCACTAGTTGTAGCAACCAATGAACCATAAGAATTAGTATCCGTACTTTTGTGTGTTCAACATCTATGGACAAATAATCAACCTAAGTACTCCCATAGCACAACAAACCCCTACATCACCACATCCTTATTTAGACACACTAGAAGACCTACCACCTAGATCAACCAATCCACCATCCTTACCATCATTTGAATTCGCTGAGTGTATTGCTCAAAAAGCCCTTGTGTCCAACACTTGTACTGAATCAAATGCACGCTTGAACAAACTCAAACATTCCTTCCCACATATAAGGACTTAGATAATTCATTATGGCTAGAACCTCAACTATCAAATAAGCATGGTGCTCTTGGTAATTGTTGTCAATTTCCACTAGGTATAAGTAGTACTACCTTCACAAATTATCAAAGTATTAGTAATACTTTGTCGTTAAACTTCGGCATAAATTTCGTTAAACCTCAAATCAACATTTTAACAACATATGTTAAAATGCAATCTCAAAGCCAACATCATACACCCCAAGCAACAATGACTCTTGAGGAGTATACATAAGAAACTCGAGTGAATTCCTCTTGTCATCATCTAGTGAATATAATCTTGAGACCAAGTTTATTTAGATGGGACTATCCGATTCAAACACTTTGGCTTCATATCTTCATTTAGGAAAACATGATGTTTTGAAGAACATTATGCCTAAGATTCATGCGTTAAGCTTTCATCTTGTTAAAAGGATATTGTATATCCTATGCATCATTCTTGTGACATAAATAGTTGTGTTACAAGAGATTTCATTACACCTCATTGGCTAAATGATCTTGAAACAAACATCTACAAGTTCTATGAACTAGCATATCCAATTCATCTTGTCATACTTATTTTCATAAGCATGATAACTTTATCCCATGGATAATCTCATTTGTTGAAAGATACTATTTGTATCTATTTTCTTTCAAGTGTACATCATAACCTAACCTTGCTCAAACCGAGTGCACATCCAAGGTTAAAACTACACATCTTTAGAGCATACACAAGATCTATTGAAGTTGGTAACCTTATTTAGATTCTTGTTAAATAAAGAGCTCTCTTGAGAACGTTCTTAGTTTAACATATTCCATTCTCTAGTCTTAGATGATCAATTCACATTTAAAGTACACACTTCAACTCAACATAAAAGATGTCATCCATTAGATCATACAATTAGCTGTGTAATTTGAACAACTTTAGATTCTAAACACAAGATTCAAACACATTGTTTATCAAACACACCATTGTTAAAATTCATGTGTATAACATGACGCCTTCATCACCTTAGTTATATTGCATATTAGTTGTGTCACATTAAGCCAAGTATTGGTAAACTATCATCTTTTATGCACTTTAATAGGCAAAAGTAGGAGTTCCCATCTTTCTAACATGAGAATGACTACCGGAGAACCTATTGCACTAGAAACTCAATTTGACCTAACGGTTGAATTGCTTCCTCGAGAGAAGTTGGGTATGTGGAATCACCCGTAAAAATGGTCGTGTTTAGCCTTAATTGAGCACCGCTAGTAATAGTCTCATATTCATTCTCCAACTTGAAAAATCTGCTTTCCTATACTTGCCTAAAGTAAGTGTTAAAACATTGATAGTTTGCCTCGCCTTAGGAATACTAATCAAACAAGTAGTATATATGACTTTTCTTATAAAACCACTTGCATTGCACTTACATGTGTTGATTACATGTTCTTGTTTAATACGATAAGTTGATTTGACATTATCTTAGTGTTTGATAACTAGTCAAATGTGTAAACCTTAGTAAAACCACTTGCATTGCACTGTGTGATTACATGTTCTTGATTGATACGATAAGTTGATTTGACATTATCTTAGTGTTTGATAACTAGTCAAATGTATAAACCTTAGTAAAACCACTTGCATTGCACTTACATGTGTTGATTACATGTTCTTGTTTGATACGATAAGTTGATTTGACATTATCTTAGTGTTTGATAACTAGTCAAATGTGTAAACCTTAGTAATGCGTTTTTATCTTCATAATGCTTGTATTCTTGTTTCATGCTACTAAACTTTTAAACCTAAACTTTATTTATATGATGCTTACTTTTGAATTGTTTTTAGCATAACTAACATGTTACTTATGAACTCATAATATGGCATTCTGATACGTGATAATTTTGATATGATATATTTGTGTTTGAAAGCTATTAGTTGGCATTCATTACATCGATGTGTAGTACGATCCAAATGATACATGCTCTTGTTTAAAATGATCAATTGTCTTGACATTTTCTTGGTGTTTGATACCTACTTGATTAATTGTCAAATGTATAAACCCTAGAAAGTTTTTGTGATGCTTTATGCTACTTAATGTTAAGCGTAAACATGATTTGCATGATATTTAAGGTTGAAGAAATTTTGTCATCTATATAATGTTTCACATGACTAATGTGTTATTTGTGAACTCATAATATGTCATTAATGTATCCATGTTTGAAAGCTATTGTCTTTTGTTGACATTCCTTTAAATCTATGCACAAGATGGTCTAAATGATACATGCTCCAAATTGTTATGTCTTAAACATGGCTTGCATGAATCTTTCATCATGTTTCTTTTGCTTCTTGTCACACTATTTTTTTTGCTACGTGTGCACATATAATCTGTCAAAGTGCTTTTGGTATGACTAACTTTTAGAAGCCTTTTTATCTTACAAATTAATCACATAGATTATTGTATATCCAAGTATGCTTAAGTATCTAAGTCTAACGACAAAACAATCTCATAATGAAATGTCTTGAATAAAGTCGTATTCTTGCATAATATGATTGTTTTGATGCTATCTTGTGTGGTGATTTCTTGTCTACTAAGTGCAATGTGTTGTTTTTGCTTATATAATATGTTATCATTTGATTTCTATCATGTTAACATCTTTTGTCACTAACAAATTTGTTTTGTAGGTTGATAACAAATTATTTGTTATCTCACTTGGTTCTAACTTTTATATGCTCATTTTGCATAATCCCTTTATTGCTACGTAGATTAGTACTATGCTTTATGGGACCCCTACACTTGCATATAGTTTAAAAGCATATAGAGTTCTAGAGGGTTGGCTTTGCATTTTTGTCTTTCAACCGACCTCTTTCCAAATCTCATTTTGCTTCCGCTTTCCAAAAATCACCTCCATCATTATTTAGTTATAACAATACTCTAATCCTCTTCACTTCCTATTAGGAAACCACATGCCTCATCATACGATCATCTCATATTAATCGAGAAGAGGTACGTGACTTTAAGGATGAAGTTCATTGTATGCTAACCATCATCCGGAAAAACATCACTAAGCTCATCTCTTTCGTTAACCCAAATAACCTCCTAAACACTTTGTTGTCATTCCTTATTTGATACACATTATGTTGGATGTCCACCAATTAAGGGGAGAGAAATCCATTCACATAATTGTCTTTTGTCAAATTTTATGTCTCTTAGACTCTAAAATACCAACACATAGGCAAACACCACTTAGCTAAAACCGGTTCACTAAACTACAACTAGTTCAACCTTTTTAACCTTTTTATCACAAGTTTGCACCAATACCTCATCAAGTGAAAAACACATCATGTGTTTTACAAACTTCTTCATCTCCACAATCAACAAATCTAGGATTTTCCTTAAACCTAGCACCTTACAACTTCACTATCTAGAACACCATCATAGGATCTTATCCTTTTCTCGCTTGACATATATCATGCATGTCATTGTCAGTGCAAACGATATATTAATCAAAACAGCCATTTCCAACACGTTGGTCCATCCAACTCTCACTTATATGATGTCATTCTCATCCTCATATAGGTACTCATTATTATTATTAGTATTTTCCATATTGTCTTCACTTCTTTTCAAAGTGATAATCATCCATGTCGGTCAAAACCATGCTAATACTACCTTTCCCATTGTCACCTAGAATAGGTCATTTTATAATTCGTGTCAATCAATGAACGAATTTATCTTCATGTTATCACTTTTATATATTCTTAGATAGAACGCATTATTGATTACTCTTGGGTTGAAGCATATGAGAACTTGCTCAAAACAATAGGTTGTTAGCATCAATAAATCATTCAAATCATAACCCTTATGCATCATTGAAATGCAATGTCCATTCATATTTTTTCTCTTAGCTTTGGTCACTTGACATGACGAAAGGATTGCATGAGTCCATATTTTTATATTTGCTATACATATGAGTTTCTAACTCCTTAATAGCTTCCTACCTAATCACCACCACCTTCCATCACCACTTTCACTAATCATCACCACCATGGATTAGCAAAACTTACTTTTGTAAATCTCGAGTCATCTACCATCACCACATGAATCCTACTAGTAAACCGACACCAACACTAGCACCACTAGTGGCACACCCGTGAGAGACTTCATATCTTGTTTCTAGGAACTATTTTGTAGGCTTTTATCATATTATATTCTCACTTTTCTTATGATTGTAATTAGGAGACTACACTTCATGAGATCTTTGATTATATCATTTATCACATATATACATCTTATTTTTCTTTGTGAAAAGATGAAATATATTGCACTAATGTTTTTCATTGTAGGTTCATCATCATATACACTCGATTGTATATAACTTACTCATCTAAGGATGAAGTTTGCATCAATTATTTTTCTTATTTTAGGTGCTTCTTGACACCCTAGAACAAGGAGGAATATCCTTTAAGCACTCATATTGCATCGTCTATACACTTGGTTGTATATGACATATTTGTCTAAAGACAAAGCTTCTATTATACTAATATTTATTTTGAAGGTTCATCTTGACGCCCTAGAGCAAGGGGAGCTTCCATCAAGAATTTATTGAATGCATCTTATACACACTTTGTTGTATATCACTTACTCGTCCAATGACTAATATAGTTTTGCACTAATATTTGTTTTGTAGGTTTTAATCATACCTTGACGCCTCAAACAAGGGGGAGCAACCGTCAAAGGGGAGCATGCACGCATTTAGCATCATTCTCACTTTTCAACAAGCATTTGTGCTTCGATAAAAAGTGGAGAAAATAGGCTAACATTGCTATGCATTTTTCTTTTTCATATATTTCTCATAATTTTTGTTGCATAAAACTAACCTTGATGTAGGTTAAGCCTCTTTATTTGATCCATGGATCCGCTACCAAACAAGGGACGGATTGAAGTGGGCAATTTAACTTCACTAGGGATGATGCAAGCTCGCCTTTTGGGGAGAAATAAGTTAAACTCAAGGACACATACTTTTGTTTCGACAAAAGGAGGAGAAGAGTGTAAACGGAGAAGGTAATGTAAAGGTAGTAAGGATAAAGTAACCTTTTACATTTTACTTTATATTACGTTTACATATATTTGTCATCATCAAAAAAGGGGAGATTGTTAGTGCAAATATTACGATATTTAATCTATACAGTCTCGTTTGTTTTGATTGATGACAAACATGTAACTTGTAATACATAACGTAAAATGTACAAGTTACTTGTAATCACACTTTGTCTCAACATACATTCAACACCTCTCGATGTCTCAAGTCCTCGTATGTTACAACACAGGTTCGCACATGTTTGTTATGTGGCATTATGATCAAACCCATTAACAAATCATTTAGAATGTTTAAAATACGTTTAGAGTCACTAAGTATTTTAATAGGTTAACCATTCTATTTCGAACCTCATTTTACATTTTGCATTCACAAGTATTTCAAAAGGTAACTAGACATTTTATTAACTAGTTACATAATACATTTTACAAGTTTACTTTGATAAACTTTTAATCTAAAAATGGAAATACATATTACATCATGGCATGCATCATCTTTGAATCTTTAGAAGATTTCATAGAATATTTTGTTTAGATTTGGACTCTACATATCTACAAAATCTTGATGGATTTGGTTGACTTTGGAAAGATTTGGTAATCTTGCTGATGTGACACCCACGGTACCAAAATGGTATAAAGGGCGGAACCCTTTTAGGGTTCCGTGGTCCGTGGACGCTCCGTCCATTTTGGCTATAAATAGCAGAAACCAAGTTGTTTAACTATCCCTTCAAACACACTTTCTCTCTACCTTCTTGCATCATTTAGATCTATCAGATAACAATGTAGAAACATACATTAATCACTCTCACAATGATCATGATCATAATACTTCTAACATTCATCTTTGTTGTAAGCATACTCTACATCTTGATCAAACAAGGAACGCTTGGAGATCTAGCCATTCCCACTCACCACAAGTTGAAGATCTATCACAACAAGTTTAGGGAACTTGTGATCTTCATCATGAAGGCTTCCTATCAATGGAAGATCATTTAGAAGTAGTTATTCATATCCATTAGACATTTGTGTCATGGATCATTAGTGTAAACATCATTGCATCATAACAACACTTTCACCAAACTAGATTAGATGGTTTATGTGTTTGTGCCATAAAACACAAGGTTTGTTATGTTGGGCCAGAAAACATATTGGGAGTGGTTTTACCCAAAAGAACTCGACATCTAGCTTAGTGTCGAAATATTGTATAGGCGACGTTAGGTTGGTTCTACCTCGAACTAGAACCCGGTATTTAGCTTTGTACCAGAAAAAGTGTAAGCAACGATTGTAAGGTTTTCTCCGCCGAGAAGGGAGCTTGTTGATTTAGTGAAGTAACTCTCGAGTTGGGTACTCGGGGAGTGGAGTAGGGCGGAAAGGAGATCCGTGACCGAACCACTATAAATCATCGTGTTCGGTTTGCACTTTCCTTTCTTTATCTCTTTACTTTTATAGTTGCACTATACTATTGCTTGTGATGTGGTTTGATGTTAATGCTTGTGTGACAACATGGTTTTCTACGCTTTACATTGGTCACAAACAATAATTGGAACTTTCATATTATAACAAGCTTTATAAGAAATTTGATACTAAAGATCTAAAGTTTTTAAACGGTAACGTATTCACCCCCCTCTACGTTTCCACAGAATTGAACCCGGTTACTGCCATAAGGTTGAATTATTGGAGGGATATTTCTTTTCACCCTTTTCTCATTTCATTTCTTTTTCATTCTTCAACCCCTTCAGTGCTTACCGAGACTTCATAACTAGAACCTTGTTGGGTTTATTCCAGTTCTAGCTCTATCTCAGTCCGCACTCTTCCCATATCTCACTTTTCTCCTTTTTTCATCATACCCAAGGACTTCTACACTATCTAGTGGATTGTCCCTGGGTAGATCCCTCCGGCTCTGGCGGGATCGTGGGAACGAATACCTAACCTAACCATCCTTATATCACCATACATAAAGTAAGTTTGGTCGGTCTATTTGGTATTGTTCATCTGCCATTGGAACCAATTGAAAACCATTTAAAAATCAATCCAGATACTTGTGATATATTATCAAAGCATTTTGTACCTGAATTGTTTTTGATATTTTTAGAAAAAGAGCTCCCCCTCAACATGTGCATCATGTATTTGAAATAGTTTTGGCACACGGAGGCAAGAGGAAGGATTCACTTCTTTGATTACCATTTTCAAAAAGATATCAACATCACTTTCCTGATCAAAATTAGTATTTTTCATACTTTGTTAAAGGTATTTTTGGAAAGGATGTGGTTTTTCAAAAAGTTGCCCCCCCTCAATATGTGCATAGGGATATGAAAGTGTTTTGCACATATTAGGGAAAACCTGCACATTGAAACAAATTGGTCACCTTTTATCAGATTGCATATTTATATCACATTTTCTCCCCCGATCAAAAATTTCAAATCCTTTGAGATTTTGGATCTCAAGTGATTTAAATATGCAAGAAACAAAACTTTGTTGGAGAAAAATGTGTCCGGTTTTATTTGATCTAAAAAGGACTACTCCTAAGTTCCCTTTTGACTAAAAGGAACAACAAATCATAACCTATCACTACCATATACATTATAGTTATAGTTGTTTATAGTACAGTTACCACATTACGCAAATCATAATACAAAACAAAACTACTACAGGAAAAAGTCTTCATTCAGTTCATTGAAGTAGCTTGTAATGACCTTCACGAAGTCTACCACCCACAAAACTTTCTAGGCTGCGATAAATCATTCTAGTCTTGAGTCTACATCCGATCGCAGCAATGAAGTCTTCACACATCTTCAAATCCTGTTCAGTCCAGAATTTTGTTTTGTTCCACGGTTTCAGGTCAATTTTGATTTCCTTCACTCTCGAGTTCAATTCTTCTTCGACCATCTTGAGTGTACCATCACTGAACTTGAAAAGCTCGCACGCTCATTAGCATAGTGACCATATCTGTCGGTGAAAAGGACGGCTCTAGGAGTGTCAATCACTTTATAGTCATGACGAAATTCATTTCCTGTAGCTTGCCCTTGCGGTCTTGTAAGGTTGACCTGAGTCTGGTAGCTTTCCATGCCGAGCTGAAAGTCCCCAACTCTTTGTCGAATGACCAAGCCCCTGATCCAAAGATTGATAGCAGCAGATAGAGCCTTCTTCTCACAGACAGGTAGATGGTCAAGGTGTCCTTGGAGGTTCAGAAGATAGAGATCTTCAAAGTCATTTGGTATCAGGTGTTTGAAGTCGTTCTCTTCTATAACATAATCTTTCAAGTCTGCTCTTCAAAGAACAATCTTCTTCAGGTAATCATAGCCATAGATTGAGAAAATCTCTAAACTGACAACACTTAGAATGCGCAGCTTGGATCGAACAGCTTTGCGACTCTTTTCAGCACTATGTCGGTCGATGTAAAATTTCCTCTTCTTGAACCACCAATGAGAAATGCCATACGAGGCATAAATGTCATAAACTTGTTCCTTGTCCACCCAGAATTGATCGGGTACCAACTATTCAAGACCTGGATCAACGTAGGTTGCAGCTTTCATCTTGGAAATAGATAAGGCTGGTTGTCTTTCAGAATTACGACCACATAGATAATCTAGGTCATGGTTGAAGAAGAACTCTGACTGAATTGTCAAGTGTCCAGGTTCACCACCGAGAGGAAGAGGCTTGTTCACATTGAAACGGCTGATCTGCTCACTGACTGGATCATTCAGCATCTTATGACATTCTTCCATCTGGTATTGAAGCTGATTGGCATCTGAGTAGAAGACTTTGACGATTTCAAACGCTGGTCCTTCAAGATCCTTCGGAGTGATGGACGAGATTCCCCTCTTTTCACAAAACCACTTCATAAAGCTGCCCATATCACCAGTGATGTGAAGAAGAGAGTCTTCAGCTGGGACTTCATAGTTGGTAGCGATGGATGATCCCCAGTTGTTGTCAGAGATCATCGTGTCAGACTCTAGAATATACCTTGAAGGTTCAGGAGTTTGAGGTCTCTCTTCGGCGAACCAGCTTTGAGTTATGTCTTTTGAAGGTGTAACTCTAGAGGTTTTAGCTCGTTCACCCGAAACGTATGCATCAAAGCAATCCTCATCTTCAGATGGCTTAGGGATATGTTTTGTGGATGCATCATCGTCATCGGATTCAGACTCTGCCATGACATAAGACTCTTCATGTAGTACCTGGTCTTCTGGGATAGTGGAGAATGTGGGTGCAAACCGTGAATCCACCGTGGTCCATGCTGCAGACTTCTTTTGAGTACCCTGATCACCGGATGAGCTGGATTGATTTGAAGGTTTTGGAGGAGATGTTGGTGGTTGAGGTGAGGGTGTAGTGGTTGTGCCAGAAGATCCACTAACACCAGAAGTTCCAGCTCCTCCAGTTGGAGGCGGGGGAGGAGGAGGTGGGGATTTGGGACCTTTATGTAATGACTCCAAAATTGAAGTCCTCCTTTTCCTCTTAGCCTCCCTTTCTCAAATATCCTCCAGAAACTGTAGATGATCATCGTGCTTAATCGATTCTTCAAGTGCTTCATATAGCTTCTTATGAACTGCATCCTGGTGCTCATTAGCATCATACATCTTATCAGACAGAACAACTCTCATATCAGAAATGGGTAAATCCTTGAATCGTTGAAGCAATGGTGCCTGCATTGCCCATTCAATGGCATCTTTTACCTCTCTCTCAATTGCGTCCGCAACTCCTTGATCGAACTTAAGGTTCTCCAGCTTGTAGATACGACGCTCGAGGACGTTGATAGACTTAGGCAATTGCCTCTCAAGAGCTTCAATTCTCTTCACAGCCTTGTCGAGCAATTGATCTGATGTAAGAATTTGAGGTGGTGAAGCCGGTGGAGTGTCCGTGTCATTAATTGTAACCACTGGTTCGAGTGATAGATCCTTAGCATGTTCAGGTGGTGGAAGTGCGGTTGTTAGAGCAGGATTGGGCGGTGGAAGTACGGTTGCATGAGTAGGTGCTGACATCGGAGGAATGGTTGATGTGTCCTGTTGAATGTCGACTGTATACATGGACTCGGCTTCCTCTTTTTCATCATTTAGCTTATAAGGCTCATTATCTGAGGGTTTGTCATTTAAGAACTGATCACCAAATGAGAATTCAGTATCTAGATTCTTCAATGAGGATAGAGAACCTGTAGACATGTTTGTTTCTTCCATGTGCCTGTGTTCATCAGATCTTGACTCAAGGATCTCCTGTGAGTCTTTCAGCAGTTCGTTTTCATCATTCTTATCTGATTGGGTATCACTTGATGCAAGTGTATCTTCCTATGTTTCAGATACCTCCTTTTCCATTCCAGTTAGTTCTTGAGCTGAAGATGATTCAATGCTTCTTTTCTTCAGCTCAAATTGGGTGGTAGTTCTTGATGGTGAAGAAGAGAAGGTAAGAAGCATGTGAGCGGCTTGTTCAGCTTCTACACCAACAATCCCTTTCCCTTTGTCTTGTGTGATAGAAGTTGTTTGACGTGGCACTGGCACAGGTTATCTTATAACAACTCCTCCTACTGGTGGTCTCATGTTCTGGCTTTCCAGGCTTTGTTTAATCCCTTGTTGCAAAGCAGCATCGTCTTCATCTATCAATCTCATGTCACCCGTTGGAGCCTCGGTCTCTTTAACATTCCCCTTTCCTGTATCTTTCCTTCTCCTTTTTTGCTTCTCGGGTGGCGATAGAACAGATGTCGAGGTGTCAGTACTCATCTTTCTCTTGGGAAGACTTGAGTAGGTGGAAATAGATTGTTTGGATTTTGATTGAGAGGAAGTAGATTTGGAAGTGTCTTCAGTGGATGTGGCAGAGACCATCTTTATGTATCTTTTGAAGTAATCAGCCTTCTTGATTTGATCATTGAGTAAAGCTTCAGGAATTGCCATGCCAAAGATCACTTTGTTTGTACCTTTGGCAACATATTTCAAGTTACCAAGCAAGAATTCACTGCTTGCCTCATGTAAAACTGCTTCAGTTCTTGGATTGAAATGATGTTTCTGCTGCAAGTGCTGGATGATTAGCTTTGAGAACCGAATGCTAGGAATCACCCTTTTGTTGTCACCTTTCCTCCCCTTTACTTGATTTAAGAAGTTTTCTCTGTCGGTAATGAATGTATCCATGGCCAATGAGAGTTCTTCCCAAATTCGTTTCGCAAAATCAACATTTCTTTGCTTGAAAATTCCCCACAAAACTTGTAACATTGGAGCCCTTATTCTGTCAAACCCTGATGTTTTCCCTGTTAAGCAAAGGTTGAGGACGGTGGCAATGGCTCAGCAGGGTTGATGCGTGTCATTGGTGATTATAGAAGAGACACGTGTAAGCTTAGTAGGATATCCCAGTTCTTCCACAAAGTTCATTAGTTCTTCATTATTAGGTGGTGGTATAAACTTATTAGTGGGATCTCGAGGTGTGATTCCAAGTGTCTCCCTAAGAGTTTCAGTGTCAAACTCATACCATTGGTCATCCAGCTTGCAGGAGTATTTTGCTGCGATCTTGTTACATATAACAGTATTCCAGAATTGTTGTAGATGAATGGTAGGGATATTGCACCTCATGGTTAGGGCACCAAAGAAGTTGGTGTTCTTAAGGATATCAATGGCGATTCGATAGATAGGGTTTGGTTGATGTCTGTTCTCATCCAAGTAGCAGTTGCTCTTCGCTATATCAACCCATTCATTATGAGGAAGAAGTTCCTCATCAGTAAGCACAACTGGTGGAGTATTGGTCACTGGGATATCAGACGAAGTTGTATCTGCCATTGTGTTTCTGTAAGATATACCCAAGACAACAGTATTGACCAGAAACATGGTTAGGAGTTATATAGAAACAGAGTCATTCATCATAACAGTTCCATACCTATGGTATATCAGTATGAAACAGACCAATCAAGACAAGCAAAAGATCATGTAGGATGATACAAATCGCATATAAGCATAAGTCGCATGTAAGTCATGACAAATCGCATGTTTTGACAACAAATCGCATGGAATACAGCAAAACAGACAAATCTCAAAACTCAGCAAAAGACATCAATTCGCATATGTTAAAACACATGTGGCAAATCGCTCAGAGAAAATCGCACGCAACAGTAAACTAGATAAATCGCAAAGAGAGTATATAGAGACAAGTCGCTTAATTTATTGAAACGACAAATCGCATCAATTTTAAATAGACAAGTCGCTAAACTTAATTACTATGACAAATCGCCTGCAACAGTTAAAATGAGACAAGTCGCAACCATGAACCCAAAAACAAATCGCTACCAGACATTTTTGAACACAGAAACAATATCAACACATAGGAAGAACCCAGCCAAAGAGACTTAATCACAACGGATTCATATTCAAATTCAATACATACAGCAACCCACTAAACCACGAATGAGGTCTATAACCCACATCAAATCCACATATGTGCGAGTTTCGCAAACAAGGGGACGAAGAACAGGCAAACAATTCAAGCACACCAAACATGTAACCGAACATGGACAAGACACACAATCATCTAATCTATCTAAATCTCAGCAGAAACTACAAAAACATAAACTAAATACACAAACCTAAATAAAGTGATATGACGAGGGAGGGGAGAGATGGATCTGCAATAGAGAGATATTTGTTAGGTCTAATGATTGATGGGATACGCGAGATACATATGTATAACAATATTAAAACCATACCATACAAAGATTATGCACAAATCGCTAGTTTGAATGAAGTAGAGAGAGTTTTCGAGTGTGGGTTTTGACCGGATATTAGAAAGCCTTTGATTAAGAGACAAATCGCAGGCCCATTTATACAGTCATTGTAACTTTAGACAAATTGCACAAATGGTCCCTGTACTTGGCAAATCGCTATATTGTAGCTATAACACAAATCGTCTATCTTAAACTAAGCACACATCGCAATGACAAGACTTATTCTAATCCTATTGCAAAGAACACTCAAATAGACATGATTTAGAGAAGCTAATTACAAATAAGGTAACATGCAGCAAGCCAGAGATCACAAGACACATGTAACACTCATGTAGAGACCCATACAACTCCTCCCCCTTAATCAATGTCACGATTTAAGATTAAGTGAACATTGATTGAAATACAACCACCCGTTTTAAAAAATAGAGTATATCTTCTGTTCGAACTTCATTTAAGCATCCGTATCATTATTGAATGATATTTCTAGAACCGTAGATGTTATCGATAACACAAGATACATCTTTTATTAGAGTTTGGGTAAAAGTTTAATAAATTTAAACACAAGTGAAGATGTTAAAAATATTTATGTATATTAAAAAAAATTAGAGTATAAATTAATTTTTTTTTACATGAATTAATGAGAACGAGTCCTGAGTCAAGTCGATCAGGAGTCAAAGTACGAATTACATCAATTCTGACAGGCTACAAGTCCTGAATGAGCAGTCTTCATTTCTGTTGGAAACCATGTCATGATATTCATGATTGAATTGAGCATCGTATTTGAAAAGGACTGAGGACACTTTGCACTAGTAGCACATGGGTTAGTATTGCAGAGAGATGGGTTAGTGACAGAAGTATCCTCATTTTTGGATGTTGTACAATCAGGTCAAGGAGTATCATCAACAGGAATCTTTTTAAGTCCAACATTCTTGAAGATTTTACGTGTGGGCATCCACTTAAGACAAGATCTAGGTAAGTACGACCGTTTGGATCCTATGAACTTAAATATTCTACCAGTAGGGATCCATTTGAAACAACTGCTAGTAGATTTGGATGTAGCCACTTCCCTGTTTTGAACATTGGTCCTTTTGTAATTAGTTTGTTTCATAGGGGATTGATTAGCTACTTGATGCTTCTTATAAGAACTAGATGAACTCCTATCATTCCTGATCTTAGGGCTTCAAACATTAAGCTGGGGATTGTTATTCATCATATTGGACTGAAATAGTGAAGTGACTGGTTTTGTCAAAACAATATTCTCATCAACTTGGGAGGCAAGCTTAGATTTCGACGGTTTAAATCTTTCTGTTCTAAAAGCATTGGGCTACCTAACTACAGTATGTTCTGAGTTGTTCAGTACAATTGGCTTTCCCAAGGTTGATGGTTTTGCAAACTTAGTGTTCACCCTATTTCCAATAGATTTCCTAAGCTCATTTTTTAAGGCAACAATGGTGAAGCTCTTATCCTGAATTTGGGTTTTGAGGGCATCAATGTCTACCAACAAGGTGTTAGTTTGATCTAACAACTTGGAATTGTTCTCTAATAAGTTCTTTCTTAAGGACTCATTTTCCCTTAATAGGTTGGACACAAACAGAGTCAATTCATCATTCCTAGATTTAAGCGTACCACTCACCTCATGGTTAGGATTGTTCATCCCTATATTACATTTCTTATGCAGATCTGAGAGTTGTAATTTCAGATTGTATATGGTTGAATCTTTATCCTGAATCTGGGTTTTTAAGTGGTTAATTTCAAAAAATTCTCGAAATTATGGGAATTCCGGATTTATGCAAGGTTTTGTAGCAAGAAAACTTTCTTCTCTTTGTTGTATTGCAATTTCCATGGAAATACAATGTTTTTCAAGAATTGATTATTTGTTTGAAAGTTCATCATAAACCCCTTTTTCAACCATGTCATTTGTTATAAAGTTTTTAGATTCAGGCTCAACCAAGAAACATTTATCAATATCATATTCAGAGTTAGAATCATATTGATCAGGTACATTAGCAAATGCATTATGTTGATCAGTTAAGGGTACCTCATCACATGACACCTGTTCATTTGCTGGTATGGCATCTGTATTCACCTCATGCATAACAGGAGTTACTGAAATGCAAGTTGTTTCAAGCTTTTCTGCCTCTGAGCCTTTGTATTCAGTACAGCCGGTTTCATCATCCTTTGTTGTATCTGATATTCTGCATTCAGCATCATCCGTTCTTTCAACTGATCCATACCCGACATATCACAACTTTCACTTAATTTTTTCTAACACCCATTCAACACATTCAAATTATCATTCTCTTGAGCAGCTTCCTTAATGTACATTTCTACATTATCCATAAGTTGGATAAATGTGTTGATGAACTCATGAATTTCCATTCCAGTATGTTTCTTGAATTAAATTCCAGTCACGTGCTGATCAAAGTCTACGGAATATTCCCCATTGATAAATGGCTGAAATTGGTTGTAGATTACTTGAAGTGCAGCATTAGAATCATCCATTAATACCTTCTTTTTGGTAATTTGAAGCTTCAGTAGTTCTAAGTTCAGCAACACGGTTCTTGTCAATGTGGGTAAGTCCTGACAGAAGAGAGCATTGCATGTTCGATCCCTAGTTGTGGATAACAGTTGTGTGAGGTGCTGATGAAGTAGTTGAAAGGGCTCAATGTTGTATTCCATTTGCATTGCATCATGTGTCATTAACAAGTGTGATTCATTGATATTTGACTCAGAATGTGAAGGGTTTTGATCATAATTTGTTGAATCAATCAAGGTTAGACATTCTGAATAGCAGACAGTTTCTTTGTTCTGTGAGGTATCATAGAGTTCAAGCACTTTGGAGATTAAAGGGTCAGTGGTGTAAGACATTGTGAAGGATGCAAATGACAAGTATTGGTTAGTCACAAATCACATGTAGTAACCCACTTTAGGACAAATCGCTTAGCCTAAGTCGCAAAGATAACAAGTCGCTCAACTACACAAGTCGCTTCATCACGCAAATCTCTGAATCCAACAAATCGCTTAACTCAGTAACTCGCTAAATAACAAGTCGCCTAAAAATGACAAATCGCTTAAATAGCACAAGTCGCTGAAAGTACACAACTCGCTTAAATAAGCAAGTCGCAGAAAAGTGACAAGTCGCTACTCCGAATAAATCGCACAAGTACAACCACTATCCGGACAAATCGCTTAAATAAGTGATTTGAAACTGACACAAATCGCTTCCAAAACAGGGACAAATCGCACGTTTGAATACTTATCCGAGACACAAGTCGCTAACTTTAAACACAACAATACACCTCTTTTAAATCCAAAAACAGTCCAACCACAATGATTCAAGCCTTCCAAATCAAAACCTAAACACTTATGATGATCCTAACCACAAAAGTACAATCAAAATCCAAACTTTAACACAAAAAATGGTCCAAATGATGCAAATACCACTAAACTTTTTCAAACTCAAAAACCATATAAAACCACTAGAAATCCAACAACATGTAAGAGAGATGATCAAACCATGGCTTTGATACCATTTGTAACATATTGGATTTCAAAAACACACAAACAATCACAAATATGGGCGTATATATGGTTTTAGAGAGAGAAAGTGGGACATTCTAGTAAGAGAAACTCATGGAAGGTTAGATTCCAAATGAACATCCAACCCTCTCCCTTGTGAGGAGAGGGCTATTTATACAAACTAGCACGCCCTCCTTCGGGCTGTGGATCAGGCATACAATGGGTAAAGACCCGTCCTTCCTCCACGGTGTTGCACTAGACTAAACTACACTAATGACTAACTAACAAATAACGTAATAAATGACATGTCTACGAGCTAACTTAAGCTAAAATATATTTGGGGTGACTGATGCTTCACTATAGAATTTCCAATTCCTAACAGAAACTATTGCCCAAACAATTAGCATCCAATAGTTAGCAAGGAAACTTAACTTGTTGTATTCTTTGATTGTTTTGAGTCATGTTACTACATTAGGCATGAGTAACCGAAACAAATATACATGTGTAAATGAATATACCTAAATTTTAAGCTAGTTACTCTTTAGAAATATTTACAAAGCCTATACTGGACTACTTGTTTAATACTTATAAAAAAACGAGAACATGGAATTATTAAAGATTGAGGCTCAATAATTGATTATCTACATTGAAGACCAAAGAAAAAAGGAACCAAAAATATAAAATTTAAATAAGACAAAGGATTCTTAATAATATGGCTAAGGAGTAAAGAGGAGGCCCATTGACCAAATTGCATCAAATACGGGTTTTAGCCCTCTTCACCACTGAAGTAGTTGGACAGGTTGGGGGAGGCCCAACACCAACCTGTCCCCCTATCTCCTCCGCCCCTGAAAACAGATATGCATGAAACTCATTTAGTAAGTTGAAGCCTAATGTTTCCAACATTCTCAACCTTTCTTTAAAAGAAAAACTAAATAGTCATCTGAGAAAACTTTCCGAATACTTGTTTCAAATTCACATATAGTGAGGGATTTGAAATATAAGATGAGTGTCTTATCTCATATGCTCATACTATTGCAAGAGTTATAGTATGGAGATGTTGCCCTACCTTGCATGAGGTATTAGAGGTCAACGACATACTGACAGTCATCTTTACCGTTTCTAAAAGTGTAAAGTATTCTCATTCCTTAATGTGTAATGCAACAATGCTCTATGTTGAGCATAACTAGTTAGTAGATTTATCATAAAAGATGAAATCCTACTACAACTAGTATTAATAATTCTCTTGCATCATTTATACTTATACAACAATATGATTTATAATTCGTAAACATCTATATTAACAATAATCTAAACACTCTCAATTAGATATTGTTGTTGTCAGCTCATCTTGTTCTTGTACAAAATCAACAACTAGTCTTATACACAATATAATTTATATACATGATAAATCCTTAGTTAAAACAACATAAGGTTTCCATTCATATAATAAATTACTCCAAGTGAAATATACCATTTAAGACTTGCTTGAATGATATATTGCATTTGTGTTGGACTTAATTTTCCGCATTTTTTTATTCCATATAAACATCTATTTCAAGGTTATTTGTTTTATTCCCTAAATTCCAAGTGAAGTTTCATTCCAAGCTTAAGGATCAATACCTAGCTTAAATAGAATGATACCTTCAACATGTAATTTAAGAAAAAACACATTGCTCCCACTCAATGTCAGATTGTACTCAAGAGTTATCTTAATTCAATCAGAATCATATTGTAATTAAATTCAAGATCTCAGCTCTTAGATGCCCGATACAATCCAAACTTGGATTGCATAATTTTTTTATACTACATAAAGATAATGTAGATTCATAACCCTTTTGATTACGCACCGTCCTCGCAAAAGGTAATCATAAGAAAGAGTTATAAAATCTTGATTCCCATATTCCACATACAAGGAATCATGTATGACAATTAATTATCTTTATATAATTAATGCGTATATATATATGAAAATTTAATCACAGTCAATTGCTTGAGTATGATTAAAAACTTCTTATTAAATGTCATGCATTAATATGTATAAAATTTTGTCCTTGTGAGTTTTCTTCAAAAGAAACTCATTTCAACCTAATAGGTTAACTGTTAGTCGAAATAACAATCAAGCTCAAAACTCGATTTGCCTTTTAAGGACTGCATCTTATTATTCATAATTCAAAAAACATTTATCAGATTCAAGGTGTCATAATATATTTTATTTGTTAGCTGATTTACAATAATCTTCTAACTTATATCCCTCAGCATTGATATTAAAAATATCACTCAAGTGATGAGGCATCCTTGCGGATTTATGAATGAGAGTAATCATTATACTTCGGTTGATATTTTCATGTTTAACCTTAGTATGACATTAATAAGCGGATTTTAGAAGGTTAAGTATTCTGTTCTCAAAAACTTTGAGATTTGTATATGCTCCCACTTACTTTTGTAAGTAGAGACAATTCTCTAAATACTAAATATTTAAGCAACAATAAATTGCTCTTTATTGGGAACCACAAAATACATTTTAAGTTTTCATCTCTAGATTTGTTAATAAAATGCTTTATAAGATTTTAACAAGTTCATAACTTAAATCAAGACTTAATGAAATTCCTTCCAACAACTCAAATTAGGGTTTATAGAAAAACTCTAATTTCGTATCACTCTTTAACCAAAATTTCTAACAACAGTTTTGTGTTTCGTCAAGCTAGGAAGAACACCAAAACTACAATCTTCAAGCTAGGAAGTGTTGAATAATCAAAAATCCAAAAGGATCTAGGAATCAATTGGTTTGAGTGGAAAAACCTAAAATCCCTAATGAATTAGGGTTTTCAGTTATAGATTATCTTGAATACCTTCTAGGTTTGAACTATATTGAGTGTATCCATGACACACGCAATTTCCTAACCTTGATATGTTTTGGAGGTAGAGCAATTAAAGCTATCATGAACCAAACAATATGAATAAGGTTTGATCCAACACATTAGACATACCATAATGAAGTGGTATTCTATGCGTATTAGAATTGTGAAACTATATCAGAATTCCATAGATAACTTAATTCTCTTTGGACCAAATACTTGTCAATTGGGTCGAGCCAAATTGCATATAAAGTATTTACAAACCAAGTGCATGTAATAATGCATATTCATTGAACAATACAAGAACCTTATGTTCACGTATTCACAAGAAGACAGAATTGTTCAAAAATTATATGTTCATGCGTTTACAAGAAAACAGAACATTTCAATAATACATTATAAGTCTTTGAATAATTCAAAGGCCTCATATTTATGTGTTAACTAGAAGACATAACAATTTTACTATATATACTTTATGTTATAAGTCATTGATTAATTCAAGTACTTTATAATTATGAACGCAAAATCTTGAGTTCTATAGTAATTTCAAGTTAATTTAATACTTCAGAATTTATGATCATTATCATATAACCATATTTATTTTGACTAGAACATGTAGTCAAATGTTGAAGTATCTTTACACTATATCATGGCATTTTAATGTAGTAGGGCTCAAAACATCTTACATGTTCAAGTCCTAGTAGAATCATTATTAGAATGTAGTAAGGCAACAAACATCTCGCATGTTTAAGTCCTAGTAGAATTCTTATTAACATGTAGTAGGGCAATAAACATCTAGCGTGTTTAAGTCCTAGTAGAATAATTAGTTTCCTTTACCTTTCAGTCAAGAGATACCAATAATATTGTTGTTCCTTGCACACACTTTGAGATTTCTCCCACTTGTGTAAGGTACAACATCATATTATGAAAACAAACAACATGTGATTGTTTTTGTGTAAAGAATATGATAATGTCATAGATATTATAAGTAGTTTTAGAACCATAACTTTTAATAAGGAATTGTGGATTATTATTCTATAGATAACGCTTCAGAGAGCAACAGCTGAAAGGCAACGTGTTATCTAATAAAATAAAATGCAATTTTCCTTTAAGTAATGGTGTTCATATTCGAAAAGTAATGAATTATTTCAAAGCAAGTTTGAAATGATATGGATGACTAACAAGGAAATAAATCCCATAGCTCCCATTGAAATTGACAACATTACAAGAATGTTATTTCAGTAATAAAATATTGTAAGTGTTACATTTCCAGTAGATAGCATATAGCTATTTTATACACTTTCCTATTCTCTTCAAATTCCTACGAGTAGCAATGTACATAGGTATTGAACAGAGTATATGAAGTCCTACTTATTGTAGATAATGGACTAGCCATTCATACTTTCAATTAACTTGAATCTTTAGCATGCAATTCCTCCTTTATCGTCTACATAGCCCCAAGGGTAATTAGCACTTTAGGAATGATAAGAGTCCAAGAAAATTACCTAGCGAATATTCTAGTAATTTCTTTACTCTTTGCGGTTTAAACTCATACATCATGACAAGTGCAGGATGTCATTTATTTTGGTAGCTATAAACAAAATGTTTTCTAGATACACAAAATATCTTATCTTTCAATTATTTCAAGACCACAAAAGGGTAATGAAAGATCATCAGTGAGTTTAACAATATTTAATCCTATCTTAGTTTGTCAACTAAGGAGAAAAGATAGCAATAAGTCTCACTCTTCTTACCAAGAAAATAGACTAAGTTTGTCTTTCAAAGAAAAAAAAACTTTGTTTACGAATTATGTTGCACTAACACAGTTAATCAGAACATAGAAAGTTTAATTATATTATTTTCGATAATTAAATTCTTAAAAGAATTAACTACCTAATTAATTACTAATTGAGACTAAGATCCATCTTGCACTACCACTTAATTACCAGAGGTCTGACCAGTGCGTAACTAAGTGGGACAAGAGGTAAGCGACGAGCGTTAATTGCATAAGGCAACTCTTAGATTTATGAGACTGATCAAGACATTGGTAGACAAGTAATAATGTAATGAGCATGTTTAGTTCTCATCTTATGCCTCGGGTTCAAGGTCTGACCAAGCCAACTCGAAATAAGTCGACCAAGAAGGAACGTGTAAAAATAACCAAAAGTATGACTTAAGCGAAATAATCACTATGAGTTGGAAAGGCCCTGAGGTTTGACAAGAGAAGTCAATCCAAATGCACGTATTCATAGTTGGATGACATAGACTTAAAATTAACAAATAGGTATTCACATAAATGTGGTAAAAGTTGTGTACAAAGAAGCATGCAAAACAACTTTGTGACACTTATTTTAAAAACTTTGAGTAATGACACTGTAGTGATCAGCATGGTTCACGGTAGCTCTAATTGAACTCACAGGGAGGCAGAGGACCAGGTCAGCGCTGAAGCAATAACCTAGACATCCTTTCGGTGTGACTGCGCGCACCTCCTTAAACCCCCTTTATAGTTTGTTCTAGTGGGTGAGTCGTACATCCCAAGTGTCCATAGCGCCTAGTTTTTAAATTCATGAAAACTTGTTTCAATATATTAGGTCACCTTATTTTACAAAAACAAATTTTCACAAATCAAATAGCAGGTCACAATTAGCATGATATTTAGGCGTGTAAATAAAGACCAATATTATTGTTATGGTTACGATATGTATTATTTCATTTTGCATACAATTAGGTGTCAAAGCAAGTAACAAGAATGCACATAATGGAATCACAAACATATAAGCATAAACATCAATATATAGACACATTTGTTCCAAGTTCTCTCGCGAGTCTTCCCCAAAAGGAGAACTATAAGACCGTCAGTAGGTACGAAACCTAGATCGCCCCATACATCACAAAATGCAATTGAGTGGGTCTTGTGGCCGGAAATAACATAAAAAGCATGGTAAACTAATTAACAAGTAATTACGCTATTTTATGTATTTAATAAAATAAGAGTTAATTGCATTTTTGGTCCTTGTGATTTGGCCAAATTGCAGGTTTGGTCCCTAAAACTTTGAAAGTGCAACGATAGTCCTCATTTTAAAGTTTGGGTTGCATTTTTGGTCCTTATCGGTGTGAAATGACCAAATTACCCTTGTCTTTTTCTGAAGAAGACAAAGGGTATTTTAGTCATTTAACTTTATCCAAGGACCAAAAATGCAATCCAAACTTTAAAATGGGGACTATCGCTGCACTTTTAAAGTTTTGGGGACCAAACCTGCAATTTGGCAAAACCACAAGGACCAAAAATGCAATTAACTCATAAAATAATATGTAATTCTAATTATCAATATAATTCTAATTAACAATTAATTCTAATTAACCTTTAATTATAGTTAACAAATTTAATTCCAATTAACAAATTAATTCTAATTAACAGTCTAATTAAATTTGTGTGTGTCTTGTTATTTTTTTATTAATAATTTGACAAGTATTGTATATAGTTGTCAAAACAAAAATAAAACGAATAACTAAATTAGATTTCATGCAACATTTTAAACACTTTTATTAAAAGAAACATGTAACCCATAATCGCAAAAACGAGATGGCTCTGATACCACTGTTGGGATTTTAGAACTACGTTAGCCAAGTAACGCATACGAGTACGCAGCGGAATATGGATCTAGTTTATGCAATTAGGTTAACACGTATTTAATAAACAATAACGTATAAAAGGTAAATAAGAAAACTAACCTTTGGCGGCAATTGAACGCAAGTGAACGAACAAAGAAACCAAAGAAACCCAAAGTATCTAAAGTAGATACCTCTATGAGTATCACACACAAACACATAAACCGAGTATGTTCGATAAAGAGCTAGTCGAGAACGTAAAACAATCAACCCCTTGATAAACCACTTCAATATCACGAACAAGAAATACCCCAAGAACACAAGCTTGCTTTCTACCCGAGAACACAAAAACAGCTAAGATGTTGTTTTCTTTGTCACCCGATATCGGACAAAGGTTGTCCGATATCCATCCTAGTTCTGTCCGAGAAAAGACCCCGACCAGAAGATAAAACCCCCTTTGTTGCTGCTGCTCAGTCGACTAGGAATCAGGAACAAAGATCACCAATTAAACTCTAAACACTTGGATTGAGATACAATGCAAGTTTAGAACATAAACATCCAAACAAACCCTAATCGACTTTATAATTAGTCGAATAGGAATAGTGGAAGGAAGCTTGGTCGATTTAGGTTATTAGGATAGAGATATTATGCGCATGAATGCAAGAGGAATGTGTTTGTTTTTATAGCTAAACAAACTGACTCTTTGTTTGAGTCTTTGGCTTGATCGACAAGCAATCAACCCAACCAAACCCATTCCCCCACTTTGTCCGATCTGTTGGATCCCAAAGGCCCAAGGCAGTCCAACATTCGACCCAAGTCCAATCCAAGAATAGTCCATGGGTCGTATAATGTGATCGGGTCAAGTTCATGCATATCGGGTAATGTATATTAAAGTATTAATATACGTTCGACACGTACTCTCGTGTTTATCGTGTGTGCCCCTATAGGCTCACACACTTTTAGCGTTTACGTGTGTTTTAAACTCCCACAAACCAACAGAAACGAGTATAGAATTTCACTAGCCAATATGAAGTACCTAAGTTACCCAATGTATAGCTCAAAATCTAGAAAGTATTCTAGAGCTTCTCTAGATTTTATACACTTCTCAAAAGCTCACTCTTATAGAATTTAATAAAACAATTCTATACCACTATATTTTTTCTCTACAAAACCCTCACATTATTTTTCAACAAACAAGTGTGTTTGTTGATGTTTAGGTCATTTCCTTATTAAAAAAAATCTCATGCAGAAATGAGGAATAAGGTCCAGCCACCTAGCCACTTTCTTTGCCACCATATTCTTGACTAACTAATGTGTAAATGGAATTGAGTCAACAATGTATTGGGGCTGTCCGTATGAAATCAATTTGTTCAAAAGTGGGCTATGCCACATTGCCACCTATGGTGAGCTATGTATTGTTTGCAGACAACACCTGTCCAACAAAGGACAACTCATATCCGACATCATTCCTGTTATATAATGTCAAGGTGATGAATGTCACCGAAAGTTTGACATATTACGATATAGCCACCAAATGTTAGTTGATTGTCTATCATAAATCTTTAACAATATTAACAATGTTATCCAAAGACTGATACTGGTTCTCATAAAAACTAGGCGTCCCAGTCATGCATTGCCATCACTCACTTGCTTCCATTTTGTATTACAGCTTGTAAGCCTTGTTGATACAAATTCATTTGAGAAAATGGATAACCTCAAATTGCTCCTGCTAAATCAGTTGGAACTGACTGGATCCTGCACATATTTCTCAAAAGATTTAAGATTGCTCTGCTTGCGAGGATTCCATTTAGAAGCCATACCCTCCGAATTATACATGGGAAAATTGGTGGCTATAGATATGAGTTGTAGCAAATTAAAAGTGTTTCAACCACCATATGTAAGGAACTTAATATCCTTCATAATCGATTATCCCTTTTACGTATTTTTTTATGGTGTATGTTGTGGATGTACAGTTCACAATAAATAATGTTACTTTTGCAACAGGTTCTTCCATTACTCAAGATTCTTGATCTTAGAGAATCGGATGATTTAACTGAAATTTGCAATGTCTCCCTAGTGCCCAATCTTGAGACCTTGATTCTCTGGAATTGTCGTAAATTAGTTCGTATTTGTGATACTATTGGAGACCATAAGTGTGTTACTCTATTAAACGTAACAGGGTGTGAAAATCTGTGCAAGAGGGAACAGCCAATGGCATTTGAAAGGACACAACTTTCACCATTTGGTGGACGAAGTACAGACCAACCTTCCTTTAAATTGCCAATTTCGTTAGAGTGATTATTCGCCAAGGACACTAATCTTGAGGATACTGATTATTTTCCTCTTACTTTTGAAGATCAACCATGTTTGATGTACTTAAATTTGGTCAACAGTCCATTCGAAAACCTGCCTGATTACACGCACCTTAAAAATCTTCTGGTCCTTGACTTGAGTTTTTGCAGAAAACTTAAAACTCTTTTAAATCTCCCCCGTAGACTTGCAGAACTGTATACTTTCCACTGTATCTCCCTGGAGAGAGTGACCTTTGAATCACAAAAATATACATTGCAAGAGTTTAGATATGAAGGTTGTGTTAATTTGTCAGAAGTTGAAGACTTTTTCAAAAATTTTCCGGTAGCCACGCTTACAGGAGATGATTTGGGACACATGAATTGGCTAAGAGCATACCAAGATCTTGAGGTGTGCTTGGTTCGAGATGAAGACCTTAGCAAAGGCAGACCTTTGCGTCTCCAGGTTCGCTTTTTCTATCTTGAACACATGCATAAACATCCACAACACACATCGACTTACTACCTCCAAACTAATTATGTATGAAAACTAAAATATATTTACTTGTATGGGACAGATGTTGTATGAATTCAATATAAGGAGCATATCTCTGCCTGACATAGAGAAGCCAAACATAATTCCTGAGAATAAGTATACATCAGAAGGTCCAAAGTTATCTTTCAATATTCCTGAGAATAGTCACAAGAATAGAAAGCTCATGGGATTAAACTTGACTTTCAAATATACGTTACAAGGTGATGAATGGGTATGGTTTGCTAAAATCAGAACCAACAATGGTGTTGACTTGATCTACAACGCCAAAGTCTTTGGGAAACCTGCCGCTGATGAAGTTGGTACATGGTTAAGCTATTGGCCAATTGGGGAATCATTGCGAGATGGAGTTGAAGTTAGTGTGTCTATCATTGTGACTAAAGGTTTCGAAATAAATGGGTGTGGTGCAAGTGTACGAAAGTATAAGCAACACAAGATGAACAATAGAACCTTTATTCAAACCTAAGCCACAATAGTCAGCTTAGATTAAGTTTACAATAGTATCCAAAATGTTACAAGGTTAGATTAATGTCAATGAGACAATAATCATGTAAGTACAAAGACAAGACAAGACCAATGAAATGATCAGAAAGAAGAGAAGAGTGTGATACAATGACTGCACACAAAAGTGTGTCTAACCCTAGATTAAGGGACTTATTAAATAGGAGATTAAGTTACACAAAGACCCCTCTAACGGCTATAAATGACTCATCAGCAGAAATGGGTATAGCTTCAGCAGAAACGAGCATCTTGGAACTTTAAACCTTTTATTCTTTGTCCATGATTAACCCCTGTAGAATCTCTGCAATGAACATAACTTGAAAGCTATTAGCAATTGATAGAATGATATGTTTGCCACAGATTGATACCCCAAAATTTAACATTCCCCCTTAATCTGATGGGCAAACATATCAAACAATATCAATTTTTCACATAAAAATTTATGCTGATAGACAGGGAGGTTTTTAGTGAGTATGTCAGCAGTTTGATTTGAAAAGCCAATCTTTTTAGCACTTATAACACCTCTAGCAATTTTTTCCCTGATGAAGTGAACATCAATTTCAAAGTGTTTTGATCTTTCATGGAAAACAGGGTTGACAGCAAGTTGTAAAGCGATTTGTTATCACAAAAAAGATTAACATGGAGATTAATATCAACTTTTAGATCCTTTAAGATTTTTGAATCCAAATGATTTCACAGGCAGCAGTAGACATAGATCTGTACTCTGCTTCTGTGGAAGATTTTGAAAGAGTGTTTTGTTTTTTACTTTTCCATGAGATCGCAGACAGTCATTAAAGAAAACACAATACCCTGTGACGATTTTCTCGGTTTTCTTGCATTTGGCCCAATCAACATCACTATATCCTTCAAGATGATTTTCAGTGTTGCTGAAATTGTACCTTAGACCTTTTCCTGGAGCTCCTTTTAGATATCTCAGTACATTGAGGGCACATTCCGATGAGATTTCAAGGGAGAATGCATATATTGTGCCGCATAAATGAACTGAGTATGAGATGTCAGTTCTTGTATGGGTGAGATAGATAAGTTTCCCAAGTAACTTCTGATAACCAGTGATGTTGACAAGTAAAGGATCGTCTCAGAGTGGGAATGTATGGAAGAACAGAGTTGGGTTCCATAGGAGTGGACACAGGTTTGCACCCAAGAAGGCCAAATTCTTTGAGGAGTTCAAGACAGTATTTTCTTTGGGAGAGACAAATGTCATTCCCAGTTTTTAAAACCTCAATGCCAAGAAAATATTTTAGATTTCCCAAGTCTTTAATATGAAATTTTGATTTTAGAAACTCTTTGAATAGGTTTATCTCATCAATGCAGTTTCCAGTAAGGACAATATCATCCACATAAACAAGCAGAGCAATAAACTTGTTATTCTCTATTTTGGTGAATAAAGAATGATCATTGACAGATTGAACAAAATTATTTTCCTTTAAAACACTGACAAGTTTTTCATTCCATTTCCTGGGAGCTTGTTTTAGGCCATACAAGGACTTGAAAAGTTTGCAAACTTTATTTTTATTGTTCTCATTACAGAACCCCTTAGGGATGGTCATATAGATATCTTCATCAAGATCTCCATACAAGAAAGCATTGTTAACATCAAGTTGGAAAAGAGGCCATTTATTTTTCATAGCTAAAGCAATAAGACATCTAACAGTAGACATTTTCACAACAGGAGAAAAGGTTTCATCATAGTCTATTCCTTCCCTTTGATTATAACCTTTAACAACTAATCTAGCCTTGTATCTATCAACTTCACCATTGGCTTTATATTTGATTTTAAAGATCCATTTGTAACCAATGGGAGTTCTATTAGGTGGTAGATCAGTTATATCCCAAGCATGATTTTCATTTAAGGCTTCAATTTCAGAGTTCATAGCATCAACCCAATTACTATCAAGGATAGCTTCTTCATAGCAGGTAGGTTCAATACTTTTATTAAGACTAGAAGCAAAGCAGTAATTATCTTTGTTTAAATTAGAATAATTAACAACCTTTTCAACACCATATTTAACTTTCCCTTCTATAATAAAGTCATTAAGATTACTGGGCAACTTAGAAGCTCTGGTTGATCTTCTAACAAGAGTGGTGGCAAGCCTCTTTCTTGTTCAGCAGAATCGTGTTGTATCAGAGAATCAGAAGATGCATTAGCAGGATGTGATTCATGTGATATGGTGCCCTTAGGGTGTGTATTATCATCTATAGATGTTGCAACCGGTTCGTCAATCCTAGTAGGATGACTTACCACTGTGCCATCATCATAGGATGTCACTCTCCCTTCATCATTGGGACTTATTTGTGAGTCAAAAGAAATTTTTGTGATTTAAATCTTTTGGCACAAAAGTTTCAACAAAAGGTTTTGACAAGGTATTTTTCATTTTGAAGGGAAAAACAGTTTCATAAAATTTGACATCTCTAGAGTAAAAGATATTTTTTGTTTCTAGGCTCAAGAGTTTATAGCCTTTTTTTCATTTGAGTAACCAATAAGGACACTTTTTTCAGACCTACTACCAAATTTATCAGAGATGTTGAGAATGGTGGCATAGCATAAGCAGCCAAAGACTCTAAGAAGAGAGAGTGAAGGGTCATGCCCATACACAAGGAAGAAGGGGGACTTTCCAGACAGAACTGAAGAGGGTAACCTGTTTATGACATAGGCAGCAATTAGAACACATTCAGGCCAAAGATATAGAGGTAATTCCCCCTGAAACATAAGGGATCTAGCTACATTAAGAAGATGCCTATGTTTCCTTTCTGCAATACCATTTTGTTGTGGTGTATAAACACAAGAGGTTTGATGTAAGATTCCTTTTTCATGAAAAAAGTGTTGAAGTTTATTATTGACAAATTTTGTCTCATTATCACTTCTAAAAATCTTAACATTGTGTTCAAATTGATTTGATAGCATATGAGTAAAGTTAACAATGGAAACATAAACATCATCCTTCCCCTTAAGCATATAAACCCACACTGCCCTGGAATAGTCATCAACTATGGTTAAAAAATATCTGTAACCATCTCTGCTAGTGACTTTATATGGTCCCCATACATCAAGATGAACAAGTTGACCAATTTTAGTTGATTTATATTCACTTAGAGGGAATGGTTCCCTGGTTTGTTTAGCTTTATTACAAGTATCACAGAGATGATCAGTTTCAGATGTACTATCAAATTTAAGAGTGGGTTTAAGTATGTGTAGGACTTGGTCAGAGGGATGACCAAGTCTTTGATGCCAGAGATTTCTAGAAACATGACAAACGAATATGCAGTTATTAGAAATAATCTTACATGTAGAATCAATATCAAACATATATAACCCATTGTATTGTTTACCAATCCCCACAATCCTTTTTGATGTAAATCCTGTATATAGCAATTAGATTCATTAAACCCAATAAACATCTTATTGTCTCTAGAAATTTTATGAACAGACAGCAGACTAACATTATACTCAGGAACAACTAGAACATCAAAAAGAGTTAGGTCATTATTGACCTTTAAATCACCAATTTTAGTAATTAAGGCCCGAGTACCATTGGGATGTCCAACAGTTAGACCAAGATTTGAAATGTCAACAACATTGATTAAAAAATTTCAGACACAGTCATGTGCTGATTTGCACCAAAGTCAACAATCCAACCAAGACTGATGTTTCCAGATAAGGATTTTGTGTTGTTGTTAAAAAATTTGTTGAAGTTTACATTAAACTTGACACTGCCATTAAAGAAGGTTCCTGAAAAATTTTTACCTGCCAAGTTGGCATTAGCGGATGACACATTGTTGTCATTGAGAAGACTCATAAGTCTGGAGAGCTGTTCATTAGACAAGGAGACAGGAGAGTTGCTAGCACTATTATCAGTGATATGATTAGTTTCAGCAGAAACATTGTTACTGCTGAAAGGTTTACTATTAAAATTCCTTTTAACGTATCCAACAGGATAACCAACAAGATCATAACATCTATCAACAGTGTGACCAGGTTTTTGCAGTTAGTACATTTGAGATTCATGTTTGGTCCTCTGCTATTTGAGCTGTTACTGAATTAAAACCGTAAACTTTGTTGTTAAAACCTTTTTGTTGTCAAAAAATTTTCCACCATTAGAAGTTTTTGCAGCAAAGGCTTTAGCATTGGGTTTAGCAGAGCTATTCCCAGATGAAACATTTCTGTGAGATTCTTCTCCAGAGACAACAGAGAAAGCAGTTTTGACATTAAGTAAAGGATCTCTGGTTAAAATATTGCTTCTGATGGGGACATAGGAATCATCAAGACCCATAAGAAATTGCATTAACTTGATTAGCTGATTGTGTTTTTCAAAATGTTTTGCAGCTTCACAAGTGCAGGGAGGCAAACTAATCATACAATCAAATTGTTTCCATAAAGAATTAAGGTTGTTATAATAATCAACAAGAGAGGACCCACTTTGACTAAGAGAGTTTATATTTTTATGCAAATTAAATATAGCTGAACCATCAACCTTATCATAAGTATCTTTAAGATCATTCCACATTTCATAAGCAGTTTTAGCATAGATAGCACCAGCAAATAGTTCTGGGCTGAGAGAGTTAAGAATCCAAGTAACCACAACAGAGTTACAAGTATCCCATTGATTAGCAAGACTAGGGTTCGAATCATTTCTTATGCAAGTACCATCAATAAACCCTAACTTATTATGGTTCCTTAAAGCAAAGGTCATGGCCATATTCCATATTTTATAATTTTCAGTTCCAGTGAGTTTAATAGAAATAATGGGAGTACCATTGGTATTGTTGGGGTGTAAAAACAAAGCATCACCAAAGGATAAGCTTTTCTCAGTGGAAGAACCACCACCACCAATATTATCATCACCAACAGCCATAATGCAAAATAGACAGATATAATAAGACAGATATAATAAGACAGACAAGGAATCACAGACAGAGATAATAATAAGAGCAAATAGACAAAAAATAAGACTTTGTATATAATAAACAACAAGCACCAAGCCTGTGGACTAGGGTAAACCAGAGCAGGTATTCGTACCACTCAAAGGTGCCAGATCAAGATGTTAGTCTACCCGTTTGCACCCACAAAGACTTAAGTACTGTATGTTTGAAGAAGAGATAAGACTTAGACTTACAGAGAAATATGCAGCGGAAGAACAAGTCACAATTACCCGAGATTCACTTAGTCTAGGGCTAATTGTAAGTAGAAGATAACCAGTGATTACGCCAATAGCAATAACCCCAAACCACCAATTTGTTGTTGAATAGAATCAATGAGCCTGAAGCTCTGATACCATGTACGAAAGTATAAGCAACACAAGATGAACAATAGAACCTTTATTCAAACCTAAGCCACAATAGTCAGCTTAGATTAAGTTTACAATAGTATCCAAAATGTTACAAGGTTAGATTAATGTCAATGAGACAATAATCATGTAAGTACAAAGACAAGACAAGACAAGACCAATGAAATGATCAGAAAGAAGAGAAGAGTGTGATACAATGACTGCACACACAAGTGTGTCTAACCCTAGATTAAGGGACTTATTAAATAGGAGATTAAGTTACACAAAGACCCCTCTAACGGCTATAAATGACTCATCAGCAGAAATGGGTATAGCTTCAGCAGAAACGAGCATCTTGGAACTTTAAACCTTTTATTCTTTGTCCATGATTAACCCCTGTAGAATCTCTGCAATGAACATAACTTGAAAGCTATTAGCAATTGATAGAATGATATGTTTGCCACAGATTGATACCCCAAAATTTAACAGCAAGCCTTGTGTATGCTGGTGTAGAAGATGAAGTTGAGTCCTTTCAAGATAGCAACAAATCCATAGTATATAACCATCAATCCTTTGAAGATGCAGATGATTTCTTCAAAGATGACAATGACCATGCAGATATTCTTGGAGCAGACATTTCCAGATTTAAACTAAGTACAAGGACGTACTATCTTTGTCGCCGTGATTATTCTCAGTTAATGGAGGTTGGCAGATTGAGTCCCAGCTAGTTTAAGAATTTAGTTGGTGATACAATTGATTATACAGGTACGTACTTGTTCTCATTTAAGTTTTACGGTTTCTCTATGTTGAATTAAAGCTTTTAATAGAGGAAGTTCATCATAATAATCAAAATTTTTTACAGAGATCGGAGGATGGAGAAAGACTGGTAGACCTGATCAACCGTATCGATCATATACAAAACTGAAAACTGTTGGATGCATCATATATGGTCCTCACCTGGTAAATGGGCATTCTTATGTTTCTTCTTTTATAAAAGTGGGCTTATTAACAGAATACAATGAAAGGCTCAAGTAGAGATCTATTGTCCCCATCTATTTTAGTGGGTACAAGAAAACTATGAGAGGCCCAAATTGCAAGCACTTTTAAGTTCTAGTTTCAATTAGTTTTTATCCGTTTCTGCTTGGACAACTAAAATTCTCTCTATATATAGGAACTTCATAACTTCTGTTGATTGTAATTTTCACCACCATCCCTAAATGGTACCGTTTATATCTAAAATCTCTATCCCATATGCAATTTTCCTATGATACTTCTAGTTTGAAAGAATGTCTCCTTTATTTCTTCAAATATTACATTAGTTTACTGAGCTGGTTTATTCTTAACACTTCTTATTAAGTTAACTTTAGTTTCTATAATAATCAAGCTTAGCTAACTTGTCTCTTGTTATATTTTATTAAAAAACACATGAAGAACTGTACAAGATTGAAGAGTTGTCCAAATCATCTCTCTCTGAAAAAGCACAGGAGTACAAATCTGAATTTAGCAAAGATGCAACAAAGGTAACTGAATATTGAGTTTAGTATAAAAAAGAAAAGTAATGTCGTCTGCAAATTTTTACACTTTACATAACGTTGAGCGATCACCATCCCTCCGCTAGCAAAAGTCAAACTGCTAGGGGTGAGCATTGGGCCAAACCGACCCGACCCAAAAACCTAAAAAGAAAAAAACTCAAACCGAGAAATATATATTAAAACCGAAACCGAACCGAATGCCTCGGTTCGGGTCGGTTTTTGGGTTTCGAACCGAAAAAACTGACAAAAACCGAATCGAAACCGAACCAAAAAATATCGGTTCGGTTCGGTTCGGTCCGGTTTCGGTCGGTTTGTCGGTTCGAGTCGGGTTTCGGGTGGATTTGCTCAGCCCTATGTCGGGTTTCGGGTGGATTTACATCCTTAGAATATTGGGGTAGGGATGGTAATAGCCCAACGTTGTTGACAAGAATGAGACTAAAAATTTGCAAATTATAAGGATATAGTTTACATTTTACTCTAGAAAGAAAGAATTTGAGCATTTCCTTTGTAGGATTATAATTCCCTAAGTCCCTGAACTCATAAAAAAGAGTATCGTTCTTGTGATTTGTGTTGACCAACAAGCTTTGTCCCTTGGGGCTTGGCCTAAAAAATTGCACCGTGTGTCCCTAAGTGACAAACGTTATGTAATGTTCGTCCCTCCCTCTCACGACAAGTAACACCGGGTCAGTAACCCCACGTGAGGACATTTTCTTCTTTTAACCCTTTCTCTATCTACTTCATATTCTTTGCTTATCCCCACCAACACCGTACCATATCCACTTTCCCGCCATTTTTGGCACCACCTTCCGGTCACAACATCAAAATATATGCAGCCACCGGCCCACCCACATAAAAAATTGCACTTTGGTCGCTTGGTTTTTCCGCCACCAACATCTCTAATATTAGCAACATCTCAAAAAACACACACGTTCTAAAATTAGCAGTCACCAACATCTCACATAACATCATTTGCACCATGTTCGTTTTCTGTTTGATTTTTTCAGTTTTTGAGTTGGAGTGATTGCTTCTTTTATTGCTGTTCATATGATTGAAAAGGAAAAAAAAGCAGATAATGAGGAAGGAGAGAGAGGGAGAGAGGGTAGTAGGTAGAGTGACAAAAAGAATAGATGATATACATTTACTAGCCTATAACTCGTGAAATTCACTGTCTGTGTTATTAATTGCTGTTTAAAATTAAATTATAATTTATCTGAATATAAAACAACACGTTATTACTATATATACTATAGAGCGAGCAACAGTAACTTGCAACATTAATTGCTAACTATAGCAATTTGGCAAAAATAGTCCCTAAGGTTTAAGTGTCATTGCAAAGTAAGTCATGTAGCATTAATTGCTATGTATAGCAATTTGGAAAAAATAGTCCCTAAGGTTTAAGTGTAGTTGCAAAGTAAGTCCTGTAGAATTAATTGCTATCTATAGCAATTTGGCAAAATTAGTCCCTAAGGTTTAAGTGTCGTTACAAAATAAGTCCTTTGTAGCCACGAAAATAGTCCCTAAGGTTTGAATTGTATTTGCAAAGTAGGTCCTTCAAGGACTAACCAAATAAAGTTTGTAGCATTAATTGCTATCTATAGCAATTTGGCAAAAATAGTCCCTAAGGTTTAAGTGTCCTTGCAAAGTAAGTCCTTTGTAGGCACGAAAAGTAGTCCCTAAGGTTTGAATTATCTTTGCAACGTAGGTCCTTCAAGGACTAGCCAAATAAATAGACAAACAAATTTTCCGGTCATTCATCACTTCCAAATTCACGTCTACAAAAGCAATCCCGCTGCATCGCGCGGGTTCCCACACTCGTATATACTATTAGGCGAGCAACAGTGTTTGCAAAGCAAGCATTAATTGCTAAGTTTCACAACTTGGCAAAAATAGTCCCTGAGGTTTAAGTGTCGTTACAAAGTAAGTCCTGTAGCATTAATCGCTATCTATAGCAATTTGGCAAAAATAGTCCCTAAGGTTTAAGTGACGTTGCAAAGTAAGTCCTGTAGAATTAATTGCTATCTATAGCAACTTGGCAAAATTAGTCCCTAAGGTTTAAGTGTCGTTACAAAGTAAGTCCTTTGAAGCCAATCCCGCTGCATCGCGCGGGTTTCCACACTCGTATATACTATTAGGCGAGCAACAGTGTTTGCAAAGCAAGCAATAATTGCTAAGTTTCACAACTTGGCAAAAATAGTCCCTGAGGTTTAAGTGTCGTTGCAAAGTAAGTCCTGTAGCATTAATCGCTATCTATAGCAATTTGGCAAAAATAGTCCCTAAAGTTTAAGTGACGTTGCAAAGTAAGTCCTTTAGAATTAATTGCTATCTATAGCAACTTGGTAAAATTAGTCCCTAAGGTTTAAGTGTCGTTACAAAGTAAGTCCTTTGAAGCCAATCTCGCTGCATCGCGCGGGTTTCCACACTCGTTATAATTTAGACATTAAGCCCGTTTTCCATGCTACTATTGTTGCATAGAAAATGGGCTGCTAATTGTTGGATCTACTCTCCGTCATACACACCTGTGTCATGCTCCACCAGTTTGTAGTAAACATAATTGCCAAATAGTGAATTTTTAGCCAGCCCTTGTTGATTGTTTTCAATGTCTTATTATGAGTAATTTTGCATTGTTGTTCTTGTGATGTATATAGGACAAAAATGAGAGTGCTAATCTTGAGACTACGGACCTATCTAATGTTGGTAAATTTAGTGCATTTGTGGGATTAGTTCACACCTGGTTTTGGGTTAGGAGGTACGGAGTGTACACCCATGAGGTCCCTGAACACCCTGACTCGACTCAGTAGTGGTTTGTACTGCTAGTGTATTGGTTACCACTGCTAGTGTAGTAACTGATGGTTCCTACTGGTAGTGTTATGGTTCATGCTGGTAGTGTAATGGTTCCTGCTGATGGTTCCTGGTAGTGTATGGTTCCTGCTGCTAGTGTAATCGTTCCTACTGGTAGTGTTGCAGCGATTAATTTGTAACAGCTTTGAGTCATTCTATTGGCTGTTATGACTGCTTTATGACCACGTTTAATTGGTCATGTAACCACTATTCCTATGATAATGGAGGCTTATTATGAGTGATTAATTGACCATTAATAATCCATAATGTCCATTAACTAGGAGTGAGTATTCTCTACTATAAATAGAGATGGGTTTCATCAGCATGAACATACTGAGAAACATACTGATATCAGGAGAAACAAACATAACGCTAAACACTGATAAGCGCAAGGGTTATTGAATTGTGCCTAATTCTATAACTAACATTTGGTCTTATCCCAAGTAGATATTTGTGTAACCCAGGCATTAGGGTCGAATAGTTTACTTTGGAAAGTGATCACACAATTCCAAGTGATATCCGGTAACCACTTAGTGGTATTGCAGTTGCTACTGATTGTCTTTACCCTGTTCCGGGCTATTACCACCAACATCTAAAGCATATGATTCTGATTAGATTAGGGAGTCTACTTCAAGCCCACATGGGGATTCTGTAGCAACCAAGGTAATTCAGGATTAAGGTTGTTAGATATAGAATAGAGTAGAATTCTCTATCTAGAAATTTAACTCGCCTTCTTCAACCAGGATAAGAGTTATATTATTGCAAGTTTGATGCTGACACTATCCCTTGATTGTTTTTGGTATTACTAGGCCACCAAGCAGCTATGATGTCTTTATAAGCTTTTGAGGCAAAAGTAACTAAATAAAAAATAGTTTTATAATTATATCGGGTTATCGGGTTCGGGTCAAATTAACCCGATAAGCATTTACAACCCGGTTAAACCCGACCCTATAAGCCTTATCGGGTCGGGTTCCGGTCGACCCTGTTGACGCCCCTAATTAAAACTCCCTGAGTCGTCCCTGAACTCATATAAAAAGGAGTAAATTGCATTGTTCGTTCTTATGATTTGCGTTGACCAACAAACTTTGTCCTTTGGCATAAAAAATTGCGTCGTGTGTCCCTAAGTGACAAACGTTATGTAATGTTCGTCTCTCCCTCTAACGACCATAAGTAACACCCGTTAAGTACAAAATTGCACCGTGTGTACCTAGTTAACTAAGCTATTACAACCTCGTTTATTCTTAACACTTCTTATTAAGTTAACTATAGTTTATATATAATCAAGCTTAGCTAACTTGTTTCTTGTAATATTTTATTAAAAAAACATGCAGGAAGAATTGTACTATAAGATTGAAGAGTTGTCAAAATCATCTCTCTCTGGTAAAACTAAGGAGTACACATCTGAATCTAGCAAAGATGCAACAAAGGTAACTGAATATTGAGTTTAGTATAAAAAAGAAGATTAATGCGGTTTGCAAATTTTTACACTTTACATAACGTTGAGCTATCACCATCCCTCCGCTAGCAAAAGTCAAACAATTTACATCCTTAGAATATTGGGCTAAGGATGGTAATAGCACAAAGGTGCTGACAAGGATGTAAACTGTAAAAATTTGCAAACCATAAGGATGTATGTTTCACTTAACTCTAAAAAGAAAGAGTTTGGCCATTTCCTTTGTAGGATTATAACTAGGGTGTTATTGGTTCTGGTTGTCGGGTTATCTCATTTATCGGGTTAGGTAGCTTCGAGTTTTTATTATAGATATGTGACCCACAACCCGACACGATAAGGTGTCGGGAGAAAGTTTTTGTCAAGGGGGCAAAATATGACAATTTTTAGAATATACAGTAAAAATTGGTTCGTTGGGTGGGGGGGGGGGGGAAATTGAATTTTTTTATTGGTTAAGTTTATTATGCATAAAGATTGTTACTTTATTGATTTTATTGGTTAAGTTAATGATTTAGTTTTGATTTCTAAGTGAATTAGTTACATTTCTGTCATGGGTTGGTTTTAATTTTGCAACTCTTGGTAATTTGAAATTGGGTTTGTATATTTTGAACTAATGTTCATTGTTCTTGTGTTTTAAGAGGATAAATATTGTTATTATACTGGTTTTACTATTTAATTTTGTTAAAGGTTTAGTACTTGGATCAAACGAGTTGGGAAACACGCGTGTTACGGTGGCCTTTTTGGATTTTTTTTTCGTTTAATTGTTTCCAAAATATACCGGGAATCCATATAAAAACTTTTTTGACATTCACACAATGTAAATTATACCTTGAATACATTAATGATCACAAGTGCTTCATATGTCATTCAGAGGGTCATCTAAAGAGAGATTGTCCAATGAAAATGTAAAGTAGGTTCGTCAAGAGGGGTAAGCATGATCAAGATTCTGATTTTTTTGGTGACGAGGGTAACGCCTACTTTGGAAAAGCCTTGATGGTAGTCGGGAATGATGAGATGACTGAATTGGTAATGGATTCAGGTGGGTCTTATCATCTGACACCTAGGAAGGATTTCTTGTATCACTCCAAGGATATTGATGGTAGTTCGGTTTAGTTAGGTGATAAGGAAAGTGAGGATATAGTTGTGATTTGAGTCAATTATAGTATATCAATATTCCAAGGAAATACAAAGGAAATATGTATTCCTGGATCGTTTCCCAACGAAGGTTGAATGAAACTTGTGATTCGAGTCGTGATTCTGTGAATTGAATAGTAGGAAAAGTGGATAATTTGGATTTTTAAACTAAAATTGATAAACATAAACTAAAAACAACTTAATAAGAAATTAAAACAACTATGTAAAGCAATTGTAAGCTAAAACGTAAAGAAAACCTAAAAACGCGCAAACCCGGGCTAATCCCGAGCCTAAAAAGTGAAATAGTGGAAAATTAACCCTAGAAACGCAAAACTATTTTTCTTACGTCCTAAATGATAAAATAAAATATTAGAAAAAAGCCGGATATTTTTTTGACTTTTCTTTTAATTTTTATGAATCAAAAACTAAAATAATGAAAACTAATTATAAAAAATACTAATTGTTTATGAAAAATTACCAAAAAATCAGGAAATCTACTTTATATTAAGCTGATTAAGGGAAAAATAAGCAAAAGTTACCAGCTTATTGATGGGATAAGCAGTTTAAAAGCTGCTAGCTTAAAAAGCAAAGAAGGTTTAAAGAAGAGCTGTTTTGAAGTTCACCAACTAACCAAAATGTAAGAACCTGAGTTATGCCAAACACTCCTTAATGGAGAGCTGTTTTGCTTTTTATTAAGAATAATGTAACATATTGGATTTCACAAACACATCACATAACAATATATGGTTCGAATTAAGTAGAGTTTAGAGAGAGAAAGTGGGAACCTTTCTGGAGAGAGAAAGTGAAAGAAAACTTAGAAGGTTAGATTAAGATGAATGAAAGGTCCAACCCTCTACCTTGGGAGGTAGAGGGTATTTATAGTTACAAACTAAACGTCCTCCTTCGGACTGTGGATCAGGCATACAGTGGGTAAAGACCCGTCCTTCCTCCACAGTGTTACTCTAAACTAAATAACTAACTAATAAAACAAGAATAACGATATTTCTACAGCTAACTTATGCTAGATTATATTTGGGGTGACCGCTACTTCACTATGGAATTTTCTAATTCCTAACAATCTCCCCCTAAGGGAGGTCACCCCATGTTTTACATTTTGAATCCTAGCATTCTATTTTATCTTCAGTCTTGAGCTCGTAGACTTGAATTCTTCAACATCGACAATCTTTGTGCTTTAGTAGTGATTCTTCAAAGTCCGCACTGACTTGTACTTTTAGTGGAGGCCTTTAACTGATCCACATCTTTGATGATCTTCGAGCTTTCTTAGAGATCATCAGCCACAGCAAATCTCTCTGGATCATCCATAGTTGTGTTGCCTTCATGTGATGTTGTGACTTTTGGACCGACATGCTCACACTATTGAATCATGACATCTTTCCATCAGAGTAGCGGAAGCTTTTATCGGTTCAAGATATTTGCAGCAAGCACGAAACATAGTATAGAAATATCTGAGCCGCTATGTAGATATGCACCAGTCATGATATCTTCAAATTAAGTGTGGATGCTGTGAGCATGCGGCTTTGGATTGACTCCTCAATTCTGATCAGCTGCAACCGTCCAAATGTACCTGCAAACAACAGTTAGCAATAAAACACACGAAAGTATCTTTGATCACTTTCGTTGAATTGAGGTACACGGCCCACGGTTCCCCGTTGGTCAGTACAAGTAGTGCTCGTGATCGGTAGGATTCCGAAGAATCTCCTTGACAGGGTTTCACAACTGCTCTAGCTGTTCTCAAACCGGAACGTCTCAAAGAAGACAACACGGAGTGAGTGAACCAGCGAATTGAGATTCACTGATTGATGAAAAATGATTTGAAAAACAATCGCGTATTGCTTAGAAGAAAGAGTTTTGCAATACGACGAAGGTTTTATGAGAAAGATCAATTTTCAATAAACAATACTTTTTGTATTTAAAAGAGTACACATTCGACGTGCTAGAGAAAAGAAAAGATTTGCACATCGAATGGTTTTTCCAAAAGTATATTTTTTTTTTCAATCAGAGATACTTTTTGAATTTAAAAACATAAGTACACATTCGACGTGCTAGAGAAAAGAAAAGATTTGCACATCGAATGGTTTTTCCAAAAGCATCCGTCAATCCATTTCCTGGACCAAGGTTGATTCACGAGTGAATCGCCCATCGTTTCTATCCAGTTGTCACATGGTTAATCTATAGAATAGATCTCACATGCCACCTACCAGGAGCTTGTTTGATGTTGGCTCCAGAAGGCTTTCCATCTTCATTGTGAATATGTATGCATATCACTCAGATGTTCTGGCAATACCACAAGGATAATGCGTAGGACTCTAAATATATACTTACTTTCCACATTGTGTGAAACAGCAAGTCTTCATTAATTTTGTGTCCTAATGAGATATTGTAGATGATCTCTTTGCTCTAGACTCAATCGTGCACATTTGGTTCCTATGTCGGAGACTAGGGAGAGGGTCTCCTTCTTCAATATCAACAATCTCTAAGAGAAAGTCGATAGATAATGTCGGTTCCCCGTGAGAATGAAACAAGTCCTTTTAAGAGGAACTTGAGTAGTTTGGGAAGTTGTAGTGCAGTGCATCACTGGGTCCATGATGTCTTGTCTTCAATACCAGTGTTACCTTGGTAACAACCAGTAGCATATGTATTGAACCCGGTTACTGCCCTAAGGTTGAATTGATGGAGGGCTATTTCTTTTCACCCTTTTCACATTCAGTTCTTTTTCATTCTTCAACCCCTTCAGTGCTTACCGAGACTTCATAACTAGAACCTTGTTGGGTTTATTCCAGTACTAGCTCTGTCTCAGTCCGCACTCTTCCCATATTCTCATTTTTCTCCTTTTTTTTTCATCATACCTAAGGACTCTACACTATCTAGTGGATTGTCCCTGGGTAGATCCCTCCGGCTCTGGCGGGATCGTGGGAACAAATACCTAACCTAACCATCCTTATAACTCCATGCATAAAGTAAAATGGTCGGTCTTTTGGTACAGTTCTTTCCTTCTCGAAACCAATTGAAAAATCATTTGGAAAAACAATCAAGGTACTTGTGATACGAGATCAAAGCATTTTGTACCTTAGTAGTTTTGATCATTTAGAAAACCTCCCCCTCAACATGTGCATGTGATTTAGAAATTGTAGCACATGGAGGCAAGAGGACTTTGAAATATTTTCTTTGATAACAATTTTCATAGAAAAAGCCATTTGATTTTCTTTGGTAAATTCTCCCCCTCAATATGTGCATAGGATTTTTGAAATCATTTTTATCACATAGAGGCAAGAGTTAATTTGAAGCACATCCACAATCACAAGCGCCATTAAGAAACCATTTTAAAACTCAATCAAGGTACTCTATGTTAAAACATAAAAGCTTTTGTACCTCGAAAGTTTTATTTTCCTTTAAAATGCTCCCCTTCAATATGTGCTTCAAGATTCGAAAGCGTTTAGCACATATGAGAGAGCAGCCTGCACAATTAAATCAAAACGATCACCTTTTATCAAATTCCATTATTAAATCACAAATTCTCCCCCGATCAAAAATATCAAACCCTTTGAGATTTTGGATCCCAAGTGATTTAATTAGGTTTAGAAAACATGGGAGAAAATGTGGCCTTGTTTAAATACTCATCTGGTTTTTGGATAAATCCTCCTCCTCAACATGTGCATTGTGTATTTGAACTCGTTTGGCACATGGAGGCAGGAGTGCCTTTAAAGGACTAAAACCAATTCCATTTAAAACAGATTTGAGATTTAAATCACGATCTATACCCCGATCAGAAATATCAAACCATTTGAGATTTGTGATCCCAACTGATTTAAATCATTTAGAAAACTTTGGGGAAAGACGTGGCAAGATTTAATTTTGAAAAATGACAGATAAGGACCAGATTTAGACATTAAAGATTGTTAGTGTCAGGTATGATTGTTTTTAAGAGATCTTTTGAGTAAAACAAAACAATTTCACAATCAAACAAGAACAGAAAAAATTTCATTTTGAAAGACCTTGATTCAAAAGAAAAATCATACCATGACATAACATTAAATCTTTAGATCACCACATTTTAGCGTACAAACGGACCTTTTGTGAAGAAATATCGTTTGAAAATATTTTATATTAAATCACTCTCCCCCTCAATCGATGACCGAAGTCGATAATTGAGTGACTTAGGTTTTGATAAAAAGAAGTCCGGTGATTTTCAAAATTTAGTCCAATATATTTTCAAAACAATATTTTTCCATTTTCAAAAGCAATATTTTACAAAGTTTTAGAAAAATGGTATCATCACAATTATCCTGCACAAAGATATGTTAGGTGGTTGAGAAGCTTCTGTTGATGCTGTAGGGCTTGGAAGAAAAACCGTCTGCAGATGCAGTGAGACTTCTTCTTACGTTGCATTTTGAATGCCAACTGAGGTCAAATTAAGCTCCGTTTCTTCAATCACTTAGAAGAAAACCATCTGCTGATGCAGTGAGACCTCTTACGTTGCATTTATGCCAACTCTCCATAGAAGTCCAATTAAGCTCCGTTTCTTCATTTGTCAACCCAAGAAATGGTTACCCTTTCCTTTCGGCATCCAATCATATTCATCTGTGGGATCCGGATCGGGAACATTCTTATACCCAATATACCTGCATACGTTAGTGAACACACATACAGATATATGGTGGTCGACATCACCCAAACAACAATCGACTAATAAAAGTCAATTCAACATATCAATCAGTTCATATAAGGCATGGGAATAATGTTCATCAATCTATAATCATCTAAACCTAACAGTCACATCCTAGAAACCTAGTCCTTCAACATAGGCAATTATATTTTTCAGATAAGCACGTAGGATGATTAAGAAAGTCCGTTAGATGATATAAATTTGAAAAATATTCTTCCCCTCAATCAATGACTCTTTTTCTTGAAAAGTTTTAAAAGTGCTGAAGTCATCGATTGAGTTTTTGCGAATTAATACGAAAACTCTGATCCTGATTGATTTTTTCAAGCAACTCATTTTACCACCATTTTTGAAATACAACAAATATTTTTCTGAAGAATTATAGACGGAAAAACATTTGTGTAGGAACAGCAGTCCTTCGACATACTTTCCTCATTTTGTTTTTAGGATAAGTGCACGAAAATATTTGAAAATTGGTTTAGTGCAGCACTTTCCTTTCATGAAGAGCGGGTTGCTATCTGAAATAATAGCAAACCATAGTTTAAGCACGGGTTACAGTCTGAAGTAACTGCAAGCCATCATTTGAAGCGCGGGTTACAGTCTGAAATAACTGTAAGCCATTTTTGAAGCGCGGGTTACAGTCTGAAATAACTGTAAGCCATAATTTTTGACATGTTTAGAAAACGAATATTTACACCTCCTGCTCGAACTTCATCTAAAGTCCCGTGCCATTATTGAATGACATTTCTAAGACCGTAGATGTTATCGATACCAGAAGACATGTCTTGAGAAAAACAATATTTTTTGGTATTTTTCAATTTTCTGATTTTTATGGGCTTTTGTTGATTTTATATTTTTCTATTTGGTTTTTGATAAATATTTACAGATATAGAGAAATAGTTTAAGAGGGTGATGATACAAGTACCGCAATAAGGAAATCGTTCAAAGACTTCGTAGAAGATAGAAGTCATCATCTCTTAAACTTTCACTACCAAAGCATTCGAGGCTCTTGAATCATCGAAAGAACTTGAGCCTTCAACAAGTGAATCTTTGGTAGCTTCCCCTCAAACCGACAAACTGAGTATAAAGACCATTTTCCAAGAAGTAGAAATGAATGAAAACAGTCTCATTGAATGAAGCTCTGCACCCCGAAGAACACGAGAACACCAAAGTAACAAGTTGAAACATAGATCGTATCAGTGGTTATCAAATCCGGAATAACTGATGAATTTCGATCACATGAACCTGTTGTGCGTCTCCGATGTACACATTACTCTTCGAGATTGACCAGTTGTCTATTCAGGGGAACAATACATCAACATCTTCATTTTTTCAAATGCATTCCAATTATCTTACATATAACCAATCAGCCCATGATGTACACATGTACCCAACAAGAGTAGAGATGATGACATTCAAGTAACATGTTGAGTCACTGATCATCTCTGCAGATGTCAACTCCAGAATAACCGATTAAGCCCGATCAGGTGAACATGTTGTGAGTTCCAGATGTACCCATATCTCTCCCCCATGATGGTTGGGATCTTATTGGAATCAACATAATAATGTGTACAAGAAGGAATAATCGGAAGCACTTTACCATTATTCATATCGAAGATGTCGATAAGCAATATCATCTCATGAACCAAATATTCTTCTCATATTTCCTTCTACTGAGGGTTGAGTTAACACATACCAAAAGTATCCAGAGACCACTTCCTCCCAAAAGGTTGGAATAATACATCAAAGGCTATGAGTAAACACTGAGTTTCTCTATGGTTATGACATTTGTCTTTCCCGGGATTACTTCAACAGAAAAGAAGTATTAGGTTCATCACGTGTACTCGTTGTGTGTTTAGATGTATGTCTCCTTCCCCCTTGATACCTCAGAATCAGCAACACATTATACATACCAAATATTCTTGAAATAGAGAAGAACAAAAATTAGCTCAAATGAATTTTGTGAGAATCAACTGCTAAAGAAACACTCTCTGACTATCTTTATCAACCCATTCGTAGACAATTTGAAGTGACTACTGATGAAGAAAACCCGATGTACCAAACTTGAAACTGAAGTAGAATTCCCCGCATTTGCATCTTAAGCTTGCACTAATGTTGGAAGAACGGTGTCGAGAATTTATGCTCCAAGCAAATCTCCAAGTACTCAATACTCAACCAAAGTATGAGACATTAACACCTCTTTCGATTATCCACAACGACATAAGCGTGTGTCACTGAGTAAAACAACGTAACTCCTTGAAGTGATAGTTAACCAAGTCTTCAACTAAAATTCAATCACGAGCAAGTTATCATTGAAAGTCATGCATCCAACCATCCCCGACTTCAAGATAAAATAAGAAAACGCCTTTGTGAAGGTCAACTTCAATCTCAAATAAGTGATAAACGATTAACTCCGAAGTAATCAACTTATGTCAAATACCCAACACGTGAATAAACATACAATCGGATGTACATTCACCCACTGAATGAACCGGAACAAATGATGCCTCACCATCAATGCATTCTTCCTAAAAGTATACATGTAGTGACTGATCTGGAAGATTCACCAATAATGTGTTCGAGCGGATGAGGTAGTCATTTTCCTTAATTAGGTTTAGAAAACTTCCTTAATGTTCATGTGGTTGATTTATAGCATGCACAATGAGAGGAACAATAATCCGTGAAGATTTGGTGAAGGAATACCAAAGAGCGGATCATTATTCATGAGTGCAACTGCAATATTATGATAATCATTATCAACGCCTTGAGGAATAACTGGAGATTGGGCTTCTTGAGTAGTCTGAGTTGTACTTCTTTGATGATCATCAATCATATCTTGAACTCATGAATCACATATTCTTTGATGATCATCAAATATTCGCTAGCGGTTGTAAATACTCATCAAACATATCTTGAACCAATGAATCCCAAACAATAAATCCCATTTATCCTTAGTGAGTGAAACATTAGGCGTTGGAGGAGAGTCATCAAACTTTAAGTCGTATAACCATTATTCAAACATCCATCATCATTTAGTATATTCACTCTTCTCCCCCTCAAAAATTGCATCCGAAGTTGCCATTTTTGATTTAGCAAGCGAATAAGAATATATGTTAATGAATGTAGATCCACTTGATGACTGAATGAGCATGGGAGAAACATGAAGCTTGTTGATGAAGAATGTCGATGAGAATGGTCATAAACATGAAGATTTCTCTTCTTCTGAAGATAAAGCGCACTGAAGCGTACACTTTTCTTTTCTTTGAGGAACGGGGCCTGAAGTGTTATCTGCAGACGCCATAATGATGAAGAACGAGGCCTGAACTGATGTGAACAGACGTCATAAGAAGATTTCTCTTCTTTCCAAGATAAAGCGCACTGAAACGTACACTTTTCTTTTCTTTAGAGTACGAGGCTTGAACTGTAGTGTTCAAACGTCATAGCCGATTGAATATCAATGGTGAGTAACTTGAACCCGTGAGTTATGAGATATCAATCCTTTTGTTATCCATACTTTAAGCCATTCCATGTATTGAAGGATCGAAGTATCTGCAAGTAAGGACTACCTGCACTAATATTACAAACTTGATTGCATATATTTTGGTTAGTGACATCAGAATCCAAACCCTTTGGGGTTTCACGGTCAACATTGAGAATGCCATTGGTAAACATCTTTCCTGTGGGTATCCACCTAAGTCCAAAGATCCTTAAAAGTTCTACTAGATGGTATCCACTTATGGCAAGGTCTAGGATTGTAAGGCTTCTTATGCATAGTGAGAGACTTATCCTTTTTCCTAGTTTCCAAAGATTTAGCAGTTGGTAACCATCTAGGTGAGGCTTTTGGTTTCATTTGCTTCATATGCACTGTGGATGACTTAGTGTAAATCCTAGACTTAATAGGTTGTACCATTGCATGAGCATTTACTTTCTTCAGGGATTTTGTGAAACATTTATCATGATTAGCATTAAAGATACATTTTAGACACTTTGAGCAAACAGCTTGTTTGGATTCAGAAATAGATCTAGATTTCTTAGAGTGATCTGCTATAGGAATAGCTTTAATCAAAACGCAACTACTCTTAGATGTACACCAATCCCTAGTCTTTAGATTAGTGTTCCTAGGTAATAGTTTAGAACTACTAGCAGTGCCTTGAAATCTAGAAGAATTCATCATCCTAGGTCTTGCACCTAAAATTCCGTCTTTACGATTCTGTGCCTTCTTTCTAGCCATTTCAAGATAAGAGTTCTTATACAAGTCATTCATGTCAATTTTCCTAGGCAAGTGAGGTGAAGTGACTGGTTTTGTCAAAACTTGTTTCGCATCAACTTGGGAGGCAAACCGCGTTTTTGAAAATTTTGGTCGTTCAGATCTAAACGCATTCGGTTGTCTAATAACTGGTTTCCCCAAGTTTGATGGTTTTGAAAACTTAGTGTTCACACTATTCCCTGTTGTTTTTCTGAGCTCATTTTTTAAAGCAACAATGGCGAAACTCTTTTCCTGAAGTTGAGCTTTGAGTTCATCAATCTTTGCTATCAAAGGGTTTGTTTGTTCCATTGACTTAGTTCTAGCTTCTTTGACAGAGTCACTTAGTTCTATGTGATGCTTTCTCAAAGACTCATTTTCCTTTAGTAATTTAGCCACATAAATTGACAGTTCATTATTTCTTGTTATAGTAGCATCAATGTCTTGTGTATTCATGACTAAATTACTTTTCACATTCAAGACATAAATATGTTTCTTCAGATTGTAAATGGTTGAGTCTTTGTCTTGAAGCTGAGCTTTCAAAGTGTTAATTTCAAAAAGTTCACGGAATTCAGGAAGTTCCGGATTTTTACATGGTTTGTTAAGTTGAAAACTTTCTTCTTTACTCTGTATCGCAATTTCAAGTGAAATGCAATGTTTTTCAAGATTTGAGAATTTGTTTGAAAGTTCATCAAAAGCCTTTTTATCAACCGTATCTTTTGTTTTGAAACACTTAATCTCGCACTCACCTCGTTATAGAACATTTATCAAAGACATGTTTAGCATCATGATCAGTTTGTTTAAGAACTTTAGCAGATGCACTATGTTGAACAGTTAAGGATACCTCATTGCATGACACTTGTTCAATTATCGGTCTGATATCTGCATCCATATCATGTGTAACAAGAGTCACTGGACCGCTGGGTGCGTCAAGCTATCTATCTCTCGAGCCTCTCAGTATTCAGTGTCAACAGATCCAACATCCGGTGCATTACCCAGCTCAACATTACAATCTTTTGATTGTGCCCGCCATTCATTCCCATTTCTGATTTCAAAGATCTACTTCTTGTGTGTTAAGAGTAATCAAGAGCTGGTTACATCATTCTTTGCTGTTCTGATATTCTCGCATTCAGCAACACCCGACCTTTCTGATACATTACCCGACTTATCACAAATATCTCTCAACTGTACCCGACTCTCATCTACATTCTCATCAACTTTTTCATCTTTCTGAGTAACTTCCTCAATATACTTCTCCACATTATCCATGAGATGGATAAGTGTCTCCGTGAACACGCTAATTTCCATTCCAGTGTGTCTCTTGAAGGACATTTCAGTCATGTCTTGATCATAATCAGATGTGAATTCCCTTCTAATGAATGACTGAAATAGTTTGTAGATCACTTGAAGTGCAGCGCTGGAATTATCCTTATGAACCTTCTCTTTGCCAAGTTGTAGCTCCAATTGCTCTAGGTTTAACAGCAGAGTTCCTGTTAATGTGGATAAGTCCTGACGGAAGAGGGCAATACATGTTCGTTCCATTGATGTGGGTAGAAGTAACATGAGGTGAGTGAAGTTGTTGATAAGGTTCAATGTGCTTCCTTTTGCATGGCATTCTGTAGCCTGAACAGGTGCAAATCTATCCCATTGGACTCGAGCATGATGAACACAAATCATCATTGATTGATTCCATCATCTGTAACCGTTCAGTATAGCTAATATTCTCATGGTTGTCTACAGCATCATACAGTTTGAGTACTTCGAAATCACTAATCGAGTGTAGGACATGATGTTGATGAATCCACGGGATTTTACAAGTCTATGATTTAAACCGAGAAATAGAATCTTTCACGGGATTTTACAAAAATCAAGACCAAATCGTTAAGCAATGACCAATGGAACGAGTTAAGATGACTGATGGGTTGTCAAAATGATAGAAAATTGTGTGTTAGGACATATAATTGTTTGTAGGATTAGCAGAGATGTTGTTTGGTTGAGATTTGGATTGGTTTATGCACGATTTTCCAGAGAAATTTAGGTCTAAAGACATAAAAACCTCAATAACTTCTGTTCAGAGCGGATTTAGCCCTCGAAGGTTTACCCGAATAGTTCATTCGGCGTGACATTCTCCTCGTTCTCACGGTCGTTTTGATGGGTAGAACGCTGAAAACGGAGTTACGGATCAAAAGTTATAGCCGTTTGAAGTTTTGTCGGGAAAAGTCAACAAGTCGCTAAGAATTCTTAAACCAAGTCGCTAAGACCAAGTCGCTAGGACCCAAGTCGCTAAGATAATGCACCAAGTCGCTAACACCTAATTCGCTACACCACTAAGTCGCTACAGTCCCAATTCGCTAGATAAGTGCAAGTCGCTAAGTAGTAACTCGCTAACCTCAAGTCGCTAGCGAAACTTTGGCATCAATTCGCTACTCAAGTCGCTAAAGAGCAACTCGCTACAGACCAAGTCGCTACCACCAAGTCGCTACCCGTAGTGGAGAGTCCACTACTTGTACTGTAAATCGCTAGGTAAGTCGCTAGCTCCAAACCTGTAACTCGCTACAAAAATGTGAAGCAAGTCGCTACGAAGAAACTTTTCCGTGGCTCAAGTCGCTAGCATGAAAAACACATAAACACCACTTTTCAATCCAAAACAACCCAACCAAGATGATTTAAACCTTCCAAATCACAACCTAAACACTTATGATGATCCTAAACACAAAAGTACAATCAAAATCCAAACTTTAACACAAGAAATCAACCAAATGATGCAAAACCAACTAAACTTTCTCAAACTCAAAAACCACCTAAAACCACTAGAAATCCAAAGATATGTAAGAGATGATCTAACCATGGCTCTTGATACCAATTGTAACATATTGGATTTCACAAACACATCACATAACAATATATGGTTCAAATTAAGTAGAGTTTAGAGAGAGAAAGTGGGAACCTTTCTAGAGAGAGAAAGTGAAAGAAAACTTAGAAGGTTAGATTAAGATGAATGAAAGGTCCAACCCTCTACCTTGGGAGGTAGAGGGTATTTATAGTTACAAACTAAACGTCCTCCTTCGGACTGTGGATCAGGCATACAGTGGGTAAAGACCCGTCCTTCCTCCACGGTGTTACTCTAAACTAAATAACTAACTAATAAAACAGTAAATAACGATATTTCTACGAGCTAACTTATGCTAGATTATATTTGGGGTGACCGCTACTTCACTATGGAATTTTCTAATTCCTAACAAATAAGACCTTTTGTAAGGTGAGTTTTGGAAAGACACAAGACCAACTACTTATTTTATGACATAAAAAGTGGATTTTGACTAATGAAAATCTTTTTTAATAAGCTAACAAGAATAAGCTATATTTTGGTTTTTTTAATGAGATTTTAAAGTTAAACTTAAACTAATGACGTAAAAACTATAAGCAATCAAACATAAGCAATATAGAACTACAATAAGGTGTTAAAAGCAAATAAGCAACGGTAAATAAGCAATAAGCAGTTTTATGTCTAAAAACTTGAAAAATAGAAATCTTACTTAAACCCTAGCACAACAAGGGCTTAAAATGCTCGTGGAGCTACTCAACAAGCTCTAGCTTGTCAAAGACAAGCTAGTAAGACCCTATAAGCCCTTCCTTTTCTGGCTTATCTTCCACAATAGCTTATTTGACCATTTGTTGACTTTTTTGAATTATTTGATATTTTTATGAATAAAACTGTTTTAAACTCAAACAAAAAGATGATAAAAGCTCACAATAAGCTAAAGAGCTTATATGAGCTTAAGGAGAGCTTATTAAAGCTTATTTGACTATTTTTTGAATTTTTGATACTAAAACTTCTTAAAATTGAACCAAAGATAGCAAAAACTCAAAAGTAAGCTAAAGAGCTAATATAAGCTTAAAGTAACATAACAAGAGCTTACACAAGCTTATTGAACCATTTGAGAACATTTTTAAAAACATTAAGTAAATGACATAAATTTAAAAGCAAACTAAGTTTTTATTAATATAAAAGTAAAATTACAATACTAGAAGTGAAATAAGACATAAATTAAAGAAAAATACAATAAGCTTGTAAATTAAACTAAAATAAGCTAAATTAGACACTTAAAACTACACTGTGAAATTGTGAGTGTGAAGGTCCTTTTATAGCTCAAGAGAGTCAGGGTTAGGAAGGATCTAGCAGCTTTAATCTTGGCCATTCAATCAATCTTGGTGCCCAATCATCAATTCACAGCCTTTGATTCTCTTGGTGATGTGTTATATCCAATGAAAAGCTTCCAATTGTCCACCATGTCATTCCTTTGATGTCATAAGTCTGTTGTCAGTCCTTCTAGAAGGACTTCATATTCTTAGTACGAGGTATGATCAAGGGTGAAATTGGGTGAAAATGGTGTTGGGTAATGTTGGCGGGTAAAATGGAAGGGAAAGGTAATTTTTTTATTCGTTTGACTGAGTTTTACTGAGGTTTGACTTAGGTTGTTAGTTTGGACGGGTTATGTGTTTGGGGTATTGGGCTTTGGGTGGTTGGATTGGGTTGGGTAAAAGGGATTAGGTTTAATGTTATGTCTTTGGATCCGGATAGTGTATAGGTTTAGGATTTAGGATAATTTTAGTTTAGGTTTTATTAAAAAGTTACAAGGACTACTTTTGACAATTTGTGAAATCCAAGGACCTTTCTTGCCAAACTTGAAAAGTTCTTCCAAGGATTGATTTTGACAAGTTGAGCATAAATGTGATCCAAACTTGTAAATTCTTCCCCGGCCTCGGCTTTTTACACTCTTTCCATATCTTGTGCTCGTTTTTCCGTCGTTTTGTCTTTTCTTGGTCCATTTTGTGATATCCGTACCTGCACATTCATAAACACAAAAACACAAACATATTTGGCTTGAGAGGTTAGTTTTTGATCTTTTTGGCCCGGTTTTGATAACGAAAAGGTATGTGTTTTCACACATACCAAGTTGCATAATGGTTCCCTTTATATTGAAAGATGTCAGGTATGTTCCAGGGTTAAGAAGAAGCTTGATTTCATTGGGTACTATTGAAAAAGAGGGTTATACTCTGAAGATGCAAATGGGTAGAATCAAGGTGATCAAAGGTCGTCGGGTTATCATAACTGGGATTAGGAGAAAGAACTATGTGTATACTCTAGAAGCAAAAGTGATGACTTTTGGTGTGGAGATTCAAAAAAAGTTGGTTTCAAGCAACTTGGTTCTATACAAGTTGGGTTCAAAAAACTTGGTCATAAACAAGTTAGGTTCAAACAACTTGATCCTATTGATAAAACAGGAGTCCATAGAGTATAGGTTCATGAACGTGTTTGGTTTGAGGTGGAACTGCAGGGAGCTCAAGGGAATCGTGAAGCTGAGATTTTTCAGGTTAGTAACGATGATGCTGCAGTGGCTCAAAGACAATTGGAGGACATGCAACTTGAAGAAATGACGAACACGGGTTGCTTGGTAAAGGAGCGGGAAAAGGTACACCTTGATATAAAGGTGGGCTAGACATTACGGTGGCTGAAGTACCTTGTCAAGAGGGTGTAGAGGGTAATGCTGCTGAAAAATAGAAAGTGAAGGAGTCAAAGAAAGCTAATATAGTGAAATGATTAATGTACAATGCCTAGTCGACAAGGTGGTCCTTTGTTCGAGGTTCCAGCATTAGGAAAATGTGTTGAGTGGTTGGGTAATTATTTTCAAAACAACAAAGTTCTTTGGTCATGAGTCTTAGGAACATGGAAGAGGGTTCTAATCCCACAGAGGAGGTAAATGCAAATGATATGATGTATAAAATAATGGTGTCTAACCTGTGATCACCCAGTTCAGTTTGGTTTGGATCCATGGGTTGCCTGTGGATCATGGTGGATAGGGTGACTGTTAATGGCCTATCTACCGATTTGGTTGTGATTACATACCACCGTGAATTGTTGAGTCAGTTGATTCCAGCTGTGTACCGATCATCAAATGGGGATGCACCCTATCGGTCGTGCTTGTTCAGTGCGGATTCCGGCTACCATATAGGGACACACCCCTTCTTAATCGCCAAGGGACATAACCCTAGAAGATGGTATATGTTTGGAAGTGGTATGGTGACCCTATGAATAGTCACGACAAACCATATAAAAAGGATACAAGGCTAGTGTTTTCAAATCCATCAAACATCCACAACATTTACACAATACACCCTTCTTCCTTTACCCGATTGCTATAAGTAGTATTGCTATAGAATTATTACTTGCAGTGTCTAGAAATTCCTGATAACTCGGCAATTCATCCGAATTATCACCACTTTCGTGTAGTGTTGATAATTTTACATACCTTTCTTCATTGTATCTAGGGTGCAATTCGTCGGTAACCCATAACATGATTGTTCGAAAGAACGGTGGGGGCGAAATTGCTTTAAGGACAGAGATCACTCGCCTTGAAGTAACAAGTAGTAGAACTACGTTTTACAAAACCATCCTTCTAAACCCTAAAACTAACAATCTTAAAGCAATTCGTGTCAAGATGGCGTCCAAGAACCTCATGTGAAGTTTGATAGTTTCGATGGGGGAAGTTTTAAGCATTGGCAAAAGAAAATACAATTTCTTTTTGCCACATTGAAAGTCGCATGTTCTAACAAACCCATAGCCCGAGGAATCTGAAAACGAGACCTTTACTGTGTCTCTTGAACGTCTCAAGTTTGAAACTGACGATTTCATATGTCGTGGTCATATCCTCAATGCTATGTTGGATCCACTCTTCGACGTATATCAGAACTATCCCACAGCTAGGGAACTTTGAAATGCTCAAGGAACGCTACTTCACGGAGGAAGAAACAAGTAAGAAATTTATTGTTTCAAAATTTAATTCTTACAAAACGGTAGAGTCACGTCCTATAATGGACCAAGTGTATGAACTTGAGCACATTCTTAGTATGTTTACACAAAACAACTGTACATGGATGAATCCATACAAGTGGCATCCATCATTGATAAACTCCCATCAACTTGGAAAGATGTTAAGAAAAATCTTAAACATTGTAAGGATGATTTATCCTTGACTCTTTTTATTGAAGAACAATATCGTTTGGAAAACAAAGCAAACGATGACACGTCCAAGGTACATGTTGTGGAGGAAAAGGGAAAATCTTCCAAAGCTGGTGGAAAGAAATGTAGGCACGATGACAAGGACAAAAAGAAGTCCAAAATGAACAAAAAGAATGTCATCTGCTACAACTGCAACAAGCCAGGACATATTAAGTGGGAATGCCGCGCATTAAAGAAGAAACAAGATGAAGACAAAAACAAAGATAACAACTTTGTTGCAATGATATCCGATGCGTTCTCCTTGAAGAAGAGAAATCTTGGTGGGTGGACTGTGGAGTCACCCGGCACGTGTGCAATGACCAGGCTATGTTTAAAACATACGAGCCTTTGGACTCTATGCTCTACATGGGAAACCACTCAACTGCATAAGTGAAAGGAAATGGTAAAATTGATTTGGTGTTCACTTCTAGCAACACCTTAACCCTTAAAAGATGTCCTCCATGTTCCTGATGTCTGCAAGAATTTGGCGTCTGGCTCACTCCTGCACCAATTTGGCTTCAAACTTGTCTTTGAATCTGATAAATTCATCCTTTCTAAGGGTCGCAAGTTTGTTGGCAAAGGTTATCACACCAGTGGAATGTTCAAGTTCAAGTTGAACATTAAAGATGTTAATAGTAGTGTAAATGATGTAAACATGACTGAAATAAGCGACGCTGACAACGCGTCTGCTGGTACTGTAACTAACAATGACGCTCTCAATAAAATGCCTACTAGTTCTGCTTACTTTGACTATTCTTTATTATGGCATGCTAGATTAGGTCATTATATTTTAAAGAAATGAGAAATATGGCAAATGCAAATCTAATTCCTAAATTTGATTCTAAAAATGATAAATGTCAAACATGCATATGCATACTAAGATTAATAGACTACCTTTTCCTACTATTCAAAGATCTTCTAAAATCTTAGAATTAGTGCATAGTAACGTATGTGACTTACATGCTACACCAAGACTTAGTGGGAAAAAGTATTTTTGCTACTTTTATCGATGATTATTCATGATGCTATGTCTATCTTTTAAATTCAAAAGATGAAGTCCTTGATATATTTAAGATCTACAAAAATGAAGTAGTACTTAATTGTGATACTAAAATCAAATGTCTACGGACTGATAAGGGTGGTGAATACTACGACCCTAAATATTTCCAATCTACGGGAATTTTTCACCAAGTTACAGCTCCGTATACACCACACCATAATGGTATTACAGAAAGAAAAAATCGCACTCTGATGGATATGGTTAACTCCATGATGTCCTATTCCGGATTAAGTTCTGGATATTGAGGCGAATCATTGCTTACAACTTATTACATACTTAACAGAGTACCAAGCAAAAGGAGTAATAAGACTCCATACGAGTCATGGAAATGAACTCCAAAACTAGATTATCTTCGGATTTGGGGTTGTAAGGTTGTAGTCTGACTCCCAGAATCGAAGAAAAGAAAATTGGGAGATAAAGGCATTGAATGCATATTTTTGGGTTATGCCCAAAAAGCCAAGCCTATAGATTTATAGTGGTAGAACCGAATGATCTAATTTTGGTTAATACTATTATTGAATCTAGAGATGCTCGCTTTGACGAAAACAGGTTCAAAACTATTCCTAGGCACATGAAATTTCTAAGGAAATTGTGTCTACAGAAATTCCCATAACTGCTGAAAGGAATGATGATGACTCTCACCAAGATCATCAACAAGTTGAACCTAGAAGGAGCACCCGCCAACCAAGGCAAATAACCTTCAATCCTAATTTTGAAATGTATCTAGTTGAAGGAGATAGACAAGGTTTGATAAAGGATTATCCAATAATTTATAATTTTGATGAAGACCCACAAACATACTCTGAAGCAATGAAATCTCATGATTCCACCTTCTGGAAAGAAGCCGTGAGTGATGAAATGGATTCCATCATAGGAAATAATACTTGGATTCTTGTAGACTTACCTCCTTGATCAAAAGCCATCAAGAGCAAATGGATTTTCAAAATAAAATCAAGAGTTGATGGCAGTGTTGAAAAGTTTAAACCAATTTATTAGTTGCACAATGGTTTACAACCATTGAATTTTGATTGGAATGGAATGGAATTGAATGGAATAGGAATGGAATGGACAATTGGAATGGAATGGAATGGAAGGAATTGAATGGCTTAAGTAAGCTCCAAAACAATGGCATCAAAAATTTGATCAAGTTATCTTATCTAATGGCTTTAGAATTAGCGAATCAGAAAAATGTGTATACAGTAGATTCGTTAACGAAAAAGGAGTTATAATCTAGTTATATGTAGAAGTAATGTTAATTGTTGGAACCAACCTAGAACAAGAGCAAATGACAAAGATACTTTTGTTTGAAAACTTTGATATGAAAGATTTAGGAGAAGCTGATGTTATCCTAGGCATCAAGATTCTTCGAAAGGAAAACAGACTCATGCTAACACAATATTACTATATCGAAAAGATCTTAAGCGTTTTGACATCTTTCACTTCTTTCTTGTTAGCAAATTGTTCCGTTCGAAGTAGGTCCCAAACTAACTTACAAAACTTGTAGAATCTTATCCCAAAACAAGTGCGCTAAGGTTATTGGTAGTCTTATGTATGCCATGACATGTACTAGATCTTATATTGTGTATGTCGTAGAAAGATTAAGTAGGCATACTAGTAGTCCTGGCAAGGAACATTGGGATGCTATAAATTGAGTATTTAAATACTTGAAGAAAACCATGGATTATGGTTTGGAATACAGTCGAGAGCCATCATTATTAGAAGGTTATACTGATGCAAGTTAGATAACTGATCAAGAAGACTACGCATCCATAAGCGAATGGATATTCACCTGGTGGGGTGCAAAGAATCTTGGGATCAAAGAAACAGAGTTTAACGTATTCTACCGTGGTAGCGTGGCATTGGCTTCATGCTACAAAGAAGCAGAATGGCTACGAGACTTGTTAATAAACATACTCTTATGACCAAAACCTATGCGACCAATCTCTGTGAAAGTCAATATGCACTACCAAGAGTGTACAATCAAGTGTACAATGGTAAGTCCAGGTATATCGGACTTAGGCACAGACAAGTCAATCAATTGATAAATGATGGGGTGATCACCGTTAACTTCTTACGATCTAGTAAAAACTTAGCAGATCCTTTCACAAAATGATTGCCAAAAAACTGATTGAAAGTACTTCGCAAGGGATGGGACTCAAGCCCACATACAAGTAGTCACCCATGATGGAACCTTGTCTTGACGCTTGGTTTACGAAGTCTCTAGAGAAGCAAAAGTACATCATCTGAATGTGACAAAAAGTTATGCAAATTTCATCATCATCCCAGGGTTAGAAGAACTTGAACCGTATTGTAACAAAAGGATGAATTTAAAATTCTTGATGGAGTTATAACACATGTTGTGTTGAGATGTTTAAGCTACGGTAACATTCTTGATAATGTCCACCTATCTGAATGTGGAAGTGAGGCCGCTTCCTATGAGCTGAAGGACTTGGCTCTAAAGCGTTCTAAGACACCGAGATATAGACCCATGGCTAGTTTGAATGGGTCAGCACAAAGTGGATTGAATGAACGAGAGGAAGGATATGCGTGAATCGTTTCCGTTTAACATATAAAGGAGATGGTTCAATGGCTTTGGTCCAACTATTCTTACCCTAGTTAAGATTGAGCGCTTTCACTACGTAAAGATTCAAGGTTTAATATTCCATCTTTACTTATGCATAACACCCCCGAGGATTTCGGAATCGGGTTAGGTCTTACGTGCTTTTTCAAAAACTATGTCTATTTTGAAAATGGTAGGGGATTGTTGGGTAATTATTTCAAAACAACAAAGTTATTTGGTCATGAGTCTTTGGAACATGGAAGAGGGTTCTAATCCCACATAGGAGGTAAATGCAAATGACATGTGGTATAAAATAATGGTGTCTAACCTGTGATCACACGGTTCAGTTAGGCTTGGGTCTATGGGTTGCCTGTGGATCATGGTGGATATGGTGATTGTTAATGGCCAATCGATCGGTTTGGTTGTGATTACATACCACCATGAACCATTACGTCAATTGATTCCGACTATGTACCGGTTATCAGATGGGGATGCACCCCATCGGTCATGCCTGTTCAGTGCGGATTCCGGCCACCATATGGGGACGCACCCCTTCTTAATCCCCAAGGGACATAACCCTAGAAGATGGTGTCTGTTAGGAAGGGGGTATAGTGACCCTATGAACAGTCACGACAAACCCTATAAAAGGGATACAAGGTCGGTGTTTTCAAATCCATCAAACATCCAAAACATTTACACAATCACCCTTCTTCCTTTACCCGATTGCTATAAGTAGTATTGCTATAGAAATATTACTAGTAGTGTCTAGAAATTCCCGATAACTCGGTAGTTCATCCGGATTATCACCACTTTCGTGTAGTGTGGATAATTGATACATACGTTGCTTCATTGTATCTTGGGAGGCAATTCGTCGGTAACCCATAACATGATTGTTCAAAAGAACGGTGGGGGAGAAATTGCTTTAAGGACAAAGATCACTCACCTTGAAGTAACAAGTAGTAGCGTTAAACTTCGTTTTGCAAAACCATCTTTCTTAACCCCAAAACTTACATTGAGTATCGTTATGTTTAAATGTTACTCCTAAAGTGGAAATTGTAGGATATTAGGAGCAACATTAACGTAGTTAGGGGTTTAAGTGTACTTTGTAATTAGATTAAGTGTTACACTTGAACTAGGACTTGGTTACTTACCTTGGAACGCATGTGAAGGCTATATGGTTGGTTGTTCATGAAGGGTTTGGTTGGGGTATTCCTTAACCGCCTCTAACATGGTTTCTTTACCCCCTTATCTCTATAAACAGAGATGAGGGGGGATGCTAGTTTGTAACATTCTTCTTCCTCGTTGTAATAGCTTTATTAGGTGATTTGATAAAGGTTTGGTATGAGGGTATATCGTGTGCATATTCTTGTCGGTTCTTGGTAGTCTATCGTGTCTCTCGTGTTTGCAACTTGTGCTCGACGAACAGTGTATGATCTAGTGATTCCACGTATCGTATTTCGGGTTGTTGTCGTAATTGTCCAGCAGTAGTGTTCACATTAGTTAGATAGTTAGTTGCTTGTTATTCCTATCTTATCTATTTACCCTTTGCTACCCTCATGATAGGGATAAAACAATCTTCCTTCAATTAATTCACAACTGTTTGCAGATATAATAAGAATCCTAGCATAGACATTAGATGTTGCCAAATTGCTGATAAAGTATATATAGACTACATAATTACATATTTTTATAGCAAACTCTGAGAGTTGTTAATCTTTTATTGTGTTTCTATCAGATGGAAAGCTTTTGTGAGGATACCGTTGTTGCAGAAGAGAAACATAATAATTTTATCCCCATGCTTCGTTCTGGAGAATGGTCTGATATCGGACATCGATCTTACATGGGAGACACTCACATATGCATTCCAGACCTCGCCAGAAGTTTCAATAATAAACTGATAGGTGATGAATCCGTCTCATTTTATGGGGTGAGTTCCCTTCTTATTTATTTGAGAACACGGATATTATGTTCCCTATTTTTAAATGTTTATAGCTAAAGATCGGTTTCTATTTTGTGGGAAGGTGTTTGACGGGCATGGAGGAGAGGGTGCATCACGGTTTGTACGTGATAATTTACCAAGAATTATAGTCAATGATGCTAATTTTCCATTGGAACTTGAGCAAGTAGTCACAAGGTCGTTTATGGAAATAGATGCTGCATTTGCCAAGTTATGTGCTCTTGAATCTGATCTTTCTTCTGGCACAACTGCACTTACTGCTATGATATTTGGGAGGTTCGTGATTTACGTTCCACATTTATCTCTTTAATAATTTATTTCTGCTTGGTTAAATTTTTTCCCGTCTAAAGCATGGATAGTTAACAGTTTGCATACCTATAAGTCTCTTTTTAGTGAAAAAATATCTAACATCCAACATTGTTATTCTAGTGCACAATAATTTTTAAGGTAAGGCGTACACTAGTTTGTATTCATTCACTGTGGTTAATTGAGTGTAGTCCATGGTTCAAGCCATAAATGTTCTAATATTGATCCAAACGGAAAAATAGAGATATATGGACTCGACCAGATAGATATATTAGCTCTTTGAACCAATTGCAATGGGTGAGTAGTTAGTTCCAGATAAATTAGCTACCAAAATTATAATGGGAAAATTGCATAAAAAAGGTATACGTAACATAGCTTGGTCACTTTTGTATATAGGGCTCCAAAAATGACGTGGCAGCTCATGTGTAAGTAACTTTGACCGTGGAGCTGACATATGGAAAAGTGGTAAAACTGGAAATGTTGTAATTTTCACGGGACATATGAAACTCTATTTTTGAGGTTGAACTTGGTTTGTTGGTCACAAGGTTAATACACGTGCTATTTTTATTTAGGTCTCTACTCGTGGCAAATGTTGGAAACTGTCGGGCAATTCTCTCTCGACACGGTCTAGCTTTTGAGATGTCAGAAGACCATACACCAAATTACGAGAAAGAGAGACTTAGGATCGAATCCTTAGGTGGATTTGTTGAAGACGGCTATTTAAACGGTCAATTAGTAGTGACTCGAGCCATAGGCAACTGGCACATGGAGGGGATGAAAGAAATGGGTGAGCACCTTGGTCCATTAAGTGCTGAACCAGAGCTCAAACTCGTCACACTAACAAAAGAAGACGAGTTCCTTATCATTGGAAGTGATGGAATTTGGGACGTGTTCAGTAAGCAAAACGCAGTAGAATTTGTAATGCGAAGGTTGCAAGAACATAATGATGTGAAACGATGTTGTAAGGAGATGGTGGAAGAAGCGATGAAAAGAGGAGCACTTGATAATTTGACGGTTGTTATTGTGTGTTTTCACGCAGATCCGCCACCACATGTGGCGGTGCAGAGAGGTAGAGTCAGGAGGAGTATTTCGGAACTGTTAGAAACTCGAAGGCCTTTTAGGCTTATATTTGATGAAGAGGTTGTAAGTGAAATTTAGGAAGAGATGAATACTTATGAAAGGTTTGGAATATTATTGATTGCTTATGTTTTGCTTGATTTGCTTGCTTACAAATGCATCACACCTACCCTCTATTTATACTAGTCCATGGAAGAGTCTAGTACCAAGATACTTCCATGGAACTCTAGATATTTCCAACATTATACATATCTATACTCTAGATATTTCTTAGCTACAATATTCTACACAATTCTATGGATATTTTAAGGATCATTCTACATATTTCTTATAGATAGAGCTCTAGATTTTTCTTCCTTATGGACTTGGGCCTTTGTGGATGATCTATACTTGATTGGATCAAATCAAGTTTAATGATCCAACACCCCCCTTTAAACTTGATTTACCGACTCCAAGCATCATTCGTTGTTTTGAAAAATCTTTCTCTTTGATCGGCTTGGTGAGGATATCTGCAACTTGGTTTTCGGACCTCGTATGTTTCACTTGGACATCTTTCCTTGCAATGCACTCTCGAATAAAGTGATAACGAGTGTTGATATGCTTACTTCGATCATGGTATACTGGATTTTTAGCTAAGTCAATGGCTGACTTGTTATCCACATAGATCTCAGTCGCATCTTCTTGTTCCATGTGTAGCTCCTTTAGCATACTTCTCAGCCAAATTGCGTGACATACACATGATGTTGCAACTACGTACTCCGCTTCACAACTAGACAAAGTAACAATAGGTTTCTTCTTTGAAGACCATGTAAAAGCATTGTTACCTAGGAAGAATATGAATCTGTTGTACTTCTTCCAAGCGTCTTTGTCTCGGCCCAGTCACTGTCGCTATATCCAACCAGCTTGAAGTCTTCACTTGTTGAATAAAACATTCTGTAGTCTACGGTACCTTTGATATAACAGAGGATCCTCTTTGCAATCTCCAAATGCTTTGTCGTAGGCTCTTCCATGAAACGACTAATTAAACCAACCGCAAAGAGTATGTCAGGTCTTGTACATGTCAAATAGTGCAAACTTCCAACGAGACTCTTGAATTGAGTTGAGTCTACCGCTTCTCCTCCGTCATGCTTAGAAGGCTTTGCCTTATGTTCTATGGGGGTGCCAACGGGATTGCACTTATCCATGCCAAACTTCTTTAATATCTCCTTGGCATATCCTTCTTGACTTATGAAGATTCCATCATCTGTCTGCTTCACCTCAATGCCAAGATAATAAGACATAAGTCCTATGTCTGTCATCTCGAACTCTTTCGTCATTGACTTCTTGAACTCATCAATCATACTCTGAGAGTTTCCTGTAAAGATCAAATCATCCACGCATGCAGCGACGGCAGAAGATACTTCCATTTTCAAATTTTACACGTAAGTGCATATTCACTTACGCATTTAGTAAAACCATGTTCTTGGAAATACTTGTCAATTCTAGTATTCCAAGCACGTGGTGCCTGCTTTAGACCATATAAGGCCTTCTTCAACCTTAGCACTTTGCCTTCTTGCCCTTTGGCAACATTTCCCTCTGGTTGCTCCACATAAACTTCTTCTTCAAGAAGTCCATTTAGAAATGCAAACTTTACATCCATTTGGTGGATTTTCCACCTATATTGAGCAGCAATAGCAATAATCATTCTAATAGTTTCTAAGCGAGCAACAGGAGCAAATACCTCTTCGTAGTCAATACCATGCTTCTGCTTGTAACCTTTTGCCACAAGTCTTGCCTTGTACTTTTCCACTTTGCCTTTGGCGTTTTTCTTGGTCTTGTATACCCACTTGACTCCAATAGCCTTTTGGCCTTTCGGAAGGGTCGTCAACTCCCACGTATCATTCTTCACTATTGACTTTATCTCCTCGTCCATGTCTTGTCTCCATTTCTTGCTTTTCATAGCCTCCTCAAAAACTAAAGGTTCACAATCAACGTATAAACAAGTAAGGGGTATTTCGTCCGTTACCTCATAGAGCTCCTGCAAACTTCTTGTCTTCGGTTCTCCTTCACTTGAACTTGAAGGTGATTCTTGGGTTGGAGTTGGACTTTGAGGTTGTTGGACTTCTTCACTTGATTCACCCGTCTCTTCTTCATCAGTCGTAGGAAGAAAGTCATACCTTTCATTTTCCTTGATGCTCCAATCCTATGTCTCTTCTTCATCGAAATCCACGTCTCTACTCACTACCACCTTCCTTGTGATTGGATTATAGAGCTTATAACCTTTCGACTGCTTGTCGTAGCCAACAAACACATGCTTCTCACTTCTATCATCAAGCTTTAATCGCCTTTGGCTGGGAACGTGGACATATGCTATGCTTCCGAATACCCTTAGGTGAGAGACTGTAGGCTTCATCCCATTCCATGCTTCTTGTGGAGTCTTGTTATCTAAACTCTTTGACGGACACCGGTTCAATAGATATACTGCACAATCAACCGCCTCAGCCCAAAACTCCTTTGGCATCTTCTTACTTTTCAACATGCTTCAGACCATATTGAGAATGGTTCTATTCTTTCTCTCAACCACTCCATTTTGTTGTGGGGAGTAAGGAGCCGTTAGAAATCTCCGGATCCCATTATCCTCACAAAATTTGTTAAATTCTTTTGATAAAAATTCTCCACCTCTATCGGATCTCATTGATTTAATTTTTAAACCTTTCTCTTTTTCAACCATAGTTTTAAATGTTTTAAAAGTTTCAAAAGCTTGGGATTTTTCTTTTAGAAAATATACCCAAGTTTTTCTTGAAAAGTCATCAATAAAGAGCATAAAGTAAAGATTCTTACTATAAGAGGGGGGAGTAATGGGACCACAAAAATCCGTGTGAATTAGATGTAAAGACTCATTAGCTCTTGATGTCGCTTCTTTCAGGAACGAACTCCTAGCATGCTTCCCAAGAAGGCATCCTTCACACAGTTGATTGGGATGATCAATTTGATCTAACCCTTTCACCATTCCCTTTGAGGATAATAACTTTAAGTCACCAAAGTTTAAGTGCCCGTATCTCATGTGCCAAAGCCACGAATGATCCTTCAAACAACTCTTTAAGCACTTAGCTTCATCATGTTGAATGTTTAGAAGGAACATTCGGTTTTTGGTCATAGGCACTTTTGCTATGAGCTTTCCTTCGGGATTCCTTATTGTAGCACTACGATCCTTGAAATGAATATCGTAATGTTTCTCTAAAAGTTGTCCCACGCTTAAAATATTACTTTTAAGATTGGGCACATTGTATACGTCCGAAATATATTGGTGACTTCCATCTTTAGCTCGGATAAGTATCTTACCTTTTCCTTTCACTGGTGCCTTTGATTCGTCTCCAAAGGTGACGTTACCTTTACTTTTCTCCATCTCCACGAACAAGTCTTCTTCACCCGTCATATGGTTACTTGCAGCGGAATCTATATGCCATGGCTCTATCCTCTCTTCTTGTTCGTCATGCCTTGCCATTAGCAAGGTAAGCTCATCTCCTTCTTCTACCTCCACAAGATTAGCTTTTTCTTCCACTTGTCTTGAGCTAGTACACTCATTGGCATAATGACCATATTTATGACAGTTATAACATTATGTTTGGGGCTTACCTCCTCTTTGAGATTGAAAGCCTCTCCCACGACCTCTTCGATATGAAGACCATTGGTTTTCATCTTCTTTGTTGACATCTTCTCTTCCTCTTCCTCGTCCTCGGCCTTGGAAACCACCACGGCCTCGAAAAATACAGGTCCTCGTTCCTTGCTCCTTTCCATATAGAAAGCTCTTTTCTCTTTCTTTGAAAGAGACCTTTGAGTATAAAGCTTGCTCCAAGGGTTCTTTCCCCCTTCTTTTCTTCAACTTCTCTTCATGGGCTTGTAAAGATCCCATGAGTTGATCAATGGTCATTGAGTCTATGTCTTTTAACTCCTCTATGGCCACGACAATGTAATCAAAGCTTGGGGCAAAGAGCGAAGAATCTTTTCTATCACCCTTGTGTCACTCAAGCTTTCACCATTTCTCTTCATTTCATTTGAAATGGTCAAGACACGAGTGAAATAATCCGAAATGGTTTCGGATTCCTCCATTTGGAGTTTTTCGAACTCTCCTCTAAGAGTTTGAAGACGTACCTTTTTCACTTTGTCGATTCCTTTGAAAGCATTTTGAAGGATCTCCCACGCTTCCTTGGAAGTAGTTGCATTTGCAACTTTTTCAAACATCGCATCATCAAGACATTGATAGATGAGTGTAAGAGAACTTTGATCCTTCTTTTTTTCCTTTTGAAACTCCACCCTTTGGGCGGCATTCATGGAACTTTCATCATCTACTTTCTCAACACCTTTCTCTACCATATCCCATACATCATGTGAACCTAGTAACGCCTTCATTAGAATGCACCAACTACCATAGTTGTCTTTGGTAAGATGAGGAAATTGGAACAAGTTCATCATGCTTGACATCGTGATCTTCTAGCTCTTGATACCAATTTGTTAGAAACTCGAAGGCCTTTTAGGCTTATATTTGATGAAGAGGTTGTAAGTGAAATTTAGGAAGAGAGGAATACTTATGAAAGGTTTGGAATATTATTGATTGCTTATGTTTTGCTTGATTTGCTTGCTTACAAATGCATCACACCTACCCTCTATTTATACTAGTCCATGGAAGATTCTAGTACCAAGATACTTCCATGGAACTCTAGATATTTCGAACATTATACATATCTATACTCTAGATATTTCTTAGCTACAATATTCTACACAATTCTATGGATATTTTAAGGATCATTCTACATATTTCTTATAGATAGAGCTCTAGATTTTTCTTCCTTATGGACTTGGGCCTTTGTGGATGATCTATACTTGATTGGATCAAATCAAGTTTAATGATCCAACAGGCACCAGTCGTCCTTGAGTCAATTACATAAAAGGTCCTGTTATGGTCCCTATTGATGGATCTAGTTATGGGTCTTTGTAAGGAGAAATCAAATGAAGGGTTGTGTGAAGATCGTTGTAAGCTCTTAGACGAGGTCTAATAATATATCTAGGAACACATAATAATAAAGGCGGAATATTCAAACATAGAATCAATATTATTACGAACAAGGTTTTTCATTCACCATCTCTAACTAAACAATAATAAAGATCAAAGACTTGATCTAACACTAACTAAATAAACCAAACCCTAGGCGTTTTCCCAATCCCTACGCCTAGGTTCCCACACACACCTTTAGACGTCTACATCTTGTACGTACGTTAAAACTAATGACCCCATGTCTCTTTATATACTAGAGACATCTAGGGTTTACAAGAGGAATCATAATAGAATTAGGAAACTAAATATTCTTTTAAGCATATCTTCTAGAATCTTCCAAATCCTCCATCTTTTTGTAGTTTCCCTTCTTGTCACTTTTAGTCCTTCATGTTTCATTCTTCTTGTTTTGTATCATCAAATCTATAATAGACCCAACAGGTTGGAATGTTTGTTTACTGATCTACCTTTCTTGTTTGGTTTACTCATGAATTATGAGAGCTCATTTGAGAGAACTTTCCGATCTCTTTGAAACACAGATTTGGTGGAAAGACAACTTGTCTATTCCTTTTCTGATAATTGCATTTAAAACCCCCTTCGAGTTTACAACTGCTATGCAGAAAATAACTACTAGTACTAGACATAACTGCTAAAACATAAACTGCTTGAAACATAACTGCTACACACATAACTAGTCATGTCCTGGACAAGGACTTATTTAATAAACTACTAAGGAAACTGGAACTGCTGAAATCATGCATCTCTTGTAGTGCGTTGGTGCTTGAACTTCCCATGAGTAAAATGACGATAAACCTTTGGTGATATAACATTACTCCCCTCCCCGACAACAAGCTTGTCCTCAAGCGGAAAGGAAGGATATGATTCCTGGAGGTTAGTGACATCTTCCCATGAAGCTTCTGCAGGAGATAAACCTTGCCAATGAACCAACACCTGAGTAACACCATGAAACACGCGGTGATCTAACACTGCTTGAGGTTGAAGTTTTGTCTCATCGGAAGGACAAGGTGGCAAGTCCTGTTGAATAGACATATCAACTTGGCCATGGTAAGGTTTTAGATACGAGACATGGAAAACAGGGTGTAAACGTGACTCGCTAGGTAACTCCAAATGGTATGTAACCTGACCAATGCGCGCTTTCACACAAAAAGGACCATAGTATTTTGGCGACAACTTCTTGTTGCTCCTGTCCCGCAAGGATAGCTGACGATAAGGCTGTAATTTCAATAGCACCATGTCACCCACAGAAAATTCCAAATTGCGATGCTTGGCATCGTAGATAGTTTTCATGTATGACTGAGCTTTGAGTAACCGATCACGGAGTGTGTGAAGCATGTCATCCCGGTCTTGGAGAGCATGTCATCCCGGTCTTGGAATGTAAGAAATCAGTCTTGGTGGGGAACGACCATACACGACTTCAAATGGTGTGCATTTCAAAGAAGAATGGAAGCTGGTATTGTAGCGTAACTACCCAAGGCAAATCCAACCACTTCTTTGGCCTATCACTTGTGAAACAACGAAGGTACATTCCACAGTTCAGTTGACTACCTCTGTTTGTCCGTCGCTTTGAGGATGATAAGTCGAGCATATTTTGGAATATAACATCTCGATCTGAAACAATAGTACCGTAGAGGTTAAATAATTCCTTCCAAAAGGCCCTTTGGAATATAACATCTCGATCTGAAACAATAGTTTATGGCAGACCGTGCAACCTTACAACCTGGTCAAAGAAGAAATGAAGCGGCAAAGCAGTGTAAGGATGTGAAATGGCAATGAAGTGATCATATTTTGAAAAACGATCAACCACCACAAGTAGCACTGATTTCCCTCGAGATAGCGGTAAACCTTCCACGAAATCCATAGAAATATCCGACCAAACCTCGAGTGGCACCAAGAACGGCTGCAAAATTCTAGCAGGGTGCAAGTTCTCCACTTTATGACGTTGACACACTTGACACGTGCGGACAAACGACCGAACTAATGACTTTAAGCCTTTCCAATAAAAATGTGCAGCTACACGACGAAGCGTTTTCTGGTAACCTTCATGACCCATATTGTGAAGCGAAGATATAATAGATTCACATAGTGGAGATTGAGGTAACAGGAAAACTAAATTCTTGATATGAATCAGACCATCACGAATTTTCCAAGGGCCACGGCTTCACCTTCTTATTTTTTCACAAAGTTTGTAATTCGGGAATTGTGTCAACCTCTTGTTTGATGTGATCAAAAAAGTGCAACAAAGGCCCTGAAATGGCTTGAAGGGTTGTTTCGGCTCCTTCATACTGACGTGACAACACATCAGCAACCACGTTATCTCGGCGGTTTTGTACATGACAAGAAAGTCATAACCCATAAGCTTGCTTAACCAACGTTGTTCTCGGAATAGTAGTGATACGCTGCTCTAAGAGATACTTAAGGCTGTAGTGATCGGTTCGAATCTGAAACTTACTGCCCCATAGATACGGACGCCAATGAGAAACGGCTTTTGCCAAGGCTATCTGTTAGGAATTAGAAAATTCCATAGTGAAAAGTCGGTCACCTCTAATATTATCTAGCATAAGTTAGCTCGTAGACATATCGTTATTTACGTTATTTAGTAGTTTATTAGTTAGTGTGTAGCGTAGAATAGTATAGTGCAACACCGTGGAGGAAGGACGGGTCTTTACCCACTGTATGCCTGATCCACAGGCCGATAGGAGATCGTGTCTTATGTAAGTATAAATACCCCTTCCATCCATGGAAGGGGTGGTGCTTCTCATTTAATCTAACCTTTCCTTTGTGTAAACCTCTAGCAAGAACACCCTCTCTATCTACTTTCTCTCTCCAAAATGGTAAACATGTATTTTTTTCTTCATGTTTTGATGCTTTTGTGGTTTTGATAATTATTTGCTTATTTGAAACTGGTTTTTATACGTTTTGTGGTCGGAATATGTTCTTTGGGTAAACAGTTTATCATGTCTTGGTATTCTTCTTTTGGTCTATGGTCTTAACTGGTTTTTGTCCAAGTTCTGTTTATGTTGCTTTGTCCAAAATATGCCTTGTCCAAAATATGAATATATGGTCATTGTTGTAGTCAAAACTGGGTCAAAACAAGTCTTCTGGGTTTATATATGAATATGGTCGGAATAAGGGTCGGAAAACTCATCGGAAAATGTCACATATCATGTTAGCGATTTGTACAGTAAAACTGCCCGATTCATTGTTTCTTAGTGGCGACTTGTCTTTACAAGTTGTCTATATTCATTGTATTTGTGCGTGAAGTTGTGTTTGAAAATGTAGTGACTTGCCTAGAAACTTGATATTTATCATGTAGCGACTTGTTGACACTCTTAACCGTTATGCTAGCGATTTGGTTTGAGTACTAGCGACTTGACCTAACCTAGCGACTTGACCTAACGAGTTGTTTTGAAAATCTTGGTAGCGACTTGATACTAAAAGGTAGCTACTTGATATTTATCAAGTAGCGAGTTGTGTTTAAAAGATGTGGCTACTTGATCCATGTTAGCGACTTGACTTGGCGACTTGACAGAAAATAAGATGAAGCAGATGATTCAACATGCCATCAATCAAACATCACTACGACCACACATATCTAATACCAAATACGACTCGACCACAATATTACCATTTACCAAATCATCTCAACATCAGTTTCATTATGCAACATCATCTGTCCTAGGAGATTACGTTGACGTAAACATCTTATCCAACTCCATTTCAAATAACTAAACTCAAAACTAAATGAGTACAAGCAGATCCAAACAACCCCACAAGAAAAGTTTCATTCATATCTTGTATTCGGTTTTCATCAAAAAAAAATGAAAATCAACATCTATAATCAAAATGATCTCAGTCTCCCTTGTTCGTGGGTTTTTAGTAATCTTTTCAAATCCATATCACCACTAAGGATTTCATCATTGATCAAAAGAGTGTTTGATAATGTCCGAAGTTAAGGAAATGATCTTAACAACTTTGTTAAATCAAATCCTTGATTAGTCTTTTAGGTTAAACAATCAATACATTTAAAGCAAATCGGAATCATGTCTTAAAAGTTAAAACCTACCTTTGTATCCATGGCAGTCACACAACACCCTCTAGCCATCTCTGTGGCAAGGTATAGATGAGATATAGCTTGGATCGATCTAATGATACGATGGGTTTTAATCGCCATCTAATGGAGATTAGCTGGTTCGGATATGTTTGTATGACTAAGGACGAATCTTATTTGAATGTGTTGATCGGTTTGGGTGATTGTGTAAAATGAAATCCGGATTTTGTGGTGTTATGATAAGTCATAGAAAAAGGGAGGCAGTTGGATAGAGAGAGTTTAGGGTTTGGTGAAGTATTGTTTGTCTGCACAAGTGATATTAAATTAGGGTTGAGTGTATGTGAAGTGAGGTCTTTTATAACCGGTTATTTAGGGTTAGTGAAATGTGGACATGGGTACGTTTATGGGCTGGAACGGAGGATTTAACTTTTGATACAGTGGACCGAATTTAATTAGTGGCTAGATGTGGTCATTTGGATCTTTTTATTATGTTTGTTAATGGGCCGTATTCTGTAATGAGAGAAATACTCAAAATATTCAAAATATTCATAACATTATTTTGATATGTTGAGAGTAATGTGAATAGTTGAAAGCTTTTGCTATTAAAAGGTGTTAATGGACCTAAAAGGATCTAATGTGAGCTTCATGCGGTTTATTTATCATGAATTGGATATGGATGACTGGATGATACAAAGTCACTTAAGTGGGCTTTGAGGCCTTTCTCTTACAAATGCGTAATCACAATCTTGTTACTTGTGAGTTGGATATTGGATTTGGATGATGGACGCGATAAGTGGGTGATTTTACTATTATCATGGGCTTTTTGGTAAGCGTTTCATGTGACATGATGAGATTTTAGAAGTGCGAGTTGAAAGGGTGATGATGAGATCTGTTGAATTAATTTATCAATGAGAGTGCTTGAAGAGATTTGTTGAAATGATGAGATTTGTTACCAAGACTTCTCGAGGTATAAGATTTGATGTTTTGAGTTGTTGTTGTGATTTGTTGTGTTGTGCGGGTAATACTTTGGTTTATGCATTTTCACGAAAGGTAATATGTCACGGCTTGGATTGTTATTGGAACTAGGTTGACCACGGGGTGATTTGTACGATATTTCTTATTTGGATTTGAAGTGAGGTTTTCCGGGCGCGTTTACTTATTTTCGTCTTCTTTCTTTCTACCCTTTCGCGAAGATGACTTGTTTGGGCATTTATTGAGGATGATAAAGACTTGGCTATTTAGTTACGTTTGTGATTCTTTCTCGCTTAACCCACAACGTAGCTATCACTTGATGTCTCACTTTCGGTTGAGATTGTCAAGAGGTTTTGTACATTGGGTACACCGTTTTTTTTCACGAGGATTAGTGCAAGCTTAAGTAACAAATCTGGGGAATGTTACGTCTTGTTCAAGTTTGGCATATCGGGTCTATTTCTCCATGTGGTCACTACAACAGCTGACATAATGCGTGAATGATGTGTTTACCAAAGTGTTTATTAGATGGTTGTTGATATTGTTGATGCTGGATTATGAACCATTGATGAACCGCTGCATGTTCCCCTAAAAACAGATATTCACCGAAACCGAATTTGTCATAACACATTCAAGCTTACATTGTGTACGGTTTTGTCTTGATTTTGTAAAATCCCGCAAAAGAATCTATTTCTCGGTTTAAATCATAGACTTGTAAAATCCGTGACAATGGAAACATCCTGGTAATAGTAAAGTGCATTTCCGGATCTATCTTACGGTTTTTTCTTGGTTTTGTAAAATCCCATGAAAGAAACTATTTCTCGGTTTAAACCATAGAGTTGTAAAATCCCGTAATGATGGAACCATCTTGGAGAAAGGAAAGTGTATTTCGAGATCATTTCTGATCTTTGGTGCTACGGTTTCTACTTTGAAGAAGGGATAAAAGGGTGTACTTCATGAATTGGATGTGTGTTTGGATATTCATCATGGCAGTTTGGTTATTACTTGGTTTTACGGGGTTATGTGCTTTTAACCATGGTCGGGATGAAACCATTATCAAAGTTCGATTAAATGTCAAAGAAGGCTAGATTTGAGCAGTTAACCAAAAGATGTGACAACGGGGTTAATTCAGTATTATTTATTTGAGGTTGAAGTGAAATATCACGGGCGAGTGAACTTAGTATCTGAAGGTATCGGGGATGGTTGGATGAAGATTCTTCAAGATCCTTGTTCGAGCTTATTATCAAAAACAAAGACTTGGAAATCTAGTTATTGTTGGGTGTCTTTTACCTTTTCTTTTACCACTTAGGGGAATTGGGCTCATACCACTACAAAATAACTATCACTTTAAGGAGTTACGTTGTAGTGCTTTCGATGTCACATTCAATTATTGATTTTCAAGAGGTAATGTACGTCTTATACTTGATGGTTGGTTGGTTGAAGAGTATAGAGTACTTAGAGATGCTAATGGAAATCGGCACCGCTCTTTGTTACATATGTGCAAGTTTAAGTCACCGAGTTCGGGTAGTTTACTTGGTCAAATTCTTCATATTGGATTTTCTCCATCAGCTGTCACTACAAAGAGCCTACTGAATGATAATGGGGTTAATTACATGTTATGCTAAGAGAGCTGAAAAGAGAGAGATTATGACGTATGAACACAACAGTTCATGCCTCATACTCTAAAGAAAAGAAAAGTTTACGTGTCAGTGCGCTTTATCTTCTGAAGAAGAGAAATCTTCTCTATTATGACCATTCTCATCAACATGCTTCATACTTTTTCCATGCGCTTCGGTCATCAAGTGAACCGGGCTACCATTGATTGTTTTCTTATTCCACTTGCTCAACTATAATGACGATGGCGACATCGTGTGCTAATTTTGCGGGGGAGAAGTGTGAATATAATACTTTTGGATGATTTCACTTATTTAGTCAAGAATGGCATCTCCGTATGCAATTCTTGAGGGGGAGAAAAAGTGTGAATTTTTTGCATTGTTGATTGACATTTGAGAATATAAATGGTCATATGGCTCTAAACTCATGTAAGAACCGAGCTTCTTCTTATCGGGTCATCTTCACATGGAGTTTTTCTCTTCTAAGAGCCGTTGGTTGACATCTTCACTTGGATTGATGTTTTTATCGACAAAGTGCTTCCGATTAATGCTTCACGTATACATCAACATGATGATTCCGAACAATCTCTCTGTTCTTGTTTGATGTGATGGGTAGTTTGGTGTTACCATCTTGTGTGTTCGTTGCGGCACCTGATTCTTTGATTTCCTTGATGAATATCTTTCTGTTCTTGTTTGATTGGGAGGGATTTTAGTTAAGGGGATTTGCAAGATGTAAGTTAATTTGGATGCTTTTTGGTGTGAGTTGAAGATGTTAACTATCTATTCCCCAACTGGACAATCTTGAAGACGGTCGAGTCTACAGTTTGTTCTACATTTCTTGCTATATGTTAGAAGACCAAAGACGTGTTGCATTTAATGATCTAAAGACTTCTTCTTAATCTGGGCATTTATCAAAAAGATTGTCGGTCTTGGGGAGAGCACTAATTGGAGGAATGTGATATGTCGAATTTAATCCCCAATTAGACTTGCTCACATTATTCAGCATGTTGATTCTCACAAAGACTTCAAGCAATCTTCTCAACAAATTTCAAGTATTTGGGCATTCAAAGAGTTGTGATTCTCAAGTATCAAAACCGAGAAGGGGAAGGAGACAGGCATCTAAACGCGAGTAAACTTGATGTACTTAATACTTCTAAGTAATTGAAGATATCCCGGGAAGACAAATGTTATTACCGCAGAGAAACTCAAGGTTTGACTCATGGCGAGTAAACTTGATGAACTTAATTCTTCTAAGTGATTGAAGATATCCCGGAAAACAAATGTCATGACCGAAGAGAAACTCAAGGTTTTACTCATCAAGGCGTTTAGTATTCTTATTCCAACTATGTGGGGGAAGCGATGGAAGAGTTAGTTTCTGAAGATAAAAGAGGTACACAAATGATCTCGATGTTATCACAATCATCGGAGGAGAGAATTGTGTACATTGGGGTGCTCACTTTGTTTCACTTGAGGGCTTAATCGGTGATTCAGAGATATAATCACTTATTCGGAGTTGACATCCGAGAGATTGTCATCCGAGAGATAATCGGTGACTTGGCTTGCTTCTTCAATGTTATCAATTATTCCTTCCTTGGGTATTGGTATACTTCGGATACTTGAGCTTCATACACGATCATCGGGGAAAGAAAAATGTAAACATGGGGAGGTGTTTTCATTCCCTCATGATGTGTATTCGGGAGAGCTCTTGGGTATTGGTGTACTTCGGGTTCTTGAGCTTCATACACGATCATCGGGGAAGAAAAATGTGAACATGGGAAGGTGTTTTCATTCCCCTCATGATGTGTATTGGGGAGAGTTCTTGAGCATTATACAAAGAGGCTGACTGCATCAATTTATCTACTTGGGGGAATTGTTCTCTTGACACCTTTTGGAATGGATCACTTCAGACTTCAGTGGAAAAGGAAATTTGAGAAGATTATTTATGAGTGGGATGATACGTTGCTATTCTTGTTGATGATATAACCCCGAACGGAGAACCTCGATTATTGTTCTTAAATGGAGCAGCGGGATTTATGATAATGGTGTGCTTCTTTGTGCACCTGGCTAAAGCAAGCTTGAAATAGAGCTTGAATGCTGCTCACATAAGGATTTTCGGTTTGGGGGGGAAGCTGCCAAAGTCTCACTTTCATATGGTTCAATTTCTTTCTTGATTCAAGAGCCACGGAAGCTTTGGTGGTGAATGTTTAAGAGTTGATGACTTCTATCTTCTCGACGTCTTTGCTTTCGATATCCTTATCTAGGTACTCGTATCATCATCTTCTTTAACTATATCATCTATTCTATCTTTGTATATATTTATCAAAAAAACCAAATACAAAAATAGAAAACCAACAAAAACAAAATAGAAAATTATAAAATCAAAAAAAAATTCAGAAAATTTGAAAAATACCAAAAATATTGTTTTCTAAGACATGTCTTCTGGTATCGATAACATCTACGGTCTTAGAAATGTCATTCAATAATGGCACGGGACCATAGATGAAGTTCGAGCAGGAGGTGTAAATATTTCTTTTCAAAACATGTCACAAATCTAATGGCTTACTGATTATTTAATTGTAACCGGCTTCAAATGATGGCTTCGATTACGATTTGTAACCCGTACCTTATACTATGGCTTGCTATTATTTGCATAGCAACCTGCTTTTCATGAAAGGAAAGTGCTACGCTTAAACGATTTTCACAATATTTCGTGCACTTATCCTAAAACAATTTGAGGAAAGTATGTCGAAGGACTGCTGTTCCTACACAAATGTTTTCCGTCTAAAATTCTTCAGAAAAATATTTGGTGTTTTCAAAATGGTGGAAAATGAGTTGCTAAAAAACAATCAGATTCAGAGTTTTTATAAAATTTGGAAACTCAATCAATGACTTCAGCACTTTTAAAATCTTTTATAAAATGAGTTATTGGTTTAGGGGGAGAATGTTTTCAAATCTATATCTTCTAACGAGCTTTCTTAATTATCCTAATATGCTTAATTAAAAATGATGTTAACCTATGTTGAAGGACTATGTTCCTAGGATATGATTGCTAGGTTTAGATGAATACATTATTCCCATACATTTAAATGATCTGATTGATATGTTGCATTGACTTTTATTAGTCAATTGTTGTTTGGGTGATGTCAACCACCATATATCTGTATGTGTGTTCACTAACGTATGCAGGTATCTTGGTATAAGAATGTTCCCGATCCGGATCCAACATAATATGATGTTTGGATGCCGAAAGGAAAGGGTAACTATATCTTGGGTTGACAAATGAAGAAGCGAGCTTAATTGGACTTCTGTGGAGAGTTGGCATATATGCAACGTAAAGGTCTCACTTCATCGTGAGATGGTTTTCTTCTAAGTGATTGAAGAAACGGAGCTTAATTTGACCTCGGTTGGCATTCAAAATGCAACGTAAGAAGAAGTCTCCTTTGCATGTGACGGTTTTTCTTCCTGCCCTACAGCAACAACAGAAGCTTCTCAACCACCTAACATATCTTTGTGCAGGATAATCGTGATGATACCATTTTTCTAAAACTTTGAAAAATAAAATTGTTTTTGAAAATGGAAAAATATTGTTTTGAAAATAAATTGAACTAAAATTTGAAAATCACCGGACTTCATTTTATCAAAATTTAAGTCACTCAATTATCGACTTGGGTCATCGATTGAGGGGGAGAGTGATTTAATTTAAAATATTTTCAAACAATATATCTTCAAAAGAGTCCGTTTATACGAAATTATGTGGTGATCTAAAGATTTAATGTTATGTCATGGTGTGATTTTTCTTTTGAATCAAGGTCTTTCAAAATGAAATTTTTACTGTTCTTGTTTGATTGTGAAATTGTTTTATTTTACTTAAAGATCTCATAAAACAATCATACCTGATACTAACAATCTTTAATGTCTTAAAATGGTCCTTATCTGTCATTTTTCAAAATCAAATCTTGCCACGTCTTTCCCCAAAATCTTCTAAATGATTTAAATCTTTTGGGATCACAAATCTCAAAAGGTTTGAAATTTCTGATCGGGGTAGAGATCGTGATTTAAATATCTTATCTGTTTAAATGGAATTGGTTTTAGTCCTTTATAGGCACTCCTGCCTCCATGTGCAAAACGATTTCAAATACACGATGCACATGTTGAGGAGGAGGATTTATCCAAAAACTAGATGAGTATTTAAACCTGGCCACATATTCTCCCATGTTTTCTAAATCTTATTAAATCACTTGGGATCCAAAATCTCAAAGGGTTTGATATTTTTGATCGGGGGAGAATTTGTGATTTAATAATGAAATTTGATAAAAGGTGATCGTTTTGATTTAATTGTGCAGGCTTCTCTCTCATATGTGCTAAACGCTTTCGAATCTCGAAGCACATATTGAGGGGGAGCAAACAAACTATCGAGGTACGAAAGCTTTTTAAAGTAATTTATAAAGTACATTGATTGTGTTTTAAAATGGTTTCTTAATGGCGCTTGTGATTGTGGATGTGCTTCAAATTAACTCTTGCCTCTATGTGATAAAAATGATTTCAAAAATCCTATGCACATATTGAGGGGGAGAATTTTACCATGAAAATCAAATGGCTTTGTCTATGAAAATTGTGATCAAAGAAAATATTTCAAAGTCCTCTTGCCTCCATGTGCTAAACAATTTCTAAATCACATGCACATGTTGAGGGGGAGGTTTTCTAAATGATCAAAACTATTAAGGTACAAAATGCTTTGATCTCGTATCACAAGTACCTTGATTGTTTTTCCAAAAGTTTTTTCAGTTGGTTTCGAGAAGGAATGAACTGTACCAAAATACCGACCATTTAACTTTATGCATGGAGTTATAAGGATGGTTAGGTTAGGTATTTGTTCCCACGATCCGCCCGAGCCGGAGGATCTTCCGGGACAATCCACTAGATAGTGTAGAGTCCTTAGGAATGTTGAAAAAAGGAGAAATATGAGAATATGGGAAGAGTCTTGATGAGACGAGCTAGAACTGGAATAAACCCAACAAGGTTCTAGTTATGAAGTCTCGGTAAGCACTTGAAGGGGTAGAAGAATGAAAAAGAAATGAATATGAAAAGGGTGAAAAGAAATAGCCCTCCAATAATTCAACCTTAGGGCGTGCCGGGTTCAATACATATGCTACTAGTGGTTACTAAGGTAACGCCGGTATTGAAGACAAGACGTCATGGGCCCAGTGACGCACTGCACTAAACTTCCCAAGCTACTCAAGTTCCTCTTTAAAGGACTTGTTTCATTCTCACGGGGAACAGATATTATCTATCGACTTTCTCTTAGAGATTGTTGATATTGAAGAAGGAGACCCTCTCCCTAGTCTCCGATATAGGAACCAAATGTGCACTATTGAGTCTAGAGCCAAGAGATCATCCACAATATCTCATTAGGACACTAAATTCTTGAAGACTTGCTGTTTCACACAATGTGGAAAGTAAGTATATATTAAGAGTCCTACGCATTATCCTTGTGGTATTGCCAGAACATCCGAGTGATATGTAAAAATATTCACAATGAAGATGGAAATCCTTCTAGAGCCAACAACTTACAAGCTCTTGGTGGGTGACATGTGAGATCTTTTCTAAAGATCAAGCTTGTGACAACTGGATTGAAACAATGGGGCGATTCACTCTTGAATCAACCTTGGTCCAGAATTGGAATTGACGAATGCTTTTGGATAAACCATTCGATGCGCAAACCTTCTTTTCTCTAGCACGTCGAATGTGTACTTATGTTTTCAAACACAAAAAGTATCTCTGATTGAAAAAAATACTTTTGGAAAAACCGTTCGATGTGCAAACCTTCTTTTCACGTCGAATGTGTACTCTCTTATATACAAAAAGTATTTTGATTGAAAATTGATCTTTCTCATAAAACCTTCGTCGTATTGCAAAACTCTTTCTTCTAAGCAATACGCGATTGCTTTTAAATCATTTTTCATCAATCAGTGAATCTCAATTCGCTGGTTCACTCACTCCGTGTTGTCTTCTTTGAGGCGTTCCGGTTTGAGAACGGCTAGAACAGTTGCGAAAACCTGTCAAGGAGATTCTTAGGAATCCTACTGCTCCGAGCGTACTTGTCTTGATCAGCGGAGGAACCGTGGGCGTGTACCTCAATTCAACAAAAGTGATCAAAGACACTTTCGTGCGCTTTATTGCTAACTGTTGTTTTAGGTACATTTGGGCGGTTGCGTAATCGAGGAGTCAATCCAATGCCGCATGCTCACGGCATCACTTAATTTGAAGAAATCATGCTGGTGCATATCTACATAACTGGCTCGATATTTCATACTATGCTTCGCCGCAAATATCATGAACCAGTAAGGCTTCCGCTACTCGATGGAAAGATGTCATGATTCAACCAAGCGTGTGAGCATGTCCGGCCGAAAGTCACAACTTCACATGATGGCAACACAATAAAGGGTGATCCAGAGATTTACTATCATCAAAGATGTGGATCAGTTAAAGGCCTCCACTAAAAGTACAGATCAGTGCGGACTTTGAAGAATCACTACTAAAGCACAAAGATTGTTGAAATGAAGAATTGAAGTCTACGAGCTCAAGAACAAAGTCAAGAATAGAATGCTAGGATTCGAAATGTAAAACATGGGGTGACCTCCCTTAGGGGGAGATTGTTAGGAATTAGAAAATTCCATAGTGAAGAGTCGGTCACCTCTAATATTATCTAGCATAAGTTAGCTCGTAGACATATCGTTATTTACGTTATTTAGTAGTTTATTAGTTAGTGTGTAGCGTAGAATAGTATAGTACAACACCGTGGAGGAAGGACGGGTCTTTACCCACTGTATGCCTGATCCACAGGCCGATAGGAGGTCGTGTCTTATGTAAGTATAAATACCCCTTCCATCCATGGAAGGGGTGGTGCTTCTCATTCAATCTAACCTTTCTTTTGTGTAAACCTCTAGCAAGAACACCCTCTCTCTCTACTTTCTCTCTCTAAAATGGTAAACATGTATTTTGATCATCCAAGACCACCCGAATCATCAAACACAATAATTATAGGATCCTAACACTATCAATTCCTTCTCATATGCTGGTAGCCGACGATGACGTTCAGCAAGTGGGCGACTAAAGAAGGCAATTGGTTTGTTGTTCTGCTGCAAGACAGCCCCGATTCCAGTATCACAAGCATCGCATTCGAATTCAAAGTGTTGAGAAAAATCAGGTAAAGCGAGAACTGGAATAGTGGTCATTGCCGACTTCAGTTGCTCAAAGGCAACACTTGATTGTGTCGTCCACCGGAAGGAATTCTTCTTCAGCATTGATGTTAATGGAGTAGCCATCTTTCCATAATCCTTAACAAATTTACGATAGTACCCCGTTAGGCCAAGGAAGCCTCGCAAACCTTTTACGTTCATAGGTTGTTGCCATTGGATCATTGCTTCAATCTTACTTGAATCTGCTGAAACTCCTTTGTCAGAAATTGTGCGGCCCAAGTAGGAAACACTATTCTGCCCCACAAAACATTTGGAGCGTTTCAGGAAAAGTTGATGTTGACGCAATATGGTGAAGACTTCACGCATATGAGAAACATGTTCTGCCTAACTTCTACTGTAAACAAGAATGTCATCGAAGAAGGCCAACACAAATTTGCGTAAATACTTTCGGAAGATGCAATTCATTAAGGCCTGAAATGTAGAAGGCGCGTTTGTAAGCCCGAATGGCATGAGCACGAACTCAAAATGACCATGGTGTGTTCGGAATGCAGTCTTTGAAATGTCATTGGGGTGCATACGAATCTGATGGTAGCCAGAACGTAAATCTAACTTCGTGAAGTACTTAGCTCTGTGTAATTCCTCCAACAGTTCATCAATAACCGGGATAGGAAACTTGTCTTTGACGGTCTTGGCATTCATCCATCGATAGTCTACACAAAAACGCCAACTAGAATCATCTTTTTGCACCAATAGTACTGAAGACGAGTATGGAGATTGACTTGGACGAATCAGCCCCCTAGCCAACATCTCATCACACTGTCTTTCAATTTCTGCCTTTTGTGAATGTGGGTAACGGTACGGCCGTATTACTATGGGATCATTCCCATTCTCAAGGGTAATACGATGATCGCATGAGCGAGTAGGAGGTAACCCTGTAGGTTCTTGAAAACGGTCATCAAACTCCAGTATCAACTTTCGAAGTTCATGATTCTTGTTTTCTGTATGTGTGACCTGATGGAGCAAAGAGCGACCAGAAATCTGCATGCCTAACAAATGAATGCGGGTACTATTGCAATAAAATTGCATAGACAACCCCTTGAAGTCCCAAACAATTGGGCCCAACGTGTTCAACCAATTAATACCTAACACCGCATCACAAAATCCAAGACGCAATAGGTAGAAGTCCAATTGAAAAGTGTAATTACCTAATAGGAATGACACATTCCTGCAGATACCAGAACTCGTCACTTTCTCGCCATTAGCCACTGTGACTTTTAAATGCTCCTTCCTTTCAATGAACAAATTGAGAGCAACCGCCAAGGAAGAATCAATGAAGCTGTGGGTACTACCTGAATCGATGAGTATACGGAAGGATCGTTTGACAGGGAGAAAAAATCCTTCAACCTGCATCGTTTGAGGGTGTCGAGTTCCTTGGATAGCATGCAACGAAATTTGGGGTTCTTGGTCGTCATCAGAAGATGAATCCTGGTGTTGTTCTTCTATCAAGCCAATGTAGAATAACTGTTTATAATGATGGTCTGGTGAATACGTCTCATCATAATTAAAACATAGATTCTTAGCCCGTCGTTGTGCCATTTCAGCCTTTGTCAAACGCTTGATGTATGGGTTGTATCGCTGGGTAGATGAAGTAGTTTTACTTCGATCAACCCGCTGTTGTGTGAACTGAGTTTCAAATCTTCTTCCTCCGTGTCGTCGTTCGTATAAGCGTGCATAATACATAGGAGAAGTGAGATGAGTTGGTCGTTGCAATTCTACTTCCACTGCAATATAGTCTTGCAACCCACTGATAAAAATTTTGAGTTCTTGTTCTGGACGAAGATGAGAAGTACGAGCAGCCAATTTCTCAAATTGTCTCTGGTATTCCTCCACAGACCCGGTTTGTCGGAGTTTAACCAACTCTCCCAACTAACTTCGGCTACCGGAAGAACCAAATCGTCTACGACAATGATCCTTAAACTCCTCCCAGTCCATGTATGGGCGATCCCTATCCAGTTTCAAAAACCAATATTGGGCATCATTTTTGAGATGTGGTGCCATAATACGCATCTTCTCTTCATCAACCACCCGTTGGTGTCTAAAATAGTAATCAAAATAAGTCATCCATGGTAATGGATCTGTTGACCCATCATAACGCGGAAATTCTAATTTGCAACGATTTGTGCCACCCCCACGATCACTACCTTCCTCGTTGTGACGAGTGTTGCGAGGCTCACGAGTGGCACTGCTGCTACTGTTTTCTCGCCGCATCTCTTCCAACTGCTCATTTATACATTGTTGATCTTTCTTTGTATTGCTTCATGAAAGCTTCAAACTGCTGTTGTAACTGTTGCATCGAGTCACCCATATCTTGTGGCTCTGATACCAAATTGTTATGGTCCCGACTGATGGATCTAGTTATGGGTCTTTGTAATGAGAAATCAAATGAAGGGTTGGAATTTTTGTTTACTGGTCTACCTTTCTTGTTTGATTTACTCATGAATTATAAGAGCTCATTTGAGAGAACTCTCCGATCTCTTTGAAACACAGATTTGGTGGAAAGACAACTTGTCTATTCCTTTTCTGATAATTGCATTTAAAACCCCCTTCCATTTTACAGTTGCTATGCAGAAAATAACTACTAGACATAATTGCTAAAACGTAAACTGCTTGAAACATAACTGCTACACACATAACTACTCATGTCCTGGACAAGGACTTATTTAATAAACTACTAAGGAAGCTGGAACTGCTCAAATCATACATCGCTTGTAGTGCGTTGGTGCTTGAACTTCCCGTGAGTAAAACGACGATAAACCTTTGGTGATATAACAGGTCCTTGCGGGTCTAAAACTTTACACCCGTCGTCCTTGTGGTTCTAAAATTTAACTAATCAAGAGTTATTTACATAAATCATCCCCGTAGCTATGAAAAATTTACATCAATCGTCCTTGTGGGTCTAAAATTTACATCAAGCCAGCCCTGCAACATTTAATTTAGTTACAATATCTAAAAAAATGAGTTGGAATGTTGGACTTGATCACTAAATAGGAACCTCGTTAGAAAAAAGAAAGAATATTCCTCTTTTAGGCTTTTAGCAATCTCTTCGCAGTGTTCAGTTGCCACCATATCAATGCTCTGTGGACCCATGATAGCAACAACGCATAAGATTTCTCTCCTAAACAATCAAATAACATACAGTTAAATAATTTAACCTGTAGTACAACTTCTAAAAGTATAGCCAACTTGGATGGTCAAGTGAGTAAGGTAATAGGTCATAAAGGGAAACCATTCACAGTAGAAGCGGCGCACGCCTGCACATCAGTCAAGTTATTATATGAGAGATTATTGGCTTTGTTAAAAGTAACACTTTATTTGTCATACTTATGAACCTTCAAGGTCTATTATGAAAATATATTACGCCTAATTTTATCTTTTGGTTGTGTTTGTAAAGTTCTTATTTCTCAGGGGTCTCTATGGAACTTTGAGGCTATAAAAGGTGATGATCGGATCTAGGGTTTCATAACTGCTTTTACACACAAAAACTTCTCTCTGATTCATCTGGGTTAATATTGGTTTTCTGGGTTTCTAGTTTAAGTCTGGTTTGATTGTTTATCAAGATCTGCTTGATCTTGATTGTAGTCTTGTTTCAGTTTTTGGGTTTATGTTGGGTTGTGGGTTAGTGTGTGAGTATTTGTAGGCAGCACCTATTAGAGGAACTGTCATCTTTAATCTTGTATTGTAAGGATTGCATCGGTGTTGGGGACAAGTCAACTGTGTATATTATTTTAATAAAAGTGAAGATCACCAAGGGGTGGTTGGTTGGGTGATTAAGAAGTTGTTATTTGTTGTTTTGATATCATTTTAACATGGTATCAAAGACATGTTCTGATTGATTGAGTTCTTGATTGGGGTGCTGATTAATTGAGTTCTTGATCGATTCTTGATTTTTGATTCTTGAGTCGAATCATTGTCTGGTGATTTTGATTGAAATTTTAGGGTTTTTTCTTGAAACCCTAGAATTTGGGGGTTTTTGATTCTCATGCATTTAAGAGGTTTTGGTTGCTGGTTATGAAGGATTGACGGTTAATTGGTGGTTTCTTGGTCAATTGGTTTGAAACCCTAATTTGGAATTTGGGGGTTGTTGTTAGATCTTGTGGTTTGTGGTTTCTGGGTTCTTTCTTGGTCACTTTTTGTGACTGTCTTCCGCTGCCTAAGGTTTTTTGCTCTGTAAGGTTTTTTGTCTTTCTTTAGGGTTAACTATTCTTGAGTCTAGTGAGCGTAAACGAGTTGGCTAACATCTTGATCCACCACCATAGAGTGGTGTGAATACCTACTCTAGCCAATCATAGTTTCTTGACTGGGGCTAGGTTAACTCTGGGTGTGAGTTTTAGTTTATTTAGTTATTTTTTCTAATCTGAGTCTAGGTCGCAGGAGGATAGGCTTTGGGTTGTTTTGGAAGTTGTGACTTGTGGGAATATTGGTAGTCTGTTGGTTTATCTGGTTTATTTGATTGTCTTGTTATTCGGTTTATTTGTTGATTGTTTAGTTGATATGTTTGTTTGCTAATTGTTTCTTGGTTTATTCTATTGTTTATCTGTTTTTATCATATCTGTTATCATGACTATTATGATTAGTAGTTTGGATCAGAGTAATCCTTTGCATCTGAATTCTAATGATTCTAATTGTGCATCTATTGTTACTGTTAAGTTGTCTGGGGTTGAGAATTATAGAATTTGGGCTAGCGCAATGAAATTAGCTATGCAAATTAAAAATAGGATGGGATTTCTTGATGGGTCTTGTCTTAGGTTTGCTTATGCTGCTAGTCCTCTTCTTGAGGCTCAGTGGGATAGGTGTAATCTTTGTTGTTAACTGGTTCGAAGTTCTTTATCTCGGGATGTTTATCTTGGTCATGTGTTTTCTGATAATGCTTCTGTTGTTTGGAAAGACTTAAAAGATACCTATGATAGGATTGATGGGTCTGTGGTGTTTAATTTGCTTCAAAAAATAAATGGTTTTAAACAAGGTGGTCTAGGGCTGAGCGTGGTTCCGGAACCGCACGGGACCGAACCGGAACCGTGAGAACCGAGAACCGAAAAACGGATGACCAAGGAACCGAGAACCGGACCGAGTAACATGTCTCGGTTCCGGTTCGGTTCTTTGCGGGTCTAACCGATTGGAACCAAAAAAATATATGTTTTCATGAATTCCTTTCATTTTACACGCTTTGAGCATATATATGCATGCATGTGTAATATATTTTTGTGTATCTGAGATGCATAATGCATCATGACCATTAAAGTGTAGATTGTCAATGATTATGTCATCGTTTTAATCTAGATACAAAGTTTCATTATTAGTTAACATAATAATTGGTTAATACGCATATAAACGTACTTTAAAGTGAACATCCAAAACAATATTTGACATACTTACATTTGTATGCGAATTACTTTGTTATTCACTATTAAAATAAAGGATTTAGCAACAATATGTTAATGAATATATTATCCATGGAAATTTCAAAACAAAAGTATTTGCAGTATACCAAATTAAGTTGTTAACGTAACATTACCCACATATATTCTTATCATTAGAAAGGTAAAATTTCTATCAATATGAAAATTGGGCGGTTCTTCGGTTCCGAAACATTTGCTCACCCCTAAGGTGGTCGCACATTTGAATACTACCATAAGTTGAATTCTCTTTGGAGAGAATTTGATATTCTTACTAAACTTCCAGACTGTGTTTGTGAGGCTAGACAAGAGTTAATTGATCATGGAAAATTGTTAAAACTAATACAGTTTCTTATGGGTCTTGTATCAACCCATAAGAAGCACTATATTAACTAGAGAAGTTCTTCCTTAGGTTAAAGATGCCTTTGTTATTATTTCTAGGGAAGAATCCCATAAAGGGATTCCTACTACTTCTGTGAAAACTGAGAAGGCTCAGGTGTCTGCTTTTGTTTCTAAGTTTTTGGATAATAAGAACACTAATTGGAAAAGAAACACTGGTACCTGGAATAATAGTTCTGGAAACAATAATAGGGGAAATTATGATAGTTTACTGTGTACTAATTGTGGTCTAAAAGGACATACTGTTCATAGGTGTTTTGAGATCATTGGGTATCCTGCTGGATTCAAGAAGAATCCTAATCTTAAACATGTTTTTAATAAAACCAATGATCCCATAAGTGCTAATGTGGTTAACAATGGTTTAAAAACTAGTACTGGTACTCTGTCTTTTACTAATGAACAGGTTATGAAGTTAATGAACCTTTTGAATGAGAAACCTAGTTCTGCTCATGCTAATATGGCAGGTAGTTCTTGTTCTTTCTTTAACTGTAGTGTTTTCTTTAATCAATATTTTTATCAGTTTTTTTGTGCTAATGTTAATTTGAATGGGGTTAATTGCCATTTGGGTTGGATTATTGACTCTGGGGCTAATCAACATTTAACCAATAGTTCTAAAGATATGTTTAATCTGGTTGATATTTCTGAATTAAAGTTAACTGTTGGTCATCCTAATGGTACTTTGGCTAAAATTACTCATGTGGGTAACCTAAGGCTTAATAAAGATGTGGTTTTGTTTGATGTTCTTGTTGTGCCTGAGTATTGTGTTAGCTTGTTGTCTGCTAATAAGTTGATTAAGGATAGTAAGCTAAGTGTTGGGTTTGATGAAACTACTTGTTATATTCAGGATTTGAAAAACCAGAAAGTGCTGGGGACTGGTAGTGAGTTTGGTGGTCTTTATTTGTTTGATAAAGTTCATAGCATGTCTGCTTGTGTGGTGAAAAATAAGTTTTTTGTTTGTTTTGTTTCTAAAGAAATTTGGCACAATAGGCTTGGTCACCCAACTAATCAATCAGGTTTTAAAATTGCTTAAAGGTTCTCTTAAACTTACTAATGTTGATCATAATGGGCCTTGTGAAGTTTATCACTAGGCTAAACAAACAAAAGATTCTTTTTCTATAAGTGAGCATAAATCTAAAGTTTTTGGAGATTTAATTCATCTTGATGTATGGGGGCCTTGTAAAATTGTTAGCAGGGAGGGCTATAGATATTTTTTGACTGTGGTTGATGATTACAGTAGGTATGTTTGGATATATTTGCTTAAGAGGAAAGATGAGGTTTTTGACATGTTTGTCAGGTTTTATAATATGGTTTTAACTCAGTTTGATAAAAAAATAAAGGTTAGTAGATCTGATAATAGTACTGAGTTTATAAATAATAAAATGAATGATTTTGTTCCTACTATGGTACTATTCATCAGACCTCTATAGCTTATACCCCTCAGCAAAATGGGATTGCTAAAAGGAAACATAGACATCTGCTTAATGTTGCCAGATCAAGTCTTATGTTTCGGGGGGGGATTCCTCGTGTGTTTTGGTCTGAGTGTATTCTAACTGGTACAAACCTGATTAACAGGTTACCTTCCTATGTTCTGAATTCGGAAATCTCCTTTTTATATGATATATGGTAGGGAATCTAGTCTTGTCCATCTTAGGAGTTTTGGTTGTTTGTGTTTTGCCACTATTTTAAAAGAAACAGATAAAATTATCTGAGAGATCTGAAAAATGTGTTTTAATTGGATATGCCAGTGGTAAAAAAGCTTATAAATTGTTAAGTCTTGAGAATAGGTCTATCTTGTACTCAAGAGATGTGAAATTTTATGGAACTGTTTTTCCTTTTAAAATGGGTCAAAATAGTTCTATTTCTGAGACTAATACTGATGTTACCAGTTTGAATTTCTTTGATTCTTTTGAGTCTGAAATAACAACCAAAACTTCAACTCCCAATGATGAAAATTCAAATAGTTTTATGTCCCATCCTGAAAATACAACATCTAATACTGGTAAAGAAGTTAGTGTGCATCAACCAGATACTATAGGTAGCTCCAGTGGGTCTGGTTGTGAAGAAAAGATACCTCAACCATATCCTGGAATTGGTACTCAGTCTGGAAATGATGAACAACACACTGCAACTCTCTTAGGTGATCAAAATAGTTCTGAGTGAAATGTTTTTCAAAATCAAAATGAGGTTCCTAGTTTTCAAAATGTTTCTGTTCTGATGGAAGAAGGTAGTAGTAGGAGGTCTAGTAGAGTTTCTAAATTGCCTGCTAAGTTGAATGAATATGTGCTTGATAGCAAGGTTAAATATGGTTTACATAGATATGCTAATCATATCGTGCTTACCATTGAGAATTATTGTTTTGTTTCTAATTAATCTGAATAAATCTGGTGAACCTTCTTCATATGAAGAAGCTTCCACTGATATTAATTGGATAAATGCTATGACTGAGGAAATGAATGCTTTATATGAAAATGATACTTGGGAAATTGTTGAGCTTCCTTGTGGTAGGAAAGCTATTGGGTCTAAATGGGTGCTTAAAATTAAGTATCAGTCCTTTGGTGAGGTTGATAGGTACAAGGCTAGATTAGTGGCCAAAGGATATGGTCAGAAGGAGGGTATTGATTATGAAGTAACTTTTAGTCCTGTTGTTAAGATGGGTACTGTTAGGTGTTTAATAAGTCTGGCTGTTCAATTGGATTGGAAAATATTTCAATTAGATGTTAATAATGCTTTTTGTATGGTGATTTAAATGAGGAGGTTTACATGTTACCTCTTCCAGGGTTTTTTAAAGAAGGAGACAATAGAGTTTGTCTATTGAAAAATTCTTTATATGGCTTGAAACAGGCTCCCAGACAGTGGAACCATAAACTGACTGAGGCCTTGTTTGAAGTTGAACAGTCTAAAAATGATTATTCATTGTTTGTTAAAACAAAGGGTAAAACTATTTTGTTCTTGCTAGTATATGTTGATGACTTGGTTATTACTGGCAATAGTGAAACAGAAATAGAAAGTTTTAAAAGTTTTTTGAAAAATAAGTTTAGAATTAAAGATTTGGGAGAATTGAAGTATTTTCTGGGAATTGAAGTTCTGAAAACTAAAGAGGGTTTGTGTCTCAACCAAAAGGAAATATTGTCTTGAATTGCTTCATGAATTTGGTTTGTTGGCATGCAAACCTGTTATGACTCCTTTACCTGAAAATGTTGTTTTGGCTCATAAAGAGTCTGATGGTGATAAATACTTGAAAAATATTACAAGTTATCAAAAACTTGTTGGAAAATTGATTTACTTGACTATGACTAGACCGAATATTGCTTATGTTGTTCATTGTTTAAGCCAACATATGCATGCTCCTTTACAATCTCATTTTAATATGGGCTTAAGAGTGCTTAAATACTTGAAGTTGGCTCCTGGTAGTGGTATTGGGTTTAGTAAGAGTCAATGTGATTTTAATGTTGTTGCTTATTCTGATTCTCACTGGGCTAAATGTCCTATTACTATAAGGTCAGTTTCTGGATATTGTGTGTTTGTGAATGGGAATTTGGTTTCTTGGAAAAGCAAGAAGCAGGCTACATTGTCTAGGTCTTCATTTGGTGAAATCTGAGCAATGGCATCTGATACTTGTGAGATTATGTGGATTGTTAAGATCTTGAAAGATTTTGGTGTGGGTGACACTTTGTTATCTGTTGAGTTGTGTTGTGATAATAAGTCTGCTATTCAAATTGCTTCTAATCCAATCTTTCATGAGAAGACTAAACACTTTGACATTGATGTGCATTTGGTTAGAGAGAAGGTTGCTACTGGGTTGATCAAAACTGTTAAGGTTGACTCTAAAAGTCAAACTGCAGATGTTTTGACCAAAGCCCTTGGTTCTGTGCAACATGGTTCTATGGTTAAGAATTTGGGCATGGTTAATCTTTTTGCAGGTTCATCAGTTTGAGTGGGGGGTGCTAAAAGTAACACTTTATTTGTCATACTTATGAACCTTCATGGTCTATTATGAAAATATATTATGCATAACTTTATATTTTGGTTGTGTTTGTAAAGTTCTTATTTCTCAGGGGTCTCTATGAACTTTGAGGCTATAAAAGGTGATGATCGGATCTAGGGTTTCATAACTGTTTTCACACACAAAAAGTTCTCTCTGATTCATCTGGGTTAATATTGGTTTTCTGGGTTTCTAGTTTATGTCTGGTTTGATTGTTTATCAAGATCTGCTTGATCTTGATTGTAGTCTTTTTTCAGTTTTTGGGTTTATGTTGGGTTTTGGGTTAGTGTGTGAGTATTTGTAGGCAGCACCTATTAGAGGGACTGTCATCTTTAATCTTGTATTGTAAGGTTTGTATCCGTGTTGGGGACAAGTCAACTGTGAATATTGTGTTAATAAAAGTGAAGATCACCAAGGGGTGGTTGGTTGGGTGATTAAGAAGTTGTTATTTGTTGTTTTGATATCATTTTAACAGTCTTATCAACCATTGGTTTTATTGATGTATCCATTTCAGTTATGGAACATGGGACTATCCAAAACTGCTAAGGTTTAATTTTCCATTTGGACAAGTAACTTAGGATGTTGAATGTAGTTTGCTTTACCTTTTGAAATGAAGCAGTAGCCAATTTTAAAGTCTACTATAACACCATTGTCCATACCCAAAACTGAAGTTCAACCTTTTTTCATTCTCGCTGTGAAATACGAAAACCGAAGCCTATCTAACAAATTTAGGCACACAGGTGTTTTGTTCCTGCTCGCATAGGTGTTTTATTCCAACATCTTTCATACGCTTTCTTATCTTAGCAACTTTATCCCATTTTTCCAATTTTGCATATATATTAGACAAAATCACGTATGCCCCATGGTTCCAATACAAGAAAATGAGCACTAGCTTGTTCCGCAACCTCTTCATTTAGATGGAGTTTGCATGCACCTAACAGAGCGCCCCAAACAGAAGCCAAAGGAGCCATTGGAATTTTCTTTATTATCTCTATAGCTTCTTCTAAATGACCCGCACGTCCCAACATATCCACCATACAGGCATAGTGTTTGACGCCAGGTATAATTCCATAAACGGGCTCCATTCTCTTGAAGAAATCCTGGCCCTCTTTCACTAATCCTGTGTGGCTACAAGCGGAAAGTAAATTCGTGAAAGTGACACCATTAGGTCTGATGTTGAATTCCTGCATTTTGTTGAACAAATCTATCGCATCTCTTCCATGGCCATGCATCGCAAGACCAGCAATCATCGCACTCCAAACAAACACATGTTTGTTATTAACAGAACTGAACACCTCTAAAGCCTTGTTAAGATCACCACATTTTTAATACATATCAATCAGTGAATAAGGTCCAGCCACCTAGCCACTTTCTTTGCCACCATATTTTTGACTAACTAATGTGTAAGAAAAATCTCATGCAGAAATAAGGAATAAGGTCTAGCCACCTAGCCACTTTCTTTGCCATCATATTCTTGACTAACTGATGTGTAAATGGAATTGAGTCAACAATGTATAAGGGTTGTGCATATGAAATCAATTTGTTCAAAGTGGGCTATGCCATCTATGGTGAGCTATGTATTCGTTTTTAGACAACACCTGTCCAACAAAGGACAACACTGATATCCGACATCATTCCTGTTATGTAATGTCAAGGTGATGAATGTCATCAATAGTTTGACATATTACGATATAGCCACCACATGTTAGTTGATTGTGTATCATAAATCTTTAACAATATTAACAATGTAATCCAAAGACTGATATAGGTTCTCATAAAAACTAGGCGTCCCAGTCATGCATTACCATCACTCACTTGCTTCCATTTTGTAGTATAGCTTGTAAGCCTTGTTGATACAAATTCATTTGAGAGAATGGATAACCTAAAATTTCTCCTGCTAAATCAGTTGGAACTGACTGGATTCTACACATATTTCTCAAAAGATTTAAGATTCCTCTGCTTGCGAGGATTCCATTTAGAAGCCATACCCTCCGAATTATACATGGGAAAATTGGTGGCTATAGATATGAGCTGTAGCAAATTAAAACTGTTTCAACCACCATATGTAAGGAACTCAATATCCTTCATAATCGATTGTCCCTTTTACGTATTTTTTATGGTGTATGTGTGGATGTACAATTCACAATAAATAATGTTACTTTTGCAACAGGTTCTTCCATTACTCAAGATTCTTAATCTTAGAGAATCGGATGATTTAATTGAAATTTGCAATGTCTCTTGAATGCCTAATCTTGAGACCTTGATTCTCTGCAATTGTCATAAATTAGTTCGTGTTTGTGATACTCTTGGAGACCATAAGTGTATTACTCTGTTAAACATAACGGGGTGTGAAAATCTGTGCAAGAGTGAACAGCCTATGGCATTTGAAAGGATACAACTTTCAGTATTTGGTGGACGAAGTACAGACCGACCTTCCTTTCAATTGCCCATTTCGTTAAAGCGATTATTCGCCAAGGACACTAATCTTGAGGATACCGATTATTTTCCTCTTACTTTTGAAGATCAACCATGTTTGGAGTACTTAAATTTGGTCAACAGTCCGTTCAAAAACCTGCCTGATTACACGCATCTTAAAAATCTTCTGGTCCTTGACTTGAGTTTTTGCAGAACACTTAAAACTCTTTTAAATCTCCCCCGTAGACTTGCAGAATTGTATATTTTCTCTCTGTATCTCCACGGAGAGTGACCTTTGAATCACAAAAATATACATTGCAAGAGTTTAGATATGAAGGTTGTGTTAATTTGTCAGAAGTTGAAGACTTTTTCAAAATTGTTCCGGTAGCCACGCTTACAGGAGCTGATTTGGGACACATGAATTGGATAAGAGCATACCAAGATTTTGAGGTGTGCTTGGTTGGAGATGATGACCTTACCAAAGGCAGAACTTTGCGTCTACAGGTTCTGTTAGAAAATGAGATTGTAATTTGTGGCAAACATGTCATTTTATCAATTGCTAATGGTTCTCAAGTGGTGTTTATTGCAGGCTTAATTACAGGGGTTATTCTTGGACGAAGCTAAAGTGGTTTAAAGGGCTTAGAAGTTTATTACTGTTGGTGTTTAGTTCAGCATAGTTGAGGGGGTCATTGTGTATCTTTTTCTCCTACTTAACCCTTCCCCTAATCTAGGGTTATCACACAACTGTGTGCAGTCATTGTCTCACATTCTCTCCTTTTTCTGATCATAGTTCTGATCTTGTTTCTTCTTTGTATTTTTCTGGTTATTGTCTCATTGACATTAACCTGACCTTGTATAACTTTGGATATTATTGTTGGCTCAATCTATGCCAACTGTTGAGGCATTGGTTTGAATAAAGTATTATTGTGATTACATTTGTTCTTGCGATACTTTCGCACATGGTATCGTGAGCGTCGCCGCTCATAATCACGGTTGATTCATCATCCTAGGGTTTCTTCGTAGAAACTTGGGGATATCTCTCCGGCAACAATCGAAAGCTATTTTGGGTTTCATAAGGTGGTCAATCTCGATTACCTTATTTTTTGGGTGCTAATTGAAAAAATTGGGGTTTCCTACAAAAACCCTAATTTACGGTGGTTTGGGGTTATTACTATTGGCATAATCGCTGATTATCTCCTATTCACAATTAGCCCTAGACTAAGTGAATCTAGGGTAATTGTGATTTGTTCTTTCCGCTACATATTACTCTGTAAGTCTACTCTCACCTTCAAACAACAGTACTTAAGTCTTTGTGGGTGCAAACGGGTAGACTAACATCTTGATCTGCCACCTGAGTGGTATGAATACTGCTCGGTTTACCCCAGTCCACGAGCTTGGTTCTTGTTGTTTCTTAATTTCAAGTTCTTATTTTTTTGTCTCTTATTTGTTTATCTGCTTTGGTTATTTTTCGTGTTATTTGTTTTCCTTATTGTTTGCATTATGGTGTTGGTGATGATAATCTTGGTGGTGGTGGAGGTTCTTCCACCGAAAAAGCTTATCTTTTGGTGATGCTTTATATTTACATCCTAATAATACTAATGGTACTCCTATTATTTCCATCAAACTCACTGGAACAGAAAATTATAAAATATGGAATATGGCCATGACCTTTGCCTTAAGGAATCATAATAAGTTAGGATTTATTGATGGTACTTGCTTAAGAGATGACTCAAATCTCGTTCTTGCTAATCAATGGGATACACAGTAACTCTTGTAGGTCACTTGGATTCTTAACTCTCTTAGTCTGAATTATTTTTGGTGCTATCTATGCAAAAACTGCTTATGAAATGTGGAATGATCTTAAAGATACTTATGATAAGGTTGATGGTTCAACTATCTTTAATTTGCATAAAAATATAAACTCTCTTAGTCAAAGTGGGTCTTCTCTAGCTGATTATTACAACAACCTTAACTCTTTGTGGAAAAAATTTGATTGTATGATTAGCTTACCTCCCTATACTTATGAGGTCAAAAACATTTTGAAAAACACAATCGACTAATCAAATTAATGCAATTTCTTATAGGTCTTGATGACACCTATGTTCCCATCAGAAGCAATATTTTAACCAGAGACCCTTTGCCTAATGTCAAAACTGCTTTCTCTGTTGTCTACGGAGAAGAATCTCACGAAATGTTTCATCACGGGAATAGCTCGCTAAACCCAATACTCGCTTTTCTTTGCAAAAACTTTTGATGGTGGAAAATTTTTGATAACAAAAAGGATTTAACAACAACAATTTCAATAAAGGTTACGGTTTTAATCTTGGGTAACAACCAAACAGAAGGACCAAACATGAATCTCAAATGTACTAAGCGCAAAAACATGGTCACATTGTTGATAGATGTTATGATCTTGTTGGTTATCCTGTTGGATATGTTAAAAGGAACTTTAATGCTAAACTTTGTCACTAGTAACAATGTTTCCACGAGGTTAATCATGTCCTTTGTTAATAGAGCTAGAAACTCTCTTGTCTTTTGTCTAATGAATGACTCTCCGGACTTATGAGTCTTCTTAATGACAACAATGTGTCTTATGCTAATGCCAACATGGCAGGTAAAATTTTTTCAGGAACCTTCTTTAATGGTAGTGTCAAGTTTAATATAAACTTCAACAAATTTTTTAATAACAACACAAAAAATTTATCTGGAAACATTAGTCTTGGTTGGATTGTTGACTCGGTGCAAATCGACATGACTTGTATCTGCAAATTTTTTAATCAATGTTGTAGACATTTCAAATCTTGGTCTAACTGTTGGACATCCCAATGGTACTCGGGCCTTAATTACTAAAATTGGTGATTTAAAGGTCAATAATGACCTAACTCTTTTGATGTTCGGTTGTTCCCGAGTACAATGGCGTCTGGCTGTCTGTTCATAAGATTCTTTGGAGACAATAAGATGTTTGTTGGGTTTAATGAATCTAATTGCTATATATAGGATTTACATCAAAAAAGGATTGTGGGGATTGGTAAACAATGCAATGGGTTATATATGTTTGATATTGATTCTACATGTAAGATTACTTCTAATAACTGCATATCTGTTTGTCATGTTTCTAGAAATCTCTGGCATCAAATACTTGGTCATCCTTGTGACCAAGTCCTGCATATACTTAAACCCACTCTTAAACTTGCTAGTTCATCTGAATCTGACCATCTTTGTGATACTTGCAATAAAGCTAAACAAATCAGGGAACCATTCCCTCTAAGTGAACATAAATCAACTAAAATTAGTCAACTTGTTCATCTAGATGTATGGGGACCATATAAAGTCACTAGCAGAGATGGTTACAAATACTTTTTAACCATTGTTGATGACTATTCTAGGGCAGTCTGGGTTTATATGCTTAAGGGAAGGGATGATGTTTATGTTTCCATTGTTAACTTTACTCATATGCTATCAAATCAATTTGAACACAATGTTAAGATATTGAAGTGATAATGGGACGAGAATTTGTCAATAACAAACTTCAACACTTCTTTCATGAAAAAGGGATTTTGAATCAAACCTCTTGTGTTTATACACCACAACAAAATGGTATTATGAGAAAGGAAACATAGGCATCTCCTTAATGTGGCTAGATCCCTTATGTTTAGGGGAATTACCTTTATATCTTTGGCTGAATGTGTTCTAACTGCTGCATATGTCATAAGCGAGGTTACCCTCTTCGTGTTGTCCGGCAAGTCTCCCTTCTCCCTTGTGTATGGGCATGACCCTTCACTATCTCTCCTTAGAGTCTTTGGGCGCTTATGCTATGCCACCATTCTCAACATATCTGATAAATTTAGTAGTAGGTCTGAAAAAAGTGTTTTTATTGGTTATTCAAATGAGAAAAAGGTTATAAACTTTTAAGTTTAGAAACAAAAATATATTTTACTCCAGAGATGTCAAATGTTATGAAACTGTTTTTCCCTTCAAAATGAAAAATACTTTGTCAAAACCTTTTGTTGAAACTTATGTGCCTAAAGATTTAAATCACAAAATTTCTTTGACTCACAAATAAGTCCCAATGATGAAGGGAGAGTGACATCCTATGATGATGGCACGGTGTTGGGTCATCCTACTAGGGATGATGAACCTGTTGCAACTTCCATAGATGAAAATACACACCTGAGGGCAACGTATCACATGAATCACATCCTGCGATACATCTTGATTCTAATCGAATTGAACAAGAAGAAGGCTTGCCACCATTCGCTAGAAGGTCAACCAGAGTTTCTAAATTGCCCAGTAATCTTAATGACTTTATTGTTGAAGGGAAAGTTAAATATGGTGTTGAAAAGGTTGTTAATTACTCTAACCTTAACAAAGATAATTATTGCTTTGCCTCTAGTCTAAATAAAAGTATTGAACCTACCTGTTATGAAGAAGCTATTTTTGACAGTAATTGGGTTGATGCTATGAACTCTGAAATTGAGGCCTTAAATGAAAATCATGCTTGGGATATAAGTGATCTACCACCTAATAGAACTCCCATTGGTTACAAATGGATCTTTAAAATCAAATATAAAGCCAATGGTGAAGTTGATAGATACAAGGCTAGATTAGTTGCTAAATGTTATAACCAAAGGGAAGGAATAGACTATGATGAAACTTTTTCTCCTGTTGTGAAAATGTCTATTGTTAGATGTCTTATTGCCTTAACTGTGAAAAACAAATGGCCTCTTTTCCAACTTGATGTTAACAATGCTTTTCTGTATGGAGACCTTGATGAGGATGTCTATATGACCATTCCTAAAGGGTTCTGTAATGAGAACAATAACAATAAAGTCTGTAAACTTGTCAATTCTATGTATGGCCTTAAACAAACTCCCAGGAAATGGAATGAAAAACTTGTTAGTGTATTAAAAGAAAATAACTTTGTTCAATCTGTCAATGATCATTCTTTGTTCACCAAAACAGAGAATAACAAGTTTATTGCTCTGCTTGTTTATGTGGATGGCATTGTTCTTACTGGAAATTGCATTGATGAGATAAATCTGTTCAAAGATTTTCTAAAATATAAATTTCATATCAAAGACTTGGGTAACTTAAAATATTTTCTTGGCATTGAGGTTTTGAAAACTGGTAATGACATATGTCTCACCCAAAGAAAATATTGTCTTGAACTCCTCAAAGAGTTTGGACTTCTTGGGTGCAAACCATGTCCACCCCATGGAACCCAACTCGTTCTTCCATACATACCCACCGATGATCCCTTACTTGTAAACATTATTGGTTATCAGAAGTTACTTGGGAAACTTATTTATCTCACTCATACCGGACCGACATCTCATACTCGGTTCATTGTCTAGCACAATATATGCATTTTCCTTGAAATCCCATTTAGAATGTGCCCTCAATGTTAGAGATATCCGAAAGGAGCTCCGGAAAAGGTATAAGGTATAATTTCAGTAACTCGACAATTATCTTGAAGGGTATAGTGATGCGATGGGCTAAATGCAAAAAAACTAAGAAATCTGTCACAGGTTATTGTGTTTTCTTTAATAATTGTTTGATCTCATGGAAAAGTAAAAAACAAAACACTCTTTCAAAATCTTCCACGAAGCGAGAATATAGATCAATTTCTCTGCTTTGTGAAATTATTTGGATTCAAAAATCTTAAAAGATCTAAAAGTTGATATCAATCTTCCTGTTAATCTCTTTTGTGACAACAAACCTGCCGCAACTTCTTGTCAATCTGTTTTCCATGAAAGATCAAAACTTTTTGAAATTGATGTTCACTTCATCGAGAGAAAAATTGCAAGAGGTGTTATAAGTGCCAAAAAGATTGGTTCTTCAAACCAAACTGCAGACATTCTTACCAAAAATCTTCCTGTTTATCAGCATAAATTCTTATGTAAAAAATTGATATTGTTTGATATGTTTGTCAAACAGATTAAGGGGGAATGTTAGAAAATGAGATTGTAATCTGTGGCAAACATGTCATTCTATCAATTGCTAATGGTTCTCAAGTGGTGTTTATTGCAGGCTTAATTACAGGGGTTATTCTTGGACAAAGCTAAAGTGGTTTAAAGTGCTTAGAAGTTTATTCTTTGTTGGTGTTTAATTCAGCATAGTTGAGGGGCTCATTGTGTATCTTTTTCTCCTACTTAACCCTTCCCCTAATCTAGGGTTATCACACAATTGTGTGCAGTCATTGTCTCACATTCTCTCTTTTTTCTGATCATAGTTCTGATCTTGTTTCTTCTTTGTATTTGTCTGGTTATTGTCTAACCTGACCTTGTATAACTTTGGATATTATTGTTGGCTCAATCTATGCCAACTGTTGAGGCATTGGTTTGAATAAAGTATTATTGTGATTCTGTTGTTGCTGATACTTTCGCACAGGTTCAAATTTTCTATCTTGAACACATGCATAAACATCCACAAACACGTCGACTTACTACCTCCAAAATAATTAAGTATGAAAACTAAAATATATTTACTTGTATGGGACACATGTTGTATGAATTCAGTATAATGAGCATATCTCTGTCTGACATAGAGAAGCCAAACATGATTCCTGAGAATGAGTATACATCAGAAGATCCAGTTTTGTCTTTCGACATTCCAGAAAGTCACATTAATAGAAAGCTCAGGGGATTAAACTTAACTTTCAAATATACGTTACAAGGTGATGAATGGGTCTGGTTTGCTAAAATCAGAACCAACAATGGTGTTGACTTGATCTACAACACCAACGTTTTTGGGAAACCTGCCGCCAATGAAGTTGGTATATGGTTAAGCTATTGGCCAATTTGGAAATCATTGCATGATGGAGATGAAGTTAATGTGGCTATCATTGTGACAAAAGGTTTGTAAATACATGGGTGTGGTGCAAGCCTTGTGTACACTGATGAAAAAGATGAAATTGAATCCTTTGAAGATGGCAATGAATCCATGGTAGATGCTAATGAAATATGTGAAGATAATAATGAACCCACGGTAGATGCTAATGAAATCTTTGAAGATAACGATGAACCCTTTGAAGATAACAATGAACATGCGGATATTCTTGGAGCAGACATTTCCAGATATAAACTAAGTACAGGAACGTACTATCTTTGTCGCCGTGATTATTCTCAGTTAATGGAGATTGGCAGATTGACTCCTGACTGGTTAAAAGTTTAGTAGGTGATACAATTGACTACACAGGTAAGTACTTCTGTCAAAGCTAGTTTTGGGGTATCTTTATATGTCTTTATATTCAGTTTAAGTTTTTTAATGAGGAAGTTCATCATGTTACACATTGTTATAGAGATAGGAGGATGGAGAAAGACCGGTAAACCTGATCAACCTTATCAATCATTTACAGAATTAAAAACTATTGGATGCATCATCTATGGTCCTCAATTGGTAAATGAGATTTTTTATTTACTTCTTTGATCGACATGGATGTATTAACAGAATATGATGAAGGGCTCAAGTGTAGTTTTATTGTTCTTTGTCTATTCAGTACTATATTAGAGGATAAACTATGTTGGAAGACCTAAACCCCACGGGCTCGGTCCCATCAACATATTCTATCGTCTAATATGCAGTTGATTTACAGTGACTATATATGAAGGGTGTATATGCAAGTGTTCTAGTAATATTACATGTGTTGACTGTGACATAATCGTCTGTTTTTGTCTTATGCATTCTTATTATGTTGATTTTTATTTGTTTTATAATTGATCTCTCCTTTGTATAAACCACACAGGAGGAATTTTATACGATTTCAGAGTTGTCCAAATCACCTCTGGTTGATAAAATCGTGGAGGTAATTGATCTTTAAGTTTAGTAGAAGAAAGGATTTTAACTCCCTCTGAGTTGTCCAAATCACCTTTCAGCGTGTACGATTTTATCTCCCTCTAATCATCTCAAATGTTTATGATAAAAAGGATATGGACACTGATAAAACCATGGAGCCTAAATCAAGCTCAAGCATTGAGAAAACAAAATATTCGGAATCTGACTCTAGCAGATTGACCATTCAGTTAGATAAAAGAAAGGTATACCAGAATATGTTTTAATGTTTTAGGCTTAGCCCATATTTGTTAGAATTGGGATATGATTAGGATATAGGCCCATTATTATATTATACTCCGTATATACACTATATTGTAACCCATTATCATTAAGTCAATAATACAAGTTTACAGAGATCGATGGATAAGTATCGACATGCTAACGAGAGTGTTCAGGATTCGCAGGGGGCGAAAAGCAGGATGGCATTTTCATCAGGTTCTCATTCGTTGTCTCATATACCTGAAAATGAAGGGATCGGAAAACGATAGCGAATAGTAATGATGGTTATTTTGATAGCTTTGGCGGTGGTTCTTGGGATAGGTTCATGAAAGAATTTGGAGAGAGTGATGGAATTAGCATATCTGACAATCAGAATGATGAAGGGCAGATTAATGTTTTCAATAGTTTGAGTTATCAGTTGAGTTTGCCAACGAGTTCAATTGAATTGTCTGAAATGGAAAAACTACCGCAGTATCAAGATAGTGTGCCGTTAATTAGAAGCAGGGCTACTACTCATCCAAGAAGCGTTGCTGAAAGGGTAAGCCGAACACGAATAAGTGAAAGGTTGAGGAAACTACAAGATCTTGTTCCAAATATGGACAAGCACACAAACACAGCGGACATGTTGGATTTGGCAGTAGATTATATTAAAGAGCTTCAGAAACAAGTTGAGACACTTTCAGACCATCATGCAAAGTGTAAATGTCCACATAAGCGGAAACTATAACGCAAGTTTAAGCTATATAAGTATGTCTCGCTTCTGTACATGACATATAAGCGGAAGTAGGTGGGACTTGTTTTAGTAACCAGTTAGTTCAGAATACAGAAGGGTAAAAGCCATAAAATAACAATGTACTTTTTAAATTTTACTGACTTGAAACATCTATTTTTTTATTACCTTACTTCATCAACGAACTTTCAAAATTTGTTCCGATTTCACCCATATGACATGTTTATATTAAAATAATAACTGAAATGATTATATTACCCTTGTATTCTTTAAAATTTGTTCCGACTTCACTAACGAACTTTCAAAATTTGTTCTAACTTCACCCATATGCCGAGGGTAATATAATTATTTTAGTTATTATTTTAATATAAACGGGTCATATGAGTAAAGTCGGAACAAATTTTGAAAGTTCGTTGGTGAAGTAAGGTGATAAAAAAGTAAGTGTTTTAATTCAGAAAAATTTGAAAAGTACATTATTATTTTATGGCTTTTACCCAATATAGAATAAACAAACTTCATTTGTTGTTTAACGTTGAGCTACTTGTATCTTTTATATAATAAAAGAATTACATCTATAAAAGAATTACATCATTTTGAAGTGATTTTGTCAATTCATTTTTATTGAAAAAACAATTGGACCAATAAAAGAGCTCAATTTTGCCACGTAAGCAAAATCGTATGATCTGATTGGTTAATAAAAGTTAAAATTAAATTGATTTTGGTCAAACTTTAATAAATTTGGTAGAGAAATTTGATTGATAAAAAAAACACATAAAAATATATGTGTCAAATTTGTGAAAACAAAAACTTAAAAAAAGAGGAGGTTATTAATAAAACTTTAATGGTTAATTTTTAAAAATTATATAAAGTTAAGTGTAATATTATAAGCCTCCATATTTTTTAATAACTCTGGATTATAAACAAATACCCCTTATAGTTTATACCCTTTTATACTTTATATCTTAAAAAATATAATGTACATATTGTTTTAAAATAACAACATATAAATTTGCATAAGATTATAACTATCAATTTTTTTTTACTATATACGTTCAATAATAACTTATTTATTACATTTTAAATACGGCTAAATTACTGAAAACGGGAATATAATTATCAAATTGTAAGCACGGGTTACTTTAATATAAAAATAAATATACGCAATTGTACTTATAACAATGACTCATGTAATTCTTATTTATTTATATAAGGATATCTAGAAAAACATTTTTTAAAAACTGTAAGGAGTATACTTTAACTTTATCAAAACTCATTATGTACTATTAAACTTGCATCATGTGTACAACATAATATCAGTAGTGAAATTTAAATAACAACATCAACATCTTTGTCAGCTAAATAAAATTAATTCTTGAGTTACCTAACAAAAAATTTTACAAATATTTTATCAAATTCTAATGGATATTAATGCATAATGAAAAACTCGTGCATAAGTATTAGTTGTACATATATCCCAATTTTCATGAGCAAATTCTTATATGTGTATATACTGAACTAAAATGTTAAAATAAATTTGATTTGTGTGTAAACTCCGTGCGTGCACGAAACTTATAACAATATAATTATATACAATTACCTTTAAAGACACAATATTCAGTATTAAGATAGAATTTTTTTTTTCGAGAACCCGTATGCAGTAACGGTATTATAACTAGCATATATAATAAAGGAAAACCCTAAAAGGACTTTCAGATTTTAGAAGAAAAAAAATGTTTACTTATTAGGCAAATTTTTATTAATTATTATTTATTTATTTTAAATATGTTTTATTAGAAACCTAAATAATTCCTTATTTGGCAAAGGTATTTGTAAATTAGTTTTTTTTTTTTAAATTGAGCTAAAAAATAAATGTGTCAAAAATTAAAAAATAAAAAGCTATGAGAAGACGAGGTAATCTAAAATATTGAAAGGTCTACTATGTAATTTGAAACTAACAAAAAAACACAATTACCACAATTCTCTCCCAAAGGGTAAATCAAATTCACTAGAGTTCCTAACCCCAAATCATTGAAGAGCTAAATTCGAATATCACAATCAAGTAGATTTTCAAAATTAATTACAATTTATTCAATTCAACAGTAAGTTTATACCTCGAATTAGTTGAAAGAATAAGATATGATCCTTAATTTTGGTAAGATTTTGGGTTCCATGTTTAATTTTCTACTTCTACTTCAATAATATTAATGTTTTCGATTATATTAGTTGCTTTTTTGGCCCATAGTTAATTTTGTTAATTATGTTTTTTAAGGTGGATTTATATTGAATTGGTGTATTGTTGTTGATTATAGGAATGAAAAGATTCAAGATACGTGTTTGTTAATTTGTGATCTTATAGTGAATGATTTTGTTTGTTATGTTATTGTCGAGTTTAGAACATACGGTATATGAGTGAATTGATGACGTATGGTTTAAGTAGAAAAAGGTTGGATTTCTGATTGTGTGTTGCTAAACTATATATTAATTGATGAGTTGTATGATTTATCTGAGGTAGATTATTTGCCATAAAAAATATACATCATAAATTTATATCAAAATTGTTTTATTACAGCCAACTAGATGTCTTGTCATTGGGAAAATATTCAAAATTGTTAATGACAAAGGTTGGTATTACATGATATGTAGAAATTGTAATAGTCTTGCCAAACCATTAGAAAGTAATCAAAGTGAAAGAAACTACAACTCTGACAATTGTAAACAGAATTTTGATCTTTATCCAAGGTATGAATATCCAAGAAACAAACTACAACTCTGTGTTTCATTGTTTTTGGTTCTAATTTAAAAAAAATGTTATTCAGGGTTAAGATCCAAATTCGTGTTCAAGATGAAACCGGCTCAGCTTCTTTTTGGTTGTTTCAACAAGGCAATGCTAAATTATTAGGCAAATCCATAGCATATCTCATATCTAAGATTGATAAGGTAGTTACACATATACATTTTATTTTACATAAGATCATCATTTATTTGCTAATATTTTATATAATAAAGGAAAAACACAACCCGATTTGGTTTTTTTAATTTAAATGCCTTCTATTATAAATTTATGACAAGATGAAGAAATCACATCATACCCGCATGATCTGGATCTTTGTAGTAACAAAGTGTTTGTGTTTAAATTACAAGTTTCAGCATTCAATGTGTTAGAAGTATAAGCTTTATCTCATCTACATGGGGCTTAAAGTTTATTCTTCAAATATAGTGATAAGAAGTTTCCCATCCTTAAACTTCAAGGACTGAAGATGCAAAGTTTATCATGCTTCATGGTGCTTTGTGAAAGATATCTAGTCAAGGCTATAAAAGGCAAAAGTCATCTCATTATTCAGTTATCTCTCTCATTTGTTACTGTGTGTTTTTAAGCGTGTATTTTCTCTCAGTTCTGGTTGTTATTGTAAGTTGAGGGAAACCCTTTGTTTTCATTGTAATCTCTCTATTTTTTCAGTTCTTGTATTGTAAACAGATTTGCTATTCTTTAGCATCATTTTGATAAATAAAAGAGTGAGCCAAAGGGAGGTTGGTTGGGTTCATTCTAATCAGGTTTTTGTTGTTTAAACTGCTTTGGTTGATAAGTTTTTACATTGTATCAAAGACAGATTCTCTATACCAAAGCGTTAAAGGGTTTTTTCAAAAATTAGGGTTTCCTTCAATTTTGGGGTTTTTGATCTTCTTGGTTAGATCTGGTTGTTTTGAGGATAGATCTTGTGGGTTTGTGTTTAGATCTATCAGATCTGAAGAATAATTGAATTTTTAATATAAACGGGTCATATGAGTAAAGTCGGAACAAATTTTGAAAGTTCGTTGGTGAAGTAAGGTGATAAAAAAGTAAGTGTTTTAATTCAGAAAAATTTGAAAAGTACATTATTATTTTATGGCTTTTACCCAATATAGAATAAACAAACTTCATTTGTTGTTTAACGTTGAGCTACTTGTATCTTTTATATAATAAAAGAATTACATCTATAAAAGAATTACATCATTTTGAAGTGATTTTGTCAATTCATTTTTATTGAAAAAACAATTGGACCAATAAAAGAGCTCAATTTTGCCACGTAAGCAAAATCGTATGATCTGATTGGTTAATAAAAGTTAAAATTAAATTGATTTTGGTCAAACTTTAATAAATTTGGTAGAGAAATTTGATTGATAAAAAAAACACATAAAAATATATGTGTCAAATTTGTGAAAACAAAACTTAAAAAGAGGAGGTTATTAATAAAACTTTAATGGTTAATTTTTAAAAATTATATAAAGTTAAGTGTAATATTATAAGCCTCCATATTTTTTAATAACTCTGGATTATAAACAAATACCCCTTATAGTTTATACCCTTTTATACTTTATATCTTAAAAAATATAATGTACATATTGTTTTAAAATAACAACATATAAATTTGCATAAGATTATAACTATCAATTTTTTTTTACTATATACGTTCAATAATAACTTATTTATTACATTTTAAATACGGCTAAATTACTGAAAACGGGAATATAATTATCAAATTGTAAGCACGGGTTACTTTAATATAAAAATAAATATACGCAATTGTACTTATAACAATGACTCATGTAATTCTTATTTATTTATATAAGGATATCTAGAAAAACATTTTTTAAAAACTGTAAGGAGTATACTTTAACTTTATCAAAACTCATTATGTACTATTAAACTTGCATCATGTGTACAACATAATATCGTAGTGAAATTTAAATAACAACATCAACATCTTTGTCAGCTAAATAAAATTAATTCTTGAGTTACCTAACAAAAAATTTTACAAATATTTTATCAAATTCTAATGGATATTAATGCATAATGAAAAACTCGTGCATAAGTATTAGTTGTACATATATCCCAATTTTCATGAGCAAATTCTTATATGTGTATATACTGAACTAAAATGTTAAAATAAATTTGATTTGTGTGTAAACTCCGTGCGTGCACGAAACTTATAACAATATAATTATATACAATTACCTTTAAAGACACAATATTCAGTATTAAGATAGAATTTTTTTTTTTTGTCAGAACCCCGTGCGTGCACGGGTATTATAACTAGCATATATAATAAAGGAAAACCCTAAAAGGACTTTCGTATTTTAGAAGAAAAAAAATGTTTACTTATTAGGCAAATTTTTATTAATTATTATTTATTTATTTTAAATATGTTTTATTAGAAACCTAAATAATTCCTTATTTGGCAAAGGTATTTGTAAATTAGTTTTTTTTTTTTAAATTGAGCTAAAAAATAAATGTGTCAAAAATTAAAAAATAAAAAGCTATGAGAAGACGAGGTAATCTAAAATATTGAAAGGTCTACTATGTAATTTGAAACTAACAAAAAAACACAATTACCACAATTCTCTCCCAAAGGGTAAATCAAATTCACTAGAGTTCCTAACCCCAAATCATTGAAGAGCTAAATTCGAATATCACAATCAAGTAGATTTTCAAAATTAATTACAATTTATTCAATTCAACAGTAAGTTTATACCTCGAATTAGTTGAAAGAATAAGATATGATCCTTAATTTTGGTAAGATTTTGGGTTCCATGTTTAATTTTCTACTTCTACTTCAATAATATTAATGTTTTCGATTATATTAGTTGCTTTTTTGGCCCATAGTTAATTTTGTTAATTATGTTTTTTAAGGTGGATTTATATTGAATTGGTGTATTGTTGTTGATTATAGGAATGAAAAGATTCAAGATACGTGTTTGTTAATTTGTGATCTTATAGTGAATGATTTTGTTTGTTATGTTATTGTCGAGTTTAGAACATACGGTATATGAGTGAATTGATGACGTATGGTTTAAGTAGAAAAAGGTTGGATTTCTGATTGTGTGTTGCTAAACTATATATTAATTGATGAGTTGTATGATTTATCTGAGGTAGATTATTTGCCATAAAAAATATACATCATAAATTTATATCAAAATTGTTTTATTACAGCCAACTAGATGTCTTGTCATTGGGAAAATATTCAAAATTGTTAATGACAAAGGTTGGTATTACATGATATGTAGAAATTGTAATAGTCTTGCCAAACCATTAGAAAGTAATCAAAGTGAAAGAAACTACAACTCTGACAATTGTAAACAGAATTTTGATCTTTATCCAAGGTATGAATATCCAAGAAACAAACTACAACTCTGTGTTTCATTGTTTTTGGTTCTAATTTAAAAAAAATGTTATTCAGGGTTAAGATCCAAATTCGTGTTCAAGATGAAACCGGCTCAGCTTCTTTTTGGTTGTTTCAACAAGGCAATGCTAAATTATTAGGCAAATCCATAGCATATCTCATATCTAAGATTGATAAGGTAGTTACACATATACATTTTATTTTACATAAGATCATCATTTATTTGCTAATATTTTATATAATAAAGGAAAAACACAACCCGATTTGGTTTTTTTAATTTAAATGCCTTCTATTATAAATTTATGACAAGATGAAGAAATCACATCATACCCGCATGATCTGGATACTGTAGTAACAAAGTGTTTGTGTTTAAATTACAAGTTTCAGCATTCAATGTGTTAGAAGTATAAGCTTTATCTCATCTACATGGGGCTTAAAGTTTATTCTTCAAATATAGTGATAAGAAGTTTCCCATCCTTAAACTTCAAGGACTGAAGATGCAAAGTTTATCATGCTTCATGGTGCTTTGTGAAAGATATCTAGTCAAGGCTATAAAAGGCAAAAGTCATCTCATTATTCAGTTATCTCTCTCATTTGTTACTGTGTGTTTTTAAGCGTGTATTTTCTCTCGCCTCGTTGTTATTGTAAGTTGAGGGAAACCCTTTATTTTCATTGTAATCTCTATTTTTCAGTTCTTGTATTGTAAACAGATTTGCTATTCTTTAGCATCATTTTGATAAATAAAAGAGTGAGCCAAAGGGAGGTTGGTTGGGTTCATTCTAATCAGGTTTTTGTTGTTTAAACTGCTTTGGTTGATAAGTTTTTACATTGTATCAAAGACAGATTCTCTATACCAAAGCGTTAAAGGGTTTTTTCAAAAATTAGGGTTTCCTTCAATTTTGGGGTTTTTGATCTTCTTGGTTAGATCTGGTTGTTTTGAGGATAGATCTTGTGGGTTTGTGTTTAGATCTATCAGATCTGAAGAATAATTGAATTTTTAAAAATTAGTGTTTTCTAATTTTTAGGGGTTTTTCGATCCTGGTGGTTCTTGTTACAATTGATCTCAGATCTTGGGGTTCAATTGTTTTTCGGAGTATTGATATCTTGTCTAATTGGTTCAATTAGGGTTTTCTGTATCAAACCCTAATTCAGGTTGTTTTGTTTTTTTGATAAGATTGGGGTTCTTGGTGTTGTTTGTGTTCTGTTTATGTTTTATATCAATTGCCCTAATTCTTATTCAGATTTGGTATTACTGTATCCTATTTCAGGTTTGTATTCCGCAGCATCTTTGATTGGTTTAGATCTTCTTGATCTGTTTGGAAGCTTGCGTGGTTGTAACACCTCTCAGGCCTTTCTTTAGGCTTTTTGTTAGGTTTCTTGATTAGGTTATTTGAAGGTTGAGTAGATCAAGGGATTTGTTTGATTCGAGTTGATTGTGAATTAATTGGTGGTTTAGTTGTGATTGAGGAGATATAAGAAGTTTGGTTTATTGCTTTCTGTTTATGTTCTTTATTTGTTTATCTTGTTATGTGTTCTTTGATTGATCTGTCATTATGGTTGATGGTCAAGAAGATAAGGGTAAGGGTCCTGAAGGGGGTAGTAGTGAATTAAAGATTGATGTGTATGACCCTTTATATTTGCACCATCAAGACATTGGTTCTCAATTGATTTCCTTCAAACTTGAAGGAACTGAGAATTACAAAGTATGGGCTGCGCTGTGCAGCTTGCCTTACACACTAGAAATATACTAGGGGTTATAACTGGAAAATGTGTTAAGGATTCTACTAATTCTTTATATCAGGCACAGTGGGATAGATGTAACTCTGTTGTTCTGTCTTGGATTCTTGGTTGCATATCTCAGGATCTGTGTTAATACAAATAAGCCGTAAAAACGTTTATTTATATTTTACGATCTTCTAATGTTTTGTCGATAACAAACGTAAAATCATTTTAACGAAACAAATAAAATACGTAAATAGTTTGAGCCAATAGTTTCCTAACACACATACGTTTTCACATAAAACACTAAAACAAGTATAAGTGATTTTATGATTTAGTAATACATATGTACAACAACTAGTGTTTACATATTGGGTTAATATATACATAACTAGTATGTATTATAAATGGGTAAAAACTACAACCCATGGTATTGATCCATACCCATTTGACTAGATGCATTGCACCCATTTGGTACATTGTATCTAAAGAATTACCCATGGATCAACCCATAACCCATAACCCATGACCCACAACCAAAATACCCATGGGCAAAGAGGAGCGTCCCACGGATCCCTAGCATTACACAAGACGGATCCCTTGAGGGTGGGATCCGTGGAACAGGAAGTGTTTCTCCTCTATAAATAGTGAGTCATTTCTTCCTTTTGGCTTGCCACTCTCACACATACTTTCCCCAAGTATTGTAACTCTCTAACCACTTATCCTAAGGGATCTTTCTATGTAGTTTGTTTTTGTTTTCGTGGGATTCTCTAGGTTCCTCTTAAAGGCGAGATCACCACTTCTTGAAGTCGAGCAAGCTCAAGTCCATGAGTTGCCATGCTTCGTCATCATCAAGACTACTGAGGTTCTCTTGTTGATAGTTCTTTCCTTCTCCATAGAAGTGTTGTGTCGAAGGCATTAGTGAAGGATGCCGAAAGAGTCAAGACGAAAGCATTAGTGAAAGATGCTTTACGTCCGTGTCAAAAGCATTAGTGAAGAATGCTAAAGGTGTCAAGACGAAGACATTAGTGAAAGGTGCCAAGCGTTGTGTCAAGGGCATTGGTGAAGGATTCCTAGGTATCAAATCAAGTGGCATTAGTGAAGAATGCCAAGGTCGTATAATCGATGAGGTGTATCGTTATACATATAGTGATAGTTTGTTTTCAAGGATGTTGATATCCTTGATGGTGTTGTAATAAGGAGTGGGTCTCCTTTGAGATTAGGTGTTGTGTAGTGTTGGGTAGTAGTTCCTCCATTATAATGGAACTCGGTACTTAGCCTAGTACCGGATAGAGGGTAGGCAACGTTGTGGTAGGTGTGGTTCACCTTGGTGAAAAGAACCCGGTGGTTAGCCTTGTAGCGGAAAAAGAGTAGGCGACGTTGTGAAGGCTTCTCCGCCATAAGGAGTTGGTGTCATGTAATGATTACGAACTCTCGAGTAGGTGACTCGGGGAGTGGAGTAGGGCAAGGAAGGTGTCCTTGTAGCCGAACCACTATAAATACTCGTGTCGTGGTTATGTGCTTCTTACTCTTTATCTTTCATTACACTTTTATATATCTATCTATCAACGTCCAACATACACATCTAAATAGATTGACATAAGTTGATCTAAATATTTTAAAACGAAGTTTTAATTGGTAAAACTATTCAACCCTCCCCCTTCTAGTTTTCCACAATCTGTATAAGGGTCAAGTGTTTTCTAAAATTGCTAAAAGTGTTTGGGATGAGTTAGAAGAAACATATAATAAGGAAGATGTGTCTGTTATCTATAATCTGCATCATAAGATTAATACTCTAACTCAATCTAGAATGTCATTATCTGAATATTATCATGAACTAAATGCTCTGTGGAGGCAATTTGAATTTCTGGTTGATATGCCTACATGTACTTGTGATAGTGCTCCTAAAATGAAAAGACATTCTGATCTTATTAGGCTAATTCAATTTCTTATGGGGCTTGATGATATGTTTAGTTCTGTTAGAAGTTTGATTCTTACTTCTGAACCTTTGCCAGACGTTAGGACTGCTTTTGCTACCTTGTCTAGAGATGAGTCTCATAGGAACAGTCATGTGACATCTAAAAATGTTAAAACTGGTTCTACTGCTTTTGCAGCCAGATCTAATGTTGTTAATTCTCAAAATAATAACTGGATTTTTAATAAGAACAATAATAATAACAACAAAAAGTTTGGCAGGGTGTCAAATTTTGTTTGTAAACACTGTCACATGACTTGTCATATCATTGATAGGTGTTTTGAGTTGGAGGGATATCCACTTGGTTTTGATAAAAAAAAAAAGGGAAGGGCTAATCAGAATAGTGTTAATAATGTGTTTGATAATAAGACTGATACTAGTAAGAGTACCACTCATACTCTTACTAATGATCAGTATTATATGTTAATGGCTTTACTTAGTAGTACAGGTGATGCTAGCAAGGCTCATGCTAGTGTTGCAGGTACTGTTATGACTTCAAATTGTATCATAAGTTTTTTCTCTTGTAGATTTTTTAATTTCAATTCCAATATAAGTACTTATAGTACTTATGTTGGTTGGATTATTGATTCAGTAGCTAGTCAACATACACATATACTACAACATTTCTTTTTGATATAATGGATGTTTCTCATTTAAATTTAACTGTTGCACATCCCAATGGGACTATTGCTTTAGTAAAACAGATTGGCAGTTTTAAGTTTGGAAATAATTTGATTCTTAAAGATGTGTTGGTGGTTCCTAGTTATCATGTTAGTCTGTTGTGCGTTCATAAATTTTCTAAAGATAATAAAGTTGTTGTTAGCTTTAATGACTCTGTATGTAAAATTCAGAATTTAACTCAAAGGTTCCTAATGGCGACTGGTAGTGAGAAAGGAGGCATTTACTTTCTTGATGAAGGTAGGAGGGTTAACAATAGTAATATTAAGAGTTGTGTTATGTCAAATTGTATTTGGCATAATTGACTTAGACACCCCTCTAATCACGTCTTAACTGTGTTAAAACATAACATAAAAGATATTAAGATCACCAGTTCTAGTCCTTGTGAAATATCTCATAAAGCTAAACAAATTAGAGAGTCCTTTCCATTAAGTGAACATAGAACTAAGAATCTGGGTGATATTGTTCATCTAGATGTTTGGGGACCATATAGGGTGACCAGTAGGGATGGATTTAAATATTTTCTTACTATGGTTGATGATTACACCAGAGCTGTTAGGGTATTTTTAATGTAAAATAAAGGTGAAGTGTATGATAATATTGTGAGTTTTGTTAATCTCATTAAAAATCAATTTGAAAAAGCTATCAAAGTTTTCAAAAGTGACAATGGTACAGAGTTTGTAAATAAGAAACTTGAAAGGTTTTTCCTTGATAATGGTATTCTTCATCAAACTTCTTGTCCCTATACACCCCAGCGGAATGGTGTAGTAGAAAGAAAACATAGGCATTTATTGGACATTGCTAGAGCCCTCATGTTTCAGGGGGTTACCTTTGAACATGTGGACTGAATCTATTCTAACTGCTACCTATTTGATCAACAGGTTACCTACTGTTGTGTTATCTGGTAAAAGTCCTTTTGAAATGATATATGAAATTGAGCCCAATCTGTCAAATTTAAGGTGCTTTGGTTTCTTATGTTTTTCAACTGTGTTGAATGGGTCTGATAAATTCAGTTCTAGATCTGACAAATGTGTGTTTGTTGGATATGCTTTTGATAAGAAAGGATATAAATTGTTTAATTTTGAAAAAAAGAAGTTTATTTTTTCTAGGGACGTGAGATTTTATGAAACTGTTTTTCCTTTTAAAATTAATTCTTTTGCTAAAGAATTTGTGTTTGAAGAACATGAGTTGAATAATCTGAATTTTTATGGTCAAAATAATTATAGCAGCCAAAGTAACCTTGATTCTGATGAACCCTCTGATGATAATAGAGGTAGTGCAGATAGCAGTAACAAATCTGTTCCTGATAAAAATATTCCTAGCGTCAGCACTGTAGATGAATCTTCCTTAGATAACACTCAGGTTGTCGATACAATAGAAGTCGCTAAACCGCCGGAACTGCTGATACAGATATTGAGGATGTCTTAGGTAGCACTTCTAGTAGGAAGGACACTAAGTCTAAGAAGTATGCAACATAAACTTTTGTTTCTGATGGTATACAGAGTATTATTGATTATGATGAAAATTATGAGTCTGAGGGTGAGGACTTGAGTCAAACTGTTAGAAGGACTAGTAGGATGACTGCTTTGCCATCTAAGTATAAAGACTTTGTGCTTGATAAAAAACACAAGTATAGTATTGATAAAGTTGTGAATTATTCAAATTTAAGTATTGATAACTTTGTGTTTATAACAAGTCTAAATAAAATTCATGAGCCTACTACTTATGAGGAAGCTATTAAAGACAGTAGATGGGTAGAAGCTATGAACAAAGAAATAGAAGCTTTGAATAGAAATGGTACTTGGGAAGTTGTTGATTTACCTGATGGCAGAAAAGCCATAGGTTATAAATGGATTTTTAAAGTAAAATACAAAGCTAATGGTGAGGTACAAAGGTTTAAAGCTAGACTGGTTGCTAAATGGTTTAATCAAATAGAGGGTATAGATTATGAGGAAACTTTTTCACCTATAGTGAAAATTGTCACTATTAGATGTGTTCTAAGTATTGTTGTTAATAATAAGTGGCCTTTGTATCAACTTGACATAAACAATGCTTTCTTGTATGGTGAATTAGAAGAAGATGTATATATGTCTTTACCAGAAGGGTTTTCTGATAAAGATGATAAAAAAGTTTGCAAGTTAATCAAGTCTTTATATGGTTTAAAACAGGCACCGAGGAAATGGAATAAAAAACTTACATCTGTGCTTAAAGAAAATGATTTTGTTCAAAGTGCTAATGATTTCCCTATGTTTGTTAAACATAAGGAAGGTGTAATGCTGATTTTACTTGTTTATGTGGATGATATTATCATAACTAGGAATAATGTTAATGAAATTGAAAAAATCAAAAAGTTTTTGAGCTCAAAGTTTTTAATAAAAAACTTGGGTAAGCTTAAATATTTTTTGGGTAACGAAGTGTTGGATATTGAAAAAGGGTTGTGTTTAACTCAAAGGAAATATTGCTCTGAGCTCTTAACAGAGCTTGGAATGCTGGGTTGTAAACCCTGCAGTACTCCAATTGAGGTAAACCCAAATAATAAGAAGCAGATTTCTAAATTTGGTGATGATGAACCTTTATCAGGTATCACTCATTATCAGAAGTTGGTATGAAAACTGATATACTTAACTTTAACAAGGCCAGATATTTCATATGTTGTGCATTGTTTAAGTCAAGTTATGCATAAACCTATGAAGTCTCATTTGAGACTTGCTTTCAGAGTTTTAAGGTGTCTCAAAAGAGAACTTGGTCTTGGTATAACATTTCAAGATAATAATGATATTGGCTTGAATATGTATGTTGATTCTGATTGGGCCAAATGTAAAGTGACAAGAAGGTCTGTCACTGGTTATTCTATGTTTATGGGTAGTAATTTGATATCATGGAAAAGTAAAAAGCAAGTTGTGGTTGCTAGGTCCTCAACTGAGACAGAGTTTAGAGTTATGTGCAATGTTTGTTGTGAATTTATGTGGATTGCTAAAATTTTAGCAGATCTGCAGGTTGATGTGAAATTGCTTATTGATATGTGGTGTGATAACAGTTCAGCTATGCAAATAGCTGTTAATCCTGTTCTTCATGAAAGAAGCAAACATTTTGAAATTGATCTATATCTTCTAAAGGAAAAGTTGCTTCTGGTTTTATAAAACCAAAAAAGATTAAGTCTGAAGATAACATTGCAGATATGTTCACCAAAAGTCTTAGTATTCCTGACCATAACAAGTTTTGCAAGTGTCTTGGTTTGTTGAATGTTTTTTCAGAACCAAAAGCTGATGAAGAAGGGCAGGATTAAAGCTTATGAGGGAGTCTTTGGATGGCTAAAGCTTATGGGGGAATGTTAGAAGTATAAGCTTTATCTCATCTACATGGGGCTTAAAGTCTATTCTTCAAAGATAGTGATAAGAAGTGTTCCTGTCCTTAAACTTCAAGGACTGAAGATGCAAAGTTTATCATGCTTCAAGGTGCTTTGTGAAAGATATCTGGTCAAGGCTATAAAAGGCAAAAGTCATCTCATTATTCAGTAATCTCTCTCATTTGTTACTGTGTGTTTTTGAGTGTGTATTCTCTCTCAGTTCTGGTTGTTATTGTGAGTTGAAGGAAACCCTTTGTTTTTATTGTAATCTCTCTATTTTTTCAATTCTTGTATTGTAAACAGATTTGCTATTCTTTAGCATCATTTTGATAAATAAAAGAGTGAGCCAAAGGGAGGTTGGCTAGGTTCATTCTAATCAGGTTTTTGTTGTTTAAACTGCTTTGGTTGATAAGTTTTTACACAATGTTAGCAACAACTACCACATTTTTACCGTTAACAAATTAACTAATGATGAACTTGAAATCAATGTTATCCAAACAAACAGAAGAACAAGAGATATCTTATGATCATATGATTCATATCTCCTTATAATACTTTAAACATGAAAATTAGATAACAAAGATTACATATTTATAATTTCCATTATTATCAGGATTGCGAATCTCATTGTAATGAAAATACATCTAAGAGAACGTGGGACTAAAAGAAAGAACGTTGAACATGATAATCCTGACATGGAAAAGAAACCAAAAATGGAGCATGAAGACACTGAAGATCAAATCAACAAGCTGCAAAGCACAACGAGTGAGAAAGAATAGTGCAACAAGAATGTGTCATTTCCAGAATACTTTATTGGTTTTTTAGGCAAATTATTTGTTTCTTTATAACTATCATATGGTGATTTTATTTATTCAAGATTTTTAATAGAAATATGAACTTGATTTTTATGGTTGCTGCTTAATGAGTCTAGACTAATAAGGTTTCGATTTGTTTTTAATTGCTATGTTTATGGGTGTTTAGAACAGCGACATACAACAGATTAATCTGGCATATGATTCGGTGTTTGTGAGTATCTTAATGATAAAATTACAATTGAAAGCGGGTCAATTCGTGTTGACTATGATTGATAATTGGCCAAACCGGTCGAAATAGCATGTAGTTACTTGTTTTGGCCTGCTGCTTTTTACACCCCCACAATTAGTATATAAAGTTACTTTTTCTCAAATTAGGGAGTGTTTGGATATTGGTTTTAAGTGTAATTACGTAAGAAAACGGGTTGTAGCTGGTAAGAAATTGTTTCCTGAAGCTGATAGAAGCCTATTTTTCTATGTAAACATTAAAAACTGAATATTGTGATTATGGAAAACCAAACATATATTCCATATTGCAAATTTGGAGACGAATTTGAGATGAATATAACTAATGTTGATCACGAGTTTGATCCTGGCCGTACCCAGAAGCAGTGTAACACTGAAATATTGGACACGTCTGTTAATCTGTATCAAGAGGTTGATGAATGTGATTCAGAAACATTCAGGGTCAAACGTCGTTCTTCTTCAAATTCGGAGCGCAGAAATACACCTGAATCGGTCCATTCTAGTTTTGAAAACCAGGTAATTATACTGCAAACTACTTCTGATGTTTGATATCTGTTTGATTTCTCATTAATGAATTTGCTTTTAGCTGGTTATTTAACTACCCATGTTGAATAAGAAATTTCAACCAAGTTTCTACTTTTGATTCCTAATTAAACATTCTTTCGGTGATTTTATCACTTCCTTAAAGGCTGTTTCCATATTCAGTATTACATGTCTTTAATATTCTATATTTTCATAGTTTAAGTAGCCTAATTCTTTTTTTATATAATGCATATACTCCGTATTACTTTTTGTTTCACTGTTATCTAAGGGAGTGTTTGGTTTTATTAATAAATTAATATAAACATGCAATCTAGGATAAGATATAAACCTGCTAGCCACTACTAAACTGATATATGGACATTTGTTAGTAGTAAACTCAACCAAACCTTTCTGCTTGGTTTATATTCTGCACAAACTGAACATTAGAATAACAACACATTTTACTATATCTATGCATAGGAAAACATATTGGACTATTTTGTACATTTTGAGACATCTCAACCATTTGTCACGTTTCGTATTAGGTTCTTTGAAAGTAGACACAGGCGGACCTATGTTATGGCAAGGTGGTTCCCAGGAACCACCTTAGAAACTGAAACCATTTATAAGTTATGTGTGAAAAATTTTGGGACCTACCTTAGATTTAGATCGAGAACCACCTTATTTATCTAGATGAGAGAGAGAGAGAGAGAGAGAGAGAGAGAGAGAGAGAGAAATAAAACATCAGTCGAAGATTTTGAAGGTTTTATTAATGTAGGTACATTATTTTGATTTTGGTTGTTTGTGTTTATTCAAAGTTTTATTTTAGGGAGGTGATTTGCACACTCCAAATAGTTATTGGGACACTATTTTTTGTGCTTGAGTTACTTGTACATAACTCATATTCTGCTTGTAATGTGAATGTCACAATAAAAAATTGAGTGTGTAAATTAAATCATTTCCCTTTATTTTAAACCCTCTACTTTTGCTCACTTTTGATATGATACCCTTTTACAAAAAGCCTAAATGCACAAATATCGATTATCGTTATGTAAAAAAATAAAAAAGAAAAGAAAAAAAGAACTCGTTTGTTTTGTAGATAGATGCATTTATGTTACCAATGACTCTGGTATCATCGTTTCTGCTGGAGATACGATTGGCAGTTTGAATATTATTAATTTTTTTAAGCGAAAGATGTTGAAATTTGTAACATTAATTTAGTAAATTACCGAGAGATATAATCACTACATTCATGAATTCTTTTCAAGCTATGTAAACTAAAAAGACTCATTTAAAAACACTTTTAGTTTAATGTATACGTTAGATGTTTTATTTCATATATGCAATTATTTTAAACTGAACCCGACCAGACCCAACATATTGACCATGTGATTGGTGGAACCGTCGGTTTGTTTTATCTTTACAATATCAAGGAACCACCTTGATTTTCCGGCTAGGTCCGTCACTGAGTTTGATATACATTATTTTCATTGAAAACACTGATAATAACATATAAAGTAAACATGATTCATGTGAAAATATCGTATGTGCATGGGACTTATAACTAGGTTGCAGCTACAATATTATATCTCCCAACACCGTCTGCGACACTCTTGAGCAAACGTCGCTAAAAGTGTCTAACTGGGATTTCCTAGGGAGTTTTCACTAAGCGAAAGCCATGTGTTTAGTAGTGTTTGAGAAGATGTAAATTAGAAAATGAATTATTGATATCAAAATACTCAAGAAAGAAAGTTCTTTGAAAGCATTAGTGATGTTCACCAATTAATGCCCCTTGTCTTCTGGTTTGTAACTGACAATATATTATTGTTAATTTGATTAAAATAAGATTAAGATAATTAAATAAGTAACGGATGTCTGTTATAAAAATATAGTACTACGTGACTTGTAAATGTTTGATCCATGCCATTCTTGTAATTGTTAATTGTTCAAATTGTTTTCCTGGAAACTACGTCTATGGCATCTTTGACTTTTTGGATGCTCTGATTATTGATGGATGGAGGGATTGTGAGGGTAAATTAACTTAAAGAATTAGTAGTTGATAATGATGAAGTCCTCATTCCATCCTCCCACATCTAACTAATCTCTGGTACAATACGTTGACCTACATATACAACTCCTTACATCCTTGCAGATCTATCTAATTTCAATGGGTAATGGTTCAGCCTTTAAGTACACATCCGGTCCTGGGGATATTGCTGCTAATCACGATAACTCTGGTATCATAGTTTCTCCTGGAGTTAATGCTACCAATGACTCTGGTATCATCGTTTCTGCTGGAGATAATGCCAACAAGTATAACGACTCTGGTACCACAGCTTCTCTTAGGGCTAATGGTACCAGGTATGACGTTTTTCTAAGTTTCAGAGGTGAAGATACTCGTCATTCTTTTACTGATCATCTGTATACGGAGTTGGTGCGAGTAGGAATTCATACTTTTAGGGACAATGATGAAATCGACAGAGGTCAAGAACTCAAGCCGGAAATTGAGAAAGTAATAAAATCATCCGAGGCTTCAATAATTGTATTGTCTGAAAACTATGCAACTTCAACTTGGTGTCTAGACGAGCTGTTGATGATCCTCGAGCAAGTGAAAGAATGCAATCATTTCGTTATACCCGTTTTTTTATCATGTTGACCCATCTGATGTTAGGAAGCAAAACAAAACTTTCGACATAAAAGTCAGAAGATCTTCAAGATGGACACATGATAACGTGGTCAGGTGGAAGGCAGCTCTTACAAAGGTAGCCAATTTGACTGGCTTTGTTCTCTCTGGGTATGGTTTTCTATCCGTGCTTATATTTTTAAAATCATCAGAGATACAGTTTGATTCATGCTGCTAGCTATATGTACATCTTACTCCTATTATATAGTGCATCATTTTGTCTAAACTAATAAGAAGTATTAACCTTAATATTAATAGTACGAATACTTTAAACCATGTTATAATGATAATAAAAATATATGAAATGGTCGTAATGAGAATTTATGTTACTTTGACTAAAAACAAGAGTTAATTACAGATTCGCTACTTTGACTAAAAACAAGAGTTAATTACAAATTCGCTATGTGGTTTACATACATTCGCACCTTTCATCATTTTTCAAACTTCTTGCAAGATCCGGTCATGTGGTTACAAAATATTGCAACATTAATCCTTTTTGAATTTTGACCAATATCCGTTTTTTGTTAAGTCCCTCGTGAACTAATGTGAGGGTAATTTCGTCTTTTCACACATAGTCATTTTCAACCACTCATATATCCTTAAATTTCTATTTTCTTTTCAAGTCAATTTAATAGTCAGTTTAATCACTCAATTATTTCAAAGATTACAAAACCCAAAATCATAATGTATGAAAAAAATTAATAACTATTGATCTATATATCTTTAGTTTGAAAGAAAAAAACTCGTTTTAATAAATAATCAAATCCCAAATCCATAACTCATAACAAAAATCATATTAATTTCTTCAAATAATAATCTTTAATTTCAAAACCCACTTTCAGAACCACCCTCCTCTACCACTGCTACGGCGGCAGCCACCGTCCTCGTGGTGGTGAATTGATATATGATTTTTATGTGAATTTAAAGGTTGATGTAATGAGATTGTTATATTAGGGGTTGGGATTGAGAAAGCGAGAAATTGGGATTTTGGTGTGGTTGATTTAGATATGACTATATATATAGTTTTTCACTTAATTTTGTGTGTGTGTTGTGTGGATGTGTTATTGTAAAAATGTCGAAAGATGCGATTGTGTAAACCACAAAGACGAAATTCATAATTTACTCTAATAACAATGAAACTTACAAATGCTAATATTTACATTATTATCATTTATCTTTGTTCGCAGCAAATTCAATTATACAGATATCCGTCGTCACAAAATGTGAATGACGGCTAGTATAACTTGAGTATATATCGGTAACAATCATAATTAATTTCACTCTTACATTCATCGTGAAAACTTAATTGCGTACTTAACATTTATTACATCAATCATGTTGTATCTTTGTTTTGTTATATCGCACCAAGTGAATCTATCTTTGATTTTTTTTCATTATAACGCTCTTTATTTTACCTAGGTTTAACTTTTGTTATCAACATGTCATCTTAGAAATATCTTATAATAATATATGCAAAAAAGCTTGTTTAGGATATATGGTCATTGCAAAGAAAAAGAAAAAGTTTGAGCGTTGAACGGAAATAAAATCAAAGTATAAGGATTGAACACCCATTAACTCTTGGGTAAAAGCTATGAATACTCTATGTACTTTTCAATAAAACTCATTATGCTTTCTCTACTTCTCTAATTCTCATAATACATAACTAAAACGGTTTGTTAAGGGTAGTTTGGTCATTTCTAACATCCTCATCTTCTACCTTTATTAAACCCAACCAAACACCACAAATCGTGGCCACCTTCTCACCGATCCAAGGAAGGACTGTGGTGATCATAGAGCTACAAAGTTGAAGCCAAATAGGCAAATAATTACAATCATATAACTAAACTTGGTATCTTCACGCATGTTAGATGCTTATGTTGCATCAACATCAAATATTTATCTGTAATAATGACAAGAGCAAGAATATCAAGTTTGTTTCTTTTCATGTTATGTAGCTACTGCTACTGTTAATTTAAACCGAAAATTACACAAGGAAGGACTGCGGTAACCATATATGGCTTCTAACTTTCTTCTGCCATGGTTAACCGTATATACATTTTCTTCTTGGGCATTTGTTTGTTTGGAACCTCAAAACTTAGCCGCCCATTGGAAAAGCATTTAAAAGCCAAACCCATATATAAACTTTAGCACACCCACTAGTCAATTACATATTTAATTTAGAGAAATAAAAGCTTATTCTTTTTGCTAAACTTACCATGTGACGACAAGGAAGGAATGTTGTGTCACGGGGTTCCGATAAATTGGCGGTGGCGGTGGCCGGAAGTGATGGTTATTTGTTGGTGAAGATGAAAAAAGGTATTTAAGTCTTTTTATATGAGAGAGAAAGATTCAGTTAAGCATTTTGACAACTACATGAAACAATGTTAAGTAAATTGACAATAAAAAAAGTTGAGAAAGCATAATGAGTTATTATGGAAAGTACATAGAGTATTTATAGCTTTTACCCTTAACTCTTTAGTTAATTATAGGAGATGATAATTACAATTTATAAGTAAGAGCATATTGTAAGATAACAAAGAGATCAATTATTATTTTTTTTTTTTTTTTTATTACATAATTAGATCTCATGTCTATTTATAATAGAAGAATAAGCTAACAATATACTTTAAACCTAATGGACCTTAAACCTTTAGGTTTGAGTCTTAACCTTTCATCTAAGACTCCTCTGCAGTTTAAACAGAAGGTTTTGGAACGTGCAAACCGGATATAATGTTGAAATCACTTTATTCTTTTATTCTTTTTTTCTTTTTCTCCACTTCTTTGTTGTCGTTTCCACAGAGATGGACTTGTATTTGACGACATAATCGTATATTGCTTCGCGGTTTCCTCAATTTTTATGATGTTTGCTATTTTTTTTACATTATAGCTTGCTTTGCCTTTAGGAAGGAGCAGCAATTTGGTGGTCAACTTTTTTTTGTCAATGACAATGATTTTCAACAACGACAACAATTTGATGAGGAAGGACAATAATATGGTTGATTGAAGGCGATTCAACATATTTTGTGTGTTTTAAAGGCTAGGGTTTAGATTTATGCATTAAATACGAAAAACAAAATCCTAAAAATAAAAAACAATAAATCAAAAATAACTCGTATCCTTCCAGATCGCCGGCAAGTAGCTGATGACCGGAGGACAAAAAATTTTCTAGGTGGATCTTACGTAAAGCTCGGATACCATGTTTACTATGATTACATAATAATATTACTTGTGTATCTATAATAAACATGTAACTTATTAGATAAACAACCAGAACCCTAAACCTAATGTACTCAAACCAACAATTAGGCTTCTACTAATGTAGCCATCTAATAATGCCCACAGTTTGAAGATGCGGCATCCGAACAGACAAACTGAAACGACTGTTTGAAACCGCTTCTTCCTATCTTCCTTTTTTCATCTTCTTTTCTTTGTTGTTCTTTTGCACAGAGGTGGACTTTTATTTGTTGACATAATTGTATACTACTTTGCGGTTTTCTTCGTTTTTTATGACGTTTGTTATTTTTTCATGTCATAGCTTGCTTTGTCTTTAGGGAGGGAGCGGTAATTTGGTGGAAACCTTTTTTGGTTAATGACAATGATCTTCCACAACAAAAACAATTTGATGAGGAAGAATAAAAATATGGTTGATTGATGGCAACTCAACTATTTTGTGTATTATGACGGTTGTGTTTTTGTGTGATAGGGTTTATGCATTTGATACAAAAACCAAAATCCTAATTAAACAAGAAAGATAAAGAAAAAAGAACCGAGTTCTCTCAGGATCATCGGTGAGTAGTTGGTGATCGTACGATGTAGATCTTACCTAAAGCTCTTATACCATATTGAATAATAATGCGATATATTATTTATTGTGTTTTTTTGTGTTTACATAAGAAGATTTCATATATATTTATAATAAACATGTAGCTTATTGGATTAGCAATCACAACTCTGAACCTAATATACTCAAACCCAAAATTAGGTTTGATCCACTAAACTGTAAATAGCAAACAATAATATTATTGAATGTGTTTGTGATTACATAATGAAGATTGCCTATGTATTTATAATAAATGCATAACTTAATGAACAAGCAATACAAACCTTAAACCTAATGGATCCAAACCCACAATTAGGTTTGTGCCAACTAACTTAGTTATCTAAGACTCCCTCGCAGTTTGAACGGTAGGCTTCTGGATGGACAAACTGGAACATATGTTGCAAGCCGCTTCTTCTTTTCTTATTTCATCTTCTTTGTTGATTGTTTGACTGAAGCATATTTTTATTTGGCGGCATAGTTGTTTATTGTTTGCGACTTTCTTCTTTGCGTGACCTTTTTTTGCATCATGGCTTGCTTTGCCATTAGGTAGGAGCGGCAATTTTGCGACCAACTATTAGCGAAAAATGACTATGATCTTTAACAACGAAAACAACTTGATGAGGAAGGGAAAAAATGGTTGGTTGAAGGCAACTCAACATATTTTGTGTGTTTTGACGGCTATGGTTTAGGGTTTAAGTAGGGCTGAGCATGGAAGGTTCAAAACCGGACCGACAAAACCGACCGAACCGAAAAAAACCAAACCGACCCGACGACCTTTCGGTTCGGTTTCGGTTTTTTACAATTTTCGGTTTCGGTTCGGTTCGGTTCGGTTTCGGTCCGACCCAAAACTGACAAAAACATGCACAAACACACATAAACCGGACCGAACCGACAGACCCGACACTAAACCGAACCGACCATATTCGGTTCGGTTTCGGTTTAGGTTTTTAATGGTTTTCGGTTTTCGGTTTTGTCAGTTCGGGTCGGTTCGGTTCGGTTTTGGACCGACGCTCAGCCTTACGTTTAAGTATTGAATATAAAAACCAAAATCATAATAAAAAGATAAAAATAAAGTGAAAATAACTAGGATCCCTGCGAATCACGGCGAGTAGCCGATGACCGGAGGATAATAAAATTTGTAGGTGGATCTTACCAAAAGCTCGGATACCATGTAAAATAGCAAATAGTAATATTATTTGATTTGTTTTGTGATTACATAATAAAGATTGCCTATGTATTTATAATAAATACATAACTTAATGAACAAGCAATAAAAACCCTAAACGATTCAAACCCACAATTAGGTTTGGGTCAACTAACATAGTCATCTAACATAAACTAGTAATCTAATAATTTTAACTTTCTCATTTTCCAAGAGTTTAAGCAAAGTCTACAAAAAGTATAATGTAGACGTAGAGTATAAGTAGCTCGGCTCGGTTATAAAACTCTGAATATTAAACTTGGCTCTATCTTACCCACTAAACTTGAATTAGTTAGTAGTATTAAAATACAAATAATGATAAGACTAATGAATAATGATACTAGTGTAGCGAATCTGAGTGCCTTTAATGACATATCAGGTTCATGTTCACAGGTTCCTTAATTGGTTTCCAGGATCGAATATAATAAAGACAAGATTAACAAGCATGATTCAAATATCACAACATAACTGATTATGTTGTATAGTTTTGATTGGTCATATTGATGAATACCAACTGATGGTTTGATTACAGATTCTAACATCTATTTATACACTTTGAATCAGTGCCAAGAACAAAAGGCATACCGGTTTAACTAAAGTAATCGACACATCTGATATCTAAACGTTACAACCTAACAATATAACGGTTATATTGTTGTTTCTGACCCAGCCCAATGATATGTTTCAGTTTAAATCGGAACTTACAAATATACAGAACATATATACACTTATCTATCCTTAACTTTGATTCTTTAACATTAATGCTCCAACATTCACCCCCTAATGTTATAGAATCTTTTTCAGCTTCAGTAGGTTTCTTGGACCTTGTGTGATGATCACAAGGTCATCACTTCCTGATGTGCTCGCCCCTTGATCATACTTGTTGTTGCCTGCCATCATACTATCGGGTTTCCTTTGAAACACACTGCCTTTGGTCGGATGGATGTTTTGATTACACATCTTCTTGCCATAGTTCCTCTGATGATCACCCTGATCATAAACACTCTTCTCCTTGCCTTTCTGCCTTTGAGAAGTACCCTGGAACAATGATGATTCTCCACATCTTCTGGCCTTGTAATCTTCCTGAACATCTTCCACTTCTTTTCCTTTAAGGTGTCTCTTATTGAGTTGAGTGGCTTCGATTAGGGTTCCTCCCCTAATCCTAATTGAGCGTCGGTGATGGTGGTTCCGGTGAAGCTTGTCTTCTCTGGTGATATGGGTGTGTGCCTTGCACTTCCCCTTTTTCTGGGTTGAAACCTTTGATTAGGGTTCTAACTGATTTTGGGGATTTTCTGGGTTGAATTCTTCGATTAGGGTTCTTCCCTAATCCTTCTATCTTCTTTCAAAAACTTGAATCAATTCTTGTTATCTTGCCACTTGGCTCTAATACCAATGTCGTGAATCTGAGTGCCTTTAATGACATATCAGGTTCATGTTCACAGGTTCCTTAATTGGTTTTCAGGATCGAATATAATAAAGACAAGATTAACAAGCATGATTCAAGAATATAATTTCTAGGTGCTTGATTGAAGTTCGTGCGGATAAGGCTCTTCGGGAAAGCCTCACTGTTGAGATACCCTTACTGGATGGATCGGGTTCTACTATTGAAAATATCCGGGTTGAATATGAATGGAAACCGCCAAGGTGTGATACGTGTAAACGATTTGGTCATAAGTTGCTTGACTGTCCTAAATCTGTTACACCGCCTACTCAGCCTAAACAGAGTGTTATTGATGGTTTCCAAACTGTCAATAACAAGAATAAGGATAGGAATGGTGGTCCAAGTGTTCCTGGTAAGGGAGGTTTTACTAAACTTGGTGTGGGGCCTAAGTTTCGGTATCAACCTAAAGCGCCTCCCCTAACCCCAAGCAGGTGGATAATTCTAAGAAGAAAGTCATTGAAGTGGCTAGTACGAGTGGGACGACGATTGCTACATCTAACCCGTTTGATGCACTTAATATGATCGATACTGATGAATGTGGTACTCCTACTGATGTAGTGGATTCTGGTTGTTCAATGGAAGCTAAGGAGGTTGGGGCTCTTAAGACCGGGAATGTATCACAAGAACCGCTTGTGAGTGATTCAATGGAAGCTAACGAGGTTGGCCCTACCCCTATTGTTATGAAAATTGGGGAGCTTGAAAAGCTTCTTATTGATGGGAAAGCTACTCTTGCTGATGATGCTGGTAATCCTATTAAAAAGGTTGATTATCCAGGTAAAAAGGATTTTCCGTCTTCTTCATCTATTAAGAGGGTTAACCCATTCTTTAAGGTGTGAGAGATTGTTGACTCCGATAGTGATGATGAGGATGTTGTGAATACGTTTGATGAGTCAATGAACCTCTTTGGTGGTGGTCATGATCGTGAAAATGATTATGATGACTATGATTATAATGGCTATGCGGATTAGGTTTACGATCTTCTAGGGAATTTGGATGCTTATTATGACACGTATGGTATCAAGCTCCAAGGCCTTGGTAGGAAGTAATTTTGTTTTCATAGGAGTCAAATGTTATCTTTTGAGTAGTGGTTTGTTTTCTATAGAGAATAGGAAGTATCTTGTTATGTAAGCTTTCCGCCTATGTAACGGGCTGAGATATGGGATTCACCCATATCCTTTGTACTTAAACGTTTTTTGGAGTAATATATTTACCGGGTCTTTGACCTTTTACCCAAAAAACAAGCATGATTCAAGATGAATATCACAACATAAGTGATTATGTTGTATAGTTTTGATTGATCATATTGATGAATACCAACTGATGGTTTGATTACAGATTCTAACATCTATTTATACACTTTGAATCGGTGCCAAGAACAAGAGGCATACCGGTTCAACTAAGTAATCGACACATCCGATATCTAAACGTTACAACCTAACAATATAACGGTTATATTGTTGTTTCTAACCCATCCCAATGATATGTTTCGGTTTAAATCGGAACTTACAAATATACGGAACATATATACACTTATCTACCCTTAACATTGATTCTTTAACATTAATGCTCCAACAACTAGTAGTGTTGTATTAAAGTCCCTTTGAAAATATTTATATATTTGTCGCGATGATATAATATGTTTTGTTTAACGTCTATTTGTTTGTGAATTGCTATATTTTATTAGGGTGAAAGTAAGTTTTACTGTATTGCTATACATTATCAAACACTTTTATAAAACAAACAACTACCACTTTGCGAGTAACGCCAAACGTAGCCTGGTCCCTTGGGGGTCAATGTTTATTAACGATAACTATTAGAAAATGTATCGAACTTCAAACAATATTCTTTAGTATGCATCGAACTTCTTTTTTACATATTTAGTGTAGAAACGTTTAATATATCCTATTTTGTGTAACATTATGGGTAAAGTTCGAAACATTTGAATGAATAATCATTTAAAAATGTATCGAACTTATAACTTAATGATACTCACAATAGGATATATTAAAAATTTATACATTTAATAAGAAAGAAAAGTTTCGACAGAAAATGTGCCTAGTTCGATACAGTTTTGTAACCTTATCCATTTTTATTAACAGTCTCAAGTGAACTTCTTTCTAATAATTATATCGTTTAAAAGTATGTTGGTGAGCTTTACATTTGAATTTTCATAATATGTTTCTCATTATTTTGATTAAATTTATCAACCAGTTCTCTATATTCCATTTGTTAACTTGCTGATATTTCTTGTGTTGCTACAGGCCTGAAACAAAATTAATAAAAGATATTGTTGATGCTATATACAATAAATTACTTGACTGCAAACAAGTTTATCTTCCACCCAATCTAACAGGGATGAATGCTCGATATAAGGAGGAATCCGAAAGTGGCAAGTCGACTTTGGCCAAATACATTGTCTATTCAAATTGGCGAAAGTTTGAAAACATTTGTATTCTCGAATGCATCAGTAGTAGATGTAAAGAGAAGCATGATTTGCTGAAGCTACAAGAAGAACTTCTCAAAGATATTGTAGGGGGAAAGAACAGAAGAATACCGAGTGTTTGTCAGGGTACACTTAAGATTGAAGAGGTCTTGCAAACTAAAAAAGCACTTATTGTTCTTGATGACATTGCTGATTCAAACCAGTTGGAAACTTTACTCGGAACTCGAAATATTACCAATCAAAGCAAGATTATAATCACAACCAGGGAAAACAATGTAGGTACTTGGTTTAAGTCCACATCTAGGAGGTTTCACGAGTACAGAATAAAATTACTAGATGAAGATGAATCACTAGAGCTTTTATGTTGTCATGCCTTTGGATCCAAGATTCCTAAGGAAGGATATGAAGAGGTTGCAAAAGAGGTACTGCAGTATTGTGAAGGAAATCCACTGGCACTTGAGGTGCTGGGTTCCTCTCTGTTCGAACATAATAGCATCTCATCTTGGAGAAGTGCACTAAACTTATTCGGAAAAGATATTCATTTTGATATTTTTAGTGTACTGAAAAGGAGCTATGACTTGTTGCCATATGACACTGACAGAGAGTTGTTTTTGCATATTGCTTGTTTCTTTGTTGGTATGGACATAAATTACGTGGTAAAACTATTGGAGCCTGATTACTCTGCCGTATCTAGAATTAAAACTTTAACCAAGAGAAGCCTTATCTATGTTGCACCAAACAAAAAGTTAATGATGCATAGATTGCTTCAAGACATGGGGAGAAGATTAGTTGACCAGGAATCACGGTTCATCGCATGTCGTAGCAGAGTATGGCGAAATAGGGAATCTTATGACGCTCTAAAAAATTCAGGGGTAATATTTATTCTGTATTTAGGCTTTATCTTTTTTCAATTTTTATTTGTAGCCTCTATCTTATCTGAGAGACTATTGTTTCATTCTCCTTCTGTTAGACTTTACAAACAATGAAAGGTCTGGCACTTGACTTGAATTTACTTAAGGAAGAGGAGGGATTCGAATACATAGAGGTAAGAGGTTATGTTTAACATTGTTTAATTAGCCTTAATTTCTTAGGTTGCGAATCTTGATTTTTCAATTTCACATTACTTTTACGAATAATATCTTTTCGAGTACTAATAAAGTCCACATATATGCCAACGCTCAAATCCAATCTAAACCAATTGATGATGAATGAGTGACGCGCAGCTTATATGCAAGTATCAGTATCTCTTTTTTACAGTTTGGGAGCGGGTTTGCACCAACAATCCTCCCTTCAAACCCAAGCCTACATAATTGGGTCTCACCTTCATCCACAGCCCATCTGCTCTAACTGAATCTCCCTAGCTACAAGGCCAAACCGTTTTTCTTTAGAAACAGCAGAGTCTTATTGATAGACAGTAAGGAGGGCATGATCAAGCTAAGCTAGAATATTAACCAGAACTTTTACATTAGAAAAATTATCAATTATATTATGAAGGTGTATAACAGGCTTGAAGAGGATCTACTACCCAACTAACCCACACTAGAGATCTATCCCTACACCTACTATCAATCCAACCACAAGCAAAATACTGCACTTCATCAAAGAAGTCTCGAGATACAGCCACCTCAGTTGAAAATGTAAATTTGGTTTTGATGCTGTATATCAACAAATTGAGAATACCATTGCTTTGAAGCATGTCATGCACCTTCGAATAGCGCTAGATACTCTAACTGAGCCCTTGTCCACTGAAAGTACCATCTAACCTGTGCACTATGCTAACAACTTGTCTTGGAACAGCCCCCCACCCCGCAAATTGGGAGTTGGATATAAAACTCTCAACTTGAAAATAAGATAATTATGTTGATCAACAAAAAGTACTTTGCTAGTAACATCTCCTAATTGTTGGAAATTAGTAAACGTGAATTTGATGGTAATGATTATGAATAAATGTTTTTTTGTGGTTTTTAATATTAGAATTAGTACTTATAATGTAAGAGTTATAGAATACTAAAGAGTTGTATTTAATCTTAGTTAGAGGTAATAATGGTAACTTAATGTCATAGTTAGGTTGGTGTTAGTTATGTGTTAGGAGTTGCAAGAGTGTATGTTCTAGTATTTGTAGGGACTCTTGTTTATTGTATCAATTGCGAAAATAATCTTTTGATCCAAAAAGTTTGTTCCACCTTTGTATATTTGTGGTTATAATTCCCACACTAATTGGTAAATGGCTGAAACGTAAGAAGGCTGAAAAAATCGAGACGCTAGGAACTTTTGTGCTAAACATGGCCTGGACATGATAAAGCCTGTATGACAAAAGTTGCAGCCTGCAGGAATCAAACTTGGGTCCCCACTGTAGAATCCCACGTCTATTAAGATTTGAGAAGTTTTTTAAGGAGCTACTATACGGACATAGTAATTATTAAACTTGGGACATTTTTGTATATTCATATGTAGTTATGAGCTATATATAGCCGCATAGTTACTAACATTCTTCATGCTACATTTGCAGCCATGGCTTTACACGGATTCTGTTGCAGGGATGGATAAGCTAGAATTGCTCCAGATCAATTTTGTGCGACTATATCCATGGAAAAAGGATTTTGCAAGAAACTTGAGATGGCTTTGCCTGCAAGGATTTCATAGCATTGAAGTATACAAACCCTTAGATATGCGTAACATGGTTGCTTTAGATATGAGTTATAGCCGGCTGATAGATTTCACACTGCCCCAGGTAGGGAATCTGACATCCGCCTGTTTTTATTGCTTTACCTTCTCTTTTCCTGGTCATCTTTATGCATGTGTGACTGTGTGCAATGCTAAATATATCTTTCTTTCTTTTTTTCTTTCTATTATTACTTCTGCAGCAGAAACTTCCGTCACTCAAGATTCTAAATCTTAAAAGCTCTCTGTATCTAAAAGAAATCAATAATCTATCCGCAGTCCCTAATCTTGAGACCTTGATTCTTTGGAATTGTCCCAATTTGGTTCGTGTCTGTGAATCCCTTGGAGGCCTATGCAACCTTGCTTTATTGAACATGACAGGTTGTCGAAGCCTGCAACGTACAGTTTCTTTGCCACACTCATTAGAGTGTATATTCTTCAAGGACTGCTATCTTGAGTGTACCGATGACTTTCCACTTAGTTTTAGTGATCAGTTATCTTTGCAATATCTGAATCTAGGCAATAGTCTGTTTGAACAGCTACCTAGTTACAACCATCTTAAAAATCTTCGGGTCCTTGACTTGATCTTGTGCTCAAGGCTCAAATCTCTTGTGTCTCTCCCTAGTAACCTTGCTGAATTGTATGTATATTATTGTGAGTCACTAGAAAAGGTAACCTTCCAATCCCATCGATTCACATTGCAAGAGTTAGGCTATGAAGGGTGTGTTAGTTTGTCAGAAATTGAAGGCTTTATTAAATTGGTTCCAGTAGCCAAACTCAATGAAACCGATTTGGGACATATGAAGTGGCTAAAGGAATATCACAATCATCAATTGTGTTTGGCTGGTGATGATGAGCTCATGAAAGGAAGAAGTTGTCAAATCCAGGTTTGTAGTTCCATTATCAAACAAACAGATTAATTCATCGACTATTGAGATACCACATTCTAACTTACTAATACGAGTAACTTAACCATTTTGCTTGAATGCTGCAGATGTTGTATGAATTCAATATCATGAGCACATCTCTACCAGACATAAATGTTCCAGAAATGATGCCTGAGTATATATTAGAAACCCCATCAACATCTTTATCCTTTAAGGTGCCGGAGTGTCCCAGTAAAAGGAGGCTCATAGGAATAAATGTAACTTTCAGATATAAAATATCAGGTGATGATTGGATATGGTTTGCTAAAATTAAGACAACAAATCATGTTGAATTGATATACAACCCCAAAGTCTTCGGCAAGCCTGAACCTGGTAAAGTTGCTATATGGTTAAGCTATTGGCCAATTGGAAACAAACTAAATGCTCATGATATAGTTAATGTGTCTATTATCGTGATGAATGGATTGAAGATCGATACAAGAGTGTGGTGCAAGCCTTGTGTACACCAATGATGAAGTAGCAAATGAAATCTTTATAAAGAATAATGGCTTGGTAGAAACTGATGAAGGAGATTTATTAGGATTTAAACTAAGTACAGGTGCATACTATCTTTGCCGGCGTGATTTCTTTGAGTTAATGGAGCTTGGCAGACTGACTCCTGGTTGGCTTCTGTTCGATAGTATCAACAACAACAAGTAAACAGAAGAACTTTTATTCAAACCTAACCCTCAATAGTCGGCTTAGATTATATCAACAATAGTATCCAAAATGTTACAAGATTAGATTAATGTCAATGAGACAATAATCATACAAATACAAAGAAGAGACAAGATCAGTGAAATGATCAAAGAGAAGAAAAGAGTGTGAGAAAATGACTGCACACACAAGTTTCTGTAACCCTAGAATAAGGGACTTATTAAATAGGAGATTAAGTTACACTAAGACCCCTCTAACGGCTATAAATGACTCATCAGCAGAAATGAGAATAGCTTCAGCAGAAACGAGCATCTTGGAACTGTAAACCTTTTATTTTTTTGTCCATGATTAACCCCTGTAATAACCCTGCAATGAACATAACTAGAAAGCCATTAGAAATTGATAGAATGACATGTTTGCCACAGATTAATACCCCAAATTTTAACATTCCCCCTTAATCTGATGGGCAAACATATCAAACAATATCAATTTTTCACACAGGAATTTATCTTGATAAACAGGAGGTTTTTAGTAAGTATGTCTGCAGGTTTGGTTTGAAGAGCCAATCTTTTTTGCACTTATAACTCCTCTTGCAATTTTTTCCCTGATGAAGTGGACATCAATTTCAAAGTGTTTTGATCTTTCATGGAAAACAGGATTGACAGCAAGTTGTAAAGCATATTTGTTATCACAAAAAAGATTAACAGGAAGATTGATATCAACTTTTAGATCCTTTAAGATTTTTTGAATCCAAATGATTTCACAGGCAGCAGTAGACATTGATCTATACTTTGCTTCTGTGGAAGATTTTGAAAGAGTGTTTTGTTTTTACTTTTCCATGAGATCAAACAATCATTAAAGAAAACACAATAACCTGTGATGTGATTTTCTCGGTTTTCTTGCATTTGGCCCAATCAGCATCACTATATCCTTCAAGATGATTTTCAGAGTTGCTGTAATTGTACCTTAGACCTTTTCCTGGTGCTCCTTTTCGATATCTCAGAACATTGAGGGCACATTCTAAATGAGATTTTAATGGAGAATGCATATATTGTGCCGACAATGAATGAGTATGAGATGCCAGGTCTTGTATGGGTGAGATAGATAAGTTTCCCAAGTAACTTCGATAGCCGTGATGTTGACAAGTAGGGGATCATCAGCAGTGGGAATGTATGGAAGGACAGAGTTGGGTTCCACAGGAGTAGACACGGGTTTGCACCCAAGAAGACCAAATTCTTTGAGGAGTTCAAGACAGTATTTTCTTTGGGAGAGACAAATGTCATTCCTAGTTTTTAAAACCTCAATACCAAGAAAGTATTTTAAGTTTCCCAAGTCTTTGATATGAAATTTTGATTTTAGAAACTCTTTGAATAGGTTTATCTCATCAATACAGTTTCAGTGGGACTATATCATCCACATAAACAAGCAGAGCAATAAACTTGGTATTCTCTGTTTTGGTGAATAAAGAATGATCATTGATGATTGAACAAAATTGTTTTCCTTTAAAACACGACAAGTTTTTCATTCCATTTCACGGGAGCTTGTTTTAGGCCTAGGGACTTGACAAGTTTGCAAACTTTATTTTTATTGTTCTCATTACAGAACCCCTTAGGAATGGTCATATAGATATCTTCATCAAGATCTCCATACAAGAAAGCATTGTTAACATCAAGTTAGAAAAGAGGCCATTTGTTTTTCACAGCTAAAGCAATAAGACATCTAACAATAGACATTTTCACAACAGGAGAAAAGGTTTCATCATAGTCTATTCCTTCTCTTTGATTATAGCCTTTAACAACTAATCTAGCCTTGTATCTATCAACTTCACCATTGGCTTTATATTTGATTTTAAAGATCCATTTGTAACCAATGGGAGTTCTATTAGGTGGAGATCAGTTATATCCCAGGCATGATTTTCATTTAAGGCCTCATTTTCAGAGTTCATAGCATCAACCCAATTACTATCAAGGATAGCTTCTTCATAGCAGTGTAGGTTCAAGACTTTTATTAAGACTAGAAGCAAGCAAAGAATTATCTTTGTTTAAATTAGAATAATTAACAACCTTTTCAACACCATATTTGACTTTAATAAAGTCATTAAGATTATCGAGCAACTTAGAAGCTCGTTGACCTTCTAACATAGTGGTTGGCAAGCCTCTTTCTTGTTCGGCGAATCGGTGAAGTATCGCCAGTAATCGAAGATGCATCACAGGATGTGATTCATGTGATATGGTGCCCTCGGGGTGTGTATTATCATCTATAGATGTTGCAACCGGTTCATCAATCCTAGTAGGATGACTTACCTCAGTGCCATCATCATAGGATGTCACTCTCCCTTCATCATTGGGACTTATTTGTGAGTCAAAGAAATTTTTGTGATTTAAATATTTAGGCACATAAGTTTCACAAAGGTTTTGACAAATTATTTTTCATTTTGAAGGGAAAAACAGTTTCATAAAATTTGACATCTCTGGAATAAAAATATTTTTTGTTTCTAAGTTCAAGAGTTTGTAACCTTTTTTCTCATTTGAATAGCCAATAAAGACACTTTTTTCAGATCTACTACCAAATTTATCAGAGATGTTGAGAATGGTGGCATAGCATAAGCACCCAAAGACTCTAAGGAGAGAGAGTGAAGGGTCATGCCCATACACAAGGAAGAAGGGAGACTTGCCGAGACAACACGAAGAGGGTAACCTGCTTTATGACATAAGCAGCAGTTAGAACACATTCAGGCCAAAGATATAGAGGTAATTCCCCCTAAAACATAAGGGATCTAGCCACATTAAGGAGATGCCTATGTTTCCTTTCTGAAATACCATTTTGTTGAGGTGTGTAAACACAAGAGGTTTGATGTAAAATTCCCTTTTCATGAAAGAAGTGTTGAAGTTTGTTATTGACAAATTCTGTCCCGTTATCACTTCTGAATATCTTAACATTGTGTTCAAATTGATTTGATAGCATATGAGTAAAGTTAACAATGGAAACATAAACATCATCCTTTCCTTTAAGCATATAAACCCAGATCGCCTCTAGAATAGTCATCAACAATGGTCAAAAATATTTGTAACCATCTCTGCTAGTGACTTTATATGGTCCCCATACATCTAGATGAACAAGTTGACCAATTTTAGTTGATTTATGTTCACTTAAAGGAAATGGTTCCCTGGTTTGTTTAGCTTTATTGCAAGTATCACAAAGATGGTCGATTCGAGAGGTTCCATCAAGATTAAGTGTGGACTTAAGTATATGGAGGACTTGGTCAGAGGGATGACCAAGTCTTTGATGCCAGAGATTTCTAGAAACATGACGTATTTAAATGCAGTTATTAGAAGCAATCTTACATGTGGAATCTATATCAAACATATATAACCCATTGCATTATTTACCAATCCCCACAATCCTTTTTTGATGTAAATCCTGTATATAGCAATTAGATTCATTAAAGCCAACAAACATTTTATTGTCTCTAGCAATCTTATGAACAGACAGAGACTGACATTGTACTCGGGAACAACCGTAACATCAAAAAGAGTTAGGTCATTATTAAACTTTAAATCACCAATTTTAGTAATTAAGGCACCGAGTACCATTGGGATGACCAACGGTTACACCAAGATTTGAAATGTCAACAACATTAATTAAAATTTTGCGAAAACAGTCATGTGCTGATTTGCACCGTAGTCAACAATCCGCCAAGACTTATGTTTCCAGATAAGGTTTTAGTGTTGTTGTTAAAGAATTTATCATAGTTTATGTTAAACTTGACACTGCCATTAAAGAAGGTTCCTGAAAAATTTACTGCTACGCTGGCATTAGCGTAAGACACATTGTTGTCATTAAGCAGACTCATAAGTCTGAAAGCATTCATTAGACAAAGAGACAGGAGAGTTGCTAGCTCCATTATTAGTGGAAAGATTAGTGTCGCAAAAACATTGTTATCGGCTGAAGGGTTTGGAATTAAAATTCCTTTTAACATATCCAGCAGGATAACCAACTGAATCATAACATCTGTCAACAGTGTGACCGTGTTTTTGCAGTTAGTACATTTGAGATTCATGTTTGGTCCTCTGTTGTTTGAGTCATACCAACATTAAAACCGAATTTTTAAAATTGTTGTTGTTAAATCCTTTTTGTTATCAAAAATTTTCCACCATCGAAGTTTTGCAGCAAGGTCGTAGCATTGGGTTTAGCAGAGCTATTCCCGATGAGACATTTCGTGAGATTCTTCTCCGGAGAAAACAGAGAAAGCAGTTTTGACATTAGGCAAAGGATCTCTGGTTAAAATATTGCTTCTAATAGGAACATAGGAGTCATCAAGACCCATAAGAAATTGCATTAACTTGATTAGTTGATTGTGTTTTTCAAAATGTTATGCAGCCTCACAAGTGCAAGGAGGCAAGCTAATCATACAATCAAATTGTTTCCATAAAGAGTTAAGGTTGTTATAGTAATCGCAGAGAGGACCCACTTTGACTAAGAGAATTTATATTTTTATGCAAATTAAAGATAGTTGAACCATCAACCTTATCATAGGTATCTTTAAGATCATTCCACATTTCATAGGCAGTTTTAGCATATATAGCACCAAAGAAATAGTTCAGTATGAGAGAGTTAAGAATCCAAGTAACCACAACAGAGTTACAAGTATCCCATTGGTTAGCAAGACTAGGGTTCGAATCATCTCTTATGCAAGTACCATCAATAAACCCTAACTTATTATGGTTCCTTAAGGCAAAGGTCATGGCCATATTCCATATTTTGTAATTTTCAGTTCCAGTGAGTTTGATAGTAATAATGGGTGTACCATTTGTGTTATTGGGGTGTAAATACAAAACATCATCAAAGGATAAGCTTTTCTCAGTGGAAGAACCACCACCACCAATGTTATCATCACCAATAGCCATAGAACAAACAATAAGACAGACAGATATGAAAAGATAGACAAAGGCACAGACAGAAATAAAAACAAGAGCAGATAGACAGATAACAAATAAATAAGACTATGTAATTAAGAAACAACAAGTACCAAGCCTGTGAACTGGGGTAAACCGTAGCGGTATTCATACCACTCGAGAGGTGGCGATCAAGATGTTAGTCTACCCGTTTGCACCCACAAAGACTTAAGTACTGTTTGTTTGAAGAAAAGATTAGACTTAGACTTACGAGCAATATGCAAATGAAAGAACAGATCACAATAAGAAATAACCAGTGATTATGCCAATAGCAATAACCACAAACCACCAAGTTGTTGCTGAAGAGATGTCCCCAAGTTTCCACAAAGAAACCCTTGGATGTAGAATCAATAATGATTATGAGCCTGAAGCTCTAATACCATGTTCGAAAGTATCAACAACAACAAGTAAACAGAAGAACTTTTATTCAAACCTAACCCTCAATAGTCAGCTTAGATTATATCAACAATAGTATCCAAAATGTTACAAGATTAGATTAATGTCAATGAGACAATAATCATACAAATACAAAGAAGAGACAAGATCAGTGAAATGATCAAAGAGAAGAAAAGAGTGTGAGAAAATGACTGCACACACAAGTTTCTGTAACCCTAGAATAAGGGACTTATTAAATAGGAGATTAAGTTACACTAAGACCCCTCTAACGACTATAAATGACTCATCAGCAGAAATGAGAATAGCTTCAGCAGAAACGAGCATCTTGGAACTTTAAACCTTTTATTTTTTTTGTCCATGATTAACCCCTGTAATAACCCTGCACTGAACATAACTAGAAAGCCATTAGAAATTGATAGAATGACATGTTTGCCACAGATTAATACCCCAAAATTTAACAGCTTCGCACTTTAGTTAGTGCCATTGACGACACAGGTAAGTCCTTTTTGTCAAACTACATCAGGGTGTTTTGAGTTTTATTTAAGTGGCAAATAGAGAAAGTTACTTTAATCACACAATGTTACAGAGGTACGCGGATGGAGAAAGACGGGTAGATCTAATCAGTCATATCAATCATTTACAGAATTGAAGACAGTAAAATGCATTACCTACGGTCCTCAATTGTTAAATTAGCTAATGATATATCTTTAAGTACCGCACTATTTTACTACGTGAATAAGATAAATAGGGTAAAGTGTAATATTTTTATGGGAAAGCTTGTAATGATTAGAATGCATATTTTATACTGTAAACAGGGTTAATTTTTATGGGAAGAAATATATGATGTTAATATTATAGAGCAAGGCTTAATTTTGTTGTCATATTATGTTTTTAAATTTTAATTCTTTATCGCTCAAAAAGTTGCAAGTCGTGTGTTTGTAATTTAAATTCATTGTCAAAGATGACACTATTAAATATTAATAAAGGGTAAGATTAATTTAAGTTATTATTATTAAAAAAAGGTTTCAGAGGTTTCTACTAATAAAATGTCTCCATTACATTATTATGTAAGTTAATCAACTTTGCTCATTTTCAAAAAAATTTAAGTTTTCAAGAATAGACAAATTTTATTTTATAAATAGTAGAGATTAGTTGAAGAAGTTAACGGCTAACAGGAAAAGTTAAAACTAGTTAACCAATAATTATTTGCTAGAAGTATCATAAGTTGCTGCACCACTTGTACAATATCAATCTGCATAGGGTACAATCAGGAAGGAGGTCCTCATACGGAGTCGCACACACCTACTTGAGTAGTGCGGGAGACATATATTAACAGTTTACGAATCTTTTTACTTTCTAAAATTCCTATTCTTATGCATGTTCCATATGGTCCTTTAAGTTAGTGATAAATGTGTATGCAAAATGATAGTTAGGCTTAAAAGATAAGTTCACCAGACCATCATAATTATAAAGGAGATTATCTTTTACTTGACTTTAATCCGATTTTAGTTAGTGTAATAATCTTTTGGCAGAAAGAAAGAAAGTGTGTTAAATATCGACTATCGAGTTTTGCTAATATGGCACTATTATAAATGTGAAACTCAAACAGGAGGATATTTACAAGATTGCAGAGATGTCCAAATCATCATTTGTTGACAAGATTGCAGAGATGTCCAAATCATCATTTGCTGACAAGATTGAAGAGATGTCCACATCATCATTTGTTGATAAAAGTGTGGAGTACACATCAAGCACAGGCAAGGTGAAAAGTAAATTGCAGACTAAATCTGAATCGAGTGATGCACCTACTAAGGTAATTGAATATACAGTTTAATAGATTTTGTAAGAGTTTTATCATCGTGTGTAGGAATTTCACTTTCTTAATCTCTACAAGGCTACTAGTAAATTGCTAAAGCCTTTGGAAAACATGAATTAGAAGCAGTTTCCTTTTAGGTGATCAAATGTTGAAAGGAAATAGCTTGAGTGGGTTGTAATAGAGTCCTTGCCTCTTTTAAAATTGCGGGTCTTGAGAGTCTCAAAGTTTACAGTCTCTTTTTTGTTGCATTTTAAAACGGTTTGGTAGATGGCCACTAGTGCTATTTATGATCCAAGTGGTAAATTGGAACCCAGTTTAAACATTGTTTTTGGGGATAGTGTATGGCATGACATTGTAAAAGATTGCGAGAAAATATTAAATAAGACTTGCAACTTGTGTCGACAGTCAAGCACAGATCTCCTTTCATCATCTTACTAAAAAAAACTTCTTCCATCATCATACAGGCACAATTAGGCGGACTTTTACATAATAGAATGCAGCGAAATCTTTGCTTTGTTTTGTTATTCTACATGATTACAAGTTTAAAGAAAAGGTTAATTCGGGTATTAGAAACTGTGTTGACCATTCAGCTTGTCTAAATCCTTTAATTCAGGGCACAGCGGATCGTCCAATTTCTTCTTATTCATCAGGAGCAAAGTTTTATCGTAGGAGAGATCACGTTCACTTGATCTTCAGAATGTTCAAAAATGATAAATTCGATTTATATCTTAGTAACGCATTATTTAATTTAGAGCAGGACTTCGGTGTTATTATGGAGATCCTGCTAAAGAATCAGGGGCTTCAGTTATTGTATTGGAGGAGAATTTTGCAACTTCCAGGGAGAAACTTGATGATCTAGTGGAGTGCCTAGAGGAAAGAAGGAATTCCAATCATTTTGTTTTACCGGTGTTTTATCATATTGAACCCTCATATATCATAGCACATGGCAAAGATTTGATGTTACGGAGTTTCCAAGGATCTCCCCAATACTTGAGAAAGGTGGATCAGTGGCATGCAGCCCTCATGGAGGTTGCTACTTTACCCGGCATTAGTTTTTCCAGGTAGCTTTATTATTTCCTGCTTATTGATTGATTAATGTGAAATACATTATAAATTAACACGAAGTACTTCCACATCCCAAGAAATGCTTGTTAAAGTATATCTCTATTTCAGATGGTCCAGGAATGACGATGACATGGCTGGTATCAGAGAGATTGTTAGTATTGTGAAACATGCACTCTATCCCAACCCTGTTGGTAGCCCATCCCATCCAACCTAAACAAACAGTCGAGCTGATTAAATCAAATGAGCCATCTAATGCTCAAGTTCAATGTCGTGGAAGTAGAGTTTGCAGAGGCACTGATAACTTTTTATTCAATCTTTCAACATATTAATCGTAACAGAGTTACCTGCCACATATAAGAATGAGGAAAAAAGTTTGTTAAAGCTAACAAACCTTCCGAGGACAAGTTAGGTTGATAGAAAGAACAATTTAGCTGAGCAGTAAAATAATCCAGGTTTGGAAACATTGGTGTGGCCAGATTCTGTAACATGTATTGAACTTTGTTTAAATTGAATATAAATTTTGTTTGTGTGAAGAGATGTATATGTGCCACTGTATTTGTTTCACGATTTCATACATTTGAACAAAAATATTACCATCTATCATTCCTCGCTTTAAGTATTATAGTGTGTAATCCGGTGCGTTTGAGTACGTGTTTGGGCTCGGCAGTGAAAGAGAATGTTTGGTTTAGAGGTATTGTTTAAAATTGACTTGCAGCCCACAGAACAAGCTACTGTCTCTCCAAATCAGGCTAGAAAGCCGATTTCAGAATTCTTTTATCGGTCACTTGTTAACTTCTTCTGCGCTTGTGATTCCTATACGACTCACCGCAACTTTCCTCTTAATCAACAAGGCTTTCACTAAGCCTTTATTGCTTTCTTTCCATTCAATTCTGCTCAAGTAAATGTTCGGCAGCTGGATAAACAAAAGGTGCTTATTTCAAGATTTTATATAAACCTAGAAAGCAAATAAATAATCGCCACCGAACTAGGCTGTAACTAATTGCCGTCTAGTGACAACCTTGAACTTTTTTCTCTCTCTTTAAAAAAACCAAAACATGTCATTTTCACCAAATAAAAAAACTTCAATAACCAAATTTCTGCTCCATTTTCAATGAATTTTACAAATCTAAATCGTTTGTTTTGATTCAGAATTCATTCTACACATTTTGGAAAAATCTTAGAAATTTTAAACCATTTTTTTAATGTTAATTCACTGAGCCATGTCTACTAAACGGTCAAAACGCAGAACTAAAACCCCTAGTCGATTTGAAGATTCTGTGTGTGCTCTAAATGATAAGCAGATTCACAATACTAGCGTGGGTTGTAATGTAGAATTGGGAGAAAATGAGGTAGCAACAGGAAGTGATAAGAGTTGTATGGAAGGTGTTTGTGAAAATGCTCAACCATGTACAGCAGATGTGAATAGTAATGTAGGAGATTATGATGCAACAATGAAAAAGATGGACGGCGATATGACTGGAAATGAAGATGGTATGGATACTAATACTAACAAGGCTGTTAGTGATGGTACTAAGGAGAATTCTTATCATCAGGTTCACTTTGAGATTCCTGCTCCTCAAGTTTCGCAATCGATGGGTGTTACTCCCAATGGTGGCAATAGGAAGACTGATAAAGTGCAAGAGGAGAGTAACATGGCAGCCAGTGGGGATGCTAAAAAATTTCAATCAGTTGAAGACCTTACTATGACCCATGAATCAACAAGGAAAGTGAATGAGGGTACTAAGAGTTTGTAAGCGTTGTCACTTCTGAGAAAACCCAGGAAAGGTAAATTTCAGGAAATTGGATGCTATAGGCGCTTTGAATGGTGAATATGAGGCTATGATACCACTCTCGTCGGTTAGGGAAGTTAATGAACGTCTTAATAATTCGGTGTATGGGTATTTTATTGGTAAACGCATTGCATTTCCAGTTGTGGAAAACTATGTGTTCAATGCTTGGGGAAAATTTGGCATTCAAAAAGTGATGATGAACGCTAAAGGTTTTTATTTTTTCAAGTTTTCATCCAAGAAAGGGGTTGAGGACGTGTTGGAGAATGGCCCGTGGATGATTAGAACGGTTCCAATCATATTGAATAAGTGGTCTCCAACGACTAGTTTAACAAAGGAGAACCATACTCGTGTTCCGGTTTGGGTGAAAATGCACGATGTTCCATTGGCAGCTTTCACTGCTGATGGACTAAGTGTAATTGCTTCCAAAATCGGCAATCCACTAATGCTTGATTCATATACATCCACCATGTGTAACGAGTCTTGGGGAAGAAGCTCTTATGCTCGTGCTATGATAGAAATTGATGCTGAAAATGCCTTTAAAGAAGATGTAGCAGTGGCTGTTCCTAATGTAGATGGATATTCGTGTGAGAAGATTAATGTCGAGTATGAATGGAAACCACCGCATTGTACGACTTGTAAGTCTTTTTGTCATTCTGATGAGTCATGTCCGCTCGTGGTTAAAGAGCTACCCAAGAAAAATGTTGAGACCCAGGATGATGGTTTCCAAGTGGTTAAGGGTCGCAATAAAGGGAGCAAACAGGCGGATAGGAACTTCACTGTAAAACAAAAGCCAAGTCTTGCATATAAACAACCAAAATATAATATGCAAGGAGAGTGGAGACGTAAAAATCCTACTACCAATTCATTTTCAGTGTTGTCTAAGGGTAGTACAAGTGGTGTGATTAGAGACGAAGATGCGCAAACAGTGGGTGTTATTATACCAGTAAAGGTGGGCGAGCAAGATGAGTCGGATGATGATGATGTTGAGAACATTTTTGATGAATCAAATCAATTGAAAAACAACACAACATTGAATATGAAGGGGGCAAGCACTCCTATGCAAAACGTGTCCAATGTATAGCATCGCTTCTTGGAATATAAGGGGTTTGAACCGCACCCCTAAGCAAACGGAGGTTCGCCAAGTGATCAATGAGAATAATTTGAACGTGTGCGCTATTTTGGAATCTCATGTTGATATAGCAAAGTTGGATCGAGTGTGTAATCAGGTGTGTGTTAAGTGGAAATGGGTTTCAAATGGAAGTGTTTGTATTAAAGGTTCTCGAATTATAATTGGGTGGAACGACGATGTTGTGGATATTAATGTGTTAACATGTACGAGCCAAGCAATCCATACTCAGGTTATTCTTAAAGCCGATCGTAAAGCACTTTTTTGTACCTTTATCTATGCTTCCAACTCCTATGTAACTCGAAGAGACCTATGGTATAGTCTTCAAGTTCATAAACAACTTGTGGGTACTAGACCTTGGGTCATTATGGGGGATTTTAATGCCGCCTTATCTATTGAAGATACGTTCTATGGGTCGAAAGACATCAATATTTCTATGCGTGATTTTAATGATTTCGTTACTAATATTGAGGTTGAAGATGTGAATAGTACAGGTTTGCACTACACATGGAATCAAAAGCCGAATGCAGATATTGGAATCTTGAATAAAATAGATCGTGTGATGAGCAATATGGGTTTCACTAATGATTATACGGGTTCTTATGCGATTTTTCAACCTTATCGAATTTTGACCATTCGCCGGCAGTCTTGAAAATCCAAAAGATATCCAAGGATAAACCTAAAGCATTTAAATTCTTTAATTTCCTTGCTTATAAATCTGATTTTGTGAATGTGGTTTCAACCAACTGGGACATTGAAGTTCAGGGTCACAATATGTTTAAGTTAGTCAAGAAAATGAGGCACATGAAAAAGCCGTTACGGAAGTTGTTGCAATCTCATGGTAATTTACACAAGAAAGTGGTTCAACTTCGGCACGAGTTAGATGAGGTTCAAAAGGCTCTTGATAAAGAGCCATCGTCTAGGGTTCTTCGTGAAGAGGAAGCGGCGTATCTAGGTGCTTATAATCAAGCCTTGTTGGATGAAGAGCGATTTCTTAAGCAAAAAGCTAAAATTGATTGGCTTCGTGTTGGGGATTCCAACTCGTCTTTTTTCCATCGTTCTGTTAAAGCTCGAGTTGCTCGTAGTCGTATCGACTGTATTATAGGTGAGGACAATGTGCTATATGAAGGTTGTAATGTTCCTGATATCTTTGTCCATCATTATATGAGGTTTATTGGGGCTGAAAGTGGTGTGGAGCCGCTTAATCATGAGGGGCTGTTTTGTAGAAGGCTTTGTGAAGATAAAGCAGCTAGTATGATTAGAGAGGTCTTAGATACTGAAATTCGCAGCGCTATGTTTGATATTGGGAATGATAAGGCTCCGGGACCGGATGGGTATACATCGGTATTTTTCAAGAGAGCGTGGGATAGTGTGGGCAATGATGTGTGTAATCCGATTCGGGATTTCTTCACTAATGGCAAGCTTTTGAAAGAAATCAATCACACGATCATTTCTTTACTTCCTAAGGTACCAACTCCTTCTCGTGTCAATGATTATCGGCCTATTTCGTGTTGTAATGTTATTTACAAATGCATAAGTAAAATAATCACGAACCGAATTAAAGAAGGCTTAGATGATATTGTAAGTGATAATCAATCGGCCTTTGTTCCGAGTCGGTCTATCTCGGATAACATTCTTCTTACTCAGGAATTAATGCACAACTATCATTTAAACCGAGGTCCCCCTAGATGTGCTTTTAAGATAGACATCCAAAAAGCGTATGATACGGTTTCTTGGAGTTTTTTGGAAGATATCTTGTTTGGTTTTGGTTTCGGTTTCCATGGGAATATGATTAAGTGGATTATGGCGTGTGTCACAAGTACGTCATTTTCTATTAGTATTAATGGGGATTTGCATGGTTACTTTAAAGGAAAACGTGGGCTTCGTCAAGGTGATCCTATGTCGCCTTATTTGTTTACTTTATTCATGGAGATTCTCACGCTTATTTTGAAACGCAAGGTTCGAGAGGAGGATGATTTCACATATCACAATAGATGCTCTAAACTAAAAATTATTAACATTTGCTTTGCTGATGATTTGATCATGTTTTCTCGTGGTGATGTAAACTCTGCTAGGATTATTATCGAAGCGCTAAATGAGTTTAAAGCGGTTTCTGGTCTTGTGCCTAGCATTCCAAAAAGCACGGTTTTTATGTGTAATGTGTCTACTCATGTGAAGGCTTCTATTATGCAACTCATGCCGTTTCAACTTGGTATGCTTCCGGTTAAGTATTTGGGTGTCCCACTCATTTCTTCTCGATTGCTTTACAAGGATTGTAAAATCCTTGTTGAACGTGTTCGTAAACGTATTCTTGATTGGAAAAACAATTGGCTTTCCTTTACGGGTCGGCTCCAGCTTGTGACCTCGCTTTGTCTTCAATGCACTTATATTGGGCGTCCGTTTTCATTCTCCCTACCGGGATTATGCATGATCTAGATCAGTTAATGTGTGCGTTCTTATGGTGTCAAGGTGAGATGAAACGAGGGAAAGTGAAGGTGTCTTGGGAGGATGTTTGTCATCCGAAATCAGAAGGTGGTTTGGGAGTCAGAAAGCTTGAATCCTTCAATGTCGCTTTGATGTCTACTCACATTTGGAAGCTTATTACTCACAAAGAATCCATGTGGGTGCGATGGATACACGCTTACAAGCTTAAGCATCGTAACTTCTGGGATGTTCAGTTAATGGCTAATGTGAGTTAGGGTTGGCGGAAATTATTGCAAATTCGTGATCTTATCCGCCCTCATATATGGGTGAAATTAGGCAATGGTGCTAAGGCGTCAGCCTGGTTTGATACATGGGACATTAAGTGTCCACTTAGTACTCATCTCCCTAATCGTTAATTATTCAATGCGGGTTACACGAGAAAAGAATATGTGAAGGATATAGTCTTACATGGGTCATGGACGTGGCCTTCTTCATGGAATCATGTTTTTCCTGTGCTCTCTAACATTAGTGTTCCTCACCTTGATGATAATCAGATTGACTCGTTTTGTTGGAGAATGCATGACGGGTCTTTAACTACGTACTCGGTTAACCATGCATGGCAATGTGTTCCACAACATGGTGTTGATGTAGGTTGGTTCCACATTTTCTGGTCGAAGGTTATTATTCCAAGACACACGATTCATCTTTGGCTCGTTTTGAAGCGTCAATTACTTACACAATAGAATGAGGCAATGGGATGTCGGTAACTCTATTGACTTAAACCTGCTTCGGTGTCCGTTGTGTAAGACTCAACCCGATTCTCACGATCACTTATTCTTTGAATGCTCCTTCGCTTCGCTCGTTTGGAATAAAGTGTTACGTATGGCTGATATTGGCTTCTCCTCTTCAAGATGGAGTGATATTATGGGATGGCTTCTTCCTACTGCTAAACAAAACAATGTGACTATTATTGTCAATCGCTTAATTTTAGCGGCTTCAACGTATTTTGTATGGCAGGAACGTAATCATAGGATTCATGGTAGCGGTTTTAGAACCCCCGATCAAGTGGCGAAGATCATTTTTGATATGGTTCGTCTTAAACTAGCGTCAATCCCTTTCAAGAGAAAACCAAGAGTTGATCAAATGAGAAGAATTTGGAGGCTAACTAGTCTTCTAATGGATGGTGGCTGATGCTTTGTTCTCCCTACCTAGTGGTCTTAGTATTTCTTGGTTTTGATTTTGATATGTCATCTAGGAAGTTTTGATAGTCCGTTGTGGTTGTTATGTTTAGAGTTGCGCTAAGCATATAGGTTCTCGTGTTTAGGTTTTATAAGGTGGCTCATTACCGCCTTCCATTGTATCCTAAACTATTTCATTCATTTATATATTCACCGGGTAAAAACCCTTTACCCAAAAAACTAATTGTCAGCGTCCAGTTTTTTAAAGGCTAAAACTAAAGACAATTGGTAATAAATTTTAAGGAAAACATAAACAGAAGAAAATTACATACAAAATCTAATCATCATTAAGGTTAAATACTCAAGTTACATAGCATAATAACAATATGCAGCAGATCCACGACCAATTGACCAACACCCTTATTAACATCAAAACAAAAACAAACCAAGAAAAAAAAACAAAAACAAAAACAAACAAACAAAATAGATAATCTACTACAAGACTATCAACTATTACATGATATGCTATGAATACATAAAAACAACATAGCAATCATAACACAACAACAAAGTGCTTTTAGCCAGTAGATCTCAGATCATATCCACCCATCACATATAGTAAACTAGTGATGATGATGGTGTGGTGCATGTGGTGGTGAAGGGTGATGGACCACAGGTGGAGGAGGGTGGTGGACCACAGGTGGAGGTGGGTGGTGCACCACTGGTGGAGGGGGAGGGTGGTGGACCACGTGGACAATAGGTGGTGGAGGGTGGTGGTGAACCACTAGTGGTGGGTGGTGAGGATGGTGGTGGTGAGGTGGTGATCTTGGCATGGTTTTTGATCAAAAGTGTTAGAAGTGTTGTGTTTTGTGGTGGTAGTTTGGTAGAAATATATATAGAAATATACTTCTTTTTTCTTTTCTTTTTTTTCAATAAACATAATTTATACACTATAAAATTTTTAATGTTTTTTAAATTTGGTATTATAATGTTAAGGGCCTGTTTGGTTGGGGTGTATGGGTATGAGTCTATAATTTTGAAAGTCATTAATTTTGTTTGGTTGTTTATGAGGCCCACCGCAATGGAATGAGGATACCCAAATGTGAAGGTTTCCTCATATATTATAATTATACTATATTACATTTATCAGGATCCTTATCTACAGGACACCCCCATTGCTACAGTTGCTAACGACAGTGTTGGGTTGGTCCTGTTTTGGCCCGTGTTTTTTAGCGGGGCTCCATTTAGTTAACCTGCCCATTCTATTCATCTCTACTCACATTCTCCCGTTTCATCTTAGATCCACGTGGGCATTTTTCCGGGGAAAAACCACCGCGTCCCTTGATCAACCTAAACACCTTTGTGTGTTCGTATGCTGGTTGGTGAGATGGGTACAATGATCTGTACTATGGAAACAATATTTGTGGATCTCCGTTGGCCACATGGTCTTTGCTACAGCGGTCGCTTTCTTTTGGTCCATATATTTTTGGTGTTTGGTAGATCTGAAGGTAAGGCTACGTATTTCAGATCTTGATTATGGAAAACCCTAATTTCATATTTTCTTATTTGGGGGAAACGATTGAAGGTTTGTTTTCTTTTTTCTTTTCTTTAGGGCTTATTTTACTATGTCTTTATGGTGGTTATGGTATTGTGTGTTTAGTTTTGGTTCTGGGTTATTTTAGTTTTAGTTAGGGTTTGTTGTTTCTGCTTGCCATGTCTTAGATAAGGGTTACGTATGGTGATTATTAATGATCGAAAAAACTGAGCTGTGTCTTTTAGATTAGCAAAGATTGATATGGCGAGTTGTCTTTTTAACTTTTATTTTTTTGCCTGCTTTCTCCCTTCTTCATGCTTTGTGGCCTATGCTGTGTTTACCTTTTATTGTTTTGGGAACATTGGATACTGCGTGCGATGTTTTCCCTTCACTTTTTGGCTATCCTTGTTGTAGCGAGGGTTTAAGGTTTTTTTTAAATATAAATTTTCTGTCTTAGTTTATTAATCATGCAATCACGGTCTGCTTTCATAGTTAGTGTTGATTTAGTCAGTGTAAAAATAAAAAAAACCTCTCTATCTTGGTTGGGTTGGATGTCATGCCTTATGGTTAGCCACTTTCTGGCGGTTATATTTCGATTAAATAGTGTACGCTCTAAAAAGATTTTGTGGGTTTGCAATTCTTTCAGGTCTTGCTATTGCGGAGTCGGTTTACCGAGGTTGCGTCAGTTTTGACCGGCGCTGCTAGCAAATCACGCATTTTTGCCATGCTTAGCTTCGCCGGCAAACATGTTTTTGCCTGTGGCTTGGGTTTGCTGAAAAACATGGTTTGGCTGGGTAACCATTTGGTTGCAGCCATGCTGTTTTTTAGTGCATCCACCATTTGGTTAAACAAAGCTCAGCCGCTGTGAGCAGGGATGAATTCTACGGGTTTTTGTCATGGTTGCAGGTTTTTTGTCATTCGTGCAATGCTGAATGGTTGACGGTTGCAGCCCTTTATTTAGGCTGTGATGAATTGGGCTTTATTCGGTAAATGTAAGATGGCCCGTATCTTGGCAGGGTGACAGGCAAACATGCGACCATGGCGGGTGTATCCTCTTTGCTTGAATATTCGCCCATCTGAGCCATGTGTCCAGCAAAATTTTCACTTTTGCCATGCTTAGCTTCGCTGGTAAACATGTTTTTGCATGTGGGTTAGCTTTGCTCAAAAAATGGTTTGGCAGGGTAACCATTTGGTTGCAACCATGCTGTTTTTTAGTGCAGCCACCATTTGGATGAACAAAGTTGAGCCGCTATGAGCAGGGATGAATTCTACGGTTTTTTGTTATGGTTGCAGTTTTTTGTCATTCGTGCAATGCTGAATGGTTGACGGTTGCAGCCCTTTTTAGGCTGTGATGAATTGGCCTTTATTCGGTAAATGTGAGATGCTTCCACTTATTCCTGCAGCCATGACAGGCTGCTGATGCCGCTACGATGTTCATATGTTGTTTTCAATACATGCTTCCACTTATGTTTGGATCGTTATATTGTCGAATAATTTTCTGGAGATATACCTGGTTGGATCTAAAAGGTATGAGCATAACGGAAATTATGTTCCGCACTTTTGTTTCTGCCAGATGGCCTTTTGTACTCGCGTTTGTTAAACATGATTTTCTTAAGCTTCCATTTCATTCTTGCAGATTACGGATGCAGAGCACGTTCCCATCAATGTTGGTTTCTGTGGTTACAGTCTTTGTCATCCGTGCAACGGCAAATGGTTGACGGTTGGATTCCTTTTTTTAGGCTGTGATGAATTTTTATTCGGTAAATGTGAGATGCCCCGTATCTTGGCAGGGTGGCAGGTCATTGCTGCAGCCATGGCGGTGTATCCTCTTTGCTTTAATATTCGCCCATCTGAGCCATGTGTCCAGCAAACTTCACACACGTGGCTGAAAAAGCGAACCCAGCAAATGTAAATGTACAAGGGAATACATTGTAGCTAAGGATCCTGATAAATGTAGTATAGTATAATATGATATACAAGGGACGTGTAGCGTGTGATGAGGTTAATGACGCACTTATGATGAGTTTGTACGTTGAACTGGTTCGTTGGCGTGCTTTAGCGCCCCCTGTCTGTTGGCGTGGCACCCATATCCACGTTGCGGTTGCAGCCATGACAGGCTGCTGATGCCACTACGATCAAATGTTCTTCATGTTGTGACATCTATCAGTGTATTGTAAAGTCATAACGCTGGTAATCATACTTTCTAAGATGAAACGGAGGAATGTGAGTAGCGATGAATGAAATGGGCGGGTTAACAAGATGGCCTTCCGCTCAAAAGGGCGGCTAAAAGAGTCGATGTATTTTTTTTCCCTGTGCCTGAAGTATGCCGATGATGATAGTTTTCTGCATTTGTGTGTTTGGTGAGCACGCTTCATAGAGTCCCATTTTTTGGCAAGGCACCCTAATCCAAACTGTGGTTGCATCCATACTGACTCTCTGATGCCGCCGCCAGATTCGCAGGTCTGAGGCGAATGGGCAGGTTAACTAAATGGAACCCCGCTAAAAAACACGGGAAAAAAGACCGCCCATTTGTACACTGTTATTATTAACTGTCGCATTGTACTGCAGCTAAGGATCCTAATAAATCAACCTTCGTTATACACTATTTCATCTTATCTTTCAAGACTGAACATTTAGTTTTTCACAGTTGAGGTATGTCCTTGCACTTCACTATAACCATTACAGTGTTTTTTAATGTATGATTGTGCATCCTAATTTTGGGGTTTCTTATTACTATCACACTTCCTTAAACATCCATACGTGTATTGTTGCAGGTTTTCCAGCCTCTGCCGCCTAAGTCTGGTACAAAAGGCATTATTGGACGACCGATGAGTAACGCGACAATGGGAAGTTGCTGTTCCTCTTCTCTTTTCAAACTCAGCTTCTGAAATTTGAACGGGCTGTTTGTTTTTTACATAAAACTTTCAGGTTACCAAAGCACGCCTTCACTGGTACATATAAGTGCAAGGTAAAGGCACACCTCTGGCACGATCACCTGCAGAGGTGTCTACCATCAGTCTGCAGCACCCGGTGTCCACCGATGTAAAGTCCGTTAATGTCTTTTGTTTTTTGTGCAGCCCTATAGTGTCGATGAACGAGTCTGTGATACTATTTTTTAAACTAGGGCATGCTGAGCTATGCATGGTGCCGGGTCCCTATAGCAAACTTACAAAAAAATGGGAATAAGTGGCTGGTAAGTTTATCCCAGTAACGTAGCCCAGTTAAACTATGAGTATACTATATATTATGTTTGGTATTTTGCTTTGCATTCATCTCATGCTTTACATTTAAGCTGCAAGCTCAGATGGCATAGTTTTAAAAGTATTTAGATTTAACTCTGTTGCTCATACATTAACAATTAAGTTATTATAACAGGCTGCGGATTGCACTGCAACAGTGCTTAACCACTTATGGAGCTATCCCGCTAAGTATGTCAATATACCCTCCCCTTCAACTTCTCGATAAATGACAAAAGCTCCTGTGCTCGCTTTTGCTTCTTTGTCGCATTGTCCAGGACCTCTGCAGCTTAAATCTTCGGTCTGCAACTTCTTCAGCTCTGAGATACTTTGCACAGAAGAATCAAACTGATATAAGAGCTCCAACTCTCCGATCACATATTCCTGCTCTGCTACACGAGCCCTAATATCCTGAAACTTTTTCAGCAGTTCTGCTTCATCCGCCTTGGTTTTGCTCACCTCTCTTCCAAATTGAACAACCATCATATCCTTCACAAAGCTAGAGCCAGCAGCAGCAGCAACGTCTTCGCAAAAAGGCATAGGTGTGTTCATGTTTATTTTTTCCTTCAACTTTTTTTTATTTCAGATTTGGGACATATTTTCTTTTGTGTGTGTTTTTCACAAATGCTATGTGTGTCTTTTAAAGAACAAATTATGGGTTGGTTATTATTGTTATGATGTAATAGCACATGCCTTATTACACATTTGATTTGATTGCCACTATATAGCCTGCATATGCAGTAAGAAGTGATCATGACTTTTGATTCCTTATAAACAGCCATCGATTACGCATCTTTTGTCATGCGTACCGTTTTTTCACATGCGAACTGCGAAAACGAAGTAATTACATCTTTTGAAAAAAAAAACAAAAAAGAGTGGCAGAAAAAAAAAGGTTACAAAAAAAAATATTTATGCATATAAAATAGCAAGCCCCCCAAAAAAAATTATTGACGAGATGGTGAAAACTAAAAACATAGAGGTTAGAAAATTAAACCATTGTAGCTAGAGAATAAAAACCTAATCTGTTTTGAAAATGTTTTCATACTAATGATCACGGTCAACGATTGTCTTATAATGCCTCTTAAATGCATGACGATCAAACAAGTTAAGATAATTTGTTCGCTTGCAATCCAGCTTTGTTTATTGAATGGCACGTCAAACGTAGGATCGTTTGTCAAATTTATAGATCATCCTAGATCTGGCATGCCATTCAATCAACAAACCTACATTGCAGGTGGCCAAAGAGTCTATACTTGGTCGATTGATATGTGTTGTTACATCACAGCTTTCGCATATGAATATATAATGCGTGATATGGATAACAGTTTATGGTCCCTTTTTTCACAGATTTGGCACATGAATATATAATGCGTGATATGGATAACAGTTTATGCTCCCTTTTTTGTTGCAGGAAGGCAGTGAAAACAGAAAAATAATGACGCTCTTAGAAATCTGTATTGGATCACCTGTTTAACATAGTAAGTTGATTGTATGACTGTGTCATTGTCTTATCAGACCATGTTAAGTTTGTTGCATGATTTTTTTCCTGATTGTGTTGTTTCTTTTTTTTAAAATTCAAGAAGGCACTATCCGTTGTGCCATGAATGGCAATAAGTGCTCATCGATCAGGGCGGTTGACATTGGTTCTGAACCTGAGGGTACTAAGATTTTTTCAGCTGACTGAAGATGCTCACATAGGGATGCTTCTTGCACATGGCCTGCCTTATCACATAGCAACGTCTTTCACTGCTGAGGTGAGTAATCTGTCTTCAAGATGTGTTCGTTTTTAGTTATAACCAGCACCCATCAAATTTTGCCATGGTTTGTTGTTACGCTCGACCTTTATTTTAAAGGGTTAGCCATTTTCTGAATTTTAAATAATGTTTGATAATTTTAGTAGTAAAATATGATACACATGCACAACCTAAGAATTATTTTGTTAATTGATAATACGTATTCATGTTAAATCCAATCAGTAAACCATCCACACATTGTCCAGATAAAAGACAGGTGACCCAACCATATCATTGCTTTTCTCCATTACATATGTATCAACAAAATTATTAAACCACAAACTGACACAACTTTTCCAGCTAAAACACAACAGAGTCAGTCATGTCATTGCTTTTCTACACCACATAAAAAAAGACACATCTGCAAAATTGCTGGAGCACAAACGAACGTAACTTTTATTCATATTCGATAAAAGTTACAAACATACCACCAAAGATTAACAACACCCTGTTAATCTAAGACATAACACCATACCATTAAACATAAAAACCATGAAACAAACCATCACGCATAACACACAGAGGATGCTACCCTAATCATACAATTCCATTGTAAACACATGACGCCTTTTCTCAATGCACGATTCCCGAGCCAGATCAAGAACCTGAATCAGTGCAGCAAGAATCTGATGGTCCCTGTCCTGCGCCTCCTCCAAGCATTCAACGGCGTCACTCGCAGCATCATCGTGACCACTCAACCAGCGTCCCTCCTGCAACAACTCAATCCTGCTCTCAAGTCGACGGCGAACATCATCGCATTTCTCTCCAAACAGCATGATGAACCCCTCATTTTCACCTTGCTCCTGTAAAAATAGGAACTTAAAAGCATTGTGGACTTCATTGGAGCCACATGCTTCTTTCAGTTGATTCAAGTTTGCGATGTGAGCCATTTTTTTGACAGATTTCTAAAAAAAACACAAGGTGCAAAGGTAGCTATGTGAAGCCACAAAGAAAACACCTTATATAGGCAAAGAAAAAAAACTGTGCAAATAATTTAGTGTAACCAAACTGGTACAGTATACCATTACTTATCAGTCCAATGAAATATTCCCAAACAACCCAGCACAGAACTCAGGGTAGGCTAAAGGCAGCTTTAAACACTTCATGAACCAACCACTAATCTAAGATTTTCCACCAAACATTGGCTGACTGCACAATAATCTAAAAGAAATTGCAACATGAATTCCAACAGCAAAAAAGGTTGCTCTCTTTCATTTCAATCTTTGTATCCAAAGCACACACCCTAACTTTTATTTTTTTCATTTTATGTACAGAAATCGCCTGCATTTCAAGCAGCCATTCAAACTCAGAAGGCGCTGATCTTCCTATGCAATGGAAAGGCTACTTTCCGGTTAACAACTGTGGGTTGCATTCTAAAAAATAAGACGGCATGAAGCTCTAAATTTCTTGCATTTCCAGTTGGGTACTATGGTGAGTCCCTTTTATCTATAACCTGGTGACGCTGCTGTCATTAATCACTAGATTCATTTTTATACTTCCTTTTGCTATATGGCTATAACCAAAATTCATGAAATTTTATATTTGAAGACATGTTTTGCTAATTACACTTATAATCTTCTGCATGTCATGACGAACGGCATATGTTCTACTGCATCGAGAATAAAGTTTACTCTTTATTGTATGCTTCTTGATGCTTCATTTTTATAGGCCAGCTACCTAAAATCAGCTTCTAACAATAGCCGTTATGCGGCAAAGACAGAATTACTCTATCCCAGTTTCTCACCATCGCTTGACAACTGATTGAGGCAAACATTGCTGGCATTGCGATTCAGGTAATCACTAGCATCATTCACATGTAGTGGCTGTTTTTTTAATAACATAAAAAACTATAGTTCACTGTTTTTTCTTGAAGCATAGGCTGCACATCTGTGCATATTCCGCTGTCAAAATATTCTGATGCAAAAAACTAAAATCTAAAACCTATGATCTCTGCTTTTGTGACATATGAACAGGATATATATTGACTACTTTAATCAAGTGTGCAGCTTTTGAAACTTACAAGTTGCCTGCACATATTCCACTCATAAACCAGATTTTCATTTAAAATTCCAGCTATAAAAAAACATTCAACACCATCTTTTGCAATTTAGTGCAACTTAGCTGTTCAGAAATTAAACCATTCTAATGCCTGAATGTTATTGTAATGACTGCGTATTATTGTCATACCATAATACTTACGAAAATGAAATAACATAAAAAATCCTACGGCCAATAATGTATGCATAAGTATGCACTGCTTTAATCAGCTGGTCAGCTTTTTAAACATGCAAATTAGCTGCACATGTTCCAATTATAAAGCGCATTGTCATTTCAAATTCTGCCTATAAAAGCAGCTCCCAAAAACATTGATTTACCAAACAATAATTTAAACAAACCACAACATGGATTTTGGCAGCGAAAAAGGTTTTTATTTTTCATTTCAGTCGTAATATAAGGCAAACACAGCATTACCAAGTCTGCTTAGTTTTTCATTTTTTAAATGTGCAGGTACCATGGACATTTCAGCCACTGAATCAAGCTCACCAGCCGCGGACCTTTCGATGGAATGGAGTAGCTACTTTCCTCCTGGTTATTATGGTTCAGGATCTAAAAAGGAAGACGTTAGGAAGATTAAAGCTGCAAAAAAAGTTGCTCAACAAAATGATGATGCGATGCCCAAAACTGCAAACCAGAAACGTTCAAAAAGAAAAAAGGACAACAAATTTACTGTCGCTCAAATCTGATTTGTCTTGGTTGTTTCTCGATGGCTTAGATGCCTTTAAATAAAACTGTAAGAAGAAACTGCATATCGTATTGTCATTGTAATTTGAGAATGCTGTTTTGCATATCATTACGGATGTGCTTTATCCAAATGTTGTTCTGTTTGGTGTGATGCATAGTTGCAGTTAGGCATGTGTTTGGTGCAATAATTAGCAGGGCTGTTTGTACCTTTCTAGATGCAAGAATTTGCGCAAAAACATTAATGATTTCATAAGATGGGTTTAAAACAGCGTTATATATTCCTGATTTTTGCCGCGTGGATTTGTGAAGTAAACGCATGTTATTTACCCAATCTTTCCAACCTTTTTAAGGGGTTCTAAACCCATTGAAAGACACTTTTAAAGAACATGTTTTGGGGTCATATGAACGCCTAACATTCAAGGGTTTGACATTATTATCCGTTAAATTAATAGACGGTTTAAACAATGGGGAAACCTTTCGGGTCAAATTAATGGGTTTGGTATGTTTACATAATACCATGACCTCTGATCTTTCTTCCATAATGGAACCTTCCATTGTTGGAATAACTAAAGAAGTGGAAAATTCAAGGCTAATAATGATGCCGTGAAAAAAACGAGGAAAAAATTTCAAATGATTATATGAAAAAGTGGAAATGGTGATGGGAACAAAAGATCGGTGCAGCTTGACTCGACTAAAAGCAAATAGATTTGATTTAATTAAAAAAAAAAACCGTTTATCGATTCTATACTTCGTTTCTTATAGTCAAGCATGAATAGGCGCGATGAAGCTTGGCAATGATATTTGAACTCTAAACCTACGAAAACACCCGCGGCAACGCGTGGGATCGAAACCTCGTATATACTAAAAGGGAATTTTGAACGGGCCAAACTCCAAAATCTTAGGTAGTCCGTTCTTTGTTAATTCGCACCCATATTGGTCCAATAATAATGATTAAGTACATGATAAGCCCAAAAGTTGTTAAGTGGAGCGTGTGGCACATTGTGATAGGTTGAAAGGAGTTGGGACTTTTCCTGTTCACCCCGTTATTGCGTAATGACCCCCGTAATACAACCCAGAACGTCATTAGAGGTATCAAAGTTCCTAGAAATATCCAGTCTCTAAAGAAGAATCCAGACACAGAGTGTTAACATAACTCTTCTCTCTCTCATCTCTAAACATTTCAAAAGTATCTCTGCTCTTTCTCATGCTACTGATTAACACACACACACCCCAACCTCCGGTGAACCCAATCTTGGCTACCAGAAATGACTTCCTTCAAAATTTATAGAAATCGCGAAGAGAAGAATGATAATGAAGTTGATTATAAAAGATTATGTATATATGTTCGATTTTTTTTATTTTTTTATGGAGGTAATTCATCAGTCATCAAAGAAACGAACAGGTACTTTTTTGTTTGATTTTTTGTGTCCGAGTTGTTTGTTTACACACCAGAAAGATTGTTTGCTACAGAGATCACCAGAAACTTCTGGTCATACTTCACTTTTTTTTACTCTTTATGATTGATTATGATTTAGTTTTGGTTAGTTCATGATTTAATTTAGATATTTGTTTTATTTTAATCTTTATTTCAAATTAGGGTTTTGTTAATTTGGGGGTTTCCTTGATTTGTTTTGCAGGTTGCCTTGCTGATGATCTTTGCAGCTAAGCCTGTTGAGGTGTTTGTTTTCAACTTTGTTCTTGCTGAAACACCAAATATTTTAAAGCATATGCTAATTTTTTTCCTTCTTTTTTAATGTGCAGAGCCACCTCTCGGGTTGAGTAATGGGTGAAAATGGAGTGATTTGGTGGTGTTTGAATATGGAAGAAGTTTGATTCTTTGAAATGGTGAATGAAGATTTTGGTGTCAATATTGGTGAGTTCTCACTTTTACCTAATAATATGATGTTCAGTGGTGTTTGGGAATGCCTATCAATTATGAGTTTTGATGTAGTGGATGAGTACTCTTTTGTATGGATTTTTTTTATTAAGGTTCAATATTAGTAGTTTTTTAGTTTAGATTGCCTTTGGTATGATAATGTTTTTGTGACCAAGATGTTTATACTGTATAATTTTTTTTTTCTTCCAAATTTAGAAATTAGTGATACGCGATTAAGTGGCCGATTGTGTTAGCTTAGATGTTGGGTTTATGAGCTTAGGTGAATGTTGAAAACTAATAAGCTGAAAATAGGGCATACTCAAATTATTTTGATTTGTATACGAACCTTAATAACGCTAATGGTGTGTATTTATTGTTTTGATTTGCAGACGAAGCGAAGAGGTGGTTGAAACCTATAGGCTTATAGGGTATCGACAAATATTCTAAAAGGAATATTGGAATTTACAAGCTGGTATTATGCTAGAATTTGTTGTTTTTTTCATACAAATAAACACTGAAGAAATGCTTAATAAAGCTTATTTTTTTTGCCATTCGGAAGGGCCAATCAGCAAACTAATGGGCTAGGACATTGCAACAGGTACTCAAGGGATTATAAATACATGAGCGATAGGAAGTGATCCTTCACAATGGAGTCCGACAACGAGAATAATTCTCAATTTGGAAGTCTGCTATGGTTCATGCTGACTAGGTAAGATTATAACAATAAACCTCCCTAATTGATTTGATACATTATGTTAATAGTCTAATAGATTTACCAACTCATTGACCCAACCAGCAACCATGGGAAATGATGGCCTTTCTACCTTTTTTTCATTGGTCGATGCCTCTCATAATATATTTGGTTTCTGGGAAGAAATTTCCAGCCTTGGATCCAAGGATCGGTACACAAAGTATAACTCTTTTTGATTCAGTATTGGTTCCGTCATGTTGTAATAGACCGTACAACTATAGTACTACAATAGTGATTTTAATGAAAAAAGGCCACTTATGTGAACGAAAAGTAGTCAATAGTGGAGGACTTCTTTACTGGATGAATTCGGATAGGGGGTATTGACTGTAGCCCCATTTTAATTTTCTAAATTTTATCAATACTAAAGATACTTTTATTGTAAGTTATACATGGAATGCTCTTACTAATAGAAGTAGCGTTGGGAAGAAATTAGCTTAAGCCTCCTGGAGTGCCTAACGAAACCTATGAAATTAGCTTACATTTAGTATAATGGCTATGACTGCTAATAAAAAAATCATTGACTGCCATCTTCATGTTTGCCCTTCTCCTTAAGAGGTTTATTATTTTCTGCATTTTGTAGGCTACAGATAAATATCCATATGTTCATGGTCACGGAGTATAGTTTACAAGGTAAGTTTGATTTTTTACTATTTTTTTCTTTCTTTCTATGTATTTTTTACTTAATGTGACTTCTTTTATTTCATTCTATGTATGACTATGTATATATGTGTGACTAATACTTGCTTTTCAAAACTCATTATATACTTTATTGCATGCTTTGCATAATCATTATACATGGTCAACGCATGTTAAAGTAACACATTTCCCTTTGTTTTCTTTAAGACGTTGCACGATTATGTTGCGACAAGTAGGCGAAATTGTATACGATCGTTACGGCTGTTGAAAGCACAAACCAGGAAGAAAATAGTGTTGAACAAGAGTGGCATGGTATGATTAGGGGTGTTTGGATTAGCTTATTTTACAGGCTTATGAGCTGATTTGTATTGGGAAAAGCTCATGACCAATACGAGATTTATACATTAAAGCAATTGTAAGTTTTCAATACCATAGTTGTTTTTATAGTTTTACCTTATTATATGGTAAAACGAGCTGATTTCACCGTTGGAACAGATCTCACCATTGAGAGGATTGTGTACACACTTTATGATGCATAAAAGGTTCAGGTTGAACTGGATCAATTTTATCAAGTACTTTTACTAGAATGATTTACGATGTATGATGCCACAATCTTACAAATCTTTTGGATGCAGGTCACGGAAGATCAAACTATTAGAGTACTGAGATTATATGACTTTTGCACAGGTTCTTATAATAAAAGAATTTTACAAGGGTGAACTTAAAGAGGTAATATTCAAACTAATTGGTTTGGGAAGGATGTGGCACGATCTCGGAAGTATTTAAAGACTTATCAGGTAAAACTTTGCAACCTCTGATGTGCGTTTGGTTTTAAGCTTTATAGTACTATTTGCCAACGGTTCCTGAACCAAACATATTTGTAAATTTGAGTTTGTATATTATCAACATGTTACGCATTTATTTCTATATTGGAGTACTGAATTTATCCATATGTTATATCATTTGTAACACCAATCTCGATTCAAAAAAAAATGAAGCCCCGCAGCAACGCGCGGGCCAATATGCTCGTTATGTATATGGGTGGTTTCTTCAAACCCTCCATTATCATTCCAATATATACCAACACCCATACCCATTGTGATTCATAGCGACAAACCAAACGCACCCTGTTTTATTTAAATAAATGGAAATTTATTTTCATGTACGAAGACAAACTTTTATTCATTACAGAAGCAAATTAGAGTACTATATTGAAATGAAAATAAACTTCGATACGTAAAAATAAAACACATAGATTAATCTGATCGATAACCATTGTCGTAAGCAGAATAGCCCGCAAACTTGCACTCTTCCCACTCTCGATACGTTTTGTCAAACCAGTTTTCCCGTGCTTCTTCTTCTTCTTCCATTTCTCTCAATGCTTCTTCATCCTAAAGAAGTAGTCGTTGCTCTTCCTTAGTAAGCTGAAGCGGATTCTCAACCGGTTCCTCAGTAAGCAGAAATGAAATTATATGTGCGGGTGGAGTGTTTCTTCAGGTGTGAGGTGGGGGAGGTTGATTTTATAACTGTTTTCTCGTGACATTTTTTAGAGAAGTCGTATGTGTGAGATGTGTTTTTTTAGAGAATTTGTGTATGTGAGATGTGGTTTTTTGATGAAAATGTAGTGAATATATATAGGAAAAAAAGATAGGGTTTGTTTTGAAAAAAATAAAAAGATAAGGTTTTGTTTGAAAAAATAAATAAAGGTCACCTTTACTGTGACAACGAATCGCCTGTAAGTTGCCAGAGATAAAAATTTAACATGACGGATAAAATAAAAGTCAATTGACCCTCTTACTGTGTCCAGCCGTACAAACATTGTTTCACCATGTCCATATGACGCATAAAGCACATAGATCAACCGCATGTATATCAGAAAAAGCACTAAGAATAGATTATATTTGAAAAAGATAGATCACTTTTCCATACATAACTTTGATGGTTTATACACCTTTTTTTTTTTTTTTTTTTTTTAAGGTGAATTGCAAATTTGGTCTCTAAAATTACACGAAAATGCAAGAATCACACTGAGATGAATTTTGTTGTAAAAACAACATTAATGTTTACTTTTTTTGCAAAACAACCACCGAGAGCTACTTTTCACTAACTTTCGTTAAGTTGCCTCGCCACTGAGGGTAGTAATGTCATTTCACTATTCCCGGTTAATATGTCCACGTGTCATAGCGCTGTCGCTTTAAGGACTAAATTTGCAACTTAAGTTTTTTAGCCTTGCCCTCCCAAACCATACCAATACCCCCCCCCCCCCCCCCCCCCCCCCCCCCCCCCCCCCCCCCTACTACCACCACCACCCTCTACCACCACACACCCACCACCATCAATGTCATTTTAAATAACTTCAATTCAGTTATGGAATAGAACAAATCAAAGTATAAATTTACACTTTTTAAGGTTCTAAAATCTACATGTTAATCTACCATGCACAACATTTGCTCTCTATCGGAGATGAATTGGGTTTGATTGTGGCAATCTGCTCTCGTGATGCTATGCTGCTTGATAAAGGTGCTTGATATATCCTCATCATACTTCTTAGTATAAGTTGGAGCAGTAACCTCTGTAACTTGTACAACTCGCATGGGTGACTATGCCGGAAAGTTACAAGAAGGCAACAAAAGTAAAGTCGTGAGCCTTCGGACAAAGAGGATAATATTGTGGGCTGAGTAAGGCGGATGCTACAGATTTCCTAGGGCATTTTCCGTAAGCGAAAGCCATGTGTTTAGTGTTGAATAATGAAACCCGTGGGTTATTATCTTTCATTAATCATATATTTATAGTGCTAATACATAAAACCCTAGAAGCCATGAAACCCGCACATCGGGCTTGGGCCTATTTATTATTCATCTAATACCTTCCCGCAATCCGAGCGACGAAATCGCGAAAGCTCGGATTGGAATACAAACGAGAAACAAAAATTATTAAAAAACAAAAATAAAACTAAAGATAGTTATCTTGGTGAATAATCAAGACTTTAATAGGTAGCCAATCGCGTAATCCGTAAAAAATGAATTGGTTTATGAATGACTGCTTGTTCTGGTGCGTGACGGTGCGTCCTTATGACTGCGATTGCGATTCCGGTATGCTTTTCTTCGGAATTTATTTACGAAGCCACGGCCGCTGATCTCGTCAAACACTTGGCTCCAGTTTTTGTTTTTGTTTTTGTTTTTTTTTAGCACGAATAAACACGGTTGCTAGGGTTTGACAGGGTGACATTGAGGCGGCGGCTAAGGTGTCCAACCACGTCCAAGGATCAGACCTAGAGCTGTGATACCATGTTGAATAATGAAACACGTGGGTTATTATCTTTCATTAATCATATATTTATAGTGCTAATACATAAAACCCTAGAAGCCATAAACCCGTGCTGAATAATGAAACCCGTGGGTTATTATCTTTCATTAATCATATATTTATAGTGCTAATACATAAAACCCTAGAAGCCATAAACCCGCACATCGAGCTTGGGCCTATTTATTATTCATCTAATAATGTTAGATTGGTTAGTTGGCCCAAACCCAATAGTGGTTTGGATCCATTAGGTTTAGGGTTTAGTTGATTATTATCAAAGCTATGTATTTAGTATAAATACATGCTATCTCATATGTAATTGATGGAATCAATAAAACTATTTAGTTATCTTACATGGTATCAGAGCTTTAGGTAAGATCCACCTACAAAATTTGCTATCCTCCGATCATCGGCTACTCGCCGGTGATACGGAGGGATCCTAGTTATTTTCGCTTTACTTTAATCTTTTATTATGATTTTGTTTTTCATATTCAGTGCATAAACTCTAAACCCTAGCCGTCAAAACACACAAAATATATATGTTGAGTTGCCTTCAACCAACCATTTTTTTTCTTCTTCATCCACTTGTTTTCCTAGTCGAAGATCATTGTCGTTTTTCGCACATAGTTGGTCGCAAAATTGTCGCTCCTACCTAAAGGCAAAGCAAGCCATGGCGTAAAAAAAAATTCACGCAAAGGAGGAAGCCGCAAGCAATAAACAACTATGCCGCCAAATATAATTATGCTTTCGTTCAACCAGTCAACAAAGAAGATGATAGAAGAAAAGAAGAAGCGGATTTCAACATATGATCCGGTTTGTCGGTTCGAAAGTCTCCCGTTCAAACTGCGGGGGAGTGTTAGATAGGTTAGTTGGCCCAAACCCAATAGTGGTTTGGATCCATTAGGTTTAGGGTTTAGTTGCTTATTATCAAAGCTATGTATTTAGTATAAATACATGCTATCTCATATGTAATTGATGGAATCAATAAAACTATTTGGTTATCTTACATTTAGTAGTGTCTAAGAAGATTTAGAAAATGAACTATTTATCAAAATACTCAAAGAAGAAAGCTCTTTGAAAACAGTGTTAATGTTCACCAATTAACTCCCCTTATCTTCTGGTTTGTAACTGACAATATATTCTTGTTAATTCGATTAGGGCAAATGATAAAAAAATGCATTGAACTTGACATTTTTTATGATTGTATACAGTCAACTATTTTTTTTCTTATTGCATGTACTGAACTTTCAAAATTCGATTATTGTGTGTATTTTGTGACCATTTTACCCTTAATTTTTTCAAATTTTGAAAGGTAAAATGGTCATTTTACATGGCAGAATAGTCACAAAATACACATAATGATCGAAATTTGAAAGTTCAGTACATACAATAAGAAAAAAATAGTTGGCTACACACAATCAAATAAAGTATCAAGTTCGATGCATTTTTTTGTCATTTGCCCATTCGATTAAAAGTAAGAATAGGATAAATAAGTAACGGATAAGTCTTTTATAAAAATATAGTACTACGTGAGCTGTAAACATTTGATCAATTCCATTCTTGTAATTGTTTATTGTTCGCATTGTTTTCCTAGAAACTATGTCTGGCGTCTTTAACTTTTTTGTTGCTCTGATTATTGGTGGATCGTGGGATTGTTCGCCTTGTTTTCTTAGAAACTACGTCTAACTAATTCTGGTACGATCAGTTGGCCTACATATACAACTCCTTGCATCCTTGCAGATCTATCTATTTCCAATGGGTAACTGTTCAGCCTTTAGTTTCTTATCGTTCAAAAAAAAAAACTGTTCAGTCTTTAGTTTCTTGTCGTTCAAAATAAAAAAAAAGCTGTTCAGCCTTTAAGCACACATCTGGTCGTGGGGATAGTGCTACTAATCACGATAACTCTGGTATCATGGTTTCTCCTGGAGTTAATGGTACCAGCGACTGTGGTATCATGGTTTCGGTTGGAGATAATGCCAACAAGTATCACGATAACTCTGGTATCATGGTTTCTCCTGGAGTTAATGCTACCAGCGACTGTGGTATCATGGTTTCGGTAAATACCTTAGAACAAGCTGAACACGGTACCTGAACGGTAAAAAGAGGAACACCCAACCGATAGCATAGCACACAACGATAAGCCCTGGCATTCATAGTTTGTCCTACAGTCGATATCTGAGCCACCCTAAGCCAATCCGTATGATCCTCCTTTAATGAACTCCATAACGCCATCATCTGCCGAGGAGAAAGATGGAATGTAGACTCAACAGTTTGGGTAACCCGATCGAAATATATATCAGCCAATTTCTTCATAAGTTTGGGGGCAGCGACCTCGCTAGGGTTACTCAAAAGGTCAATATCCATATTCACATTAAAAGTACGTAGAGCATCATCAAAAGAGGGACTTGTAGTAACAATACCAGAACTAAGGAGAAGCTTAGACTGTAAGCTAGCAGATTGAAGTCTAGAAGCAAGAAAGGCATAATTCAAGACGTCACCTGTAGGATACAAACCAAGCCCCCCAAAAGCAAAGGGTAAGGTGGCGAGTCTCCACTGCCAATCACCAAATCCGGGCCCAGAAGCAGTGACGATACGTTCCAAGGAAGAACGAAGTGCCACATCAAAAGAAACCTGAGCACACTCAAAGACCCGAGGAGAACATGTGCGCATAGAAAAATATAACTTAGAAATACCAGCACATGCACGAAGAAGCAACAACTTGCATTGAGGGTCATTGAGTTTGGCAACCGCCTATAAGTTCAATAGTTTTAGCAACCCTTTTCGTGACCAACTTACTCCCAAACTCAAAATCCACACTTCGTGTCCACCCAATAATTTAACACCATGAGAGGCGAGAAATATTGGGGAAAACACCGCATACCACTTCAGGGTCCTCCGTGGCCAAAAACTTCAGCTTTTGTCAACATTAAGGTGTAAGCCACGACAAGGTCCATCCATCATAATCAACTCCAAAACCTTACCCACAACCAAGGTATCACCAATAATAGTACCATCATCCAGATACCAAGCTTGAAAGGAAAGGTCAAAAGAATCTCGAATCTTACATGCCAGGGGATGTAACACTAAAGCAAAAAGAAGATGCCCAAGCGGATCACCTTGTTGCACACCTTGATGAGACCAAAGAGTATGCTCACCATAATATAATCTAGCAGGACTAGAATAACAGAATTCAACCCACCGTGAAATAGCCGGGAAATGAAGCCGAACCTCTCGTAACATAACAGCCCGATCCACCATGTTGAAGGCGTTTTTAAAGTCAACCAACAACATAGATAGACCAACATCATCCCCTCGGTCCTCAACCAACCGATTCACATCATGAAGAATAGCCTCCCCTCCACCCGACACACCAACACCAAATTGCAAATCATCAAAATAACTATCTGAAGAGTGGCCAATCATGGAAGCACAAACCTTGGAAACTAAACGCCTCCAAACAGTCCCAACAGCAATAGGGCGGATACCCCTCTCCCTCGGTTTGACTAAGGGTGTGAGAGGAGCACTAGCAATGTACTCACCCAACCCTGGGCATTTACCAGAAAGAAAAAGGTTCACCACTTGGGTAATAGAAGCGATCAACTCATCAGAAATAGCCACAGCTGCACCAGATAAGCAATCCAAAAGGTGTTGAGCACGCAGCCCATCCCGCCCACAAGAAGTACCACGAGGGAAACTCTTGATCATGTCAAGAACAGTGGAAGGGGATGCAGTAAAATGATGATGATCAATAGGTACATCAGGCAAAGGAGGAGCAGACTGAAAGGGGTGCTTAGCTCGTAAGTCTTCAAGAGTAGAAACATCATAAGGTGCAATACCAGAAGACGAAAGAACTCTGACCGCAGCAGTATAATGACCATCACAAATCTTCCTCTTACATTGCTTGACATTGCGGTCACCCAGATCCAAGCTATCATCATCAATATTGGACCATAATGGAGAAGGTTCGGCTAAAACCTCTCGCACAACCTGCAAACTACCACCAGGAGAGCCCCAAGCATGAATAGCATTAACAATATATTCTTCCTGGCGTTGACGCTTAGTGGCCGACCTACCCTCTTGACTACTCCTCGGGCAAAAGGTTTTAAGTAGGCAAAGAGGCAGGACCAACAAACCCACTGTCACACCCAGCCGGAGGCGGAAACGCGAGGTGTAACATAATCAATATGCATAGCAAGAGATATAGTACAATACCATAATTTAAATTTAAAGAAATATTGTAACATTACAACAAGGTTCTAGCCAACCTTGGCAATTGAAACATAAAGTTTGACTTCCAAAAGATAACATTTTGCTAAGGGACGACTCGGATAACTTGTGACGACTCCTTTATTTAAAATCTTCATAATATAAGCTAAACAACGATCACCGGAAATGCATGAGAAAACGGGTCAACTATGAAAATAGTTGGTGAGTACACAGGTTTTATGAAAACTATAATTAGAAAGTCTGCTTGGCAAGTGTCCTATGAACTCACCATGTTACAAGTCCCGCCCATACAAGACTTGTAACATATAAGTTCACATACACTCCCATAGTTCAAGTAGTATGCCCGTAATTAATCGATTTGGTCATAATAGTCCATGATAAATAATGCCTAATATATAATAGATCACCGCTTTTCCGAACAAGGGAGACTTTGTGTTGCTCTTGCCGACAAAGAGACTTAGTATTGCTCTAATGGAGACTTAGTATTGCTCAGAGGGAGACTTGCACAGTACATAGCTATTATATTTTATCAATTGGGTTGCTTCAACAAGGGAGACTTTAAGACTAGCACATAAGGCAGATTATAGGTCTATGCATACTAAGGGATCAGGAACAAGTCATAAGGTCATAATAAGTCAAAGGGTTCAAGATATATCAAATAGTCCAAATAAATTTATAATTTAGAACAAAAATATAGTTTAAGATTTAATTTCATGCATTTCACCCCAAATAAATAAAATGGTAAAAAGGGGGACTGTGAACTCACAAGCATAAAAAGTTCAATAAGTTCATAAAACATTATTTAATTTAATTCAAATATAATTCATGCATTCCACCCCAAAACAATTAAATCATTTAAAAAGGGGGTCCGTGAATACTCACCTTGGCAATTAGCGGTCTAAAGCGTATCAAATAGAATTATTGGATGGCACCGACACACGACCTAGATTAGTATGGCAAATTTAGTCTTTATTCATGATTATGACTCGACAAGGTTTAATAAAGGTTTTGTTGTTGCTTGTGTGGCAATGATTAATGTTTAATATAATTTTTGTAAATTTTGGCTCTTGGAAGTGCATAAGTACATAATAAGAAAATGTCAATGACGAAAGAATCTTCGGTTCGGTGGCAACCGAAAGACGACGTACGGAAAATAATTACTCATAGTATTAGACGTTAACTAATTATAACCAAAAGTTATTAAAAGTATATACCTTTATATATGATCAATATTTAATTGGTGATAAAAGTATAATAATGTCATAGTCTAAGTGATGGTTTTGTTAAAAGAGTTTATATTTAAATACTTTCGTTTATTTATAAATGTAAGTTTTTGAGCATGACCCGGGTATAGCTTTATTTGTCTGAGGTGATCATTGTCAAAGTTTTATAAAATTTTTACCAAGTTAATAACTCAAATTAATAATTACGAGTTTATCTATATATATAGGAGTATAGGACAAGTCCATTTGTGTCCTACAAAATATATGTTTACATTTTGATTTAGAATTGAAATGAGTAATACAAAATATTGATTTATAGTTTTTAGGTGTAAAAACTCATTTTATCTTAACAAGTAGATTTTCAAGTTTTGTTTATTGTTTAGATTTTTAATATTTGCTACACCTTATGATACTTCATGTCACGAGGTTTTATAAAACTGGTTTTATACATTTCATATGTGCACTTATTTTAACCAGTATCCTGTTGGGCCTAGTATGGGGGCTTGCATCGGAAATGGGTTTTGGCCCATCGATCACACAACTAACTTTCTGACTTGGGATCGGGCTGTGGCCCAACAAGACAATAGTTGGCAGCAGTAAACTGTGATAATTTGGTAGTAACAAGCAAGCATGGTATTTTCAAAGTGTGATAAACATGTTTGGTCGCAAAGATTCAAACCACATGCACTAAACCGTATGACATGACTATCTAAACAAAACTTTTACACTCCTTTTGGGTTGACAGAAAACTCGAATATCATATCAAGTGTTGCCAAGACTCAAGACCAATTAACACTAGCTTAAACCTTGATGTCAAATGCATTCTTGGTATTTATTTGTTAGTTTCGACGTAATGTCTCCAAGTCAAAATACTAAATCCCGCGACATGTCACAAACCAATGCCACCCTCAAGCACGGACCTTAGACCTCAAACCAAACAAGCTAAAAAAATATACACTTCAATTTTAGCCATTTGTAGTCTCGGTTTTAAATATATATATATATATATATATATATATATATATATATATATATATATATATTTTATTTTTTATTTTTTTCGGTTTTACACAACAACAACATCAAGCCAAACCCAAATTAACATTTACCAATTAAATTTATTCTAATAATTACTATATTGAAGCATGGACAAATACATAAATCGGTTATAATAAAATGGTTTAAGAAACACAAAAAAAAAAACAATTGTTCTTACATTAGTAACAAAGAGGGTCGAACACAAAAACTCTAATTGGAGGAGACCGGTTCAAATACGTAATTAACTTCTGGAATAGCTTCCTTTTTCACCCAAGAATAAAACCCTCAATCAATTTCAAAAAGCCCTTTGATTTACCAAACCCTAATTTTTGTGAAGGTGATGATGAGAAACTGAGTTTGGGGCTTTTGTAACTCGACTAGAGATATAGAAGTATATTGGGGAGGAGCTTGTTATCTTTTCTTCTCTTGGTCTTGGTTTGAAGCCAAATTCGGCTATCTTCCAAAAGCTAAGAACATCTTGGACTTTTGGCTCAAGCTAAATATGTGTGAAGATATGATTCCCTTGGGCGATTTTGCTTTGATTTCCTTTTCAGACGTGATGTAGCAAGAGTATCAAAGAGAGGATTGTGAAGCAAAACTTTCATGAATATGGTAAGAGAGATGAGGATATGGAGGTTTAGGCATGTTGGATTATCTATTTTGGGAGATTCGATTTGCTAGGGTGGTACAAGTCTAGAGGTTGAAGATGGGATTTGATATCTTTTCTCTTGCCTGGTTCTTGGTTTTGTCGTGAATGGGAGAGAAATACAAAGAGTTTATATCTCACTTTTTATTAAAAGTTTTACCTTTAAGAGTAAATTACATATGAACGTGTGTGGGGAAAGAAAACAAATGGTGTATTTTTGTTATTATTATTATTTAGTGTATTATATGTACCCCGTACTGTATAATTTGTTTCGTACAGGATAACGTTAAATTTTGTAGAACATTTTTCGGGTATCCGTATCTTTTAAATTTTATATTTTTTTGAAACGTCTTGACGAGTGGATTAATATGGTATTATTATTAATTTGACATTAGAAAATAAATTTCGTGCCAATTTTATTATGGTGTCGGTACGCGTGTGGTGCCGGGACATTGGAAAACAGGAGATAACTTCTCGTTTAAGAGTTATAATGGTCAGAAAATAAATAACTCGCATATTCTGATATAAATAATAGCTGGGAAATTGACGGATTGTCACAGTCTGCCAACCTTAAAAAGAATCTCGTCCTCGAGATTCAGTCCGTCTTTTCCCCTACAGGCGTACATTCTCATGGTTCAAACTTTCTCATTCTCGAGTCTTGCCTTCAAAAGACTCTTAGTTGGTGAATTTTCACAACTTGTCGACCTGACCGGTCACGTGTTTAAGTTGTGTAGGTTAAGTAACAACTTGAATTCTAACTTGATTTTCGCAACTCATCAAACAAGAACTGTCACTAGATCAAACTAGGAAACAAGTTGTCAGAAAAAAATATGGCTTCTCATCTATGTAAGAGACCTTTTGAAAGTTTGGCTCAAGTTTGAAATTGTTTAAACCAATCAAATCAACTAATAGTGTGGTGCTCAGATTAGTGAGAAGGAAACAATTAAACTAAGGCTCATGATGCAAGGTTCTACACTAATCAATGCCATGAACTAGAACCAGAAGATATGACGGGAACAAGAACGTGCCTAGCCTATCAGGTCATAATATATAGAAAGAAGAATGCATACATAAAATGTATATAAGGTATAGTGGACATATAAACACGGTATGCATACTCACGCGACTAATGCAGCCGGTGATCGACTCTTTAAGACTCGACCAAACATGATCCGAGGCTACTAATCCCATCATCATATGATTCCTCCTGAATTATGCATAGGTGTACATGCTATGCATAATTTAGGAGTAACGATGCAATGCTGGTGCTAGTCGACTCGTATAATGTTTCTATGTTTTAAGAAAATTTTATTTTGGTTATAGTTGCGATTTTTATTTTAGAAAAATCGGCATTCACTATAACCTGGCTTTGATACCAATCTGTCACACCCCGCCGGAGGCGGAAACGCGAGGTGTAACATAATCAATATGCATAGCAAGAGATATAGTACAATACCATAATTTAAATTTAAAGAAATATTGTAACATTACAACAAGGTTCTAGCCAACCTTGGCAATTGAAACATAAAGTTTGACTTCCAAAAGATAACATTTTGCTACGGGACGACTCGGATAACTTGTGACGACTCCTTTATTTAAAATCTTCATAATATAAGCTAAAAACGATCACCGAAATGCATGAGAAAACGGGTCAACTATGAAAATAGTTGGTGAGTACAATGTGTTTTATGAAAACTATAATTAGAAAGTCTACTACGGCAAGTGTCCTATGAACTCACCATGTTACAAGTCCCGCCCATACAAGACTTGCAACATATAAGTTCACATACACTCCCATAGTTCAAGTAGTATGCCCGGTAATTAATACGCATTTGGTCATAATATTCCATGATAAATAATGCCTAATATATAATAGATCACTTTGCTCCGAACAAGGGAGACTTTGTGTTGCTCTTGCCGACAAAGAGACTTAGTATTGCTCTAATGGAGACTTAGTATTGCTCAGAGGGAGACTTGCACAAGATATAGCTATTATATTTTATCAATTCGGGTTGCTTCAACAAGGGAGACTTTAAGACTTAGCACATAAAAGGCGCATTATAGGTCTATGCATACTAAGGGATCAGGAACAATTCATAAGGTCATAATAAGTCAAAGGGTTCAAGATATATCAAATAGTCCAAATAAATTTATAATTTAGAACAAAAATATAGTTTAAGATTTAATTTCATGCATTTCACCCAAATAAATAAAATGGTAAAAAGGGGGACTGTGAACTCACAAGCATAAAAAGTTCAATAAGTTCATAAAACATTATTTAATTTAATTCAAATATAATTCATGCATTCCACCCCAAAACAATTAAATCATTTAAAAAGGGGGTCCGTGAATACTCACCTTGGCAATTAGCAGTCTAAAGCAGCAGTCAAATAGAATTATTGGATGGCACCGACACGCGACCTAGATTAGTATGGCAAATTTAGTCTTTATTCATGATTATGACTCGACAAGGTTTAATAAAGGTTTTGTTGTTGCTTGTGTGGCAATGATTAATGTTTAATATAATTTTTGTAAATTTTGGCTCTTGGAAGTGCATAAGTACATAATAAGAAAATGTCAATGACGAAAGAATCTGCGGTTCGGTGGCAACCGAAAGACAACGTACGGAAAATAATTACTCATAATATTAGACGTTAACTAATTATAACCAAAAGTTATTAAAAGTATATACCTTTATATATGATCAATATTTAATTGGTGATAAAAGTATAATAATATCATAGTCTAAGTGATGGTTTTGTTAAAAGAGTTTATATTTAAATACTTTCGTTTATTTATAAATGTAAGTTTTTGAGCATGACCCGGGTATAGCTTTATTTGTCCGAGGTGATCATTGTCAAAGTTTTATAAAATTTTTACCAAGTTAATAACTCAAATTAATAATTACGAGTTTATCTATATATATAGGAGTATAGGACAAGTCCATTTGTGTCCTACAAAATATATGTTTACATTTTGATTTAGAATTGAAATGAGTAATACAAAATATTGATTTATAGTTTTTAGGTGTAAAAACTCATTTTATCTTAACAAGTAGATTTTCAAGTTTTGTTTATTGTTTAGATTTTTAATATTTGCTACACCTTATGTTACTTCATGTCACGAGGTTTTATACAACTGATTTTATACATTTTATATGTGCACTTATTTTAACCAGTATCCTGTTGGGCCTAGTATGGGGGCTTGCATCGGAAATGGGCTTTGGCCCATCGATCACACAACTAACTTTGACTTGGGATCGGTCGGCCCAACAAGACAATAGTTGGCAGCAGTAAACTGTGATAATTTGGTAGTAACAAGCAAGCATGGTATTTTCAAAGTGTGATAAACATGTTTGGTCGCAAAGATTCAAACCACATGCACTAAACCGTATGACATGACTATCTAAACAAAACTTTTACACTCCTTTTGGGTTGACAGAAAACTCGAATATCATATCAAGTGTTGCCAAAACTCAAGACCAATTAACACTAGCTTAAACCTTGATGTCAAATGCATTCTTGGTATTTATTTGTTAGTTTCGATGTAATGTCTCCAAGTCAAAATACTAAATCCCGCGACATGTCACAAACCAATGCACCCTCAAGCACGGACCTTAGACCTCAAACCAAACAAGCTAAAAAAATATACACTTCCAATTTTGAGCCATTTGTAGTCTCGGTTTTAAATATATATATATATATATATATATATATATATATATATATATATATATATATATATATATATATATATATATATATATATATATATATATATATATATATATATATATATTTCTCATGTGGTGACCAAGCTTAAAGTAAAAACAATAAGAACCACTCAAAATATGACATGTGGATTTTATGAATATGATCTTAAAAAGAAAATGAAAACATTTAAAAGGACACTTTAGTCATTTGTCACACCACTTGCATCTCATAAAATCTTTAACTACACATTTACCGTCACTTTCATCTCTCTCCCAAAACCATATCTCAACTTATCTTCATCTCTCTCCTAAAAAACCATTTAACTCATTTTCTCTCCATAAAACATTTCTCTTTCTATACAATCTACGATCTTCTAGCAGATGGTAACCGACCCCAACACCCTTTATCCCGACGACCGGCATCTAACGCCGTTACATCAACCGTTGTTGCATCATTTTGTAGTAATCGCCGCTAAAACCAGAGAAATATAAAATCAAAACCCGTGAAAGATGGGTGAATTTTGTTTTCGGCAGATCTGGTTCAAGGTTATACATTGACACCCATGAAAATTGTTTTCATTTGTTTCCAAATCCGTGTTTTTTGAATTTGTATGATATTTTATATAGAAATCTTTTAAGACTTCAAGGCCCATCGTGTGTCAGTTTGCTATTGCTGGTTTTGACATTTACTAGGTAAAGGGCTATCCTATATTATTTTCTTTTTTTCAATTAAGTTAGTTGGAAGGAAAGGAATTGATGTACAAGCTATTACATTCACTTTTTTTTTTTTTTTTTTTTTTAAATTGTTCATGTGCTGTTGTTCATGATTCGATGCTAAGATCACGGTTCGATTGATTTTTTTATTAGGCTTTTATTTTCGGTAAGGTTCGAGTTTGTAATAATTTTCAGATCAGGGTTTTATTGATTTTTTATTAGGCTTTTATTTCAATAAGATAATGTTAAAAGCAAGTGATGTATGAGTTTTCTAGATTCTTTTTTTTTTCAATTGATGTATTCACGGATGTTAATGTACTTTGTTATTATTATTCACGGATGTTACTAATGTATCAAAAGATTAAGTGTGTCACAAAAAATTGTGTTATAAAAGTCTTAAAAATTAGTATGTCTTTACAAATGTATCAAGAAAACTAATGTGATAAACATAGTGTGTTATTATAAATGTACTAAAATTTTGTAGCGTGTCATTACAAATGTATAAAAATTTAATGTGACACTACAAATGTGTCCAAAAAAAGTTGGTGTCATTATATATGTATCACACTACATATGTGTTAAGGAATTTTGTGTGATAAAATATTGTGTCACTACAAATGAATCAAAATTTTGTAGTGTGTCATTAGAAGTGTGCTAAAATTATAATGAGTCACTATAAATGTATTAATAAAATTAATGTCAGTACCTATATACTAAAATTTTAGTGTGTCAACCTATATGTATCAAGAAATTTAGTGTCAAACTACAAATATGTCAAAAAAAAAACTAATGTATCAGTATCAAAATTTATATATATGTGTATAAAAAAATTGACGTATCAAAATATATGTTTAAAAAAAATTAAAAAAAATATATGTGTCACTTATTGTATGTTCGTAAATTGTGGATAGTATCAATTAATGAGTTTAATAGAAACAAGGTTAATGATCCATCGATGATCAATTAATGAATTTTAATGAAATCACATTTGTGGAGGCTCGTTAATTTGCTACAAAAGGGAAACAAAAGGCATTTTTTCATACAAATTATGTGCCATCAGTTTTCATGTTAATTACAATAATGCCATCTATTTAATTTCATGTAAATCTCATCCACAATGTTTATCCAACGGTCCATATTGGTTTCTATTATTTTTATTTTAAGCTTGGTCACTACAAGAACGCTACCCTATATATATATATATATATATATATATATATATATATATATATATATATATTTTGTTTAAATGATTACAACAACAACATCAAGCCAAACCCAAATTAACATTTACCAATTAAATTTATTCTAATAATTACTATATTGAAGCATGGACAAATACATAAATCGGTTATAATAAAATGGTTTAAGAAACACAAAAAAAAAAAGAAAACAATTGTTCTTACATTAGTAACAAAGAGGGTCGAACACAAAAACTCTAATTGGAGGAGACCCGGTTCGAAATACGCCAATTAACTTCTGGAATAGCTTCCTTTTTCACCCAAGAATAAAACCCCTCAATCAATTTCAAAAAGCCCTTTGATTTACCAAACCCTAATTTTTGTGAAGGTGATGATGAGAAACTGAGTTTGGGGCTTTTGTAACTCGACTAGAGATATAGAAGTATATTGGGGAGGAGCTTGGTTATCTTTCTTCTCTTGGTCTTGGTTTGAAGCCAAATTCGACTATCTTCCAAAAGCTAAGAACATCTTGGACTTTTGGCTCAAGCTAAATATGTGTGAAGATATGATTCCCTTGGACGATTTTGCTTTGATTTCCCTTGGATTCGTACGTGATGTAGCAAGAGTATCAAAGAGAGGATTGTGAAGCAAAACTTTCATGAATATGGTAAGAGAGATGAGGATATGGAGGTTTAGGCATGTTGGATTATCTATTTTGGGAGATTCGATTTGCTAGGGTGGTACAAGTCTAGAGGTTGAAGATGGGATTTGATATCTTTTCTCTTGCCTGGTTCTTGGTTTTGTCGTGAATGGGAGAGAAAGACAAAGAGTTTATATCTCACTTTTTATTAAAAGTTTTACCTTTAAGAGTAAATTACATATGAACGTGTGTGGGGAAAGAAAACAAAGGGTGTATTTTTGTTATTATTATTATTTAGTGTATTATATGTACCCCGTACTGTATAATTTGTTTCGTACAGGATAACGTTAAATTTTGTAGAACATTTTTCGGGTATCCGTATCTTTTAAATTTTATATTTTTTTGAAACGTCTTGACGAGTGGATTAATATGGTATTATTATTACTTTGACATTAGAAAATAAATTTCGTGCCAATTTTATTATGGTGCCGGGACATTGGAAAACAGGAGATAACTTCTCGTTTAAGAGTTATAATGGTCAGAAAATAAATAACTCGCATATTCTGATATAAATAATAGCCGGAAAATTGACGGATTGTCACACCCACCCAACAAGAAATGTCCTCAGGCGTGCAGATCACCTTATCGAGAGCTTTCTTCAAAGTGCGAGAGAACTCCAAACGAAATTTGGGAGGGATGGATTTGACAGTCCGCAATCCCTTAGAGAATAAGGTATCAAGAAGAGGTAAATCAAAACCACCAAGCTCGTCCAAAGCTAAATCCTCAACAAGGGCAACTTGAGAAGGAACCTATGGTTTGGTGAGATCATATAACACGAACCGAACAACACCATCACCACAATCAGGAGGAGACACGAAATCAGATCCCGCACCATGACGACACTTAGTCCGGAAAGTATGCGTTTTGAAACAAACACCACACAACCACAAACCCATACGCTTAAGAGTAACCTCAGCCCTTTCGAAAGTAGCTAAATCTGACAAAAGAGACTGCCTAGTGACAGCTTGAGCCTCACCACTAAAGTGCCGATCGCGGAAATGCGTGATCAATGAGGTTTTAATATGACCATTTCCACCACCATCTCGACATCCATTAAGACCAATAAAGGGGCAATGAAATCTTACAGTGGGCATGGGAGCAAAGCAAGACAACCACCTCTTGTAAACAAACCTCGAGTAAAGAAATGCCAAAAAGGAGAACCAAAAGTAATCAACAATAGCAACCATGCAAACAAAGGTTCCCAAGCAGCAATGAACCCCAACCGAAGCTACCAAACACAATGACTAGCAACCGAACAGTACCCAAATCAACCAAGCAAACGAACCTGTATAAGGGGGAACGAATGGGAACCTAGCAAACGATTGGGGAATGAACCTGTAATGGTTTGGAGGACACGGAAGGAACCCTCAAAACTGCTGGAGAAACCAATCCAATACACAGAAGCCACGAACACAAAACAAGGTTTCAAAAAGAAACCCTAAAAAAATAAAAAGGATGAATCGGAAAAACCCTAGGGATTATGTACACAACCTATCACAAGAATATGATAAGATCATAAGAATAAAGATGTTGAAAAGGACGATCTGTAAACCTCAATAGATCAAGCCGATCTGAATGGAGGAGAAGAAACCAAATCGCCCATAGAGACCAGAGAGAAACGTGTTATTAGAGTAAATTACACCGTTCGTCCTTGTGGTTTGCGTTGACCGCAGGAGTTCGTCCTTTGACAAAAAAAGTTGCACCGTCCATCCTTAAGTGGCAAACGTTATGCGCCATTAGTCCCTCCCTTTAACGGAGCCCACTAACGGTCGTTAAGTCTTGTTAACCTGAGGGTATAATCGTCATTTCAACACCATAAGGACGAACGGTGTAGTTTACACTATCATTCATCACTTTAACAACAAACATAACAAACTCAAATTTCTATCTCCTCATCTAAAACTCATGGATCTTATTCATACAATAAAACTCCACATACCTAACAAGAACAACCCCTACCTTCAATCTTACATATAAAATTCCACATCAACTTCATCACCACCACCACACGGCCGCCACCTTCATGAAACCCGGATCTATATATCTATAGATCTACAAGTGAGTAAATTACAAGTGGGTGTTAGACCTGTCAACTTAATCCGGTCACCACCACCCAAAGTTTGGTCACTGCCACACCACTAACACAAAACAATCTTTAAAGATCTACAAAGTTTGGTCACTGCCACACCACTAACACAAAACAATCTTTAAAGATCTACAAAGTTTGGTCACTGCCACACCACTAACACAAAACAATCTTTATCTGGTAACGTGTGTGAGGGTGGCATGGCGATGGTACACTCATATAAAATATTTTTTTAGGGTTTCCCCAAGGTAACTAGCAGTTAAATGACGAATGAATCAATTCGCAAACAAAGCATAACCACAAGGTAACTAGCAGAAATGACCCACATAACTTACCCACTCAGAAGTCGACTCAGTGAGTTGACACAGCCAACGAATCAAAGGTCTATCCACACGAGTTGTATAAAAAAAACGTTTTCAAAATCTTTTAAACCACGAAACCCTTGTTAAACTTCTTTTTATATACAATCGGTTAAAAAAAGAGTGGTGGGGGATTTGTGGTATGTCTCAGAAACGACCCAAATGTGCTCCTTTTTTTGTCCAAGTACTCCAGAAATACTCTCGTTCTCTTGATCTACACGTCGATATCAAAAACTACATCGCCGAATTTTGGCCGAAAACGGTGCGCCTTGAAATTAGATCCGGTGAGTGTGTGTGATATTGTGAGGGGAAACCCTAAAAAAATCTTTTATATGCCAGGAGGGACCATTTTGTTTTTGTTTTTGAGTTAAGTGAGTTAAATTACTATTTTACCCTCATGGGTTAAGTGAGTTAACTGACGTTAGTGGGATTTGGTGGGGCCAGCTGGATGGAGGGACGAACGATGCATAACGTTTGCCACTTAAGGATGGACGGTGCAACTTTTTTGGTCAAAGGACGAACTCTTGCGGTCAACGCAAACCACAAGGACGAACGGTGTAATTTACTCTTATTATTATTATATAAACTTCACTTTATTAGAAAATTATAAGATTTACAAGAAATTAGTTGAAAGCCGAGGTACTAACTGGGGCCACATTCCCTAGCTACAGCAAAGCTAATCCTATTCCCTAACTACAAGAAATTAGTAACAGCACGCGCCTCAATGTCTTGAGTAACCGAGAACTTTCGGATCTACTTCAATAATGTCACTGCGTCCTTCTCAAGTTCCCCAAAAGAAGAGAATGAGCATGGGAGAAACCCATAGTCAATATCCGCGCACTTAGTCTCATACTTGACGCGTTTACGTTGTGCAGCTTCAATCACCGCACGACCAAACACAAAATCCAACATGCCAGTTTGTGTCGAGGGTGATGATCCTGTCAAGTCGACACATACCTACTGTCAAGGGTGATTATTATTATTATTACTATTATTTTTATTTTTATTTTATTATAAACATCACTTTATTAGAAACTTATAGGTGTTACAAGAAATTAGTTGAGAGCCGAGAAACTATCTGAGCCCCCACTGCCACTCCTCCAAAAAATGATTTCGTCCCCAAAATCAACGAGAAATATATTTCCTATTATTATTATTATTATTATTATTATTATTATTATTATTATTATTATTATTATTATTATTTATTTTTATTCTTTTTATTATAAACATCATTTTATTATTATTATTATTATTATTATTATTATTATTATTATTATTATTATTATTATATCACTTTATTCCAAAATCATAGGATCTACAAGAAATTAGTGAAAAGATGAGATACTATTTGGGCCCCCAATCATCTAGCTATAGTAAAGCTAAACGTACTAAATATATGTTTAGCAGTACGTGCGCCAATGTCTTGAGTCACAAAATACTTTCGGATCCGCTTCAGCAATCGCATCCTTCTCTAATTCCCCAAAAGAAAATGAGAATGGGAGAAATCAATATGCAATATCTACACATTTAGCCTCATAAATAACGCGTTTACGTTGTGTTGCATCAATCACAGCACGACTGGGAACAAAATCAACCATCCTAGTTTGCGTCAAAGGCGAGGACCCTGTCAGATCCACACATACATCAAGCCCTCCATCTCACGAGCTGAGCAACATATTAGCTGGACGTAGGGGTTTGTCATGCCCTTCACTAAGCCCAATATCAACTTCTTTACCAGCTAAAATCCATGACCGAAAACAAATGTCGACAAAGGTATCGCGTACAATGGTATGCCGATGTTTAATACCAATAATATTAGCACACAATACAACATGGTCTCCATAATTAACCCTCGAAAAAACCCTAGAGCAAGCTGAGCACGACCTTGGGACAGAAAATAGGAGAACATTAACCGATAGCATAACACACAACGGTAACTCCTACCATTCAGAGTTTGTCCCAATCCAGAGATTGGAACCACCTTTGGAAGTGTGATTTTCCATTTGAGATTTCCACAAAGCTATCAATCGAGGAGATAAGGAAAAAGTGGATTCAGCAATTTGAGTAACACACTTGAAATATATATTTGCCAGATTCTTCAAGAATTTGGGAGCAGCGATCTCACTTGGATTACTCAAAAGATCAATCTTCATTTTCGCATTAAACCCACACAAAGCATCTTCAAAGGCAGGTCTGGCTGATATATTGCTCTATTCTTGGGACGGTGGGCAGGATGTATGTGTCGATTTGACAGGGTCATCCCCCTTGACACAAAATAATATGGTTGAGTTCGCACCGGGTCGTGCGGTGGTAGAAGCAGTGCAACTTAAACGTGTCAAGTATGAGGCTAAATGTGCGGACATTGGATACAGGTTTCTCTTTCTCTTCCTTTGGAGAGCTCGAGAAGGATGCGGTAACCCTACTAAAGCGCATCCGAAGTTTCTCGTTGACTCAGGAGATTGGCGCACGTGCTGCTGAGCATATTTTAAGTAGGATTAGCTTTGCTATAGCTAGAGGAGTGGGGGCTCAATTAGTTTCTCGGCTCCCCACCAATTTTTTGTAAATCCTATAATTTTCTAATGAAGTGATGTTTTATAAATAATAATAATAATAATAATAATAATAATAATAATAATAATATATTTTTTATTTAACGACAAATCATTTATGAAATAGTATATGTGGTAGAGTGAAAGTAAGTTTTATTGTATCAATAAAAATAAAGTAAATTGCAAACATCGTTTTGTGGTTTAGCTAAATTGAAGGTTCAATCATTATCTTTTTGAAAATGTATTTATTGTCCCTGTGAGGAATTTAAAGTGTACATTTGGTCCGTGACTGAAGTTAAATTACTAAACTACCCTATTCATTTTCCTTTTCACTTTGGTGATTGTGAGAGAAATTTAGTCATATAATTTTGGTCAGGGACCAAGAGTGCACCTCTATGTGAAAATTTATTGAACTTGACAAATTATTCTTTAGTATGTATCAACTTTTTTTCCTATTAAATGTAAAAACTTTTAATATATCATATAATGTGTATTATAATAGGTAAAGTTCGATACATTTGAATGGATAATAATCTAAAATGTATCGAACTTATAATTTAATGATACACACAATAGGATATATTAAAAGTTGAGTGAATTGTAAAAATCGTCCATGTGATTTGATCGAATTGTAGGTTTTGTCCCTAACCTTTCAAATGTGCAGGCACCGTCTCTATGGAGAACTTTGGGTTGCGGTTTTTGTCTTTGTCAAAAGTAAAATGACTAAAATGCCTTTGTCAAAAAGGGCAACCCATGGATGAAAAATGCAACCTAAAGTTCTCCACATGGACGATGTCTGCACTTTTGAAAGGTTAGGGACGCAACTTACAATTTGGTCAAACCACAAGGACGATTTTGGCAATTTACTCTTAAAAGTTTATACATTTAATATGGAAGAAAAGTTTTATATACACTAAAGAATAATGTGTCAAGTTTGATGCATTTTTATAACCTTATCCCTTTTTATTAATAGTCTCAAATGAACTTCTCTCTAATAATAATACTCATGTATAACTTAGGTTGTAAACGAAATGAATTCTCAGTGAACATTTCATGAACCATCGGTTAAAGTTGTTTATGTTCATTTTATTTATTAAATGAACGAACACTAACAATATTTTACATTCGTTTAGTTAAATGCACGAACATAAACAAAATTCGTGTTTGTTCATTTATGTCCGGGAACGTCCGATTATGCGTTTATTAACGTTCATTTTTGTTCGTATATCATATCTTTCATTGTATACTTTTAAAATTAGTTTCTTCAGACAAAACAACACTTATAGAACAAAATATTATGCATAATTTAATAAATTTTATGTTTGTTTTTCTATGTTCATTTATGTTTGATCGTTTTTGTTCATTTAAGGTTCGTTTAGTGTCTTAATAAACGAACATAAACAAACACGAATAACTCATTTCCTTAATAAACAAACATGAACAGGAAATTCATCTGTTTAAGTATTCGTGTCCGTTTATTTGTCCGGTTAAAATTAAACGAACGAATATGGCTGTAAACGAACTGAATGTTCACTGAACATTTCATGAATCGTTCGGTAAAAAGTTCGTTTATGTTCTTTTATTTACTAAATGAACGAACATGAACAATATTTTACGTTCGTTTAGTTAAACGAACGAATATGAACAAAGGTTACGTCCGTTCATTTATGTTCGTGAACGTCCGTTTATGCGTTCGTTTATGTTCATTTATTTATTTATATTCTTAAATCATATATTTGAATTGTATAATTTTAAAGTTAGTTTTTTTAAACAAAACAACACATATAAAGTAATATATTGTGCATAAAAAAATAAAGTTTATTTGGTTTGTCTATGTTCATTTATGTACGATCGTTTATGTTCGTTTAGTGTCTTAATGAACAAACATAAACGAACATGAACAACTCATTTTCTTAATAAACGAACATGAACAAGAAAATTTGTCCGTTTAAGCGTTCGTGTTCATTTATTTGTCCGGTTAAAACTAAACGAACGAACATGAACAAGGCTCCGTTCGTGTTCGTCCGGTTCATTTACAGCCCTACGAACGAACATGAACAATGCTCCGTTCGCGTTCGTCCGGTTCGTTTACATCTCTTGATATATTGTTTAAATATATGTTGGTGAGGTTTATATTTATATTTCTAAAATATTTCACATTATTTTGCATTGCTTTAATCATCCGGTTATCCATGTTCCATTTGTTAAGTTGCTGATATTTCTTGTGTTGCTACAGGCCTGAAACAAAAATAATAAAGGATATTGTTGATGCCATATAAAATAAACTTGATTGCAAACAAGTTTATCTTCCACCCAATCTAACAGGGATGAATGCTCGATATAAGGAGATCAACTTCTGGTTGGAGCAATCCGGTTCTGAATTTTTAGTAATTTGTGGCATGGGAGGAAGTGGCAAGTCGACATTGGCCCAGTACATTGTCTATTCGAATTGGCGAAAGTTTGAAAACATTTGTATTCTCGAATGCATCAGTAGCAGATGTAAAGAGAAGCATGACTTGCTTAAGCTACAAGAAGAACTTCTTAAAGATATTGTGGGCGGAAAAAACAGAAGAATACCGAGTGTTTGTCAGGGTACACTTAAGATTGAAGAGGTCTTGAAAACTAAAAAAGCACTTATTGTTCTTGACGACATTGTTGATTCAAACCAGTTGGAAACTTTACTTGGAACTCGGAATATTAACAATCAAAGCAAGATTATAATCACAACCAGGGAGAACAATGTACGTACTTGGTTAAATTCTACATCTAGGAGGTATCACGAGTACAAAATAAAATTACTAGATGAAGATGAATCACTAGAGCTTTTATGTTGTCATGCCTTTGGATCCAAAATTCCTAAGGAAGGATATGAAGAGGTTGCAAAAGAGGTACTGCAGCATTGTCAAGGAAATCCACTGGCACTTGAAGTGTTGGGTTCCTCTCTGTACGAACATGATAGCATCTCATCTTGGAGAAGTGCACTAAACTTATTCGGAAAAGATATTCATTTTGATATTTTTAGTCTACTGAAAAGGAGCTATGACTCGTTGCCATGTGACACTGACAAAGAGTTGTTTTTGCATATTGCTTGTATCTTTGTTGGTATGGACATAAATTACGTGGTAAAAATATTGGAGCCTGATTACTCTGCCATATCTAGAATTAAAACTTTAACCAAGAGATGCCTTCTCTATGTTGCACCAAACAAAAAGTTAATGATGCATAGATTGCTTCAAGACATGGGGAAAAGATTAGTTGACCAGGAATCACAGATCGTCACAAGTCGTAGCAGAGTATGGCGAAATAGGGAATCTTATGATACTCTAAAACATTCAGGGGTAATGTTCATTCTGTAAGGCTTACTATCTTTTTTTTTTTTTTTTTTTAATTTATTTATTTGTAGCCTCTATCTTATCTGAGAGACTATTGTTTTATTCTTTTTCTGTTAGACTTCACAAACAATGAAAGGTCTGGCACTTGACTTGAATTTACTCAAGGAAGAGGAAGGATTGGAAGACATAGAGGTAAGATGTGTATGCTAACTAACATTGTTTAATTAGCCTTAAATCTTAAGTTGTGAAATCTTGATTTTTCAATTTCACATTAGTTTTAAGAATAATATCTTGCCCAGTACCAATAAAATCCACATTATGCCAATGCTCAAATCCATTTATACCAATTGATGATAGAATGAGTGACGCACAGCTTATATGCAAGTATCCTCTCTTTTTTACAGTTTAGGGGGTTTGCACCAACAATCCTCCCTTCAAACCCAAGCCTACATAAGTGGGTCTCACCTTCATTCACACTCCATCCTTTCTAACTGAATCGCCCTGCTAGCTACAAGGCCAAACCCTCTTTTCTTTAGAAACAGCAGAGTCATTGATAGATAATGGGGAGGGCATGATCAAGCTAAGCTAATATTAACCAGAACTTTTACATTAGAAGTATTATATCATGAAAGTATAACAGGCTTGAAGAGGATCTACTACCCAACTAACCCACACTAGAGATCTATCCCTATACCTACTATCAATCCAACCGCAAGCAAAGCACTGCAGTTCATCAAAGAAGTCTCGAGATACAGCCACCTCTTGAAAATGTGTATTTGGTTTTGATGCTTCTATGCATATCAACAAGTTGTGAATACCATTGCTTTGAAGCGTGTCATGCACCTTCGAACAGCGCTAGATGCTCTAACTGAGCCCTTGTTCACTGAAAGTATCATTTAACCCGGAAAATTGGACGTCGGAATAGCTTATTAAACTCTCAAGTTGAATAAGATAATGATGCTGATCAACAAGAAGTACTTTGCTAGAAATATCTCCTAATTGTTGGAAAGTAGTAAACTTGAATTTGATGGTAAAGATTATGAATAAATGTTTTTTTGGTGGTTTTTACAATTAGAATTAGTACTCATAATGTAAGACTTATGGAATACTAAAGAGTTGTGTTGAGTGTGTGGAGACTGATCTAGGCTCTGAAAGTTAGGCTCCGAAAGCTAGGCTCCGGAAGTTAGGCTCCGAAAGGCGGTCAGAGGCTCCTTCCCTGCTGGGCAGAAACTCGAATGGGCTTGGCCCATATGTAGTTAGTTCGGGCTTTAAGTTGTAATCTTGGGGAGCAAGTTAGGTCTAGGGTTTTCACGCTTATAAAGATTGGGTTAATCCCAATCGACCCAGTCAACACCATATGACCCGGTCAACACAGAAAGTCAACAAAGCAGTTTTCTGACAGTTACAAGATAAAATTAGAAGTCAAACACCGAAACCCTAAAAGTTTCAATTAAGGGAATCAATGCTCGCCAAGAACACCACACGCCGGAGAAGAAAGGAAGGCAATAAATCATAAAGATTAGGAGAAATAGAACAGATCAAATCCCAGAAAGAAGAGACGAAAATATTCTCAGTCTCTCAAAGAGACGTTTCTGTTTTTTTATCTCATAAAATTAGAAGATAAGAAAACTTATAAAAAAGAGGCGCTCAATATTTAGGGCAACAAAGGATTTTTTTTATTTAAGGCATCGGGTTAGACCATCATCCCCTCCAGGTTCCAAAATTTACAAAACCACTCTTTCATTTTTTTTGATATAGTATATACATCATTTTGATATATATTATTTTTGTTTGATAAGTTACTTTAATTTCAAATTTAGTACTTCATCAAAAAAAAATTTATAAAATATAGTAACCTAGTGATTACACTGCTTATTATATTAGAAATAAGAGTAAATTACATAAATGGTCCTTGTGGTTTGTTAAAAGTTTCACCTACCGTCCCTCAAACTTAAAAATTGCATGAATGGTCCCTATCGAGGCAAAAGAATAACACAAGTGGTCCTTTTGTTAGCGGGTGTTAAGTTTATTCCGTTATAATTTACACTTTAGCCCTTGTTGGTTAATGGCTGTTGCATCGTCGATCCTTTATTGTAACGGCCGTTTATAATTTAAAGTTTTCGACTTTAGCTTCGTTTTTTATCCATTTTCGTCCGTTTTTATACGTTTTTCGTGTGTTTTATACATTTTTCTTACGTTTTCATCCGTTTTTATACATTTTTCTTACGTTTTTGTCCGTCTTCGTCCATTTTTATACGTTTTCATCCGTTTTTATACTTTTTTATCCGTTTTCGTCATTTTTATACGTTTTCATCCGTTTTTAAACGTTTTCTTACGCTTTTATTCGTTTTCTTCCATTTTATATGTTTTCGTCCGTTTTTATACATTTTTCTTATGTTTTTATACGTTATCATCCGTTTTTATATGTTTTCTTACGTTTTTATCTATTTTCATCCATTTTTATATGTTTTCGTCAGTATTTTTTATGTTTTGATATATTTTATCCGTTTTTATACGTTTTCATCCGTTTAATACGTTTTCTTACGTTTTTATCTATTTTATATGTTTTCGTCTATTGTTATTACGTTTTTTTTCTTCTATTTTACTACACTTTCGTCCGTTTTTATGTCTTTTTTACGTTTTCTTAGGTTTTTATTCGTTTTCATATGTTTTTGACCGTTTTCATTTGTTTCTATACGTTTCATTCGTTTTTAACTCATTTATGTTATTCTTTGGCGTCGAGAGGGACCATTCATGCAACTTTTAAGTTTGAGGGACGGTAGGTGAAACTTTTGACAAACCACTAGGACCATTTATGTAATTTACTCTAGAAATAACTTTTAAGGAGTAATTAACCTTAGGATATTTCATTTAAGAATTTTTAATCTCCTAGGATAGTTTTTCAAAACTAGACCTATAAAAGTTTTAGGGGCAATTCCATATTTACCCAACTTAAACATGATAATGTCATATTTACTCAAAACATGCTTTAAATACATTGTAAATCATGCATTAAAAAGTTGTATTTTGGGTATATATGACATTTTCATGTTTAGATTGGGTAAATATGAAATTATCCCAAAGTTTTATACACATTTAAGAAAAATAAAACATTAGAGCTCACTAAAAAAAATAAGAAATTTCAACACACATCGTGTTAAAATTCTCTTGGAGATTTATTGTCAATATCTTTAAGATATGACGAAAGACAGTGGTAATAACTAATAAGGAATCTAGTACTAATATTACAAATAGTACACCCCAATTTCAATGCCCAATCCTAAAGCCCGTGAATTACTCATTATGGGCAATTCGCATGCAAATCATTCTCGAAGCGTATGGCTTATGGGAAACAATAGAGCCGACTGAGTCGACTCAATCAAATAAGAAAAAAGACAAAACCGCTATTGCATTTCTTTACCAAGCCTTACCCGAAGAACAATTACTTCAAATAACAAAGCACAAAACCACAAAAGACATTTGGAATGCTTTGAAAACTAGACACGTTGGCGAAGACAGAGTTCAACAAGCAAGACTTCAAACACTCAAATCCGACTTTGAGATGTTATACATGAAGGAAGACGAGACAATCGAAACCTTCACTACAAAACTTACAACTCTCGTAAACAAAGCCGCTAGTCTAGGACCCACAATAGAAGATGAAACCATAGTACGGAAACTACTAAATGTTGTACCCGATAGGTATCTGCAAAAAGTCGCATCTACAGAACAATATTCCGACCTAAGCACAATGACAATGGAAGAAGCAATTGGAAGACTTAAGACTTACGAAGAAAGGATTAAGTTCAAAAAGGGAAGACATGTGGACAATCAAGAAAAATTGATGTTCACACGGCACGACAATAGAGGAAAACACTTTAAAGGACATGGACGTGGGAAGTATAAATTTTCACACGGAAAAAACCACGAAAAAATTAAGGAAGAAAAGAAAGACGAAGAAAACTCTCACAACAACTTCAACAAATCACATATTGATCTTAGCAAAGTAAAATGTTACAAATGCAATAAAATTGGTCATTATGCAACTAAGTGTTATTCAAAACCAAATACTAGTATGCAATCTAATCTTGTCGAGGAGGACTTAGATCTTACCTTACTAATGGCAATATTAGAAGACCCACTTGTAACAAAACTTAAAAATCAAACTGCATCGCTACACGAAGAAGATGTAGGATATAAATAGACAAACGTAGATAGTCTATGGTACTTAGACAATGGAGCAAGCAATCATATGACTGGAATGAGAGAACACTTCAAAGAGCTAGATGAGAACGTTAGTGGAAAAGTAAAATTCAGAGATGGATCTCACATAGAGATTAAAGGAAAAGGTTCAATCCTAATAGAATGTGATGAGGAAAAACAAAGAAACATATCACACGTATATTACATTCACAGCCTAAAAAGAAACTTATTGAGCCTTGGACAATTCACAGAAATCGGTTGTAAAGTAGTAATGGAAAACTATGAATTACGACTTTATGACATGGACAACAAAATCTTCATGAAAGTCACAAGACAAAGAAACCGTCTATACAAAGCAAGTTTGAAGATAGGCACACATGTTTGCCTACTAGCAAAATTGAAGGACAACACTTGGTTATGGCACGAAAGACTAGGACATCTCAACTTTGAATCACTAAAATCAATAACTCAAAGAGAGTTAGTTCAAGGAATACCTGCCATTAAACATACAACACAAATCTGTGATGTTTGTTTAGTTGGTAAACAAAGCAGAGCGCCATTTCCCAATAAAGCAAAAACTAGATCAACCTCACCTTTATATTTAGTATACGGAGATTTATGTGGACCAATTACACCACCAACACCATCTGGAAAAAGATACATATTCTTACTAGTCGATGACTATTCAAGATATATTTGGGTGTATTTCCTAAACACGAAAGATCAAGCATTTGATACTTTCAAAGAATACAAAAATACAATAGAAAAGGAGCTAGGACAACATTGAAAATGTTCAGAACTGATCGTGGAGGTGAATTCACTCAATACTGCAAAGAAAATGGCATAGCACGACAACTAACCGCACCTTACTCACCGCAACAAAATGGAGTAGTTGAACGAAGAAATAGGACAATTATGTCTACAACAAGATGCATGACGAAAGCAACCAACATGCCTCAAAATTTTTGGGTGAAGGCATTAGACATGCAATATACATTCTGAAGAGCGTTCCTACAAAAGCCTTAGAAGACATCACTCCATATGAAGCGATCAAAAAAAGAAAGCCAAACCTAGAAAATCTAAGAGTTTTCGGCTGCATAGCATATACAAAGGTACCATCACAACATCTGACAAAATTAGATGACAGAAGCAACAAAATGGTATACTTAGGAAATGAACAAGGATCAAAAGCCTACCGACTATTTGATCCAACAACACTAAGAATATGTGTTAGTAGAGATGTGAAGTTTAAAGAGGATGAAGCATGGGACTGGAAGGATTACTTGAATGAACACACCAACAATGAACCTGAATGGTTTGACTTCGAAGTCGAAAACCTTAAAGCCACAAATAATCATCAGGAGCAAGAAATCCAACCAAATGAAGAAGACAACGATATCCCTACAAACGATGATGAAAATACAACATCAACAACAAACCCACCCTCACAAAATTTTCGCACACCATCTACAACTTCATCGCGAGTAAACGCTAAAATTACACCATCTACCTCAGTTCTATCAACCAATCAAAGTAATTCAAACAGAACCAGGAATTTACATCCAAACTTTGATCATACACCATTACAAGGTTTTAGAACATTAATTAAATGATATATACGAGAACACCGAGGAAGTATTACCCGAGCAATTATTATTAGTTGAAGATGAACCTAAGAATTACAAGGAAGCATCAAACGATCTAAAATGGATTGAAGCAATGAAGGTCGAATTAGATTCCATCAACAGAAAAAATACATGGGAACTAACCACTCTACCCAAAGGACATAAAGCCATTGGATTAAAGTGGGTATTCAAGACCAAGAAAGATGCTAACGAAAATGTAGTCAAGCATAAAGCAAGACTAGTAGCTAAAGGCTACATACAAGAGCATGGCATAGATTTTGAAGAAGTCTTTGCCCTGTAGCTAGAATGGAAATAGTACGATAACTATTAGCCATATCTGCTAATAATAAATGGGAAGTACATCACCTTGACGTCAAATCTGCATTTCTGCATGGAGACTTGAAAGAAGAAGTGTATGTTACACAACCCAAAAGATTTATAAAGAAAGAAGATAATGGAAAAGTCTACAGACTCACAAAAGCTCTATACGGTTTAAGACAAGCACCACATGCTTGGAACATAAAATTAGACAACACCTTGAAGTCTTTAGATTTCAAGAAATGCGCTTTGGAACAAGCTGTCTACACGAAAAAAATCAAAAGATTCAATACTTCTAGTTGGAGTCTATGTAGATGATTTAATCATCACTGGCACACCTAAAGAAGAGATAGACAAGTTCAAAGCTTAAATGGAAGAAAAATTTGAGATGAGTGACCTAGGATTACTATCCTACTACTTAGGAATTGAAGTCACACAAACTGGAGGTGCCATATCAATAAAGCAATCCTCCTACGCAAGTAAGATCCTAACGAAAGTTGGAATGCTAGACTGCAACGAAACTCTAATACCTATGGATCCAGGAACAAGACTAACAAAGAACACTGAAGAAAGAAAGGTCAACTCAACTGAATACAGAAGCTTAATTGGATGCTTACGATATCTGCTACATACAAGACCCGACTTAAGTTATTCCGTTGGATTACTTAGTCGTTTTATGCAAGAACCAAAGGAACAACATATGAAAGCTATAAGGCAAGTACTACGCTATGTAAAAGGAACAAAAGACTATGGAATCACCTACAAACACAATGGAGGAAACCAAATACAAGGTTATAGTGACAGTAGCTACAGAGTCAACACTCAAGAAGGAAAATGCACTACTGAAATTATATTCTACTACGGTGAATCACCAATCAGCTAGAATACACAAAAACAAGCCACAATAGCTCTATCATCATGTTAATCCGAATTCATTGCAGCAACAACACAAGCATTATGGTTAAAGAGATTACTAAGCAAGCTTACACATACCCAAAAAGAAAAGGTTACAATAATGGTCGACAACAAGTCTGCCATTGAACTAATGAAGAATCCTGTATTTCATGGAAGGAGTAAGCACATTGACATAAAATATCACTTTATACGAGAATGCGTCGAAAGAGAAGATTTACAAGTCGAGTTTATAAGTGGAGAATTTCAGAAGGCTGACATGCTCACAAAAGCACTACCGAAGATCAGATTCCTAACAATGAGACAACTAATCGGAGTCAAAGATCTACAACAAAGCGATTGTGATTAATGGGGAGAATATTGGATTAATCCCAATCGAACCAGTCAACACCATATGACCCGGTCAACCCAGAAGTCAAACACAGAAAGTCAACAAAGCAGTTTTCTGACAGTTACAAGATAACTGCCGAATGGCAGTTACAAACATCCCAAACCGACATATTGTGAACCAACATGTCGTTTCACTTGTACCCTTTCATTTACTATAAATAGATAGCAATATTGTACAGAATCATTGATGACATATATTGATTAATACAAAGCAATTTACAGAATCTTTGTTTTCAATTCTATTTGGTATATTTTGATTTAACTTAGAAAGACCATTGATCCATACCCCATTGAGGCCAACAATAAATACCCCTCTCATTGTAATTGTAAAGAGTGGACTGACCATGATTGCCTAAATCGTGGGAACCACTATAAATTCGTGTGTGTTCTGTTTTGTGCATTTGTGTTCTTATTTTTCGTTCTGGTAGGCTCTTTAAGGCTCTGGAGAACTCTAGTAGCCTCTGGGAGCCTCTATCTGCTTTGTTGTGGTGTTAGGCATTGTTTAATTGCCCAACAAGTTGTATATTTAATCTTAGTTAGTGGTAATAATGGTAGCTTTATGTCATAGTTAGTGTTAGTTATGTGTTAGGAGTTGCAAGAGTGTATGTTCTAGTATTTACAGGGACTCAGTTTATTGTATCAATTGTGAAAGTAATCTTTTGATCCACAATGTTTGTTCCACCTTTGTGTACATGTGGTTATAATTCCAACACTAACTGGTACATAGCTGAAACGTAAGAAGGCTGGACAAATTGAGACGTTAGTGTTGGAAATGTATATATTTACAAACATGTGAATGTCCGGATTCGAACTCGTGACCACGGGATTGCACACATTAGCGAATGAGAATTAAAGTTAATAATTAATGTTTATGTTTACGATTAATTATTACACATTAAGTCCGGTTAACGATCGTTAAGTATTTAACGGAAAAATGACTAACGACCGTTAAATGGAAAAGAGAATGACTAGAAATGGAAAACTTGGAAAGTTATGGATTGGGCTTTGGGCTTTCATTGGTGGCCGGCCATAGGGCTTATACAAAGCCTAATTCACAAACTTGTTCCCTAAGTTTACCTACTAGTATATAAGGAGGGGTAGGTTCTAGAGTTTCATACACTTGTGCATTGAATTAACCCTAGATCTCTCTCTCCTCTCTCTAGTCCAATATTCGACCGAACACCCCAATTGTAAGGGAGTTTGGTTTCGTTTTCTTAAACGAGGACTTGTGTTAGATCTAGCAATCGCTTGATTCGTTTGGTTAATTCGTGTGTACAAGAACGTGGTTGTAAGACAGTATTCTTACACCAATAAGTACTTCTTTGTTTTGCTTTGCTCGAGGGTTGTTTTGCTTTGCTCGAGGGATTTGACATTCGCAAGAGGTACGTTCCGCATACTTTCAGTTAATTAATTTATTTGTTATGATCTTAAGTCTTCCGCTGTGTACTCTTGATGTCTTTATGTTTTATTGTATTTTATATATCATAAACTTAACAGTGGCATCACGAGCCTTGTATAACAAGTAATTAATTACTGAAACACATAATTAAAATAAACATGAATGTGTTATTACTTGTATGCTTAGATCTAGGGTTTGCTTAACCTAAACCCTAATTTGAGGGGGGGCGTTTTTTATTTTGTGCCCTAATTAGGTTTTGTTAACTAATGTTTTAATTGGATTAGAAACCCTAAGATGCATACAACTTTATGTGTATATGCGTAACTTTGATTTAATTGCATTAATTGTTAAGTGTAATTTTATGTCCATGATAATTACATGCATGTTTTATCATGGATCTGCTTTTATTGTATGTCTTTCGTGGTTAAGTGATATACACTAATTTTGATAGATCTAAAATTGGGGAAGACCTCAATATATATTAATTGGTTAATTAATAGGATTTATCTAAACCGTTTGCATGTGGCTATTTGATATGCATGACTTTATTTGTTATGCATTTATTGTTTATTTGTTTATTTTTTTTAAAATACTTGCTTGTTTGTTATGTGTAACAAGGGTATTTTTACAAGAAAAATAAACTGATCTAAACAATGGTGAAACATGTATTTTTAAGAATAGTAATCATAATCGTTTAATTGATTGATGACTTTGGTACAAATGACTGAAAGGCTCACCCATGAGAATGAACTAATAAAAGGGGTTTAAAGAAGTGCGCACAGTCACACTGAATGGATGTCTAAGGTTGTGTTTTAGCACGTGCATGGTCCTCTGCCCCCTGGAAGTTCGAGTGGAGCTACTTAGTAAGTCATTAAATGTGCAAGCTCATCTTAAGGGCGAATTAGTATTGATTCCATGCGCCACTTAGGTGGTAATTATCCGAAACACTAAGTGTTTACACTTATGCAAAAGTACGGTATAATGGATGATAATTAACACTAATTCCTTGATTGGTGAACCCAATACCTCAATTAAAGTTTGATGATGAAAAGCTTATACATTAAAACAAGATATAAATGTTTTAATAAAACCTATGTTACGAAGATGAATGCATGACATCTTTGTACATATTTGATTTAACATCATAATTATTACCCTTTAATCTAAGTTATATGCCATCCAACGAAACGGAAACACCTAAGATTACCTTTTATTTGCGTGAGATCGTGACTTAGATCGTAATCAAAGGGTAAAATGTCCACGTGTCGTGAGAACGGGCATGGACGATTTTGCAGTTTCTTAAGTTGGACAACTTAATTGAGTTTTGTAGTGAGAACTGGCAACTCAAGGCATAAGATGGGATAAAACATGTTTACATGGCAATTGAAATTGGCTATATGTAAATCCCATAAATCTAGGAATTGCAATTGAAATTGGCAATTGAGCAAAAGCTCTACCATTTTGTATAAGGTTCATTACTAGCAGATCAACTGATGTGATGAGATTATGACAATTTGGATCCTAGTTTTTCAGTGGAAATTAAATGGTTATATGCTTATGAACCATGGGTAATTAATTTTCTTGAAAAAGGTTAATTATCGAAAATACTAAAATTGAATTTTGTAATTCTTTTGAATGTATAATTGCAACATTTAACCGTAAACAAATTTTAGTCTTTGATCAAGAAATTGCTCCATTCGCTTTCAAACAAATGTTTAATCGAGAATAATTTACTGAAAAGACAAACGAAGTCTCTTTTCCATGGGAGAAGCATTAGACTCAATCCTATTCCTTTTCATGAATGAGAAAGGTATAATAGGAACGTTTTGAATTGTCTAAATTCTAATGTAACTCATAGCAATGAATTGCACGTCATATTTTCCATAAAGATTTCATTACCTTCATTAGGTGAATGAATCCTTTTGTAACAAACATGAATGTTGGTTAACTGGAAAACATGTATATGAGTTACTAAATTAGAAGCTAGACTAATTACCGCGAAAATTGGTAAAAGGAAAACTAGCTTAATTTATCTAGTTGGTTTACTTTAGCCTTTAAAAGTACTACATACCAGTATGGGGATGGTAGGCCTGTTGAGGAAGAAATTGCATACCCAATTTTTCAAGTTAATAACATTGATGGATAACCCATCATTCACATAGTAGAATACACCTTTTAGTACCTTAGTAATGATTACGTATGGTTCTTCAAAGGTGTAGGAAAGTAAAAAGCAAGCAAGTTGTTTTCACTGGTTATGCAACACTTACAATGTTGTCAGATTCAGTGGGAGCATTTGTGTTGCAATACTGAATAAGAAGTTGTTTTAATGATTTCTAATTCAGTGGGAGCTACAAGCCTTATTTCCTGTGTAGTAACTCAGATTATCTTCAAAGATAATTACTTTCCAATTGTAGGCACTTATGTTTTTTAAGGATTGTCATGTGCGTTTCCTTACAAATCAATATAGTCCTATATCTACTAGTTATACCTATGACACAAATCATATTAATAAAATAAACGAACGTGTATCGTGTTGTTTATCTGCTACATGATGTTGTTCCATGCACAAGTGGGAGAAATCTTATTGTGTGCAAGGTACAACACATATTAATATGATTTAAAAGGATTCTCTTGACTGTAAAGTAAGAGAATAACGTTCTAATAGGAAGTATAGATTTAAATATGTATGATTGCCCTATTAAGAACATGTGTCAAGATGATAACAAAGACTACTTTATTTTAAATATTTATGTCATTCAATATTTAAGAAACACTTGTAGTTACAATTTATGTTACGTGAGAACGTGAACTAGATTGTAGCCCAGGTAAAAATATCCATGCGTCGTGAGAACGAGCATGGATGATTCTCAGATTTCTTACATGGAACAATTCATGGAATGACATAATTAAATGAAGTAATCTAATACTACTTTGAATTTGAGTATTCGTTGAATGACTTAAATATATGTAGTAATTATTAATTTGAAATATTAATTGAAACCTGAGGTGGTGTTCATAATTACTTTAATTATAAATGTTTATGATTTTGTAAAGTCACAAACATAAAGTCTTTTAAAGACTTACAATATAAAGTAAGACGTTAACTTGCTATGTTTTAAGACATTTGCATGAAGTCAATGAGTTGATCAATGACTTATAACGTATAGTGGGATTATAACTGGTATGTCTTTTGACTTGGTCAAGAATATTTATGTTATAATGCATGCAATTGATTTGGTAATTCTATTGTACCATTAAGTTTTACTTTGTTGGTAAATAGGATAAACCAAAAGGTAGATGGTTATCTTAAATATTGTTAGATTAATCTTACAATATTAATTCTAAGGAAATACCATAATTTTATGGTATGTTCAGTTAGAAGAATCAAAATTTATTGGTATTGTTTGATTCAAGATAACTATAGTTTCTTCCAAAAGTTATCAAGGTTAGTAGATTGAGTATAGATTGAATATACTCAATAAGACTCCAACCTAGAAGATTGATAAGACACCATTTGTTTATGGAATGTGATGAATCACATTAAGTCTTATAAATTAAGTTCTGAATTTTGTTAAACTACTTATAGAGTGAGTTGTAATAAACTAATGTTAGGAACTGTCAATGTTTTTTGTAATATCTCAAAAGAGAACAATGTATTGTTGCTCTACTTGATAAACTATTTAAAGGTAATCTTTAAATTGTTAAAGGCAAGTGGGAGTTTTGTTTAGATCTTGAAAGATTGAATTACAAAATACATAATCTTCTAAAATGCACTAGCAAATATCATGATGAGGCTAAACATGAAAATGATAGACCTTAATATGATGGAATTGTCATTCATAGATCCGTAAGGATATTTAATATGCTGAGGAATATGAGTTACAGGATCATGGTAAGCCTGTTAATCATAATGATAAATTTACCAAATGTTGAATTGTGGTAAATCAATCATACTATGAATGTTGAGATGCTGTCCATAAAGATAATCAACTTTAGATACTTGGTTTATCTTAGTAATGAATATGAGTTTTTTCAAAAGATGGAAACCCTAGTGGTTTAAATCTTTGTGTAGAAATCATATGGACAATATTGTACACATATTTAATGCATGTCTAGTGATAATAATATTAATCATATTTAAGCAATTAACTATGATTGAATATTCTTTTCTAGATACATTAAATAAAAATATAAAGATTATAATTGTCATACTTAGTTTCATTGATATGAAATTTTGACAATGAATATCAAAACTCTTTGTTGTGGAATTACTTTTGCGAGGACGATAAGTAATACAAAGTAGTTTTTATGAATTCAAATAATCTTTGAATATGTACAGACTGCAATAATTCATGAAGGGATATATGCATGCATCAAGGAGATGATTCTTATTTTTAATATTAAATCCATGAGAGATTTAATAATTAAAATAAGATAGCTCATAAGTATTCCTGAAAGCTAGTGGGAGTATTATTTTAAATCTTATAAGTTGTATGGGCAACTACATTCCACCTAAATTAAGTTTTAATTGGGAATGAAACTTTGTTTGTAAGATTTGGAAATAAGACATACAACCTTGGAATATATGTTTATTACTATAAACATATGTGGTAAATCAATGAGTCTAATAGAACATGATGGATATATAATGAGATCTTAAAGTCTAACTTGAAGATTCATCATGAACATCATGTTGTAAGATTGTTGTGTCATGCTTGATTACAAGATGATTTGACAACATTGAAAGTTGTTAGTGAAATAAATATTTTAAAAGGAATATGTTTGGATTTAGAATCACATTCCACAGTCTGGAGATGCTCCAAGATTCTATGGATGAAAATATGGCAATTGTTTCATAATTGTCATTGCCAACAAACTTGAGTTTTGGTAGGCACCAACATTACACTATAACTGTTCATAGTTTACGGATGTTTAAAGAGCATATTGTTGTATACAATGATGCTAGTATAATTGAGATGACACTCAATTCTAGTCATGGTATTCTTGATGATGACCATGTTGACTAGTTATGCTCAACTAAGAGCATAGTTGCATTATACATTAAAGAATAAAGAATACTTTAAAACTTTAAAGTTTTGAGAATTTGATGCGCTCCCGAACAGTCAAGGTTTATCACACAAGCCGGCCACTTGTGAATGGCAGACCGTAACAACCTTAAAACGGCTCAGGAACGAAATCAATGAAGATCTGAGGAGTATAGAGTCTCCCCGGGTCGTTATGTCCCAGCGAGCTATGCAATGGATCAATCAACGTATAGTGATCGAGAAATTTGAACGAAAAAGAGATTATGAATTGATGATTATAACTACAGAAATATCAAACAAATACAAAGGCTTAAATTCAAATTGGGGGAGATTAAAAAGATAAAATCTATTAAATAAAAGCTATCACTATAATTAAAATGATATTTTTGTTTTTATGTTTTTACGGCCTGAAATTAAAAACTACGACGACGTATACAAATTAAAAGTGAAACTTATACAATATAAATCCTAAAAATATGAAAATGATATTTTTACAATCCTAATGATGAAATAAAATTTATAGAAAAAGAAAATTATTTTTATAACTAAATATCTAATTAAAAACTATTTTTAACTATTTAATAATAGCCTAAAATACAATAAAATAGGAAATAAAGCTAGAAAAATAAAATTAAGACTTAGAAAAATCTAAAATATCAAAAGAGAATTTTCAAAACTATTTTTGTATTTTTCTGATAATTTTTCTATTTTCTAGGAATTTTAAACTATTAAAAACTAATTAAATTACTAAAAATTACAAAATAAACTATGAAAAATCTGGAAAATTACTTTTTTTACTTTTTATATTTATCTAAACCTAAGAAAAATGAAAACTTAATTTTTTGAACCTTTTCTGAATTTTTTGTATTAAAAGCTAATTAAAAATGCTTAAAAACTAATTTAAATTAAGAAAAATAGCAAATCAACTTAGAAAAATCTGAAAATTTCAGGAAAACTCTAAAATTATATTGGGAATCTGAGAAAAATGGAAAAACAGGCACTTATGTGTGGAATTATGGAACTGAAGACCAAGGGCTTATTGAAATAAGCACTTTGATAAGCAAATGAAATCCAAAGGCTACCAAACTGATAAAGAAGCTATAATAAGCTAAATGTACCCTAATGCAACTAAAAACAACAAGTTCTAACCACTGGATTACAAGTCTAACAGATTTGATATAATTGAACTTATAAGCCAAAACAGATTCTGAGCTAGCTACTTTAAGCACAAAAATAAGCAACACAATAAGCTATAAGTGAAAACTACCAATTGTAAACTAAAGTAGACCTGGGTGAGAGTGCCTAAACCAAAATTCAGATCATGAGAAGCTCTTATGAGCCCTGTGCATAAGCTGCACAATCTGAGAAAAAGCTCAGTGTACTGAGCTCAGTGGAGCAGGGGACTTAGGTCCAAGTTCACAAGCTTGTTTGAAGCTTATAGAAAAATGACAAAAATCCACAAAAATGCAGATAAGTAAGGATACCAGTTGAACTTTTAAGAATGCCAAGTCTCACTTGTTAAGACCCAAAGATGAGATCATAAAAAATCCTTCCAACTGAGCCCAAAACAGGTTTTGCTATTTTGACTTTTGAAGAAATTGAGAAACTTTGACTTAGATGAACTTTGATTCCATTTTTTTTCACTGAGATTGATGTTAAATGATGTAATAAGTATAATGCAAGCAATGTTAATGATTTCTAAACACAAATCACTGATCTGCTAATCCTAAAACTCCAACAGTAAGCAGTAAGACTGATTTAAGTAAAATGTTGACTTTTGTGGTGTTGCAACCCCAAACTAAGAATGAAATGTGCTTAAATGAGCTTAAGACACATGAAACAACAAGAAGCAATCACTGAACAAGTCTTTAAGACAGATAGATCAGTAAATCCAAACACCTATTTATCAACTGTTATGCAATAAAAAATGATCAAAACACTGATCCAACTGATATTAATGATCAAACCAAGTCTGATTATCCTAAATACAGCTATTTGAACAGATTTGCACCAGTTTTAACTCCAAATAAAAATAATGCAAAGAAACTTTAAAATTCACTTACAAAGGGTCCTAGCCACTATGGCTTGAAACAGTTAACCAGAGTACCACTAACCTATCTAATTTCCTACCCTAGCTCAATATCAACCCAATTCCATAGCTGCTTCACCCATTGACCCAAACTATGCCAATTATGCTCCTGTTTGACTTTCTTTGACCAGTATCCAACTATGCTTAAAACTTGAATGTGAGCTTGTGAAAAGCTGTAATAAGCTTATACAAGCTTATTTGAGCTTTGAAATAAACCACCAAACACTTGTACTTAAGGTTTTGAAGTTGCAGATTAAGACAGTGAGCTTGAAACTTGCATTATAAATAGAAACTGAAATTGATGCTTGAAAGTAGTCTTAATACACTTAAACACTGTAAATGGATACAATTTAACAAAAGATTACAAGTTTTACACTAAGTTAAAGCTTTTTAATAAAAAACGACATTAAAGTTAAAATAAAAACTAGTAGTATATTCTTCTTGCTTCTCTCTTGCTTCTTTTATATCCCAATCTCTTTGTCTCTCTCTTCTGAGTGGATCCCAGCAACAATATGAGCCCTTGGATGAGTTGGGATCAATCTTGGCCCTTTATGCATTTTTGGCGCCAATTTCTGGTTTTGATATCAGGGACAGGAAAGAAAATGCATTAAATGCATTGGGATGGGTAGGTGAGGTGGGGGAGACAATATGTGAGGTAGGGGTGGCTGGTGAAGCTTGAGGAGGGGGGTTGCAGACAATCCTGTCGGGGAAGACAGGATCATAGGGGGGCGGGTTTGTTTATTTTAAAACGTGGGTTTGGGTTGTCGGGTTGGGTACTTGACCGGGTAAAAGATTGGGCCAGGGTGTTTAGGTTTTGGGCTTAGGATAATAATAGGTCCGTTTGGTTTGTGAAATTAATAACACAAGGACCACTTTTGCACTTTCTCAAAACCAAAGGACCAATTCTGTAAATTATGAAGAGTAGTACAAGGACTAGTTTTGCCATTCTCTAATAATCCAAGGGTTAATTTTGACCTTTTTAAAATTCCAAGGATTAATTTTGAACATTTTTGGATTTTCAGGGACTAAACTGCAATTTCTCAAATATTTTTGGATTTTCCACCAAAGGACTAAATATGACAATTTATGATTCCAAAAGGACCTTTGGTGACTTTTCTTTTAAAATAAATGCCTAGGGACTGATTTTGCCATTTTCGAAAGTGGGGGCTGAAACGCCAATTATGCAAACTTAACTCGTTTTTCATCTGATTTTGAACATTTTGCATCTGAAACATATAAAATGCATTTTTGTGATATTTTCAGTATTTTGATGCATTTCTGAGCAATTTTAAACGTTTTGCAGTTCCGATTTGACTAAAAATGATGAGTATTTACACACTCATCAATGATTGTCATAAAAGGGTGGTTCAGGTTATCACGCACCTTATGGAATGATATGACAATATCAAGATATGTGTAAACATATACAAGAAATTCACTTATTGAATTCTTGAAATAAGTATTCTCAAAATTCCTATAGATCAAAGTTAATTGAAATTATGCCTTGTCAACAAGTATGATTATCATGACTTGAGGAAAAATTCATTAACTAAGAATTATCATGCATTGATCTATTTAGTATTTGGATAAAGGATGTTAAACAATTATTATTTATAATGAATTAAAGTACGGTATACGTTTAATTTCATTTATAATATTGTGTCCTATATTTGCATGTTTAAATCCATGAATAACTTAAGTTATTCTAAATAGTCCGTTGTCAATCAATAACATGGGAATGATATTGAATTAAGACAAATCTGAGTATTATTTAGAATATACTTGAAAGTATATTGATGCGTAGCATGACTAATTTCAGATGATATTCAATGAATTGAGTATAGGACTTATCCCACCCGCATGATGATACTTTATGGATCTTTGTCATTAAGTATATCATGGATATTTATCCTCTGACTTGAGATACAAGAGATATGTCATGGATGTAGTGCATTTTTGTGAAGCAATCTAACGCTACACGTAACCGGTAGTTATAAGGGTTGTTTTCGAAGTGTGCGAAATTTATGAATCCTGCTTGTAGTCAAATGGGATTTGTTTCCTTCAAATTTATTTTGAAGTATAATACTACTGGGCCCCTCGTAGGATTGTTAAGATGTTTGTATGGCCATACCCAAGGTCTTCGGTTAAGAAGAATTGGTAATCTTAATAAATCATAAAGCGAGAAACAGAATAGTTAAGAAATGAGTGAGATCCATATTCTTATTAACATGGTATTAGAAACAAAAGGATGAATATGATGATGAATCATCAAACTTGGTTTTTCTCCGAAAACCATACACGAGTTGTACCGGGGGCATTGGCGTGTTGCTAGACGCTAACCAATGTCATTTCACGTTTGTAAACATATCCAAGTGGGAGCCGTTGGAAATGTATATATTTACAAACATGTGAATGTCCGGATTCGAACTCGTGACCACGTGATTGCACACATTAGCGAATGAGAATTAAAGTTAATAATTAATGTTTATGTTTACGATTAATTATTACACATTAAGTCCGGTTAACGATCGTTAAGTATTTAACGGAAAAATGACTAACGACCGTTAAATGGAAAGAGAAAGGACTAGAAATGGAAAACTTGGAAAGTTATGGATTGGGCTTTGGGCTTTCATTGGTGGCCGGCCATAGGGCTTATACAAAGCCTAATTCACAAACTTGTTCCCTAAGTTTACCTACTAGTATATAAGGAGGGGTAGGTTCTAGAGTTTCATACACTTGTGCATTGAATTAACCCTAGATCTCTCCTCTCCTCTCTCTAGTCCAATATTCGGCCGAACACCCCAATTGTAAGGGAGTTTGGTTTCGTTTTTCTTAAACGAGGACTTGTGTTAGATCTAGCAATCGCTTGATTCGTTTGGTTAATTCGTGTGTACAAGAACGTGGTTGTAAGACATTATTCTTACACCAATAAGTACTTCTTTGTTTTGCTTTGCTCGAGGGTTGTTTTGCTTTGCTCGAGGGATTTGACATTCGCAAGAGGTACGTTACGCATACTTTCAGTTAATTAATTTATTTGTTATGATCTTAAGTCTTCCGCTGTGTACTCTTGATGTCTTTATGTTTTATTGTATTTTATATATCATAAACTTAACAGTTAGGAACTTCTGTGCTAAAACACGGACATGATATAGGCCTGTATGACAAAATTTTCACCCTGCAGGAATCAAACTTGGGTCCCCACTGTAGAATCCCATGTCTATTAGGGTTTGAGAAGTTTTTTAAGGAGCTACTATACTGACATAGTAATTATTATACTTGGGACATTTTTGTATATTCATATGTAGTTATGAGGTATATATAGCCGCATAGTTACTAACATTCTTCATGCTACATTTGCAGCCATGGCTTCGCACTGATTCTGTTGCAGGGATGGATAAGCTAGAATTGCTCCAGATCAATTTTGTGCGACTATATCCATGGAAAAAAGATTTTGCAAGAAACTTGAGATGGCTTTGCCTGCAAGGATTTCATAGCATTGAAGTATACAAACCCTTAGATATGCATAACATGGTTGCTTTAGATATGAGTTATAGCCGGCTGATAGATTTCACACTGCCCCAGGTAGGGAATCTGACATCCGCCTGTTTTTGTTGCTTTACCTTCTCTTTTCCTGGTCATCTTTATGCATGTGTGACTGTGTGCAATGCTAAATATATCTTCTTTTTTTCTTTCTATTATTACATCTGCAGCAGAAACTTCCGTCGCTCAAGATTATAAATCTTAAAAGCTCTCTGTATCTAAAAGAAATCAATAATCTATTCGCAGTCCCTAATCTTGAGACCTTGATTCTTTGGAATTGTTCCAATTTGGTTCGTGTCTGCGAATCCCTTGGAGACCTATGGAACCTTTCTCTATTGAACATGACAGGTTGTCGAAGCCTGCAACATTCAGTTTCTTTGCCACACTCATTAGAGTGTATATTCTTCAAGGACTGCTCTCTTGAGTGTACCGATGACTTTCCACTTAGTTTTAGTGATCAGTTATCTTTGCAATATCTGAATCTAGGAAATAGTCTGTTTAAACAGCTACCTAGTTACAACCATCTTAAAAATCTTCGGGTCCTTGACTTGAGCTTGTGCTCAAGGCTCAAATCTCTTGTGTCTCTCCCTAGTAACCTTGCTGAATTGTATGTATATTATTGTAAGTCACTAGAAAAGGTAACCTTCCAATCCCATCGATTCACATTGCAAGAGTTAGGCTATGAAGGGTGTGTTAATTTGTCAGAAATTGAAGGCTTTATTAAATTGGTTCCAGTAGCCAAACTCAATGAAACCGATTTGGGACATATGAAGTGGCTAAAGGAATATCACAATCATCACCTGTGTTTGGCTGGTGATGATGAGCTCATGAAAGGAAGAAGTTGTCAAATCCAGGTTTGTAGTTCCATTATCAAACAAACAGATTAATTCATCGACTATCGAGATACCACATTCTAACTTACTAATACGAGTAACTGAACCATTTTGCTTGAATGCTGCAGATGTTGTATGAATTCAATATCATGAGCACATCTCTACCAGACATAAATGTTCCAGAAATGATGCCTGAGTATATATTAAAAACACCATCAACATCTTTATCCTTTAAGGTGCCGGAGTGTCCCAGAAAAACGAGGCTCATAGGAATAAATGTAACTTTCAGATATAAAATATCAGGTGATGATTGGATATGGTTTGCTAAAATTAAGACAACGAATCATGTTGAATTGATATACAACCCCAAAGTCTTCGGCAAGCCTGAACCTGGTAAAGTTGCTATATGGTTAAGCTATTGGCCAATTGGAAACAAACTAAATGCTCATGATATAGTTAATGTGTCTATTATCGTGATGAACGGATTGGAGATACAAGAGTGTGGTGCAAGCCTTGTGTACACCAATGATGAAGTAGCAAATGAAATCTTTATAAAGAATAATGGCTTGGTAGAAACTGATGGAGGAAATTTATTAGGATTTAAACTAAGTACAGGTGCATACTATCTTTGCCGGCGTGATTTCTTTCAGTTAATGGAGCTTGGCAGACTGACTCCTGGTTGGCTTCGCACTTTAGTTAGTGCCATTGACGACACAGGTAAGTCCTTTTTGTCAAACTACATCTGGGTGTTTTGAGATTAATTTAAGTGGCAAATAGAGAAAGTTACTTTAATCACACAATGTTACAGAGGTACGCGGATGGAGAAAGACGGGTAGACCTAATCAGTCATATCAATCATTTACAGAATTGAAGACAGTTAAATGCATTACCTACGGTCCTCAATTGGTAAATTAGCTAATGATATATCTTTAAGTACCGCACTATTTTACTACGTGAATAAGATAAACGGGGTAAACTACTAAACTGTAAATATATTAAAGCACATTGTACAAAAGGATAAAAGCATCCACAATGCATTGTCACATTAATTAACATCTAATGTCGTTATACAGTTAAGCTATAATAATCTCTGCAATGCATTTTACTTTTAAAATTTAATTTTTAATAAAATGAAAACAATTTGGTTGTTCGGTGTAAAGTTAAATGGAAGGTAAAGGTGATATACTTAAAAGCTCCATTCAATATAGTACTGTATAATTTAAGGCAATTAATTTGTAATCTATTGAATAACATTTCATCAATCTCTTGTACATTTTCCTAGATATAATAATATTTTTATGGGAAAGCTTGTAATGATTAGAATGCATATTTTATACTGTAAAGAGTGATTAAAAAAAAAAAAAAAAAAAAAAAAAAGATCGATCAAATCATTTTTATTAGTGACTAGATGAATATTCACGTAAAGCGACGACGGTGTATAACGGCAAATAATTATATTAACGAACTTGTGATTCTAATTTAACCTTTGATCATGCAACCATTTGTTTTTTCTTTTTCTTTTGCTTATTTTATTTTAACAAATTGATGAAACCGGTTGCAACCATATGTTCCTAGACGAATACCCACTCAAACAACATTTTGTAAGCCAACTGATAATAGAAATATATGATGTTAATATTATATTGCAAGGCTTAATTTTGTTGTCATATTATGTTTTTAAATTTTAATTCTTTATCGCTCAAAAAGTTGCAAAGCGTGTGTTTGTAATCTAAATTCATTGTCAAAGATGACACTATTAATAAAGGGTAAGATTAATTTAAGTTATTTGTATTAAAAAGGTCTCAGAAGTTTCTACTAATAAAATGTCTCCATTACATTATTATGTAAGTTAATCATTTTAAGGGGTATTTTGAGGAATCAACTTTGCTCATTTTTTAAAAATCATAGGTTTTCAAGAATAGACAAATTTTGTTTTATAAATAGTAGAGATTAGTTGAAGAAGTTAACGGCTAACAGGAAAAGTTAAAACTAGTTAACCAATAATTATTTGGTAGAAGTATCATAAGTTGCTGCACCAATTGTACAATATCAATCTGGATAGGGTACAATATCAATCTGCATAGTTAACCAATAATTTTGTTTGAGTCGCACACCTACTTGAGCAGTGCGGGAGACATATATTAACAGTTTACGAATTTTTTTACTTTCTAAAATTCCTATTCTTATGCATGTTCCATATGGTCCTTTAAGTTACTAATAAATGTGTATGCAAAATGATAGTTAGGCTTAAAAGATAAGTTCACCAGACCATCATAATTATAAAGGCGATTATCTTTTACTTGACTTTAATCCGATTTTAGTTAGTGTAATAATCTTTTTGCAGAAAGAAAGAAAGTGTGTTAAATATCGACTATCGAGTTTTGCTAATATGGCACTTTTATAAATGTGAAACTCAAACAGGAGGATATTTACAAGATTGCAGAGATGTCCAAATCATCAATTGTTGACAAGATTGCAGAGATGTCCAAATCATCATTTGTTGACAAGATTGCAGAGATGTCCACATCATCATTTGTTGATAAAAGTGTGGAGTACACATCAAGCACAGGCAAGGTGAAAAGTAAATTGTGGACTAAATCTGAATCGAGTGATGCACCTACTAAGGCTACTAGTAAATTGCTAAAGCCTTTGTGTGTAGGAATTTCACTTTCTTTATCTCTACAAGGCTACTAGTAAATTGCTAAAGCCTTTGGAAAATATGAATTAGAAGCAGTTTCCTTTTAGGGTGATTAAATGTTGAAAGGAAATAGCTTGAGTGGGTTGTAATAGAGTCCTTGCCTCTTTTAAGATTGCGGGTCTTGAGAGTCTCAAAGTTTACAGTCTCTCTTTTGTTGCATTTTAAAACGGTTTTGAAGATGGCCACTAGTGCTATTTATGATCCAAGTGGTAAATTGGAACCCAGTTTAAACATTGTTTTTGGGGATAGTGTATGGCATATAAGACTTGCAACTTGTGTCGACAGTCAAGCATAGATCTCCCTTCATCATCTTACTAAAAAAACTTCTTCCATCATCATACAGGCACAATTAGGCGGACTTTTACATAATAGAATGCAGCGAAATCTTTGCTCTGTTTTGTTATTCTACGTGATTAAAAGTTTAGAGAAAAGGTTAATTCGGGTATTAGAAACTGTGTTGACCATTCAGCTTGTCTAAATCCTTTAATTCAGGGCACAGCGGATCGTCCAATTTCTTCTTATTCATCAGGAGCAAAGTTTTATCGTAGGAGAGATCACGTTCACTTGATCTTCAGAATGTTCAAAAATGATAAATTCGATTTATATCTTAGTAACGCATTATTTAGAGCAGGACTTCGGTGTTGTTATGGAGATCCTGCTAAAGAATCAGGGGCTTCAGTTATTGTATTGGAGGAGAATTTTGCAACTTACAGGGAGAAACTTGATGATCTAGTGGAGTGCCTAAAGGAAAGAAGGAATTCCAATCATTTTGTTTTACCGGTGTTTTATCATATTGAACCCTCATATATCATATCACATGGCAAAGATTTGATGTTGCGGAGTTTCCAAGGATCTCTGCAATACTTGAGAAAGGTGGATCAGTGGCATGCAGCCCTCATGGAGGTTGCTACTTTACCCGGCATCAGTTTTTCCAGGTAGCTTTATCTATTCCTGCTTATTGATTAATTAATGAGAAATACATTATAAATTGACACGAAGTACTTCCACATTCCAAGAAACGCTTGTTAAAGTATATCCCTCTTTCAGATGGTCCAGGAATGACGATGACATGGCTGGTATCAGAGAGATTGTTAGTATTGTGAAACATGCACTCCGTCCCAGCTCTGTTGGTAGCCCATCCCATCCAACCTAAACAAACAGTCGAGCTGATTAAATAAAATGAGTTTGCAGAGGCGCTGATGACATTTAATATTCTATCTTTCAACATGTTATTCGTAACAGAGTTATCGGCCACATATAAGAATGAGGAATAAAGTTTGTTAAAGCTAACAAACCTTCCGAGGACAAGTTAGGTTGACAGAAAGAACAATTTAGCTGAGCTGTAAAATAATCCAGGTTCGGAAACATTGGTGTGGCCAGATTCTGTAAACATGTATTGAACTTTGTTTAAATTGAATATAAATTTTGTTTGTGTTAATAGATGTATATGTGCCACTTTATTTGTTTCACGATTTCATACATTTGAACAAAAATATTACCATCATTCCTTGCTTTCTGTATTATAGTGTGTAATCCGGTGCGTTTGAGTACGTGTTTGGGCTCGTCAGTGAAAGAGAATGTTTGGTTTAGAGGTATTGTTTAAAATTGACTTGCAGCCCACAGAACAAGCTACTGTCTCTCCAAATCAGGCTAGAAAGCCGATTTCAGAATTCTTTTATCGGTCACTTGTTAAGTTCTTCTGCGCTTGTGATTCCTATACGATCGAACTCACCGCAACTTTCCTCTTAATCAACAAGGCTTTCACTAAGCCTTTATTGCTTTCTTTCCATTCAATTCTGTTCAAGTAAATGTTCGGCAGGTGGATAAACAAAAGGTGCTTATTTCAAGATTTTGTATAAACCAAGAAAGCAAATAAATAATCGCCACCGAACTAGGCCGTAACTAATTGCCGTCCAGTTTTTTAAGGGCTGAGACCTAAAGACAATTGGTAATAAATTTTAAGGCAAACAAAAACAGAAGAAAATTACATACAAAAGCTAATCATCATTAAGGTTAAATACTCAAGTTACATAGCATAATAACAATATGCAGCAGATCCACGACCAATTGACCAACACCCTTATTAACATCAAAACAAAAACAAACCAAGAAAAAAAAAAAAAAAAAAAAAAAAACATAGATAATCTAGTACAAGACTACCTACATGCTATGAATACATAAAAACAACATAGCAACCATAACACAACAACAAAGTGCTTTTAGCCAGTAGATCTGCATCATATCCACCCATCACATATAGTAAACTAGTGATGATGATGGTGTGGTGCATGTGGCTTATGTGGTGGTGGAGGATGGTGCACAACTGGTGGAGGAGGGTGGTGCACCACAGGTGGAGGAGGGTGGTGGACGACTGGTGGTGGTGGAGGGTGGTGGACCACGTGGACTACAGGTGGTGGAGGGTGGTGGTGAACCACTGGTGGTGGGTGGTGAGGATGGTGGTGGTGAGGTGGTGATCTTGGCATGGTGGTTTTTTTTTGTTGATCAAAAGTGTTTGAAGTGTTGTGTTTTGTGGTGGTAGTTTGGTAGAAATATATATATAGAAGTCAATGGCATGAAAACGTGTATATGAGTCGGTGTTAGGTACGTTAGCCACGAATTTTATAGGGTTGGGTTATTTAGACGGCGGCTATTTTTTTTTAGATAAACCCTTTCTAGTTTTTAGGGGTATTTTTTGTCATTTTTTTTTTTTTTTTTAATAGAAATAAGTGTGTATAATAAGTGTGTGTATAATAATGTATTGTACATGCATAATGTTTTGTATACTTTTGTTTAATAATGTTTTGTATATGTATAATTATTTTGTTTGTATAATAGCACGTTAAATATTACCACATTAAATAACTGCAACAACAACAGTTATTATTAAATTAAACGTCAACGTTAACATATTATTTAAATACAACAACATCTACTACATATGAAGATTATTCATCTCGTTTAAAAGATCATGGAGCCTTGCAGACCGACCGACAAGCGGATCCTCGTGATTCCTTGCCAATTCTAACTCCATCTCCAGCGTCTTTATTCTTGTCTTCAACAACTTGATCTCATTATCTTTAGCAACGCAGTTTGAGCATTGCGTTGAAGATGAGGCTCGACTAAAGTACCGTCTTTCAAATTCATCTTTCCAACTAAAGTATCGACACCCATAGTATCTGACTCTACTGTTTACATGTTAAGAAAATTATAAGAAATGTATTTTTAACAAACAAATTATTTACATAAAACCCCTAAGCAAACGTATGATTATTTACCACTGAAAGAGGACATGCATAATACGGTCGGCCCGAAAAGGATTTCGTGGATTTTCGTTCTATAATAAATCCTCTATTACGTCGACACCAGAAAGGATTTCCTTGACCCACCTGACAAAAGAATTTGCATAAATCAATAATCAATCATTTACAACATAAAACACGTATCATTTACAATGTTATTATTAATTTAAATATAAACAGTAATCAATCATTTACAACATAAATCAGTAATCAATCACTATGTTTACAACATAAATCATTAATCAATTATTTACAACATAAATCAAGAATCGCCACTATGTTTATAATTATTTACAACATGAATCATTCACAATGTTTATAATTATTTACAACATGAATCATTAATCATTTACAATGTTTTGTATGTATATATTATTTACTAATTTGGTAGTCGATGCCTATATAATGATTCCCACGGGATGCGGCTTGGATTTGTGCCTCCTCCATTGTGGGTGGAGATGCGGAAGTGACAATGTTCGCCTAGCCGAACAATGTAATGACCTAGTTCGTCCCCCACACGGGCTATCACAAGGGGGTCAGTTCTTTGTGAGAAGTCTGGACCACTAAGAAGCGGAAAACACATATTCCAACCCCGCCAAGATATAAATGCAACGGGTCATCTAATCAGTTCTGCAATAACCAACCTCGTGTTTGGCATTTTCATGTAGCGATCAGTCGGTGCATTTCCATGTCCGGACCAGTCTATTGTACGGCGAAACATGTGTTTCACTTGTATAATGTGGAATCTGTGGCAATCTAACTTGGTTGCAATCTGGTATTGTGCAATCTGATCTGTGCACTTGTGTGCAATCTGCACTTGGACAAAAAAAATTTCAAAAAAGGCGATGACGATTGGTTTTATAACCGAAAGGATGGCAAAGTGATATTTTTATCACTTTGCAACCTTCATATCTGAGCCTAACACTTTTCTATCAATTGTGCAAATGGTTTTCTAAATCGGCGATGATGATTACGTGTTAATCTGAGCCTTTGTGCAATCTGCTTGTGTGCTAATGCAATCTGCTTGTGTGCTTATGCACTTGGACAAAAAAAAACTTGGCGATGATGATTAGTATAATCTGAGCCTGTGTGCAATCTGCTTGTGTGCTAATGCACTTGGACAAAAAAAAACTTGGGGAGTGCTTACTGCTTGTGTGCTTATGCACTTGGACAAAAAAACCTTTGGGGAGTGCTTACTGCTTTTGTGTTTATGCATTTGGACAAAACAAAATTCTTGTGTGCTTTTGCACTTGGACAAAAAAAAATACTTTGGGACAAAAAAAAACTTTGTGCAATCCTTGGGACACAAAAAAAAACAGCAAAAAAAAAAAAAAAAAAAAAAAGGGACAAAAACTGCAAAAGTATCCCTCCCACTAGAGAGGGTTTGCAATCCATGAGCATAGACCCCGTTCCAATAGTACAACCCATTTTATATGGTGTCCAAGTTCATCTGTCCTACCTTACTTGGTTAAGTCATTTATTTTTCTTGTTCACATTAAAAAGAAACGGATAAGCTAGATAATAGGTGTGACCGTTTGATGGTTTTTAATTCCTTTTTAGCATTAGATCAGTTTTTCTCTTTACTTCATCATCAAACGAACATAGAAAAACCACTAACTTCATAACTTTGAGTTTCCCATTACACTTTGTCTTAACACGGAGCTTTTTTATATTTTTTCATAGAGATTTACATAAATCATGTTTAGTATATCATTTGGTTTTGTTTTGTTAATTTTGATTTTTCTGCATCTCCTTTGTTTATCTCTTTGCACCCTAAAAGGGTACAAAAATTCACCATTGATCCACTATAATGATATATAATCATTTTTAACACATTTTTCCTAAAATAGTCATGCTCAATTGCTCGCCTCTTTTCTTTTTGTGACATGTGTCTCTCGCAAATACACCCTTATGCTTTATTAATTATATTTTTTAAATTTACTTGTATCTTATGTTTAATAGTATTACCTTATGTTTATTTACTTGTACATTAATTATCCACCTCGTGTTTTATCCTACCACCTACCTTTCCTCACTCACTAAGATCCACAAATCAACCGGATGAGCTTGCAGCTTCGAATTACTAAAGGAAAAGATAAGTTACTAGGAAAAGAAAAGTTACTATAAGAAATAGACTACAAAATAATAGTGAATAACTTGTAAAAAATGATATCTCCCTTACCATCTTCAGATTCCTTCACATCAAAAATTCCGACCGAGGTTTTCAATATACCCACCATCACTATCATCTCCCAGCCACCAGCATCATTATCAAAAGTCACAAGATCATTGTAAAAAGACACCACAAGATCCGGCCAACACCCATCGTCAAAGATCTTTAAAGATCCAGCCAGATTTATCGTTTGTGAAGATCCGACTAGATTTATCGTTTGTAAAAAGACACCACAAGATTCGACCAACGCCACCAGATCCGACCAAATTTATCTTCAAATATCCGGGCAGATTTTATCGTTTGTGATCTGAGTCGTCGCCGGATTTATCGTCGCTGAAGTCATCTTCGCTGAAGGTGAGACTGGTAAAATTTGAGAACAAATGGGTTGATTTTGTAAATTTAAAAACTACAAAGGGTTGTAAAGATTATTCAAAAAGTGTTCTATACTATTATCACTTGTGGGTTGATATAAATCGAAAAGGGAGATGATTTGTACACTCTCAAAGATGATTGGTACACTCAAATTAATTGTATTTGGACATTTATACCCTTATAGTTACACTTATATTTTTATCCCTCTGAGGGTATAAATGTCCAAACACAATTATTTTGAGTGTACCAACCACTTTTGAGAGTGTACAAATCATCTCCCAATCGAAAAACATCCATTACATGAATCGTTGACTTTTGTTGACGGACCAACAACAACAACGTCGTAATAAAAGAAATATGGTTAGAAGTAGTTGTTTTAATGTGTCAAATGAAATAGGACATGTTGAAAAAATAAAAATGCGGCAAGAATGAGGAGGTTAAGAGTTTTAGATATTTATCTTGCTTTTACGGAGTGAGTTTTGATCTCGGTAATCGCTAACGGTAAGTATTTAAATTACGAAACGTAAATCTGGGTATCATAAAAATATGAAACTTGTAGAAATGATTAAACTTATCAATATGTTTTATTAAGTATATTAAATACGTGATAAGTTTAACGGGTCGCGTAAATGCTGTTAAAACTGAAAAAGTAGGCATAAAACGCTTAAAGCGTAAATCAAAATACCTAAAAAATTAAATGTCGTTTAGACCAAAACGAAAAATTAAGACACGGTTTTGTGAAAACGGTAACTTAGACATATGTTGCAAAAATGACCCGATGAGTGTCAAAATTTAGTGTGATCGTGGACATAGGTTAAGTTTCGAGAATGTAAAATAAAAAAATACGGAAGTGAATAGTTAAAAGACGAGGATTAATGATAACCTAAAAATACGAATTGTTACAGGGGTAAAGTGTGTAAGTTAATTAAATTGTTGTATGGACCAAAAAAATCACATAAACATTGGCATCATGAGTTTGATGGGGTTGTTTTGTCAAATGGATTTGTGTTAAATCAATCGGGCAAGTGTGTATACTTCAAATTTAATGAATTTGATAAATGAGTCATCATTTTCTTATATGTTGATTTTTGGTATAAACCAAAACCAAGTTGATAAAACTAAAAAGTTTTTGTCATCAAATTTTTCTATGAAACATATGGTGGAGGCGGATTTCATAATTGGAATAAGAATTAAACGTGAGAACAACGGTCTTACGATTACACAATCTCACTACATTGATAAAATTCTCAGGAAGTTTAATTGTAAAGGTTTTGTTCCGGTTAGCACTCCCATGGAAGCAAGTATTAAACTAATGCCCCACTTGTGTAAACTTGTTAATCAACTTGAATATTATAGGGCTATTCGATGCTTGATGTATGTTATGACAAGCACAAGACCGGATATTGCTTATGTTGCCGGTAAATTGAGTAGATTTACTGTTGGGAATTAAGCGTAGCAGTACTAACTGTTCTTAGTACTGCCAAGCATATAGACGGAACTGCTAAAGAATACACTAGTGGTACTAACTGAATTAGTACTGCTAGTACATATAGTTTGTTCTGCTAAGATGATATGTATGTGTTTTGTAATTATAGAATAGATTGCATGTATATCTTATATATTTAGATTGATACGAATATTGTATCTAGATAGTTATATTGTAAAGAACTCCTTGAGCTATAAAAGGAGGTCCTAGGGTTAGATGTTTTGTACCTATCTTTTGTTAAGCTTCAAGGTTGTAAACCCTAGTGATAAGTTAAGATCACTCGTATTATTATCAATAATAATATTGAAGTTTTTTTTTAAATCATTGTTCACTGTTTCATTCATCCATATACATCAATAAAATTTGTCTTCTAAAGTGCTAAGTAGTAGATTCTGCATACTACTTGGTATAACCTCAAAGTATCTATAACACAAGTCTCAAAAGTATTAAGATCCTCACAAGTGGTATCAGAGCCTTGGTTTCTGATACTTTGATATAGAAGATACATACCTAATCACTTTGTTTTCCCAATCAAATCCCATGGATATGGAATCCTCACAAAACCATGTTGCTGCTAAGTTACCAGTACTCAAACAGAATGAGTATGACATGTGGAGGCTTAGGATTGAGAAATAGTTTCTGGTGCTGGATTATAATATCTGAGAGATTATAGAGAATGGAGACTCATATCCATCCATCCATCACAACAAACAAAGTGCTTCTAGCCAGTAGATCTGCATCATATCCATCCATTACATCAAGCAAACTAGTGATGCTGATGGTGTGGTGCATGGGGTTTATGTGGTGGAGGAGGATGGTGGACCACAGGTGGAGAAGGGTGGTAGACACAGGTGGAGGTGGGTGGTGCACCACTGGTGGAGGTGGAGGGTGCACCACTGGTGGAGGTGGAGGGTGGTGGACCACGTGGACTACAGGTGGTGGAGGGTGGTGGTGAACCACTGGTGGTGGGTGGTGAGGATGGTGGTGGTGAGGTGGTGATCTTGGCATGTTTTTGTGTTTCTTTTTTGTTGATGGAAAGTGTTTGAAGTGTTGTGTTTTGTGGTGGTAGTTTGGAGAGAAATATATATAAAAGTCAATGAAGTGAAAGCGTGTATATGAGTCGGTGTTAGGTACGTTAGCCACGAATTTTATATGGTGTCCAAGTTCATTTGTTCTACCTTACTCGTTAAGTCACTTATTTTTCTTGCTCGCATTCAAAAGAAACGGATATGGTAATAATAGGTGTGACCGTTTGATGACCTTTAGGCTCTTTTTAGCTTTATTTTTAATGAGTTTCCTGTTACACTTTGTCTTGATCAAATATGAAGGGAAAATATCTTCAGTCTCGGTAATATTAATTGAATTTGAGGAAGCATTAGGTTGGACACAGTAGTATGGGAGATCAACTGACCTATCGATTAGGCGATCGATCGTTCTTTCTGTGGCGATCGATCATTTTTTTTTTGTGTTTCAATTCGATCGTCTACACGATCGACAATCGTCCAAATTTTGTGTTCTTGTTTTGTGAATTTGCAGGTGAACGTTTGATACAAACGTTTAAATTTAGTTTACTTCTTTTTTTCTTTTTTTTTCAATAAACATAATTCATACACTATAAAACTTGTAATGTTTTTTTTAATTTGGTATTATAATGTTAAGTTGTATTTAAATTAATGAAAAGTTATTTTCGTGTACGAAGAATCAAAGTAGAAGACAAACTTTTATTCATTACAGAAACAAATCATAGTACTATATTGAAATAAAAATAAAACTGTGATACATAAAGTAAAACACATAGATTAATCTGATCGATAATCATCGTCGTAAGCAGAATAGTCCGCAAACTTGCCCTCTTCCCACTCACGATACGCTTTGTAAAACCAGTTTTCCCGTGCTTCTTCTTCTTCATTTGCTTCCTGCTCCCTACGAGCTGCTTCCTCCTGTGCTTATTCTTCTTCCATTTCTCTCAATACTTCTTCATCCTAAAGAAGTAGCCGTTGCTCTTCCTCAGTAAGCTGAACAGATTCTCAACCGGTTCCTGAGTAAGCAGAAACAGAATTATATGTGAGGGTTAAGTGTTTTCTTCAGGTGTTTCTTTCTTTTCTTTTCTTTTTTTTTCTTTTTTTTGGAGGGGGGGTTGATTCTTGAACTGTTTTCTTGTGACATTTTTTAGAGAAGTTGTGTGTGAGAGATGTGTTTTTTTGAGAGAATTTGTGTGTGTGAAATGAGGTTTTTTGATGAAAATGTAGTGAATGTATATAGGAAAAAAAGATAGGGTTTGTTTTGAAAAAAATAAAAAGATAGGGTTTTGTTTAAAAAAATGAATGTCACCCTTACCGTGGCAACCAATCGCCTATAAGTCGCCGGAGAGAGAAAGCTTACGTGACGGATAAAATGAGGGTCAATCGGCCCCCTTACTGTGTCCAGCCTTACAAACAGTGTTTCTCCATCTCCATATAACCCATAAAGGCATAAAGCACATAGATAAACTGTAACATCCCAAGTTTTTTACGGTAATGATTTATTATTAATTTATATACTTTAGTTATCTTAAAGGACCTCCCATGAACTAAGTTATACTAAATAGGACTACACTCGCAATTGCTCTTCTATCAAGGACCTAAGTTGTCAAATTGCGAAAGTTTTATGATAACTCTTATACTCTTTCTCGATGTCCAAGTAAGTTAGAAACCAACTCATTCTCTTTCTCTTCTCCCGCTCTCACGTTTCACACACACAATTCTAGAACAAGCTAGGGTTTGATTCAAGATTAATTACTAGTATGGTAGCTGAAACAGTTAAGTACAATGGAATGTGACTGAAATACCACATTAACCTCAAGACCCTTATTATGATGATATATTTGATGACTATAGTTTGACTAGTTCCCAAATAAAGTATGTTAACGCATATGACATTAATCGTTGTGGTCAAATTAGATAGGTGTTTGTTTTATTTTGCATAAGTATGGCATGTCATTTCTTATGCTAGTTTAGGTATTAAGCACTGTAGGCGCGTTTGGTTTACCTTTTTGGGCTGAGGTGTGAGACTCACACATACCTGTTGTACTTAATTGTTTTTTTAGAGTCATAATATTTTACCGGAAGTAACCCTTTTACTCAAAAAAAAAATAAAAAATAAAATAAAATAAAATTAAAAAAAAAAAAAAAAAAAGAAGTATGTAATTTCTGTTTTTATCCTTCTACATTACAGGATGTTTAGGCATGTCCAAATGACCTTGTCCAAATGACCTCATATTAATAGCTTGTACTCATAAAACTTGTTTGAAGTTAATATATATCCATCATTTTCACCGACTCATTTATTAAATAGGTCGTGTTCTGGTCGATGGTTGGTTAAACAGATGACTCGCCAACTCAATTCTATGTTTATTTTATTTTTTTAAATAGTAGTAACTTATAATGTAAGGTTATATGAGTTAAATATGTTAGATTGTCGACCTTCTAACTTAGTTGACACGTTTAACTAATGTAGATGTATAACCCGTTGACTCCTTTAGATAAACAGGTTAAATACGTTACATTCAAGTTATATGTAAACAAGTTAAGGTAGACAAATTTAGATTGTGCATAAACAAGCTGAGGGAGACAAGGTTAAATCGATTATATAAACAAGTGATACTTAAATTAGAATTTTTTAACCTATCTATCCACAACCCGAACTCGTCAACCAAAACCTTCCTTGCAATATTACAGGGAACAATCTTTAAAGCTTTTTACATTATGTGTGCGGCGTTTTTATGATACCCGTATAGTGTCATGCATTTTGTGTGAACTTTTAAGGTTATTAAATATTCTCTTGTGTCAAAAAAGTGTTTATATATAAAAAAATGAACAAATTATAACATAAGTAATTAATTCGAGTTTTATTTGATAACAAATAATTTTACCTTTACTTTTGATTATAGTAATTAAAAATGCGAAATTAATGCAAATTCTTTGGTTAACATTTAAAAAAAAAAAAAATAAAAATAAAACTAATTAGCGAACACTTTAATTAAAAAAAAAAAAAAAAAAATCATAAAAAGTGTAGATTTTGGCGGGAACATTCTAATCTCGGGTGTCAAAAGGCATCAGTATTATCCATCTCACAAAGAATAGTTTCGGCAACTCTTCTATCCTAGTAAGGCATCTGAGCTCTTATTTCAAAAGGCACCAGTATTATCCACCTCACAAGTGGACATCTGAGCTCTTATTTCACAAAGTCTCTTTAGTGTGTTCATAAATTTTGTGAAAGTAGATACCTAACTGAAGCAAATACCAAAGATAGGACAACATTTTTTAAGACGAATATAACTAATACGATGAACACCTTTTTAAGACGCATAGAGTGATGGTTGTAAGAGGAAATCAACATATCCAATGACCGATAAATGTGCTCACCATACCTAACACATATGCTAATTTTTGGGGGTTTTGCTAATAGTAACCTTTAAGGTTGTCAATAACAACTAGCAAATTTTTTGACAAGACAATACAAAATGTCCGAACAGAATCATTTAAAATCATCAAAAATTACTAATCATCTTCTAAAATTTTTCATATACAAATTCAATTCACTCTTGGTCATTTAAGCGAAAAATATGGAGCATGTTTCTCACTCTGTCTTAATGTTAGCCAATTTTAAGAAAAATTTGTTGTCAACAGCGCTAATGTCTAAGGGCTGCTGTTAGCATTTTCTTTTTTTTAATTATTATTATTATTATTTTTTCTATCACTTTGATAAATGCGCTCACCATACCTACCACACATGCTATTTTTGTTTTCAACACTTTATTTTGGATTTTTATACGTCAAAATATCTCACCTTTTTCCCATTTGGTACCACGAGCCTGGAGCCCTGGACCAGGCCAAGACACTGGTTTGCTATGTGAATTGGGATTTATCACGTATCAAAGACCCAGATTTGGGTTGCATATCGGATGAAAAAGGTCACACTAATACGTGGCCGACTGGCCGTACCATACTACCATCACTAAATGTTGCATCCACTGGTGATTGGTCGCAATATAGAATTTCTTACTACATAGCATCATGAACAATATCTAGATGAGCAGAAAAAAATAGATGAAAAGGTTTACATACACAAGATGTTTATCATTAGAGTTAAATATATATCCAAACTACGTAGCATCATAAACAATATGTAGAGTAGATCCACAAGCAACACCCTTATTAACATCAAAACTATAAAAAACAACAAGAACAAAAGATCATCTAGTAGTACTACATACTACATAGGACCATACTACATGCTATGAATACATAAGTTACAGAGCAACCATAACTTAAGTCATAACACAACAACATGCATGCTAGCTTGTAGATCAGTCTTGGATCTTTTCAGTGGTGGTGGTGGTGTGGGTCTGGCTTATGTGGTGGAGGAGGGTGGTGCACGACTGGAGGTGGGTGGTGGACGACTGGAGGTGGTGTGTGGTGGACGACGGGAGGTGGTGGAGGGTGGTGCACCACGGGAGGTGGTGTGTGGTGGTGGTGGTGAGGAGGTGACTTAGGCATGTTTCTTTCTTGCTACTTTATGTCAAAGGGAAATAATAAAAAGGGTTATAGGCTTATAGCTTTTAGGTTAATGGTGGTGGAGTTTATATCGAGAAAAACTCAATAAAAGATCAAATAAAAAAAGTCAAGGGAAACGTGTACATGTGTAAGTTTTAGCCACAAATATAAAATTGTGCACAAGTTCTTGAGGTCATCTAGATCACCGACTTCATTTCTTTTTTTAATTATATTAAATGTTTAATTATAAAGGAAAAATCCAAATGAGTTTTCTAAAGTTTGTTAAAGATCCTCTATAAAAGATTCTTTTATCCGTGTTGGATATGTGAAAAGATAAATAATAGTCAATTTAGTAATAAGTAAGAAATTTTTTGGAAAGAAATTTAGTAGGTAAAACTTGTAAAATCTGGCATATTCTATATATATACTAAAAGGTAGGAGAAAGTTTTGCAAAACATAGCATTAATTGCTATCTTTTTTTAAATGGCAAAAATAGTCCCTAAGCATTAATTAGTATGTATTGCCATTTAACGAAAATAGTCCTTAAGGTTTAATCGTCTTTGCAAACTAGGTCCTTCAAGGACTAACGATGTAACATAATTAAACTTTAAAGGACCACTACGTAAAAATATAACGGGACCACAACACTTCTGCAGCAACGCGCGGGATCACCCGCTCGTTATATCTATTTGCCATTGTAACAAACAAGGGATGTTAGGGGTGACTCTTCCGACTCATATTTTTTGGATCATTGATATAATCTTTTATGTTTTAATTTATATGAGTTTGATTTTTTATGACTTTTTACTTCTTACGATACAAATTTTTTATTGCCGTCATGGCCCGCGGGTCTATAGTTTAGTTATATATATATATTAAAACCCATTGCTGGGCACTGTAGCTACAGTGGATACACAATTTTCAGTTTAGCCTCTTTTAGCTTTGGGTTCATCGATCAATTGCAAAGATAGTCCTAACGCCCGTTAACTAACAATCGAGGATTAAATTTGCAACGTAACAATAACTTCAGGGGGCTATTTCGTGCAAATATTAAACAAAAAACCCCCGAGGTTAACTTTTTTTCACCGTTAGTCCCTAAGGACTAATGTTGCAACAACCCGTCGGTTTAGGGACTAAAAACGAAAATATCATCGCTACAAGCGTATGACTAAGCAAGTGTTGCTACAAATACACATATAGTTTGGAATAGTGCGTGCACTGTTCATCGCAATTTACACTTTTAGTCCCTCAAATTAGCTTCAAATCGTACCGTTAGTCCCCCGTTATCGACCTTTTGCAAATTTCGTCCTTAATTAAAAAAATAAATAAATACAATTTTATTTTTCCGACTTAGATTAAACACAACACTGCGCAAAGCGCGGGTGCCCCCGCTCGTAATACAACTATATATCAATATGGACACATGTCGATAAGAGGAAATGAACGAGTAATCTTTATGAGATACGTGTCGTCACCTTCATGATTTAAACATTTTCTGACAAATAGAAAATGGGTACGCGTGAATTTTGTGGTCCTTGCTGGGTCGTAAGTGAAATGAAAGAAGAGGTGAAATTATTCGTTTTTTAAATTAAGGATAAACTGTTATAGTATATGTGGTTGCTCATTTAACGGATAATGGTTGTATATCCATGTATGCATTTAGATTAGGTATTAAACATGGATATGAAGTTGCTATGTTGGGTAAATTAAAGTCGACACTAGATATTAGAAGAGCTACTTCATTGTATAAAACTAGACGAGTATTTGTTTATAACGGAATATTATCACTACTACACAAAAGGCTATAAACACCCCAAAATATAGACTGATTATATAAAATCATATTCTTATGATAAAAAACTAATGAAAATGGAAGGAACTGAGATTGGGTTTCTTTAAAAAACCTGTTTTCATAACACAAAACACATAAAAACTGGTTTTACATATAAAAACCAATCTTTTTACACAATAAAAACACCGGTTTGTAGGTAATAATTACTCAACACAAAAAACTTACTCGGTTCCTTAAAAAACGAAACCAAAAACCTTAATTCTTTTTAGGCGCTTTATTTCCCTCCTAACTTTTCATTACCTTCTCAAAACCTTTATACTTTGGGAGGTGATACTTACACCACATTTTTTGATTAATGCACCACTAGTTGTACATTACAGATGTATCTTGTCAGATCAGTAATGCACAACTAGTGCATTGAATCAAAAAGTGTGGTGTGAGTATCAATTCCCTTATACTTCCCCCCCTTTCACTTTCACAAACCCTAGCCCTCTAACATTCAGGGGGGAGGGAGTGGGATCGGGTAGGGGGTTCGGGTAGTGTTACCCGATCGGCAACACCATTCCCACTAAATCGGGTAGGGGGCTCGGGTAGCAAATTCGGTTTCATAGCCCGAGCGGTGAGTGTGAGAATATTTGAAAAATATGAACGTTGGGTGGGATATTTTTTGCTTCGTTTCTTTTTTCTTGCAGGTACCTGCAGGTTGTAAACATGGAGAAGGAGAAGACCATGGTATATGTATTTTATATTTTACTTTTTAATATATAAGTAATTTATATATTATACCTTATAGTATATACATGTTTACATTTCAAACCTTATAGTATATACATATTTATATTTTACTTTTTCTAATTTGTTTTTATTTTTAATAATATGTATTTTTTATTTTTAATGAAATGGTATGTTTTTATTTTAATATTGTATGTGATTTTATGTATTAAAAAATAAAAATAAAAAAATAAAATCGAATGTACTAGGGTACCACTCCTTCCAAATCGGGTAGTGTTAGGGTAGAATTGGGTAGTTTTGAGTTGGAGGGTTTTTATTGGATAGAGGTGATGTGGCACTTAGGGTATTAGGGTACCACTCCCTCCCCCCTCACTGCCGCTTACCACCATCACACACCATCACATGCCACCTTCCTGACGCAACCAGGCCAGCAGCAGACTAGTCGAATTAAGAGGTACCAAATAGCTATAATTGATGTTATTGTTCAATTAACCTTTTTATCTCACTAATGTTGTTGTTAAGTTTGATTCTGGAATAAGTTGTGGTATGTCCACTCATCTAAAAGTTTGAAGTTGTTATTAGTATTTAGATATAACAAATTAACTGATAAAACATATTACATAGATTTTATTCATTATTCCATTGTCTTTAAGTTTTTATATAAAACCATAGAAGTATCTCAGTATGAATTTGGCATTTTCACTAGCATAACCAGTTAAAGTCTTGATTTTGGAATGAAATTGTTGAAACTGATACATTTTTAAGCTATGTATGGGTTTTAAAGTTATATGACACTAAAATATATATTTATTTTCAATATAAAGACTGATGTTGTCTTTTGTGAATTGGACAAGAATTCTGTAGCATTGGTGGTGATTCTTGTCTTATGGGATGCTAGAACAGGTTCTTCTCTAGTTGATAAAGGTAAATTCCTGTCTTCTTTATCATTGGGGTTTTTTTTTTTTTTTTTTTTTTTTTTTATCATTGTTGATTATTTCATGTGGAATAGTTAGTTTTACATAGTGACTTTATTTAATTTTTTATCGTCATAATAAACCAATCGAGTAATGTGGCTTTAATATGTGTTGTCTAGCAATTATTATAGTCTTCATATCTTCATCAATTTCGAGACTTTTAGCACAGATAACATTCATTTATTTGTGGTTTAATGGTAAAAATGTACAAATATTTTTCATTTTCCTTATGGCTCTTTTGCAGGTTGAGAAAGCACACAATGTTGATCTACACTTTGTTGATTGGAATCCGATTGATGAAAGTCTTATACTGACGGGGTAATAGTAAATAATTAGCATATATGAATATATGATGTCTAATTGACCCATTATTAAGTGGGTCGAAAATGATATCTTTAAATGAAGCAGTTGTTGAGCTCCACTGAATCATTTCTTTTTCAGGTCTGCTAATAACACTATTTGCCTGTTTGATCGTCAGAATCTCAATACTAATGGGATTGGATCAGCCATCCATATATTTGAGAATCACACTGCTGCTGTTCTCTGAGTGCAGGTTTAAATCACTAGTGTTTTTTTCGTCTTCTATTTTTTTAAGTAATATTTGAGTGTTGACAAAATTTTATTCATTTTGTAGTGATCTCCGGACAAATCGTATGTCTTTGAAAGTTCAGTAGAGGATGGAATCTTGAACGTCTGGGATCATAACAAGGTACATGGCTTATTTTATTGTATACTTCTTTTGTTTAGTACTTAAAGGTAGCTATTGTCTTATTTGGGCCAAGTGGAAGTGTTAGCTAAACGGGTTGAAAGTTGCATAAGGTCTTGGAGTCTCATAAGTCAGAAGTTGACGTTATCTTATACTAAGATTTAGAGTATTGATGTAGCTAAATTATTTTCATGATCATTGTAATACATTAATTTCTGTAAAAAGATAAAATTATGGACACAAAAAGTGTTTGCGGCTTAACACAACTTCACTTGGCTTGTTTTGACGTATAAAAAATTTTGTCCATTTCAACTTTAACCTATATTTGACCCGTTACCATCCCATCCATGATCCATCCCCACATCTTGCCACCTTTAATGTTACCTTATTTTCTTCTTTTGCTCGTCATTTTAAACATTTTTGTTCTTGAGCAGATTGCTGAATCATCTGGTCACAGGGAACTTTCAAGGCGTCGAGCGAATGAAAGGAGGGAAAGACCAGTACAAGTGTTGGGAGAAGGTTTAGATGAAGTTTAGCATTTTGTGAATGTGGCTAAGTCATTGTTGTAGACAAAAACGTCCTCAGAAGTTACGTGATTTGTTAAGCAGATAACATGCTTTCATAAGTGTTTGATAGATGATCAAATTTATTGCAGGAGAATAAGGGTATGTACATGATGCTCAATGGTTGCTCTAATAAAAAGAATTTGCAGTTGTTCATGGGTGCATCCTTCTCCGGTACTTTTTAATTAGTAATCATATGATACTCAATTTTCTGTTTGTGGTCCTGTGCTAACTCATTACACAGGTTGATCGGAAAGCAAAGCCACTTGATAACTTGGGTGACATAAAAAAAATTGTCGAGTATGTTGGCTTGTTAAAAGTGGTTAGCAAACCACAAGGCTCTGTATGGATCTTATTTATATCATTTGTTTTGGACCAGATTCTTGGTATTTTAGCTATAGAAATAAAGTAATATTTTTTGATATTCAGGACAAGAGGGAAAGTCTTCTTAGGTGTTGTGGAGCTGATTAATCCTCTTAACATTCAGAAGAAATTTGCTGCATAAAAACTAACTCATGCAAAGGTTGCATCCACCAAAGAGGCAGAGGTGTGTCAGGACACATTTTTTCTAGATTCTATGGAACTTAGCATTATGACTTTATAGTTAACTCTTATGATATGTTGTTGACTGGATGTTTTGATCCATGTATTAGACGGTTATGTTATATCTCTAACGGGTCAAGCTAGTTAAAGATAGCTTAAATGGAAACATACAAATGTATAAAAGTATGCTTTTACTGAATAAGTATATATCCTAGATCATCTTGTTTTTAATTCTTTTTATTTAAAAACTTAACATATTTGTATTCATTTGTGTAGATCATCTGTCATTAGAAAAGAGCATTATCTTGTTATTCACAGAGAGGTTTCATCAATTTTGTGAGGTGCGTGCACTTAAAAATTAAATAATGTCTTATTCAGTATTTTTAATGTGGTTGGTTTTTAAACTGAGTTAATAAATTTACAGTATCCGACAATGGGAAGAAAGGGTTCCCCTCAAATTTTGTAAGTTCTAATTCTTTTAGATAGAATATGGATTAGTGTGGCTAGAGATTGGCTAGTTAATATGAATTATTAGTAAAATTGTATTCAGACAGATTATTAGGTTTGACAATATTGTCAACTTGGGAATGAGATGAACATGAGTGGGTTGAGTGGTGGGGGTGCGGAGGTGGTCAAGGAGGCAATGGCCTAGTCCGAAGTTTATTATTAATCACATAATAAGTCCAAAGTTTATTATTAAAACATTAAGACTTCAACTGTGATCGTAGACTAATAGTGCATAACTGCATATCCTATGTGTTCAAAGATCTGATACGTAAATATAATGAATCTACAATCTAAGCAAAACTTATATTATACGAACACCAAAGATTATCATTTATGTATGATCAATAGCCCATTTTGACATTAGGTTTGAGCAAACATTATATATTTTATTATATCAACGTCCTTACTATACATTTGACTTAGTTTGGCTTGACAAGGGACTTTTTTAGACTTAATTTTGTAATGTTCTGTAGTTTAACAAAGTTTTTTATGGAACCCATGGACTTACGCTATTATATAATTTGTAGAGATGAAGATTCTGAAGCCCATGGACCTGCATCAAACGATGTGGTAAACTTTCCTATTTATTTGATAACCATTATAATTTGTTCCATATAAAAAACCATTATCTGTATTCATTTGTGTAGATCATCTATTTTGAAAAAAGAAAAAAACACATGGAAACTTGACTAAAGGAAGGATGCAGATCGTGAAAGCATAAGAGGCAAATGTTAGATTAGCTTTTTGTGCACAGTAAGTTATAAATAAGTGATTTTTGTGACACAAATCATGTAAGGATTATAGCTACCACAATTTAATATCAGTAATACTAAAGTTACATTGCATTAGCTTCAACTGTGACTTTTTGCTTTAACTAAAATGTTGAGTTGAGAAATTCTAAAGAAGTGGAAATTTTGTGAAATTTTTTAAACCATTATCTTCATAAAATAATTCTCACAAATACCAGTTATATGATTTTAAATCGAGTTTGTTTGCTCTACAGTAAAAACCGGTTCATAAATGAAAACAAGTCTTGATGCTCTTATTAGAAACCGGTTGTAGAACCGGTTTCAATGACTCTTGGTCATAGAGATACCCCCTCACAGAGATTGGTTCCAAAACCAGTCTTTATGAGCTATTCTAACCAGTGTCCTTGATCTTTTTTTGTAGTAGTGTATAACGGTAGATAGTTATAGTGACATTTTGTTTACACAAAATGTTAGACAATACATTTAACTAAAATATAATTATATCTATACGCCGTTTTAAAATCCCGTTATCATGCACGTGTACTCTTTTAGTATAATTAATAATCCGTGTTTCAGTATCATGTATTCTCAAATCAACTTTTACATTAATTTATTCTCAAGTTAACTTTTATATTTTTGTGTTTTTTTAAATCGTATGTTTCCTTACATAAATTTTAAGTTTTCAAAGTTCTTGAATTTTTAAAAAATGAGACAGACCCATTATGTGCACTATAAATATAGATAGGGTAGTGAATTTCTTTCAATCTCGCTTAAAAAAGGGAATTCTTTCAATCCATATAAACGAAATATATTAGAGATGCTAAAATAATCATGCGTAGTGTAACTCTTCTCAAGTTGAAAGTCGAAAGTAATTGATAAACCGAGTATTTTTCAGGTGCAACTTAAATTGTAGTGGTAATAAGATACTAATAGAACACAACTTCAAACTCCTCTTATTGCTGTAGAGCACTTTGTTACAAACATGTCATCCTATTAGATCCGCTCATAATCCAACGTCTAACAAAGTGTGAGAAATAATAACCGTTCTACTAGCTCCGCTCCTAATCCAACGTCTAACAAAGTGTGAGAAGTAATAACCTGCGAGTTATTATCAAGACGTATGGATCAAGATGGGCATTCAAAGTGGTACATAAATGTTACAATCACGACCCATATGTCAAGGTCGATCATTAATGTTACGATTTATGAGATCCACTGTCTACATCTACAATAGAAGACGTATATTACTTTCTCACTTGCCAAAATCTAGTATGCATTCAAGATTTAGCAAAAGTATATTCTAAATTCCAGTTTATATATGCATTTAAAGGTAAAAACAAGTCCAACCGAGGAGCCCAAGCTTGCTAATAAATAAGGTTGGCTTGTTTAAGTTTATAAACCCCGGGTGGCATTATATACAAGCTAGGCCAAGTCTTATTTTTTTAGCTTGAGCTTGGCTCGTGGCATTATATACAAGATCGGGCTCGTCTCTTTTTTTGATAGTCTTAGACGAAATAATGTCCGCCTCACGCTCGACTTGTTAAAATACGCTAGGCTCATGCTCGTTTATATATGAACGTATACATGTGCAAATATACAATTATACATATGCGAAGTATATTAGGTCGTGAGCGTCATCGAACTTTAAGTATGAAGCTCTGGCTTGGAACCCCGGATCAAACTCGGATTTTTTCAAGCCCTTACCGAGTCAATCTTGAGCATTTCACGAGCACCTTCGCTCCTTTATACACATGTCTGCAACATTGGGGGTCTTATAATTTGAATAAATTTTGTGGTAAAAGTATTGGGAAGGCAGAGTGCTCATAGTTCTCTTGTTTTTAATAATCTACAAAATCTGGTAGCACGTATTTAATTACATTGCGAAACATAAGATTGATAGTGATATTAACAGCAAGGTCTCCAGTTTTGATTCATGTTGATGGTTGGATTGGTCTCAAGACTTCATTTTGCCTCCAAACCAAAAGTTCAGGATTGACTTCAAATAAGATGTTTTCATTTCACCTCTGAGCAAGATTATGCTCGAGATCAACCAAGTTCATTTCGCTTTTGTGGAAGATCTCGACAACTACATAAGTATAGGAAGAAATATAAAGTCACTACTAGTGAGAATAATGACTGAAAAACAGTCTTGAAAATACTAGATTGACTCTTGAAAGTCAAAAGTGGCTCATGTAACTTTAAGTCTACTAAATGCTTAAACCTCAAAATTGTTATCTTGTAACCTCAGTAACACACTTACGCTGTGATTAGATTACCATTGTGTTGTTTGTCAATTGTAGTTGTGCGGGCTGGGTAATGGGTCGAAAAGAAAGCAACCTAAAGTCCATACATAAACTTTCAAGTTTATTTCCAGAAGATTAACTGAAAAACTCAGCAATTCAACATGACACACATAAGACTAATTAAACCCCTCGCATAACCCTCCCAGCATCAACAAAAGAACATAGAAAGTATTCATAATAAGACATGTACCGCAAGAGCCAAATTCAGATATTGGCCTAGCTAGTAATCAAAGAAAGGGTTGTTCTTGAACAACCTATCTGTACTGCTTCTATTCTTAGAAGCCCGAACACTTCTATCATCTTTCTGAGTTCCAAAACCTGCTGTAACTGGTGCCGGGTCCGCAAAAAGATTTGGGTGACAATTTTCATCATCGTCATCAAAAGTAGTCCATCTTTGCTCCATGGTTTTCTTCTGCTCCTTCTTCATAGAACTTGACATGTTCACATCATGAAAAGTAGTCCATTTCTCCTCCACGGGTTTCTTCTGCTCCTTCTTGATAGCAATTGACATGTTCTTGATCTCATTAACGTGATCTTTATACTCTTTTCGCACCACTTCCAACACAGTTTCTCCATATTGATCACACCATTTCCTGAAATTTCCCATCAAAATTAGCCACAATTCGAGAAAAGCAACTACAATCAGTGAAGAAAATTTGACATTTTTCTTACTTGGCAAAGAACTTTTTCAGATCAGCTTTGTCGATTGGAAGCCTAGTTGAAATCACTTCAATTTGATCATCCCTAAAAACATAAAACCGATTAGAGTTCACGATTTTTGTAAAACTGCATGAAAATTCAATATACTATTCTTTTAACAGATCCATGTAAGGTATGTTTTGTAACCATTATTGCACATTACCAGTTCTAACCTCAGAATCCAACTTGTCGCATTAAAAGACTAGAAGCTTAAGTAGCATATATCTGTCTAGAAAGTAAATAATACCATTTTGAAGCAGATTGCTCATAAATAAAGTGTATCAAGATTCAGATTGCTTACGATAACTGAAGTTCTGCCTTGCTTTTCGTTAGCTCCTTCCTGATTTTATCTCCTAAAACCTGAGGCAACAGATGTATTAGCACAAGAAAATTAATGCAGATCAAATCGAACCAAAAAATTTCAGATTTAATCACCTTATCCACAAAGAAATCAGACGATGAACCATCCATATGTAGCTTTCGCTTGATTTTAGTATCTATCCCCTCCTTAGGATGTGCATAAGCTCCCTTAACCGAGCCGTTTAACGATAATGGAACAGTATCTTTCTCAGAATCATCACTCTTTTTCCATTTCATAAAACCACTAAATGGGCTCTTTTTTGCCTTCTTTGCCGAGTCCTCATTTACCACACTTTCAGCCATCAGAATCGTCGGCTGTTCCTTTTCTTTTTCTTTCAGTTCACAGTTCCAAAACGGATTCTCTTGAGACATTCCAACACTATTATCTTTTCCATTTTTGATAGATGATGATGATGAGATACCAAGTACTGATGTAACTCCTTTGACTTGTTTTACGCCTGACTTTTGCTGCTTTGGCTTGTTTTTAGAACCCGAGTCTTGCAAATCGATCACTGACCATTCATTGTTTGTGTCCTTTTGTTGTGGTCCAGCTATGACGATATCTTTTGGGTCGATTTTAGCTCCTTGAGCTGTTAGTCTTTGCAGCAATGGCGTCTTTGATGCATGATATTCCTCTTCTGATATACAATTTGCATACAATAACTCCTGAAACCAAAATTTAAAAAGATAGTAAGAAAGAACCCATATCAGAATCTTTATAAATCTCGATATTATCACATCTTTCCGAAAACAAAGATGTACCGAAAAATCAAAATTTTAGCAAATCTTGATACTATTGCAATTTTTTACAAAAACCAAAAAAGAAATTAACTTTTTTGAACTTTTAGAAAAAACCCATCTCAAAATTTGTTCAGATCCTATTACTAATACAATTATTCACCAATCTGTCAATTTTGTTTCGGTCACGGGGATACACTTGTTAGGCCGTATACATATGAGTCAAAGACTCGCCTCCCCGGGTAACAAAGGGAAAACCTCATCTGTTTACAAATTTATATCAAATTTTTTCAAACCCAAGTCACAAATATCCTAGTTTCTATACTACTAATACAGTTATCCACCAAAAGAATATGCAAATACAGCAAAATTCATAAGAAAAAAAATCAAAACTTTGCTAAAATCCCGAAAACCCCAAATTATGAATATTTTTCAAAATCTTGGTACTATTGCAATTATACACCAAAACGATATAAAAATAAATAAAGTTTTAGGTCCAACCTGTAAGAAGATCAGTTTATCCCTCAAAATAACAGGCTGCTCAAGATCAAAGGGCGACGAAACAATCGTCTCCAAAAGATGCGCCCGAAACACCAAAACCTCATTTTCCGCCAAAATCCCTTCCTTAAACAACCCCATCAAGTTCAAAATCTGATGAAAAGACTCTTGCTGCCACTTCAAGTTATCAGATTGCTGCTTCCATAGCCTTTGCTCAGCAGCTGCAATCGCGGGTAAGCGGCGTTTCTTAAATGAGAATGGTAAGATGTTTTTGCACATCGAGGTTATCGAGTCTTGGACTGAGGAGTAGTATGTTGGCTTGTATGTGTACACCATTTTTATAAAATTTATAGATCTTTTTTTTTTTATAAAAATTTATGTGAATGAAGATTGATTGTTGAATTTGCGTTTTGAGTGTTTTTTGAACGGTCATGAAGAGATATAGCCGTTGAGGTTGTTTTTTAAATGTTTAAAACGGTAATGTGGGGGTGAAAACGACGTCGTTTAACTTGAGGGTTGGGCTAAGTCAAATATAGATGTTGGCCCATGTTGGTTTTGGTTGCATATGGTTCATTTCAAAGTAACAAAATAAAAATAAGTTAAAAGTGGGGGTGTTCATAAATCGAAAATTGAAACCAAACTAAAATGAATAAAAGTGAACTGAATTTGTTAAAACCAAACTAAACCAAATTAAAAGTAACAAAATAAATACTGTATAAGTTAAAACTTAAAAAGTAGGGAGTATTAACAAAGTGACAAAGGTACTTTGTTGCTAACATTCTTTATGATTAAATGAAATATATATAAATTATGTAATTCTAGTTATTCGGGTCAATATGAAAACTGAATTAAATTTAAATTCGATTTTTGGTTTGGTTTAACCAAGAAAAAAAAGTTAACCGAACTAAAAGAACTAAGGAATTGCAGCCTCAACCAGACAAGTCAGCCTGCGCCTCTGATGTGAGGCCTCGATGGAAAGTGTTCCAAAACCGAACTGAATGAAATTGTTACTTTCAATAACTGCTTTCTGAAAAGAAATAAGGTCCATTTTCCCACGTAGTTCGTCGGTCAAACCAACATTTCTTTTCTTAAAGTAATAGGGAGATCATTTTCTATCAAAGTGAGAGTTAGCAACATAAACAAAGACGAATTCGTGAATGAGAAATACAAGTTTTTTGTTGAATCGAAAGAGCCTAGTTAGTTATCTTCGAAGACGGTATCCAATTTAGCATTTAGTGGCAAAAACCCCTCTCGGGCGATCTTCTTATACGGACTCTATATAATAACTCGATAACCGAACCGATGACCGCCCTTTCTTAAAAGGGTTTTTCCAACATTTGCTCCCGCGTGTAAATAAATAAAATGTTTGAGTTCATTAATGTAAAATTTATGTTTAAAATAGTTACTTTATATGTTTAACTAATTTGTATTAAATGCATTTTTTTGATAAAAAGAAAGTTCGTGTTCATTAATAACACATATTAGCAAAACTCTTATTTAAATTTGATTGTTTCGGTTTTTCGACCATGATCAATGACCTTTTGTATGAAAAGGGTTTACAGTGATCACTAAAGTGTTTCCTCATGGAGATTGTTAGTGCCCTCGATGCATTGCTTTATACATTTAAACAAAGAAAGTTGATATTCATTAAATAAAAAATAACATTTAATTAAAGTAATTTTTCATTTTGATTAATGTGTCTTAAATGTATTTTTTAGTCAAAAAGGAAAGTTTGTGTTTTATTAGTACCTTCTAACCACTGTCTTGAATGTACCCATTAGACAAATCTTTCCTTAGTTTGAAAAATTGTGTGACCAGACTTGTTTGCACCAAACAATGATTGAACTCGGTATCTTTTATATTTTTATGATAATAGTTGAAAGCATTCTACCACCATACTTTTTTATTTTTCAACATCAACCTATGGTTAAATTAGATTGTTTCTATTAGACGATAAATAGTTGGCCCGAGCCGGTTTCGGCTTCTGGGTTATGGGTCTATTTGAGTTGCTAGCATGGTACATGTGTGTTGCAGCGATGGATATTATGTGATTAAAGTTAAGGCACCAACAAAATAACAATGACAAGCTGATTAACTTAAGAAAAACAAGTAGAAAATAATCTCGGTTCGCCCTTGTTTATCGATTCTGACGATCATCTCAGGTTCATTTTCGGACGGATTTTATTTGCTAACCGAACCGGTGGCGACTCCGGTTTCCTGTTGAACCAGTTTGTCTGATCTGGTTTTTAAAACCATATGTACCATCAACTGGTTTGCATATAAATTATATGAAGCTTTGTGTATTTTATTAGTTGGTACAACATGTATAATAACATGCATTTTTCATTTGAGTGGTATTTTAAAAATAACATTTATTAGAAGAGTTGAAAGGTCAATAGGTAGTTATGTTTATAGACGTTTTTTTATAATAAATTACAATGTATTTTTTTAACTAATTTTTTTAAACATGTCTACAAAAAATGCTTTAAAATGCTTTAGCTATTATAGTTATACCTCTGTTCCAAAATAAGTTTCCACTTTGGCTTTTTGAAGTCTTTATCAAGATTGTAAAATTGTGAATCGGTAGTCGTACAGTCGACCCTCTTGTAGCATATAATCCGTCTAGGCAGGACTATTCGGTGATTAATCGGATTGTCGTTTTTGGCAAGTTTTGGGTATTTTGGCGAGTTTTGGGTATTCCCGACAAGATTTTTCTTAAAACATCTAAGCAGCTACAAGTGATTAAAACTAGTTTACAACGAGTTTTGGATATTTCTTGCAAGATTTGCAAGTTTTTGACAAGTTTGACCATCGTTGACCTCCGTTGAACATGGTTGGCCGATTTGTTTGACCGATTTACCCAAATGGAAAAGGTTGGTGGCCAGTAGCGTCTAAGCGACGATTAATCAGGCTTGTAAGCCTTTTTTTGCAACACTAGTTTTTATTGTTCAACTTTGACCATAAGTATATTTTTTGTGTTTTAAAATATTTTATGCAAAATATATGAATAAATTGGGTTTTAAATGTACTTTCATTAGTGTAATTTTCATCAAGTATTATATAACACAAACAAAAATATTTGAGTTAAAAGTTAGAAAATCAAAAATTTCAAAAAATAAAAATGAACACTTATTTTGATAGGGACAAAGATTTTTGTTTAAACATCGTATACGTCCATTAGCCGGCCAAAAAGTTAAATAAGTCCATTAGCCGGCCCAAGAAGGCTAAACAAGATCCCCTCTAGGGGTGAGCGCGGTTCCGGAACCGCACGGAACCGAACCGGAACCGCGAGAACCGAGAACCGCAAAATGGATTTTCAAGGAACCGAGAACTGGACCGACTAACATGCATCGGTTCCGGTTCGGTTCTCGGTTCGGTTCGGTTCCTCGTGGGTCTAACCGATTGGAACCGAAATTTGTAAATAAGAAGGTAAGAACGAGGATAAATGGTGTTCGTCTTTGTGGTCATATGGTGTAAAGAGATCAACATGCAAAAGGAGTATCTGACAATTTAATAGAGAGTGTTGCATGCAAATGTTTAAGTTATTGCATATATTTATATTATAGGTTAATGAACTATATATGATTTAATATGGATCCCTGCTATCTAAGCCATAGTTAGAGCGTCAATAATCAAAGAAGAAGGTAAAAAAAATGAAAATAGTTAATGTTGGGCGGTTCTTCGGTTCCGGAACCGATAACCGCGGTTCCGGACCGAACCGAACCGAGAACCGAAATTGGGAAAATTGAAGAACCGAGAACCGAACCGCGGTTCTAAAAATCGGTTCGGGTCGGGACGGTTCCGGTTCGGTTCTCGGTATATATGCTCACCCCTAATCCCCTCAACATCGATAGTCACTTGGAACTCAAATACTCTCGTTTACTTTCTGATTATTCTCCTAAGCAATATCAACAAGGCAAATTTTCTAATAAATTGTGTTCGAAAACATGTCTAAGTGAAAAATATACAGTTTTTGTACTATACAGTACTAAAATATATATTTGGCTTGTTTCAGTTGTGTTTGTGTATGTGTATTATATTCTTTAATGTTTATCGCTTACTGCATGTTAAGATATTGGCTTTCTGTTTATGCAACTGTTGGATAAAATTCCTCAATCAACAACTCATGTTTGGTATTTGCTTATTTCTCTCAAGCTTATTAATAAGCACTTATAAATATAGCACTTCAGGAGATAGTGTTTGTATTTTCTTTTTTGGTGAACAATCCATTAAAGAAGGTTTTGTGTTAAACATGTTGGTAGAACAATACTCTTAATTTTATCTCGAATAAGCACTTCGGAATATGCAAAAGCAGTATGGATAGACAAATAAGCAATCATCAGAAACATCGCCTAAGTTAAGTAACGAAGTAGAACGTGTAAAACAATACTTTTAATTATATCTCGAATAAGCACTTTGGAATATGCAAAAGCAGTTTGGATGACAAATAAGCAATCATCACAAACATCGCCTAAGCTAAGTAACGAAGTAGAACGTGTAATTATAACTTGACTCTTCGGTGTATGAATGTGTATGTTTATTCTTTGTGTAGCTTGTTTTTTTAATTACTTCTTCATGTGATTTACTTTTTATAGGGTCAAGCAAGAAGATGAAGATGAACACAATGGATACAATGGACCGGATTTCAATGCTTCCTGATTTTATTGCTCACCACATACTGTCATATCTTCGGGAGGATACAAATCGCTTGTTCGAATGAGTGTTTTGTCCAAGGAATGGTTTTCTTTAAAGGATTCTTTCCCCCTTTTGTATTTCCATCTAGAGGCGTGGTATATCTTGTTTCCATTAGAGTATGCTAAGTATCTCAGGGAGACGTTTTATAGATATGTTGAATATACTGTGTCTAGATTCTGCGACCAAAACATCAGTGCACACACACTCGACATCTATGCAGACTTTGGATATCTTGAACAAATAGAACTTCTTGGACGTTGTCTTGAATTAGTTATTGAAAAAGGCTTGCAAGTGTTTGTGATTAAAATTGATTATTGGGATAAGAATCTGCCAATGTTTTGTTTGCCTAACACACTCTTATCTGCCTCTTCGTTGACATCTTTGACATTGTATAAGTGTGAGTTGCCTTCGTCCTTGATGGTTGGCTCTGTGAAATTCAAGTCATTGAAGTTGTTGTCCCTTACAAAGCTCCCAATAAAGGAAGGTGCGATCGAGTATCTGACCAAATCTTGCCCTCTTGTTAAAGAGATTTATCTGAAATCTTGCTATGGTTTCAAAACGTTTTGTGTTAATAGGCATCATAATCTTCTAAAAGTTGAGATTTGCTGTGAGAGTAGACTTGAGAGAATAGATGTTGATGCTCCAAATCTAAGTTATTTTCGGTTAGATAATAGAACAGACGAAGCACCCTCCATGTCTTTGGGTTCATGCAAAAAGCTAACAACATTTTGTTATAGCGGGTCTCTATTAAAAAGAATCAATGACTTCATATCTAATTTCCCGTTCATCGAGAATTTGTGTTTAGACCTTCCACCTCATGCCAACAACCTGAAATTCTCAAACCATTCCTTGAGGAAAACACGACTACATTCGCACTGTGATTTGGAAGAAATTGAGTTAAATACACCCAGTTTACTTTTGTTCTGAGTATTATGAACCATTATATGATGGTGATTTCGGACTTTTATCAAGGAATCACTCATCCATGTCCAAAGGATGTATGAAATGTGTAACAAAGGATGCTCCTGACATTCTTTGGTGCCAGAAGTTTAGACAATTCTTGGAAAAGAACAGCATTTTCAAAGTTTTGAAGTTGGTTATTTATTCGGTATTTCCTCAAGTTCGATTATTTTCTGCAATTTATTAGTTTTTACTTGCTCCCAAATAATGATATAAAATAATCCCTGACACAAAGTTGTGTCTACCAATTTTCTTACAGAAGCCCATAGATATTAAGGAGTTAAAGCTGATGCAGTCGCCGCCTTATGAACTCGAGGATGTTGAGCTGGTATACGCATACTCATCATCTATTTATGTAGCTTCTGTGGATGCTGTTCTTTGGTGTTTTCGGCCTCGATCTCTAACTTTAAATCTGTATGTCTATCGTCACACAATTCATGTTGCAAAGGTAAGATTTATATGTGTTTACGTTCGTGAAAAGTTAATCATCCGTTAGTTGATGTATTATTTCACTTTCATTGCACTTCAACATGGTTTAGATTCTGTTAATCATCTGTTTCTAATATTTTCTCTTCAGTATACATATGAGAAACTACTTCAACAAGAAGATGAGGCCAAACTAATATTAAGTTTGTGCTGATTTCCTCTTCCAAAGGCGAACAACACTTCAGTGACTTGAATTCATTGTTGAAAGAGCTATCTCTTGGTCATTCTTCCGTCCTTTCTGTCAGTATTCAAACAGTTGTCCAGGAAGCAGATTAATGGAGTATGCAAATTGTTAGATTTCTTCGTCATCTAGATTGAGGAGCGTATCCGTGATGAAAGAAGTACAAAAGGTGACCGGTACTACGAGAGAATTGGATTTTGTGTTTAGCATTTTGGAGGAGTCAGGTGCAACATCTAGTAAAAATCTGATACAGTGATTAGTGGACATATTTAAGTAGATCGATCTATTATGTTTTGTCTTATCTTAGAAAGTAGAAGTATATTATCCTCGTTGTGTTTGGTTGGATAACGTAAAGTGCCTCAACGTGTTTGGTCGTAGTAAGTTATTTTAGTCATCTTCTGTACTTTTTGCTTCTGCTGGAGATCCATTTTTAGGTGTATGCAGTTTCATATTGGGTGGTTATCTGGTTAACCACTGTTGTGTAATTACTATAAAGCTTATTGGCAGTCTTTGACGCGTGAAGAATTGTTTCTTTGGCCAATCGATGAAAATATGTCAACCTGATAACATGTAATGCGCTTTTTTCTTATACTGTAAAGTTCAGCTGTTTTCTTGCTAAATTTGTGCTGAATTTGTTCTCTACTTACTGATTTTCATATCATCATATGTGCATTAGATTTTGGGCCATGTTGGTTTTTTTTTGTATTGTATAAAATGAAAAGGACAACCACACCCTTACAAGGCTTGTTATTATGCCGTCTCTCCTTAGTTGTTTCCCACTAATTTTGAACTCAAATTGTTAGTTTTTTGATACTTTTTTGCCGTCCTAAAAACAACACTATCAAACACCTTATAAAAGACATACAAAAACACATAAACATAAACTCTAGACATCTTTTCACACGGCAAAACAACAAGCATTCGATATGAGCAAGACCACACCACCATCAATAATCATGGAGCGTGAACAAGAAGGCAATGACATGAGCCATGACTATTACAACTACAACGACGATGAAATGGTTAACAGCAATGGTTGTGGATGTTTTCGCCTTTTTTCTTACTTTGATACTCGACATCATGGTGAAGAGTCAGCAGCCTTCATTAATCATAGACGAGGAGATGTTTTGGATAACGAGAGTTGGTTGATGAGTCGGTTTATGAGGTTAAAGGAGTTTTCTGAGTTTGTGGCAGGGCCTAAATGGAAGAATTTCGTTAGAAAATTCAGCAAGAAACGGAGGAAAGGGAATTCGTCATTTCAATATGATCCAGAGAGTTATGCTCTAAATTTTAATGGTGACAGTAATGATGATGATTTGTTGCCTCGTAGTTTTTCTACAAGGTTTGCTCCTCATTCAGGATCAATTGCGAGTTAAGGTGGTGTTTGGGAATGGAATTGCAAGTATAAATTGTTTAGACAAAATGCAGTATGAAGCTTTCGAAAGGGAATTCTGAAAACCAAATTCTATGTCTTCATTGTTTGTTTTACTGTAATTATGATTTTATTTAACTCTACCTCAATATAAAACTTGATTACATTGTTCGATACAAAACACGAGGTTAAACAACTTGATATAAAAAATGTTTACAACCTTACTCATTGTTGGTTGTTTATCAAATACTACCATGGATGCAAACATATAACATTTGTTTTTGTTAAATTTTTACATCTGTATGTAGATTCTCTTTACTTGACAATTGACATACTTACAAAACCTTGTTCATTCTATAATCAGTCATAGCCTTTCATGTGCGACTTTTCGGGTGTGATGGGCACGATAGCTCATGTATATCTTGGGGTGTGAATCATTGCTATGTGTAGGCCTGGCGAGGATGTCAGGAGTTTAAGCAAGAGAGTTTGTAACAATCCGACCTTAAGTTCCTTGCCGATGTCTATTAGCATCGTCACACACAGATATATAACAAGCACTGATGAGTCTAAGATCATATTGTAATTAGAATAAACAGGTGACTGAGTTAGACACACAACATATTATTGTAATTTTAAACTACTTTAATAGGTAACAAAACTTCAACAAATAGCAAGACAAGACATCCCTTAAAGGAGTTAAAAGTTATAATCAAAGGTGCAGTTCTATTTGTATGTCTACACATCAAACTTTTAATAGGAAATCTCATGTTCTTGCTTACAATCCAACTCAAAAACACAAAACTGAAAACCTCAGCACAAAATAAATACTAATTTGCCCTTGGAGCAGCCCATTCGACGCTCAAGATAAGGTTATCATAACCATAGCCATTGAGTTTCGCAATAGCTCTTTCACCATCTTCCCTCCTAACAAAATTAACAAACCCAAACCCTCTGCTCATTCCAGTCTTCTGGTCCATAGCAACATAAACACGAGACACACTACCAAATGGACGGAACAGCTCCATCAAATCAGGCTCACGAGTGTCCTCTGAAAGGTTATTAACCCGCACAGAGTTCTCATCATTCCTACGTCTCATGTCAGCACCAGCAGCAGGTCTAACTCCACCATCACGCCTGGTGGGTGGAACATATGCTCCTTTGGTAGCTCCAGGTGCACCAGGGGCAGCTGAATCAGCAGTTGGATTCTCGACAAATGTTTCACTTGGTTGTGCAAGATCCTTGTAGGGGCACCTTGAGGTCCAATGGTCACCTTTCTTTCCACAAGTTCTGCATACCATGAGAACAGCTCCTGATTTTGCGGCCAATGGGTCTGAAGAGCTTGAGTCTTCAGCTTTGGTTCCTATAAAGTGACTCAAAGTTAGCAAAACCAAGACACATGATCGATAGATCGAGAGTGAATATCATTCACACAAATACTGTTCTCCACCAATCTAACAGCCACACAAAACTAGATAAAGCAGCTAAAAAGCCAAACATATTAATATCATAGTCGAGTATAAAGATTATGCGTACGCCAATCTGAACCTGTATAAGCAAACAATGTCCTACCTTGCATTCATTTTTCAACTCTATCCATGAACACTACTTTTATACCAAGTAGAAAACTGGGTATACGTGTGCACCTCAATTACCAACTTGCAGGATACTTAAACCATCGTAGGTCGTACTAACATCTCGATGATCTCATGTTTTAAGCAAAAAAAGCGTATGCTCATTGTATTCGTGATATACAACGTCTACTCCTACGCCTTACCAGATCATAAACACAAAGATGTATCCTGTATACAACTAAAACATGCAGCATTGGCATAAAACATTATATGACACTAAATTGTTAACACCAGAGAAGAGAATGTTCGCTAACTAAAGTAATAAGGTTCTCCTATGAGTCTTATCCCAAATAAGATTTTTATAGTTTTCATCATGAGTAATCTCTATGTTATTTTCAACACTCCTTAAGAAAGAGGAGCAACTAATACACCTAATCTCCAAATCATAAGATAATAAATTCTATATTTACAAAGAATATTGTGCATCAAGAATTTAAGGGTACAAAAGGTTTTGTAAAATAGAAATTACACAGAAAAAACGCTGCATAGACTACCAAAGAAGTTATTACAAATAGTAATCATACCTAGTTTTAATTTAAAAAAAAATATCAAATGTTTAGATGAGTCAAACATCTCTTGTTTCTAAGGTCAAACTTTTCATACGATATGTCTGGACTCAGAAAATACAAATTCAATGTCAAATAGTTTTCCAACGACAAAACTATGTGTGTTTGGCGGTCAATGAATCCTTATACTAATTTGCTCAGGCAAATTGTGAGAATGATTGATTTAATACCAAATGCACGAAGTGTAAGCTCCATCAAGTTAAAAGGTTAGACGTGCATACATCCAAAATCACCAACACTCATATAACCATCCCCAATGTACAAACAGATCACATCAGTCATACGCATAGAAAAAATGGGTATATCCATCTCAACCTCACTTAAAAAGTTCAACCCATTTTATAACTTCACTTGAAAAGTTTCAACGCATAGAAAAATCTTGTTTGTGAATTAATGCACTCATTTTATAACCTTAATTGAAAAGTTTCAACTGAAGGCCATAGACAAAACTAATAGTAAATAGTTTATCTAGTCATTAAGTAGTAAGTACTAATTTATCTGACTAGAAGTAAGTCTGATTTACAAGACTCATTAATTGCTTATAAAATTCTGATTATTTTACCTCGTCACAGCTTAAAACATGAAAATTTGCATTTGTTATAAACAACCAGAAACACCCTATTACTAATCAAAATTAATGACCAACAACAGGTTCTGTACCAAAATATTCGAAATCGAAATTTTTTACACCACCCACTTAAAAAAACCATAAACCCAGTCACCCAAAGTAAAAGTTCCACACCAAAATAATAAAGGCACACATCTTTCCACAACACACAACAAAAAAACCACACAATCAATAGAAACAGCAACAGATTTCACACAAACCTTTACACTAACCACATCACAAAAACACAAACCAAGTACAAAAAGTCAGAACAATAATCACATACTCCAAAAGTGCCTCCAAAACACCCTGATAGTCGCAAAGAAAAAAACACTTTTACACGACCCGCGTCATATAAACCAAAACAACAATAAAAACAACAAACAAACCATTAACAAACCCGCATAAAAAACACATAATCAATCAGCTTATAATAAAACAACTTCGAAATGAAGAATCTTTACTATAGCCAGATCACAAAAATTACACATAATCAATCATAAAGGCAACAAATTCACACAAGATTACAATACCCACATAAGAAAAACCACAAAAATTTTAGCAAAACAACATTATTTTTCACACTAAAATCTAGAAAAGCACAAATCTGAACACTATCCACATAGCTAATTACTAAAAACAAGAATCTTTACCATACAATTAACTAAAAACACAAGTCTTTACACTACCCACATCATAAAAGCCACATAACCAATCAAAACAATAACAAATTCCCCACCAAAATTACAAAAAGCACAAATCTTTACACTACCCACAAAACATGCCCTCTAGTCTAAAAAACCCCCATAATCTTGACAGTACTAACATCATGAAAACACATAATCAATCATACCAACAACAAATTTCATATCGGATAAAAAAAAAGTTCTAACTGTTGTCTAAAAGTCAGATTGTTTGTTTTGGCAGGAGTAAATAGTTCTAATCTGTGTCCTCTTCATCGTCTAATCTACCCACATAACAATTTACTGAACTTATTACCTAGCTAGATACTTAACCATTCACCTAACTCATTACAAAACTAATCCAAAAATGGCACAAATCTTTAAAATCCCACGTCTAAGGGGGTAGGTGTTTAGACTAGCTTATTTATCCAGCTTATGGGCTTATTTGATTTTTAAAAAGCCGGTAAGCTCGTTTTTTAGAGCTTATATGTACTTGAGCATATTGGCTTGAGCCAATAAGGCGATGTTGATAAGGTATTAAGGTTATAAGCTCCAATGAATGAGCTTATCAGCTTTTACAAAATCAAATAAGCTCATAAGGTGGATAAACAAGCTAACCCAAACACCCCTAAATACACATAATCAACCAAACCAACATCAAATTTCGCACACGAAAACACAGATCTTTAAACTACTCGTATCATAAAAACACAAATAAACACCAAATTTCACACCAAAATCACAAAAAGCACAAACCTTTATACTACCCACATAACTAATTTCATATCAAATCCAAAATAACACAAATCTTTACACTACACACGTCTTAAAACAAAAACCAACTACAGATTCCCAAAAATACAAAAATGCATAACTTAAAATAAACCCACATCATAAAAACAAAATTAAAACTAAAAAATCATTAAAAAAATTACAAAATGCTTAAATTAAAACATATCCACATCATAAAAACACCAAAAAAAACACAAAATTACCAAATTATAAAAACCAAGAATCTTGAAATCATAATACCTGGAGCTCTAGGCCTTTCAAAAACAATCTCCTCAGTACTAACCATAGTCAACCTAGCACCAACATCTTCATGAACAGCATCACCAAATTTACTCCACCCTCTCCTCTCAAGAGCTTTCTTGCTCAGTCTAGCATTAGCCAGCTTCCTGACACGTGTAGTCGTTGTTTTCTTGACTTTGTGTCCTTCATCGTTGAATGAGTATTCGATGGTTTTCTTGATCCCGTTGTTGTCGGGTCCGATGATTTCTTTTTCAGGGAGGAGGTAGTTGTAGTCGGTGTCTTCTTCTTCGTCTAGCTCGCCCCATCTGGGTTTGTTTGGCTGGGTTGTTTCGATCGTCATGGTTTAAATGAAGGGATTACTGAGATTGGGGTTTCGGTTTGTGTTTGCGATAGGGAAGATGATGAAGCGGTGAAGGATGTTTCTGGTGTGTGCTAGGGTTGTGGTTGTGTATATATGGGGTGGGCTTGGAGGTATAGGTCCAATTATGTTTGGGCTACTTTATACAACCCTTAGATACTACTTAGGTGTGTTTATTAAAGTAGTGTGAGCAAACGAGCAACAAAAATTAAAAAGCTCATTATTCACCGCTCATCGTAAAAAAACTCCGAAAAGCTCTGCGCCAAACATATCTTAATAATTAGTTAAAGTTCACAGCTTTTTTGTCAAACAACTACTAAAATTTAAAAAACTCATTGCTCATCGCCCTAAAAACCTCCGCCTATCCGCGCCAAACATACCGTAAGTGTACACTTTGCATTTCAATCAATGTTGCAAAAATTGGCCGAATCGGCCGATTAGACAGTAATCGGCCTTATACCTTATTGATTTTTGAAAATCGGTGGAAAAATCGGTCTAGGAAAAAATCAGTCAAAAATCGGTCGAATCGGTCAAAAATGGGACTAATTGATCAACTTTAAAAAAAAATTAGGCATTCTACTTAATTTGTGGATCGTTTATTTCACTTATAACACATAATGGGCCTCATAATCAGATTTGGAGTATTTTATTGATGTTTGAAAACATAGTAGGCTTTTAATTAGTTAAGATCTTAAGTTTGGTCTCCAGAAATGCTCAAAACTTGCAGGAAAGGCCAATCCGATGAATCACTGATTAATCTCGCCTTGACCGATTAATCTATGCAGGATGGTTGACCGCTCGACTACCGATTCACGATTTTTGCAACATTGATTTCAGTAATCAAAAAAGTTTTTAGTGCGAAGAAATCATATTTTATTGGTGGATGATGTAATTAGTGTGGTTTCCCAAACCTTTGTGCTTACATTTATTATGTGACGGAAGGAGTAATTTGTACAATGTAAACACCTTTCTGTCAGGGCGAGTATTGCTCGAATGTACTCGGACTAACTTGGGTATCTCCATGAGTGTTTTGTGACTTCGTTATGATCTTCTCAAAATGTGTAGCTAGTGAAGTTCAAACATTTGACGTCTTGTTAGAAATTTAGTCTTACCACTAGGTTATTTGTGCTTCTTTTATATAGTCAAGTAGTTGAAGTTGAAGCTTATAAACGTGAAATCAATTATATTAGGGTCCGTTTGGTTTGATGTGGTAGGATTAAAATTTGGGAACAATGCCAAAGTTTGTTGTTTGGTTTATTTTTTTGGGTCCCACTTGTGGGGATGGTTACCGAAAATCCGGTGTATGCAATTCCCCTTCAAGTTGGTTACTTTTCTCTCTCTACTATGCTTCTTTATTTTATTTTATTCTCTTTTTTGTCTTTTTCCTTGTTTCTTTTCTTTTTTTATTCTTTCTTTTGTCTTTTTTAGTTTCTTTTATCAAACTTGTGGACTATCAACTTTGTTATATATATATTTTATTTTTTAAATAATTATAAATTTAAATATTAATTTATATTTTAATACATAAAACAAACAACTTTATATTTTCTCTCTCTTACATCAAATCCAAATCCAAATCCAAATCTAAATTTTAATCCAAATTCAAATCTTAATCCTAAACCCACCTACAAACCAAACGGGCTCTTAATGTAATTAACTATTTTAAATTTTTTAAAACTTTTCAAAAGCTACTTTAAATAGCTTCTAAAATAAGAGCTTTTGGATTTCATAAGCTTCTATAACTTTTGTTGGCAAACAAAGCTTATATTACAAGCTAGCTTATAACTAAAAGTTCAGACTCTCATAAGATCTTAAAAGCTTTGCACCAAACAAACCCATGCTATGAGAGAAATAAAATGTAAACACCGTTTACGTCACTGCTCTTGAATAGGACAATATATGTATTTTCTAAAGGGCCAAAATATGGTTTTATGAAAAATAGCCGAACAAAATGAGCTTTTAAGTCGAAAATAAGTAGAAACAAACACCTTTTAAGTTTTATGTTAAACGTTAATAATGAGCTCACATGATAAATCTAATGACAATATGTACAAGACAATGTTGAGATTGTTTTCAAGATACTCGATGTCCCTTCAAAGAATGTTACCTTTTTGGTAACTTTCGATTTCAGACCGGTCCGCCGCTTGCATGCATTATCGCTTTTAGGGGAGACATCATAACCAGTTATAAGCATGTGTATATCCCTAATTTGGCTTCAATCTAAAGACCCTTTGCAATTTCTTAGCTAATTATAATTAATGTTGTCAATGTGCGATTGATGCTGAGTGGTTTAGATTCATGGAACCTGGTGAGACTCATTTTATGACAAAAGCCTATAATGAAACAAAAGACTCGGTTTCACCTAGGGTTTATTATAATTGCTTTATATCTTGTGTGTCTTGACTAACACCATTTATTGTTTAGCGTGGCACAATTGATAGCATATGATTGTTCTTCATGTCGCTCTTTGCAACTCTACACATTTAAATGTTTAATTTAAACGGGTTGTGCAAAGTAATTTTGCGACCCCTAAGTCACAAAATTTCATTTTTAGTAGAATTGGTTTTGCTATTCAAAAGGGGGTTGCGGCACAGCTTGTTGCCCGTTTGCCTGTCATCTTATTGTAATCCGTTATTACAAGTAATAATAGAAATTCTATTAAAAAAAAAAAAAAAAAAATGTTTAATTGATTGTCTAGCACTTATACTTGTTACTGTTTATATCGTGAATAATTCATTCTAATGTCCCAAAAAACATAAACTTTGATTCTTATGATTCCAAATAGGGGTGATCAACGATCTACAACCGACCAGACTGGCCAAAACCGGACCGAGACCGAACTAGCCCAAAACCTTAGACCGATGACCGGTCCAAAAAGACATAATAGCCGGGTTTTACGAAAGACTGAACCGGACCGAGACCGAAATAAGGAAAAAATCCGGATCGAGACTGGAGCGCTGGTCTTTCGGTTCGATCGGTCCTCTCGGTGCTGGTCAGTTTTGGATCTGCGATGCTCAACCCTAATTCCAAAATCTCAATTTTATGAAATTGGTAAAAGTAGCTTTCTTATTTTAGTTACTCAAAAGCTTTTCAATGTGCCAAAGTTTAAAAGGGTATTGAACAAGTCATAAGAAATCGTAAATAGATCTTAACAAGGTACATAACACAAAGGGTGTAAATAAAATTTTTAAAAACGTTATAAACAATTAAACGTCTTAATTAAATATGAGTTGATAAAAAATTTTAACATGATAATAAGCATCGTTGAAAAGTGAGCAAAACATGAAGGGTGTAAATGTAAATATAGAAAGAACCGATTACACATTATTTCCCCGAAAACCAAATCAAATCCAAGAACACAAAGATAAACAAAAATCAAGCGCATCCCACGGACATTATCCTGTTGAAGGCTACAATTAAATCGTTGTTATGATGTAAGTCTGTTTGCAAAGGATGGTACTCTCTGACCATCATTTCATTAAAACACATTATACTTTATCTAGTACCAACAACATTAACTATGCACATCATAGACTTATATACAACACTTTTGATGTTTCATCGTATACGCAGAGGATAGTTTCTCTTGATTTAGCAAAGGAGACTTATGGTGAAGATTTGAAACCTGTTTATGATGAAGGTGATATGGATTTGAGTTCAGGCTTTGTTATTAAATAGATCACCAATTCCGGACCACAATCAAACAACAGTTTCCCGTCATTTAAAATAAACAAAGGAACAGGATACTGAACAATCCAGGATCAGTAAAATATGGGAAGGAATGCAACTTAGTCCAAGAATCTTTCACTCCGTAAACCTTCATTGCCCCATAAGTCTGCATGAAAAGAAAAATTCTTTTCATGCGGAGTTATGAGTAATGAAGGTTTATGGAGTGAAAGATTCTTGGACTAAGTTGCCTTCCTTCCCTATTTGACTGATCCTTGGACCTTTCATTCCTTTGTTTATTTCGGCTGTTGTTGATTGATAACAATCTATAAGTCAAAAGATAGTTCGTCCCCGGAGATTGAATATTTTGATGGATGTCGCGAAGCTTGCGTTGTTATTGAGAGTTTGGTTTCATCTTTTCACCCTTTAGGCCTTGCTGATAACAATGATGATGAATATTAAGGTGCATTTTGCTCTTCCAACTCTGTTTCGTTTTCTAGTTAGTTATAATTAGACGAGTACCCGCGCCTAGCGGCAGCGATGTCTAGTTTTCTGCAAAGTTCCGATGACCCATAAGTTTCTTTCAACAAACTGTATTTGTAGCATTAGAGAATCGTTTTGAATAACTACAATTCGATCGTGGTTGCATAGCAGGCATAAATATATAGTTTTTAAAATTATGTGGAGTCGATCTAAGTGTAAAGTATATTTTAATAGGATTGTTTTAAGTTATTAAGATTTTTAGCAATAATAGATTCAAGCATTACAAAAAGCGACGGTATTATGTAGTTGGCAATATTATATTGTAGTTTAGAGGTATAGCCAACATGTGTGACCGCTTTTTTTGTTTGTCGGTAATTTAAATGAGTGATAACTATTTTTTTTACATGTGTAACTTTTATCATTTGGTGTGTGGCTTTTAAAATTGTAACTTTGCAAATTGGATATCACCATATAAGATTATTTTGTACTATCAATTTGTATAGATATTTATGCATTGTTCAAAGCTATTTGTTTGAGGTACAAATAATTATCGCTAAGATAACATACTATTTATTTTTGATTTTAATAAACTTACATAACATTATTGATCTTCTGGACAAAGGGCTATACAATATATATATTAACTTTTAAACGACGATTCATATATGATAGTCCCTTGGTGTGCAAAGCAACATTTTTTAAAATAACATTATACAATGAAAAGTTATATGTGTCAAAGCAATAAACCAAAACTACAATTACTTGGTCTCTCCTTTCAAATAAATTGTCACGGGTTCCACAACTACTTCATCATTTCTCATATAATTTTGTCAAATTTGAAACCCGATTTCACCGGGTGGTTCAACTGGTTGAACCGTTTTAAAATAAAAGGTCGATTTAAACCGAGTCAAACCGATAGGTTGGGTCGAAAAATGTCAAATTAAAGGGTCGGCCGGGTTTGAAGCGTCCGGGTCAACCGGTATCGGTTTCAACAGGTCAACCGGTATCGGTTTCACGGGTCAACCGGTATCGGTTTCACTTGGTTGTTTTTAATTTGGTAGATGTGCTTTTAATTGGGTGTACAATGTGAATAAATTATTGTTTTAAGTAATGGGGTGTTTTAATAAAAGTATTAATTATATTATTTTTTCTCTCATTGTGTGTTTTCAAATTCAACTGACATTTTAAACACTTTGACCATTTTTCCATTTTATATAGTATAGATTAGCCTTAACTTGTTCACCGAGCGAAGTAAAGTAAATGCAATGTTAAATGGCCACAAAAGTCGTTAAACTCATCAATTATTTCAGTGCTAATAAAGTATTCTTAACGTTTTGTAATTATTGTATTGAGCTAAATGAAACACTAGTTTGAGACTTTGTGACGATATGTGAAGGGCAAATTGTCTGAAAAGGCATCGAACTTGTCACATTTTTCTTTTTTGGGCATCGATTTTTTTTTTTTTTTATTGAAGCACCTTTTAATTTTTCATTGTATGCACGACTTTAATTTTGTTGTAACACAAAATCACACTTAAAGTGTAATTAACATTCTTAAACCCGTTTTAAGTGTGATTTTGTGTCACAAAAGGAAAATTAGGCAAGTTTATCTTCTATAGGAAAAATTAGGCAAAGTTCGTTTAAAGATGTGTTGATTTAGAGCCGTTAATTTTTTTGTGCAGATTGAGGTCCTTTTCGTCCGTTTTTTAGCGGTTGTTATTACATTTGGCGTCCACTGTTCCGCGTTCCATTCGGTTTTCCATTTCGTTCCATCCATTGATTCCATTCCGTTCCATTTTCATTTCGTCCATTTCATCCGTTCCTTCATTCCATTCCATTCCATTTCATTCCATTTTCATCCACCTTCCATCCGCCCCACGTTTTCGTCTTTCCATTTTCATTCCATCCATTCGATCCGTTCCGTCCATTGCATTTCGTCCGTTCATTCCATTCCATTCCATTTCATTCCATTCCATTCCATTCCATTGTCCTTTCAATCTCACTTTCGTCTCCACTGTTCTTTTTCATCATTTATCAAAAGCCGAAACCAGCGCTAACCTGTCATGAAACAGCTGATCAAAAGCGATGCAAAACAATTGAAACAGTAAAAAGCGGAAAGCGCTGCAAACCAGCGTGTTAAGCGAACGGATGGCAGACAACGTGGTGAAAACCGTCACAAAAACAAACAACCGATCACGTCTGAAACGGCGATGCTGAACAGTGCAGACGAAAACGTCTTTCGAGGCGAAACGTCAAAAATAAAATGACTTGAAACGGACCGGCGTGTAAAAGCGGTGAAAGCGATGCAAACCAGCCGTGCAAAACAACGATGCAAAAATGAAAACGGACGGCAAAACAAAACGGAAAACGATCAAAATGGCGCGGTCGCTGCATCGAAGTCGCTTGAAACAAAAAAGCGAACGATCCGCAAACTCACGAAAAACGTCGCGAGAATGAAACCGATGTCAAGAATGAAACCGATAAAGAACAAAACGGACGGTGTCGCCAGTAAAATGCCGGTCAACGGTCGTTAAAAACAGACGAAAAACTGGGTCTGTCCGTCCGGTCGAAATCACTGCCAGCAGATTAAGCTAAAATTTTATAATGTCTAAACACATAATTTTGGCTTTTTAATGACACAAAATACACTTAAGCGGGTTTAAGGTTAATTACACTTTAAGTGTGATTTTGTGTCGTAAAGGAAATTAAATGATTTAGTCTTCTGATGGAAAAAAAAAGTTCGATGCCCAAAAAAGGAAAAGGTGGCAAGTTAAATGAAACTGGGAAGATGATTTCAGACAATTTGCCCATATGTGAATTGGTGGGAGTAATATTTTATCAAACTTGTTATGCAATAGAAGTCCTTTGCTGATATACGAAAAACAGAACATGTATCACACCCTTAGAAGTTTTCACCATATCTATATCATTTTATCAAACTTTTACTCCATGGTATGTTGATATCATCATTAGATTGGCAACTCACATTCACTGAATCTTTGTTCTTTCAGGAAAGGGTGAATTCTCCGAAATCTTTTACATTTATTTATGGATGCATATGAAGAAACCTGCAAGCCAAGAACGTCGATTTAGCTTTAATCAAACTTTAGTAGCTTAACAAATGAAATACTTCTACTATCGTATGTTTTTATTTCCTTAAATTAGATGTATATTACTACCCTTCCAGTATTTCTTAATGAAATTAAATGTTAGTTGAAAAACCATGCTGCCGGATATTAACTGTGTTCATGGCTGCCATTGATATTGTGTCAAATATATCAACTATATTCTGTCAAACATATTCTATCACATAATGGTACCATTGATGCAGAAACACTTGATTCTTGGGTTGATCAACTCGAGAATACTATCCTGTGCATTCACAAGATCATGGACATGGTGGCATAATCTTTGACAATGTACGGCAGTCCGTTCAAGAATACACCACCGAGTTCTGACGTCTTGGAGTGGCGTTAGGAATTTCAATCAACTACAGGGATGATGTCTTTACTAAATATGTTGCAGGATTACAACAACATATTCAAAACGAGTTAGAAGTAAAAACATATATAGTGGATTACTGTAGAAATCATATATAAATAGTTTGTTGAAGTTGATAGCAAGTGAGCGAAAGAATTAAAAGGTGTACATTCTATTAAACAGGTTATCTATCTACTTGTGAATTTATGTTTCCGGTTATTGCATGTCGTGACAATATGTGCAAGACAGTATTGAGATTATATTCAAGATACTCGATATTGTCCCCTCAAACCTTTTTGGCGAATTTCGATTTCAGACCGATTCGCCCCGCTTACATGCCTTGTTGCTTACAAGGAGACATCAGAACCAGTTATAAGCATGTGTATATCCCTAGTTTGGCTTATATCCTAAGACTCAATAGTTTGCATTTTCTTAGGATTTATATTTTCCGTGACAAAAAAAAAAAAAAAAAAAAAAAAAAAATCGCGTTCTTTTAGTATAAGTAGTTAAATGCTGACTTGCTAATATACAATCACCTTTTTAAGTGCTTGAGGTCATCTGATCGATTCAATCATAACATCAACTTATGACAACCAGCTTATTGGAAACTAGCTTTGGATCTTGTGCTTGAGGTCATCTGATTCTATCTTAAGAACGAACTACTATCCATTAGCAACAAACGAAGAATGTTCCATCATAGCCAAAAGATGAAATTTGGATCTCCCGGCTAAACCAAAACGGCAAAGCCCTCTATCCGAGCATACAATCGTCAAGACCTTTCTACTATTGACTAGTCATGAGCCTCGCAACTCGTTCTGACTCGTCATGAGCCTCGACACATTTCCCCTATCTTCATCATGCCACAACTAATTTCTGTCTCGTCAAGAGCATAATATTGTCTCCCATCATCCAAACATTGAAAGAAATCAAACAGATTTTCTTGCCGCATTCGCAAACAATCCACAAACAGACAAACCCAAAGCCACGATTATGTAAAATAAAAATGATTGTTCCTTGAATTGGTTTTCTTTGAATCGATAAATTACAGAATAAAAACAGTATACTGTAAGAGCCGTTTAAATATAAAACAGATTAGGTACATCTCATTTACAAATAGCCTTGAGAATGTTTTGAGGCTAATTTACAATTAAAATTATGCATTTTGTGAAATAAACAAGTGATTAAGGTAGTGATGGCGTAAGGGTAGGCTTTGTGACTTTAACTTCGCCACAGTTGCTGATATAAAGAGTCTTTTGGGGCCTATCCCAGATCGCTCGTGCAGTTCTAGCTCTTTCATCTCCAAAAAACTCTGCCAAGTCATTATATTGTCGGATTCTTTCCCCTGGTTTGTATGTCGGAATTGAAGATATGGCTGATACAACATCCATACCTACATAAAAGCAAAGAAAATCGAGATCGAAGCCATTAAATTTTTAGGATCGATGATCACATATCACATATGCAGGAAATGAAACAAAAACAATGAATCAGCATGTTACTGGAAAATGGATAAAAACTGCAAAGATAATGGAGCATTGCCGTAATGCCGTTAATAAAAAAACAATCATTTCACCTTGTATGCTAGACAAATGACTTGTAGTGCTTTCAATAAGTGTGAAAAACTAAACAAATGACATCTGGTGCCTACTGGAATTTGTGAGGTTATCCTTCTAAATTATGGTGTAGATAAAACTGAATCTTTTGTCTATTGATTATTTTCGCAGAAATACAAACAATTCACCATAATGTCACCTCATGTCGTTATGTTGCTAGGATACAGCACAAACTTGAGCGCTTCGAGGCTTCTTAACATACCTAGCTATCTGACTATCTCCCATTTAGCTCAGGAAGCTTATGTATTCTTATTGTCGATAACTCAATTCAAGCAATCTGATTTCATAGCATTGTGGCGTATCTATTCTCTCAAAGAAACCAATAAAAGTAATGATCCCACATCATCATAAGTTCATAACTCAATTCAGGCAAATATAGATAGATAGAATGCCTATCCTCATCTTCAACGGAGAAATATTATGTACAATAACTCGATGCAGGCATGTTTTAGATTGTTTTAACAACATTTCATTCAAGCATAATCCCGTCTCACTATTGGCCTTTCTATCCTTCTATATTGTTTGATACTACTTGTATAGAATGAAGGTAGGGTCAAATCAACTTCATATGTTTCAAAAAGACAGAATGCATTACATAGAGCATCTAACCTTCACCTCAGTTCTAACTTGGTCACTATCTTGCTAAAACCAAAACACTCTTCATATAACCACAGTTGCAATTTTAATGAGCTAGAACTGGAAACAGGGGACCGCAGTAAGAAATAGTATCAGAATTAGGGGGTGTTTGTGATTTCTTATTAGAACTGCTTGAGCTTTTCAAAATTAGCATAAGATCAGCTATAACGAAACGTAATGCTAAAGATAGTGTCAGGATTCCCTTATGCCATAATGGAAATCCTTAATGCACTATTCAGATAAGTAATTGTTGATAAACCAGCTGGTTGAGGTGGTATTTGGGAAAACTAATTTAACAGCTTATTCTATTGTATAAAACCAACCTATGCCACACATTGTAAGAGATAGTGTTTGGCATTTCTTATCGGCTAATTTTAGAGAAGCAGAATGCCTTTAAATTAAGCTGGTAAAAAAAAAAAAACAGCTGAAAAACGTTGATAAAGCACAGGCTATTTGGCTCCATCAAAACACTCTAAACTCTAAATTGTTAATAAGCAAAGCTTACCCCAAAGACCATACGAATGTCTACAATTCTGCTTATTACGGGACTCAAGATGTGCAATCATCATAATAAAATACGCATATCTAGTAACCAGCTCCTAAACTCTATTGAAAACTAACTGCTTATTCGACCCTCAAATAAACACATAATCCTAAGCCTTTGAAATCCACCTGCTTTTGTTTGCTGTATCAAGCGCAAACACAATAAGCAATACCATAAATAACATGATGAGATGAAATACCTTCAAGAACAGAACCAAAAACAATATTCTTTCCATCAAGATCAGACCGGTCCGGACCGTAGTAATCATAAACTCAACATTACGATAATCAGGATTTAACTTAATATCATCATCGTCATCATTTTCCGATAAACACAAAGACAGCACACCACCTTTATTATGCTTTAACCTAAACGAATTTGGATCAATACTCTCCGTATTCCTAGCTAACTTTACCGGCGGTATCACTTCACCTTTATCCCTCCTTCCTTGCTTTCCCGCCATAAAATAACATCCAGGAAATAACTTTTGAATCAATGTTCCTTTGTAGAAACCGGCAACACCTGTTGTTAGAGTACATAATTAGAGTTTGTTAATCAGGTTGTTAACTGTTACTCAGTATTAGTATAAGTAGATTGGGGAAGGTTCATACAACAACGAGTGCACATGTCCACACGTAAGTTTTCATGTGTGTACGTGTGCATTGGCTCTCATTTAACCTAAATAGGAAGGCTCACAAACGAACCAATGCACTTGTGCATTCATGTGAATTATGAGGTGTACACTTATGCATTGGTACTCATGTGAAGTCATACCTAAATGGGTACTTTTCTTTGTAATCATAACTTCTACTCTAAAATAAGGATCCAAGGTCCAAAATCGTAAAAAGCCTAGAAAAGAGCCGTTTTGATAAACAAACGTAAAAGGGTTGGACTCTTGATGAACAAACATTTACCCATTTTGGCGAGCAAAATGCATAAACGTTCTTCATCAAGTACACGTTGTACACGTTGACGCGTAAAGTTCATCAACATACTTAATGTTTAAAAAGTTAGTTCAATCAAAATGGTAAACTTCGATTCATCAAAGTCTTGCTAGTTTATGTTTGTTCATCAAAACAACCTTTTTTATGCTTTTCTACTATTTCGGTCTTGGATTGAGATAATCTCAGGTTCGAAGTCAAAATGACAGGTCTCGTTCGTAATATTGTGAGAGTAAATAAGAAAATAGGCTCTTTATTTTTTAGCGAAAAATGGAACCTCATTCACATATCTTTCTTTCAATTGACCAAAATGACTTATCATATTCATTTGAATACAAGATGATCCCAATCATTAACCCTTTTCTTGGCCTATACATATATTCACACCCCGTATATTAGTTAGCTTAAAAGTCTAAAATCATGGTTACCCAAAACATAAAATAGAAAACATCTTATATATCTTTCTTTCAATTCGCTAACATGACTTATGATGTTAATTTGAACACAAGATGATCCCAATTGACATAATACTAAAATATTCACGCTAGTTGATTAGTCAGCCAAAAAGTTGGAAACCATTCATATCCAATCCATATATTCCCTCCATCCCGTGATAAGCGTACAAGATTCTATTTTAGTTTGTCTCAAAATACGTGTTAATTTCATAATCACAACTAATCAAAACAACTTTACAAGCTTTCTAAAAAAATAGTTCTACAACAAAAATGTGACATGTGATTGGTTAATAGTGTAATCTTTGTACTTTCCTAAAACTGCATAACACTGCCAAAGTGAACACTTATTTTAGTACGAAACAGGTATAAGGGGGTATTTGTTTAAGCTTATATGTGGGCTTATGAGCTTATTTGTTTTCGGCTTATATTTCAGTAGCCCCAAATTTCCGGCTTATTTTGAGACTTATGGGCTTATATAAGTTTTTTATGATATAACGAGCTAATATAAACTCACAAGTTTTTAGAAAAGCCATAAAATTGGGTCATATGAAATATAAGCTAAAATCAAATAAGCTTATAAAACTCACATATAAGCTTAAACAAGCACCCCCTAAGAAAAAATACCTTTACAGATTGCTTTGAAGTTAGCAACAGTAATAGTTATTCTAGACAGGACTTAAGCTTTTTTTTGGTTAACTGGTTTCGACTCGACATTGTGATACATGACTTGAACTCGCAACAATTTAGATTAAAAACATCTCAACAATATGGGATATTAGCTATAATATAATACAGTACCATAGTACAATACCTGTGCACATTGCTTTGAAGTTAGCAACAGTAATAGGAACAAGATTCCCATAAAGTCCCAAAACTACTCTCCCCACAGGCTCAGAATCCGGACATAAAAGCAAGTCAGAACCAAGTGTCCTAGTTTGAAAATAGCTAGGACATACACTGAAGTCAAGAAACACACGGTCAGTTATAGTGGTATCTGGTTGTTTAGGTGCTGGTGTTGCTGTGGCATTGGTGGTTAGTGTAGGGAGGGAGAGTGAGGTGGTGGTGAGTGTGAGGAGTGAGCGGCGGGTGACGTGGAGGGTGGAGTGTGATGGTGGTAATGATGGTGGAGTGAGGGTGGCTGTGGTGGTGGAGAACATGGTGGTGCATGGCGGAGGGAGGAATGTAGAAAGATGTGATGATGTAGGTGTGAGTTGTGTGTTGGTTGTTGATACACGAGGGATTGGGTGGGTCCGGTTGCAAAAATATTGTATTTTGCAAATAATCATTATATATTTGGGGATATCTTGGTTACAATTTTTGTAGCCAATTAGCTACAATCCCTTTTATAAAATACACAACTAATGAATCAGGGCCCCACAGAAAATAATCAGGACCCACAAAAAGAATCAGGGACCCACATTTATACACATAAAATAGCCATCACTACAAAAATCAGAATCTAATATATTCCCTATATATTTATATGTTTTTGCTTTTTAGAAAGTTAGGAAATACATTTTATTAGACTAAAAGTAATAAGACCAAACCAAAACCATCCTTTTTATACCGTCAAATTAGCGTTACACTAGTTTTTTCTCTCTTCAGACACCACCCAAACCAAACCAAAACCAAACTCTCATAGTAAGGAGACGAAACATTTTTTTTCTTTAATCGCAAACAAATAAAATTTAACGGTAAAAAAATTTAAAACACCCATTTCACCTATAAATACTCCATTTTTACTTTAACAAATTACATACAATTAACACAAATCACAAGTACAATACACTTTTTCTTTTCAAAACCATGCGTGTAATCTCCCACACAATCGTCGAAGAAGTCAATAATGGCGTTCAAAAACTGATTGATCCATAATATTCGCAAGAAAAAGTTTACGAGGTATCCAAGATGTTTTGAAAGAGGATAGTAGGAAAACAAGTATGCGAATTGCGATGACATTTCACCGAGAGACGCGGCTGTCATTGAGAAATTTTTGCACGAGGAAGGTTGGAAAGATTACGAGATAAAGAAAACGTTGGGAAATGTGTCACAATTACAAAATAACATGCTCACAAAATCCATTGGATGTATAAGGAAAACACTATGGGTGGTTCGTCATCACAACAAGCAACACACGAACCCATGTCTCCCATTTCTTCATTTTCACCAGCAGATGAACTAGTTGATGAGCACGGATTTACTGAGAAACAACTATATCAACTTATGCGAGATGAAGAGGCATTAAGAGATATAGAGGAAGAGCAATCAAGGGTTGATGCAGAAAACGCAAGGCGTTAACAAGAGTTGGATGAGTTATTTAGGCAAGATAAAGCTTATGATGAGTTGTTAAGGTTCGAAGTTGGGGAGTATTCAGACTAAGCTATGTTTATGTATTACATATCATATTGTATTTTAGTTCATATGTTTTTTTGTATCGTATTTCGTATCGTATGTTATTAAAATGTGTTTGTTTATTTGTATTCTATTTGTTTTAATAAAATGTTTTTTATCCACAAGCGCACCAAACGATTTGGGGAGGGGCGCCCTTATTACTTTTAGTCTTATCTTTTATCTCTGACTCGTTAAAAGAGGTTAGATTATTTGTTTTTTTCATTTTCACTAGAGTTGATGAGATGTATAAGGTTTTACTTATTAAGAGATGAAAGGAGTGTCATATTTTCTTTTAATTTCTCATACACTTGTTTCTAACTGTGTTAATGTTTTTTAAATTTGTTTTTTGATTATTTATTTTTATACTATTTTTCTTATTTTTCCTAATTAACATATATATAGACTTCATTTCATTTCATTTTACTTATCGTGGGTTTTAAACTTAGTACTTTCGATTAAGAATCCAAATACCAATCAAGACAAAAATTTATGTTATTGGTGTTAGAAATGATGAGATTGAATGGCTTGCAAATCGTATTGGAGTCTCTCGTGGTTTCTTACCATTTACGTATCTTGGGCTTCCAATAGGTGTTAACATGAAAAAGATTGTGAGCTGGAACGAGATAATTGAGAAAGTAAAAAAAAAAAAAATTAGCATGGTGGAAATCTAAAATGATATCTTACGGGGGTAGATTGACATTGGTGAAGGCGGTGCTCGGAAGTCTCCCACTTTACTATTTTTCTATTTTTCGTGCACCTGTACATGTTATTAAAAAGCTCTTAAAAAGTGTGAGACAAAACTTTTTTTGGGGTGGAAATGATGAAAAGAAAAAATTGGCATGGGTAAAATGGGATCAGGTTATTAGTAAGTCAAGTGCAGGGGGTCTAGATATCGGTAGCCTAAAAGCTTATAATATGGCTTTATTAGGAAAGTGGTGGTGGAGGTTTCGAGTTGAAGAAGAGAGACTTTGGGTTAAAGTAATCAAAAGTATTTATGGTGAATATGGAGGGCTAGGGGATGATGGTTCATCTAGGAGAAGCAGTGGTGGAAAATGGGGTGACATAATTAAAGTGGGGAATGATATTGAGAAAACCGGGGTCCCTTTTAAAGGATCTTTTGGCAAGAAGGTTGGTAGTGGTTGCAATACTCTATTTTGGATTCATAAATGGCTAGGTGATTTTAAGCTCAATGATAGATTTCCTAGATTATTTGCTCTAGAATCTAACAACAAAAGGTTTCGTGAGCGAGAGGGTCATGGGGTATTGATGGTGGCTGGAAGTGGAGTGGGGGGTAGGAAAGGGAAGTGAGGGGAGAGGTTTAGCGAACTTGAAGAACCGATAGATGTGATCAAGTTTTGTTCCTAACTCTTTATACCCAGATACATGGCGTTGGTCTCTTAATGGAAAGGGTCACTTCTCGGTAAAAGATCTTAGGAATATGATCGATGATAAAATTCTCTCCAACTCGAGTATGGTGGCCCAAGAAACAAAGTGGTGAAAAATCATTCCGATGAAACTATCAATCTTTATTTGGCGGTTAAAACAAAAGAGATTACCGGTCCTCAAATGGCTTAATCACATTGGTATGGATCTTAATTGTACTCTTTGTCCTCATTGTAATGAGGAGGAAGATTCTATATCCTATTGCTTCTTGACCTGTTAACGGGTTTTGAATGGCTGGAAAAAAGTTTTGTTGTGGTGGGGCATGAGTAATATATCTTTTGGGTCGGTTGATGAAGTAGTAAATCATAAAGGGAAACCAAGTTTTCATAAGAAGCAAAGAACCATTTGGAAAGCTACGTTGTGGTCCATGTTACTTGTATACGATTTGGATGACAAGAAATAAAAGACTATTCGAGAATAAAGTCACAAACTTTTCAAGAATTTGTGATGAACTTCAAGTGCTATCCTTTTTGTGGGTGTCGAATAGAGCGGCTGGAGCTATATCTTCTTGGAACGAATGGTGTATAAATCCAAGTTTGGCATGCAAATTCTGAAGTTTTGATTTTTGGTTGTGATGCCATCCGTTTAGATTCGCTTGCTTCGTGTTCTAAGAGTCTTAGTGTTGTGCTCCCTTTCTAAACTCTCATATGTGTATTGTACTATGCCTTATAGTATTGACGCATGAGAGGGAGCTTTAAGGTCATTTGTTTCAAATTGATTATGCTTATATCATATATATATTTTTCTCTGTTTGCCTTTAAAAAAAATTATGCTACGCCTTTGTACTTTTTATCTTTTAATAACTAAAAGAAATGTAACCTGCATTAACCTTCTTTGTTCAACTATTTGATATGAAAGTTTTGCACGATTCTTACTTCGCTACATATCCAATTGAAATTCTTATGGAATCTTACCCTGTTTGGGAGCGCAAACGCTTGAAACATGTCACCATAAAGTTTCAACAATTCGTCACCTTTATAGTCTTATAGTTATAGATAATTAATGTACACTAGCTTAATTTTCATTTTCTCAACTTTGTTTAACTCAATTGTATGAAGCTATGTTTATTTTGAGTTTCCTCATAAACAAACTCGTTTCCGATTTATTTGACATCAACGTAAATCTGTTAGCGGAAGTTATGGGCTTGGCCTGATTAGTTGTTTATCTTGGCTTGTATAGCCCATTAGCATGCTATATAAACATTACATTGTACTCAGTTCTGAATAATGCAATATACGGTTTACATGGTATCAAGCCTAAAACCGGTCCTCAAACCCTAAAATACGCTTCCCTCCTCCTCCAACCCTACTGCCGTATTTTTATTTTTCAGCCTTCCACCCTACACTGTCGTGATCTCCCTCACTCCCCACCATCATAATGACTAATGGTGACGTGCCTCCTCCACCCCCTACGCTCACCCTCGTTGAAAAACTATATGCCGTTCACAACATCAATAACCTTGTCCCCGTTAAGCTTAACATAGACGAGTCTAATTACTGCCTTGGTGCTATTTTTTCAAAATTCATTGCAACAACTTTGGTGTTCTAAAGCACATCCAAAGTGATACAAAGTGCGCCCTTCATCTCCACCAACGGACGAATGGTTAACCGCTGATTCCATTGTAAAGTCATGGATTTTTCTTACCCTTGCTCCTACTCTTCAAGGTAGACTCATCAAAATTAATCCTCCCACGGCTAAAGATGCTTGGGATCATGTTGAGAAACTTTTTCTCGACAACAAACGTACCTGCTTTTGCAAAGGTGAGTTACGCGGTTCTTCAAATGTGATCTTAGTGTCGATGCTTATTTCGCAAAATAGAATCTATTGTTACTTTGTTGAATGATCTTGGCTCATCTATGTCCGATGATGATATTGTGACCTATGCTATAAATGGTTTAAGTGAAAAATATGCCAATCTCGCCACCATTATTGCCCATAAAGACCCTTTTCCGACCCTGAGAGATGGTCTTATGGTCACAACCGAGGAGATGCGCTTAAATTCCAAGGCTCACTTTGTCTACTAACACCACATCATCACGCCTCAAGTTCTTCTAACGAGGCTAATACCTCTCGCCAAGACTCAAGAACACTCGAACAACACATGAAACTTTGACCCGTCCGTAACTTTGGTCGTGGTTATTGTCGATGGGGCAACACATGCCGCTTTATACATGATGCTAGTAGTCAAGCAACACTCAAAACCCTCCGGTAACTCGACACACCACCGGACATAATACTTCTCATAAACGGGCTTGCAACATTCAGCTTCCTCTGGACTGGCAGTGGTTTAAACTTAAATAGCCAGCAACAGCTACTTGCTCTTTTACAGGCCCAAACTTCATTATTAGCCCAATATGGTTTAACCCCCATCCGCCCAACATCAGCCCACAAGCGCCTTCAATTTCGGGCTCTAGGGCGTACACCGGTTTCGGGCCCCAACAATGCCCATGCATGGTTACACTCCTCAACAACAATGGCCCTATATTCAAGAAGCTCGGTGCCTCGCTCCCAGCCTCCTTTGCGGTGAAACGACTTTACCACAAGCTTTCAACCCATGACACTTCAAGATCCATCCAATGAATTGAACATGGATCTGGTGCGCCCCTCTCTTATCTTAACTCTTCGCTAATAATCTTAGTACTATTTTTAATTCTTGTATTTATCCGTCTGTTCTTGTTGGCGATGGGAAATCTATTCTTGTCACCAACACGGGCCATAGCACTTTGAACACTCCACATCGTACTCTACATTTAAATAATGTTCTCATCACACCCAACATTGTAAAAAAATTAATCTCCGTACGTCAATTTGTTCGTGATAATAAATGTACCATTGAATTTGATGAGTTTGGTTTTTCTGTGAAGGATTTATGGACCCGCCAAATTCTACCCGATGACAAAGACGAGTGACTTATATCCGTCACATTTCCATCCACCCCTCAAGCTTTTTCTCGTCACAACATAATGCGGCACCAACGCCTGGGCATCCCGAAGTGATGTGTTACGAACCTAGTTTCTAATAATTTCATTTCATGTATTAAGACTAAGTCTCTGCTTTGTCATGCTTGTCGGTTACCGCAAGCACGGAAACTTCCATTTTCGCTTCCGAGACTTGTTAAGTCTCCTTTTGATATTATTCATTCGGATTTGTGGACCTCTCCTTTGTCAAGTATTACGGGCATTAAATATTATGTTTTGTTTCTAGATCACTTTTCGCATTATTTATGGGTGTATCCTTTACGAATAAGTCCGATGCTCTGCCTAAATTTATTCATTTTCGCGCTTTTGTCAAAAACCAATTTAATTGTGAAATTAAGTCTTTGGTAGTGACATGGGGGTGAGTTTGACAACAATTCTACACTAATTTATTTGCCTCAAATGGTATTTCCATTCGCTTCTTGTCCCAAACATCACAACAAAATGGTAAATCGAATCCAATGATAATGCACCATTAACAACCTCATACATACCCTTTTATTTCAAGCACACTTACCACCTACCTTTTGGGTTGAAGCTCTACACATGGCCACCTATCTTTTAAACATTTTACCCCTCCATCGCCATCAACAATGAGATTCCTCACACTGCCTCTATAAGACCGCCTCTTATACCGGATCTCCTGATTTTTGGGTGTCTTTGCTATCCACATATCCATACCAATAATAAACTTGAACCACGCGCAACGCCATCTATTTTTCTTGGGTATCCAACCAATCGTGGTATAGGTGTCTTGACTTAAACACTAACAAAATAATACTTTCTCGTCATGTGACTTTTGATGAGACGGTGTTTCCTTACCTGCCTATGACTCCAAATACCTCCCCCTCTTACACTTTCTTAGACACCTCACCAAACCTCATTCAACAACAACTCCTCACAAAAGGCCTTAACTCACCCTTTGCATGCATCTATCGCTACCAAAACCATACCCACCACCTCGAATTCCCAACTTCCTCGGCCCAACCCATCCCATGGCATCATCGGGCCCAATATCCCCACATTCACACCACTGCCAACCCTAACTCCTCCATTGCTTCATGAGCACATCTTCACCGCCCACTACCTACTGACCCCCAACAAGTACAACCTTTACCTACTGCCCATACTCAATCAAACCAAACCAAGAATCCTAATCCCGTCAAGTCTCACCCTATGGTCACCGCTGTGTTGGTACTAACCGTCCTACCCAACGTTTTACATTACATGTGTCCACCATTTCACCACTTCCTAAGTCGCACACCCATGCGCTTTAATGACCCAAATTGGCATAGTGCTATGATTGACGAACATAATGCATTAATTAAAATAATATTGGATTCTTTGTGCCGACCAAAGGACACTAACATTGTTCGCTCCATGTGGCTTTTCGACACAAATATAATGCGATGGTAGTCTTAACCGCTACAAGGCTCGCCTTGTAGCAAATGGCGCATACCAAACACGTGTATTGATGTGGATGAGACATTTAGTCCGGTCAGTAAAAACCGCTACTATTCGCACGCTTCTTAGTCTTGCTATTTTCGACACCGCCTCGGTTCATCGCCTTGATTTCAAGAATGCATTGTATGGATTTTTATCGACCGCTATATGCATCGACCTCCCCGGCTTTCGGGATCCTCAAAGATCCCGATCATGTTTGTCTATTGCAGATCATTATATGGGCTTAAAACGTGCTCCTCGTGCTTGGTTTCAGAGGTTTGTCGCTTATGCGCTGTGTTGGTTTTTCTCACAAATGGTGTGACTCCTCACTTTTATCTTCGCCAAGGGATGGATATTGCATACTTATTAATATATGTTGATGGCATAGTTTTGACTGCATCTTCATCATCTCTACTACAAGAAGTTATTGCATCACTTCATGCAAAGTTCTCTATGACTGATCTTGGGCCTCTTAATTATTTTCTCTCGGCATTTCGGTAATAACGCATTTCGTGGATGTTTTTGTCTCAATCAAGTATGCTATCAGGTTCTTTGAAGGCAGCACCGCTCTTCGCATGTAACCCGCGTTCGACTCTCATGACACGGATACCAAACTTGCGCCATGGTGATCCGCAGTCAATCTCTACTTTGTATCGTAAGTCTTGCATGTGCTCTTCAAGCATTACCTTTACCGTGCCGGATATCTCTTGCGCAGCTCAGCAGGTTTGCCTTTTATGCATGATCCTAGGAGCCACATTTATCCGCCAAAGCGGATATTACGTTATGTTCGAGGTACCTTAGACTATGGTTTCGACATCATCCTTGGTTGCCTACCGATGCAGATTGGTCGGCTGTCCGACCACACGCCGTCTACTCGTTATTGTGTTTTTCTTGGCAACAATCTTTTGTCTTGGTCCTCTAAGCGCTAGTTTACGCTTTCTTCGCCTAGTGTCGGTGGAGTATAGGGTGTTGCCAATGCTGTTGCTGAGACTTGTTGGTTACGTAGCTTATTACGTGAGCTTTATACACCACTTTCGACTGCTACTATTATTTACTGTGATAATGTGAGTGTTGTATATCTCTCCTCCAATCCGCGCAACATCAACGCATCGAAGCATATAGAGATTGATATTCACTTTGTTCGTGATTTGGTGGCTACTGGTCTTGTACGTGTTCTACATGTTCCTTCCGCTATCGTGCGCGGATATCTTCACCAAAGGCTTGCCCACAGTATTGTTTGATGAGTTTCGCTCCAGCTTGAGTGTTCGTTCCTCTCCCGCTCAAACTGCGGGGGGCTGTTAGCGGAAGTTATGGGCTTGGCCTGATTAGTTGTTTATCTTGGCTTGTATAGCCCATTAGCATGCTATATAAACATTATATTGTACTCAGTTCTGAATAATGCAATATACGGTTTACAAAATCAACAATATTATCTTTTACATTCGATTAATTCAAGATTACAAATCAAAGTAACATTCACAATTTATTTTCTTACTATATGTAATACAATCTATAAAACTTTTGGTACTTATCTATTGACGTACAAACAACACTCTTTCAACATGATCGTTGAAGCTTCATGACTTTACTCTAATGATCCGTTTAGTATCCATATCCAGCAACCGATTTGGAGTAATAGCCATTTGTTAGAATAGTGCTAGTCGACCCACAATCGCTTCCATAAGAGATACAATCGACTTGTCGTTTGATTGACCATGGATAGGGATTAATTTGAGGACCTGAACCAACATGAGAAGATGAACGCTATCCTCACGGCTCGTGGCACGTTCCTTCCTTCAACAGAAGGTCTCCGCTTAATACTACTTATAGATTGTCTCTCATGGGCCCAAGTCTGATCTGCAGGGCGCTGCTTTGGAGCGCTATGAGATCTGACCTTGGCCCTTGAGGATTGAGTGTTGGCCATATAACTCGGACACGCCCCAAATTCTGCAATCGCTTCAAAGATAATCTCTAGAATAAGTAGAACTAGGCCTAGAATATTCGGGCTTAGAGTAGTATAACGCGGTAGCGTGACCAAAATGGTCAAAATGCCCGCGTTCTGAAGGCTCAGGCGAGATATACATGTGTGGTCGCTAGACCAATATCCATCTCTACAATCTTGATGTTATCTTCCAAAAATTCTTGGTCATTGACGCCATGATGAAATCTATGATCTTGTGTTAGTACTCTCGAAAGCACGAGCTCGAGCTTGAGCCGTCACTAGTGCATGCATGCACCTAAGAGTCTCGGCTGCTTGCTTTCGTACCAAGTGACCTCTAACTAATGCTTGCAACTTCACTAGTCCCTTCAAAGCACATAAAGCTTTTCTTGCTAAATAAGAGCGAAAAAAAGATTGAATCTTAGTTGCAGCAACATCTTCTTGGACATTGATCAGAGTCATGACCATGTTGGTATTGGCGGCCTCTTTCCGCTAATGCTATCAGATGGCTACCTCGCTCAACATTCTGTGGAAATGAGGAGGCGTGGTGGATGTAATGTCCGTGGTGGCGGTGGTGGCAGATGGTCGTCGAAAACTCCATCTACGCTTCTGGGGTTGTGGGCAAGGCGTAAATCTGCGGGTGGTGGATTTTCTTGGGTGGTGCATGGTGGTTGAATGATGGTTTTTTCTTTTTTCCCTGTTAACAAATGCTTGAACCATTTGCTTGTTTTCCCCATTTCTTATTACATTGTCATTGGATCACACAAAGTGCTATAATTTGTAGATCTGGATCTATTTATCTATGTCTTTGATTGATATCTTGCTCATAAAATCATTCGTCTAGCTATTCAATTATTTGTAGATCCCAAGAGAATACTTATATGTTTTTCTTCAACCACTTTCGTTGCTTTTTATTCTTTATTCTATCTTTTTGGTTTTTTATATTAGGCAAAGAAAAATGAATACGGTAGAATTTCAATATCATCTTTATAAAAAAAAAAGTAGGCATTTGCATGCAGAACGTAGTTATGAGAAGGGACGGATCTACACGAGCTAGAGCCACACGGGCCACACTCAATTTTGAGTCACGAAATATATATATTATTATATATACTAAAAGGCATTTTGTGGGTTAACCAAAGCAAGCCATTTAGAATGCTAACCTTCTTTCCTATTGGTTGCCTGCGTGTCATTAGTCACAATTTGTCTATCTGGCAGCACATGAATGGCCATGTAAGTTATTACTGTAGAAGGGCATGAACAGTACGCGCATGAACAGTACACGCATGAACAGTACACTCTCATTTTCTTTGGTTGTCTTTGGTTTCTTCCTAGAAAATTCCAGAAAACCTACAAACCACAAACATAAAACACACACACACCTTCTATCTATGTCGGTAACCATCTTACCCACCCTCTATCTCTGTCGCTGTCTATCTAAAATTTACAACACCGATTGGGGTTTAACTAACTTCAAACATAATGGGTTTGGGTTTAACCGTATTTTCTTTTGTGGCTTTTCAAATCCTCAATTCATAGTTACTGTTATAAGAGATGAGGCAAGGGGTTTGCTTGATGGTGATGGTTAATTGCAGGTGTGTAATTTAGGTATGCGTGTTTGTGTTTAATCCTGGAACAAGTTTTTTTTAATTTTAATTATAATTAAAAATTTTGCATAGTTAGCTAGGGCATGAGTGTTTAGTTTGGGATTTTGTGCTTATGATTTGTTTCGTTTGATTTTCCCAGGTCGGGTTATAATATTTGAAAGTTACAAGCGATGATGATACGACTACATTTGTATGTTTGTTATTGATCGTATTGGGTGAAAGTGACCCATATCTTGGCGAGGCAGCACCACGAGTGTGGTGTTTGCAGCCATGGTGGGTCCGATACCCTTTAATCCGGTTACAAATCATGATGATATTACTACATTTGTGTGGTTGATATTCATCGTATTGGGTGAAAGTAACCCGTATCTTGGCAGGGCAGCACCACGAGTGTGGTGTTTGCAGCCATGGCGGGTTCGAAACCCTTTAATCCGGTTACACATCGTGATGATATTACTACATTTGTGTGGTTCATATCGATCTTATTGGGTGAAAGTAACACGTATCTTGGCAGGGCAGCACCACGAGTGTGGTGTTTCCAGCCATGTCGGGCCAGATACCCTTTAATCCGGTTCCACACTCGCAAATCTGACCCATTTCGTACTTGCAAATTTGAGCCACACTTTATCTTGAGGCTTATATGAAGTCGCATTGACGCTTTTGAAAACGCTGCTCTGCATCGCTATTATGCTCTGCTGATATCATTAGATGGTTAAGTTTGTCGGGCCAATAACTTTGTTGATGTTTTGTTGTGTTGTTGCTTTTTTTTTTCTTTTTTTGAGATGATTAGGTGGTTAATGCAGTTTCCTATTGGTTGTTTGTTGCTAATTCTTATTAATGACTTTGGTAGTGGGACACATGGTCAAAAATGTACTATAGTGCATGGTATAGCAAAGGCAATGATGAGATCTGTCAGTATTTGCCGTTTTGATAAGTGTCGTTTGGCAAAACCTGTATGTTGGCATGGCGACCACATGGTTGCAGCCATGGTGGGTTTTTGGGTACCACTTACATGATCGCTGACCTGAGCCTTATTATACACATGACAGTCATGTACTATGGATACTCAATTTCGGAATCGGGCATACACAGATGCCAACAATATGAGCTAATTATTTGGGTCTCTCACTTTATATACTTTAGATACAAAGTATACGAACATGTAAAATTAAAAGGATGGGTATAAATTTGGTACACAAAAGATTTAACATTTCTCAAAGAGAATTTATGCTTCAGAGTATCGGTATAAATTTGGTACATAAAAAATGTGTTACTTTTTGTTTAGAAAAAGAATACAACACTTAGTTGGCGGGTTGTTATGGTGTGACGAAAAAAGTGACACATTGACAAGACTAGGTGCTGAATTGTGTACATGGAGATCATAAAGGTTCTTTGACCATGTTCGTTCCGATCTTGCTCTCCCTACTCTGCGTATAGTTCAGGTATCATCATTTAATCAATAATAGTAGCCGAATAAATAGAAATATATACGAGTACCAGCATTATCTTGAATATGAGTACTAGGTATCTTTTCTAATTACATGTGCCATTGGAACCTGTTGCAGGGACTTTCACACGCAGAGTAAGCATGGGTCAGTTAGGAATGTGGCAAACGAATTTATTGACAGTGGATGCCACGGGCTGTTGCTTGAACCAGATAGACTGCACCTAAAGATGTTGTCTTACAAGGTTAGACTTTGTTTTTCGGACCAACATAATCAAGTATACATGTATTTTCATCATATTTAAGCTTCAAGACATTTACTTTTTGGTACTTATAATAGCAACATGTTTTAACAGTAAAAGCAGTTGTTTAACAAAAATTCGATAATTAATTGAAGTCCTCGAAGAGACAGACACGGTTAGATTTTTTATGGAAAGTAACTTTGTGTTTGGTAATATCAGATTTTTGGTGCTTCTTAATGGGTGTTCGGAGCCACCGTGAAACAGCAGCATTAAAGGTGTGAATTGGGTCGTTTTTACCTAACATTTTATCGTTTTCTTATCAGTCATCGTTATGTCGCGCATAATATTCAGTTGATCCCACTGAATTGAATTCCATTGATGCTGCTGTTTCACGCCATTCCATTGAGCTTTTCGTTAATATTCAATTCAGAAAAATTCCATTGATGCTGTTGTTTCACGATAATATGTCGCAAGATAATATTCGATTACATGTTCTTAAAGGTCAGTTTGAACATAAGTTGGAAGAAAAGACCTTTTAAGTATAGCTATATATAAACTACAATCACCTACAGAAATAATCTTGAACAATGAAGTTAAGCGCTAGGACTCGAAAGTAGCGTAGGTAAGCAATATTATTGGTCTAAATTGGAGCGTTTAAATTGCTGTATTAAAGTAGAGTTAGACGCACGTATTATTGTTCGATGCTAGATTTATATTGCAAATTATGAGATTTTGTATCAAAGGACCCATTGTGATTGTTCATCTGCATCCTTCCCCCCATTTCTTTTGAGATTTTACAACTTTGGATAAATTCAGGAATATCTTATTTATCCAGAGATGGAGAGCCTGGTAGGACATCTCTAGATTCTACTGATTCAGTTAATCAGTTTCAGACCATATAAGATGCATCCAGCCATCAAACTGAATGGATATACTTCCCGCCAACTAAGGTTGATTAAGTCGGTAATGTTTTTATTTATATATTTTTATTTGATTAACTATGTTTTATGGTAGAGTCAGTGAATTTGCTTAAGATGTACTGTCAGCTTTTGGTGACAGCAGTATGTATCATTTTATTGCTATTGGCGCTTACTTATATCGAGAAATACAGCGATGTTTAACACAAATTCAGAAGTTAATAGCCATATATTAGTGATAAGTCTAGGATAGGAGTATTCAGTTTGTTATATGGCCATTAGGAGTGTTGATTATATGCAATAAAATGGTTAGATATATTTCTTGGCACACTTTAAATCATTGCCCTTTTCTATACAGTACATTGAAACAGATATGAAGGTACTGCAGTTAAGAGGGTGTTTGGGAGTGCGCTATTAAAGTGATTATCTGATTGTTGCGTTTGCAAAACGCAAAAGAATCTGTTTTGGGTGTTTGGCAAAGCATATACAATAAGTGATTAATTGCGTTCTACCCCATCCAAAACATCGTTTTGTAAAATCAGGTGCTTTAAAAAACAAGGGCTTTAACCGGTTTAAGTCTATGTGACGGTAGATTCAAACCCGTGGATTTAGCGTAAAAAAGTTTAAAAATCGTTGTTACCCAACAACATACTGATATTTACCTATCAAGTGCATACAGTTGAGGATTTCTTTCTCTTTGGTCTTGACTTTTATGAAAATCAGGCTAAGTTAGATACTTATATATGGTATATGGCTTCATTTCATGTTCATGATTCAAACTGTGTACTAATCAAAATGTTTTCACGGCTAACAGATACCTCTGCTTTGTGAGCTCTGGAAAGCGTCATTGTTACTGGAAAACAAAATGAGGGTTATCTGTAAAGTTGCTAAGGGTAAAAAGAAAGATGGACCTGTGTAATACGTTAAAGGTCAGGTGTTTCACACCTTTACCAAAAGCAGCAGTCCTGGAAGTGTCAACAGTAGGTGTGGTTAACCATGTAGGAATGGAAGAAACGACATGTGTCAGCTGGAGAAGAAAAACCTCAAGTTAGTTCCAGCAAAACGGTTCCCATGACAGAATATTACAACATTTCCTTTTCAAATTGGGTATAGCCATATGGATTGGCTCAAGTTACATGCACACATCCTGATCTGGCAGGTACTTTCAACCATTGGGGAAAAGTTTAACGTCGTATCCACCTTTCACCTTTTTGTTTTTCCCGTTTGGCTATATACGTAAATTTTACTTACTCGAGCTATCGCCTATAAAATATAATCCAAATTGGCCTATTTTTACAGAATCGATTGAAACTTATTCTAATTGGGCCATCTTTTTTTTTTCCAAGCTTACATGTGAATGACCAAATACAGTTGGCATGTTTGAGATCATACAGATTACAAGTTCTGATAATGAATTTATGTGAATATGAACACTATGCAACATATTTTTCCTTTCATAACCAAACCAACATTCTCAAATGTTCATGCTTTTTTGTATGTTCCCGCCATCTTCGTTGTTATAGTGGTTCACACCGTCCAGGTCATTTTTTCCAATGGTTAGCAGCCAACACAAAAATTAACATAACAATCCCGCAGCAACGCGCGGGCTACCCCGCCGTTTTTTTTAAATTGTCTTTTTCCGATATGTTTTACCCCTGTAATATTTGTGATGCTTTCTTTCTTATGCAACTTTATTTAAACCCAAAAAAGTTTTATGACGTAAATTTTAATACTTATGGTATAAGAAAATTTATGCAAGACCTTCTCGAATTTAGACATTCATTAATTGTTTATACAGCTATTAATAGGCCCGCATTTTCTACATTTAATATTTTTAAATCGACTTTATATATGACTAATTACGTACGCAGGTTTTTTTTTGGGTAACATTGCCTTCAGCAAAACCTAAAAGGTTACTCCATGTCTCCATATGAATTCATTAACATGTGCACCGATACTGGTTCACTTATTATTTTTTCTGTCCTTGGAAAACAACTACTCATATTGCTTTTTATGGTATCGGCATATATTTTGGTCCTTTGCTATACTATTCCACTAAATTGAGATGGTACTGAACTTGTTAACAGACTCGCTTAACGTGATGATCTTTCAAGAGTTGTCGCTAGCAAACGAGTAATCATACATGATACAAATTATACTATTTTGACAAGTCTAATGGAATAGGATATTTAATATAAATCTTGGACTTATTGGTGTTGATCATGTTAGATGATGGGTGAAAGATATATATGGTACATAAATTATTAAGAGTAAATTGCAAAAATCGTCCCTAAACTTTGGCCAAATTACACGTTTCGTCTCAAATCTTTGGAAAGTGCAAATATCGTCCCCTGGGAAACTTTGGGGCGTAAATCGTCCCCGCTAGATCAAATGACTAAAATACCCTTCTCTTTATAACTTTTCGTTTCTTACAAATGGTCCTTGTGTTTCAGCAGATTTTGCAAATTTAGTCCTTTTTTTTTTAATTAACTATTAATATTAGTATATTTTTTACGTTGCTGGCCCCGATTTTTTACGTTATCGTCGTTTTTTACGTTTTCCAGTCTTTTTTACGTTTTGTCCATTTTTATTTTGCGCCGATACGCTGCCGTCGAGATTTACGTCTGCGTTGATGTCTTTTTACGTTGCCCGATTTTCATCCGCTGCCGATTTTTAGCGTTGCCGTTTTATTTTTTACGTTGCCCGTTTTTACGCTGTTGTCCCGAGCGTCGATTTTTCGAGCAATTGCTTTTCCGTTTTGCTCGATTGTTTACGCTGCCCTTTCGCCTGATATGACGCTTTACGTTGCCGATTTTTATTTTCGCCGGGATGCCACGTTTACGTTGCCCCGATTTTTACGTTTCTCGATTGTTGCGTTTTTACGTTGTCGCCCAATTTTACGCTCGATTTTTACGCTTTACGAAAAATCGGACGAAAACGTAAAATGGAAGAAAACGTAAAAATAAGACGAAAACGAAAACGGATGAAAACGTAAAAACGGATGAAAACGTAAAAATCGGACAAAAAACGTAAAAACGGATGAAAACGTGAAAAAATCGGACTTAAAACGTATGAACAATCGAATTTAAAACGTAAACAATCGGACGAAAACGTTAAAAAGGACAAAACGTAAAAAACTGGACTACGAAAACGTAAAAAACGTATCGAAAACGCGGTGAAAAATCATGAAAACGTAAAAACGGACTAAAACGTGAAAACAATCGCATCGAAAACGTAAAAAAACGGACGAAAACGTAAAAATCAACATCATAAAACGTGAAAACGGACGAAAACGTAAAACATTCGCACGTAAAACGTAAAAAATCGCGAAAACGAAAAACGGACGAAAACGTAAAAAAACGGACGAAAATGTAAAAAATCAGACGAAAACGTAAAAAAACGGACGAAAACGTAAAAAATCGGACGAAAACGTAAAAAATCGGACGAAAACGTAAAAAATGTGACAAAAACGTAAAAAAACGGACGAAACGTAAAAACAAACGAAAATGTAAAAAAACGGATGAAAACGTAAAAAACGGACGAAAACGTAAACAATCAGACGAAAACGTAAAAAATCGGACGAAAACGTAAAAAAAAGGACAATACGTAAAAAAAAGGACAATACTTAAAAAAACGGACGAAAACGTAAAAAAACGGACGAAAACGTAAAAAAACGGACGAAAACGTAAAAAACCGGACGAAAACGTAAAACGACGAAACGAAAAAAAACTAAAACCGAAAAACGATAAAATTGGACGAAAACGTAAAAATAATAATAATAATAATATTAATAGTTAATTAAAAAAAAAAAAAAACTACTAAATTTGCAAAATCTGGCGAAACACAAGGACCATTTGCGCAAGAAACTGAAAAGTAATAAAGAGAGAAGGGTATTTTAGTCATTTGATCTAGGCCAGGGACGATTTCTGCCCCAAAGTTTCCCCACAGGGACGATATTTGCACTTTCCAAAGATTTGGGACGAAACGTGCAATTTGGCCAAAGTTTAGGGACGATTTTTGCAATTTACTCAATTATTAATGTACATTGTACGTTGGGATAACTATGCCAGCCTGAAGATGCATGGAGGTAGCTTAGAGTAGACAAACATGGCCATGTTCTAGCTAGGCGAATTCATCCAAATAAATGTAAAATAAAATTTATTGCTCCATGTCTATGCACAGACAAGGAGACAAATATGAATTGATATTTAATAGAATTAACATAAGTTAAGTGACTGGTGACCATGATATATTACAGATCACTTTAAGTCTACAGAAGATGTAATAATGTAGACAAGTCTTGACGACAATGTCGATCTGTCAAGCATGATTTCTAGTTTTAATGGATATGCTCATGTATAAGTGTGGTGAGTTTATCATATGTCTCTAACAAATCAAACAAGTGATACCAACAAAATCTAACGTAGAAGAAAACGATTACAAGTACTCCAGAATCACCCATATTGTTTTAGAATATGTACAACATCTGAATATGCTTCAGTTATACTGAATCAGAACAACGCGAAGAGATAGGGGTCTTTTCATACGTTTATGGATAGAATCAGGGACGGAACCATGACACAATTTGACCAAGTGTATTTGCGAGAAATTACAGGAAACGAGAACACAAATTTTTCGGACCAGATGAATTTAAGAAAAATCGATTTTTTTTTTTTTTTTTTTTTTTTTTACAAAAGTTAACACTACGCCGCAAAATTCCATGGGTGTCCTAGGATCCTCCGAGACCCACCCTGATTCCGTCCCTCAATCATAAAAAAGCATGAATAAATGAAAGATATAAAGTTTAATTTACAAAGATAAAATGAAATTGCTATAAAAACATGCTCAATTGCTCAAAGATGTCCCCGTGACCCAATTTTGTTTTGTAAAAGGGGTCTATGTCTATTAGAATTCTTTTTTAACTTATTGGGCTAACAACTAGAGTGGCCCAATTTTTTAGTTATTAGCCTTAGAGGTTTCAATCACCGCATGTCCTCACGCATAATTTATTTATCTAATGTGACAAATTTTATATTCTCGTGTTGTAGAATGTAGATCGTAAGCTAAAAATGGGATAAGATTAGCATCTGAATCTAATACAGTTCATATAGATTTTCATGTCAAATAGATGCGTACTTATTATGGATACTTGTTATACATGTAATCCATATCAAATACATGCATACTTGTCATGAATCGTAAGTCAAAAAATCTTATTTTTGACATAGTAAATTAATTATTTAATTGTTTAAGTTGGACTTAACCGATAATCATGGCCTTTGCAATCAAGTTTCTTGATGTATGTGTACTGTTTGTTTAAGATTATTCTATGCAAGTAGGGGCCCTTTGATTACTCCAAAAGTTGGGAAAGACTCTTTTATGGGTTTTTCGGATCTTATGTGTTATTGCTTTATTTATTTATGGCATTTTATGTGCTTATATTCCCCGTGACTTGTTTTATTTGCAAAAGGATTTTTGAAATTATAACGGACATAAAACTATTGAAATCTGATTTGATTAAACTTGTTCTTTCAAATTTATGTCATATAGGGTCAGGCTTACATACCGTAAATTTCTCCCGCGACAAACTTGCATGAATATTGGTTTAATAAACTTTAATTTTTTTGCGCGATTTATTAATGACCAACATTTGATCAAACAAATTTCTTGTGCGTTTATAACGTATTGGGCTTACATACCGTAATTTGCTCCCATGATGAACATACAAGTGCATTGGTTATAATTAAATGGTCTAGGGTTTGAATGACCTTTAATTTTTTGCTCGAGCTACTACATGCTTTTGCATATGATGTAATCATTGAAATACTTAAGGTTTCTGACCTTTTTAAGGGTGTCAATCTAGAGGTTTGGTTATTCTTTAATGTTTTCTCGTGATAAAATGTGCTTAAAAGTTGAAAATTTGTTTTTTGCAAACTAGTGATACAAAAATGTATGCATGCTTCTTTGTACACTTTTTGATACATGATTTATCAAAATTATATGATACCCATTTTTAAATGTAAGTCTTTACCATCCAGTTATGAGGATGCTTAGAATTGCCTGTTACTCTGTGCGAGACGAAGGTGAATTGCAACCCAAGGTGTCTATCTTTTATTCGTGAGACCTAGTCTGTTTTACACATGTTCTCAATTGGACGACTTAATCAAGTAAAGCGGGTGAGATCCTTAACCGAAGGCATAAAATGAGATAAAACATGCCACATGATACTAGTAGCTCGTACTCTAGTGCCATAAGTCTCAAAATGTCTAAAAGTTCCACTAGTAATGCAATTATCTCTCATCGCTTACCTATTGGCTCCATCATTGCTAGCAAATTAACTGATGTGATGGTGGATGTTTAAGTAGGATATTAGTCTTTTAGTAAATTAATTGTTTTCTTTAAAACATAGGTAGTTAATTTTTTAAGAGATTTAATTATCAAAAATACTAACATTTTGAACTTTGTTTAATTGTAGATGGCATTAGATGGTCAAACCATCAACAATTCGATTTTCAGGTCTTTTCTTGAAATAGAAAAACTTTCTGCGGACCTAACTTTCTCGACTGTTATCGCAACATGAGGATTATCCTCAGAGCTGAGAAAAAGTTACCCTATTTGGAACATCCCATGCCCGCTACTCCTGTGCCTATACCTCCTTCTTAGGTCGTTCATGCTGATGTTCTTGCTGCGAACACCTGGTTGGTTGATGCACAGCAGGAAATTGCTTGTCTTATGCTTGTGAGCATAACTTCGGATCTTCAAAAGAATTTGGTGCAGTTCGGGAATATGACATGCTTCAGGAGCTGAAAACCATGTTTTCTCATCAAGCAGACAAGAACTTTTTGAAGCCGTGAAAAGCTTTTCATGCTTGCAAACAACAAGAGGGGCAATCTGTTAGCTCTTATGTCCTAAAGATGAAGGGCTATATAGATCAACAAGAATGTCTAGGTCATCCCATGTCTTTACCCCTTGCAGTGAGCTTGATACTTACCTCTTTGCCAAAGGATTATGAAGGATTTGTGCAAAATTACAATATGCATGGCATGGGGAAGACAATAGCTGAGCTGCATGGCATGCTCAAGCTACATAAGAAAGGGCTTCCAAAGGCTGCTGCTACCCCTGTTGAACTTGCGATCAAAGTAGGGAGGATCCAGAAAATAACAAAAACAAGAAACCGCAAACTGCTGCTCAGGGCAAGGGTCGTGGTAATGGCAAAGCTAAGCTCGCTTATGCTCCCAAGCCAAAAATTCTCCCTCCACCAAAGAAGGAGCACCCTATAAAGGACACAACCTACCATCATTGTCATGATATGGGTCACTGGAGGAAGAACTGTCCTACCTACCTAGCTGAGTTGATGCTTAATAAGAACAAAACTAGCACGGCTAGTACATCAGTCATCTTCGTCATAAAACTCTACTCTTTTCCTAGTAAATCCTGGTTGTGTGAAACTGGTTGGTACTCACATATGTGATACTACTCATGGGCTTAGGGGAAACAGGAAACTAAAAGCTCGGGCTTTGAACCTGTACATGGGAAATGGAAATCGTGCAACAGTTGAAGCTATAGGAAGGTTTGACTCAATTCTTCCTAATGGATTATGTATTATTCTAGACAATTGTCATTATGCACCTTCTATTACTAGGGTGTTATTTCAGTTTCTCATTTGAAAGATAATTGTTTAGTAATTGTTTTACGGGTTATGGATTTTTCAGTTTCTAAGGATACTATATTTTATTTTAATGCTATTCTTGGAGATGGTATATTTGAAATTGATTTGCGAGGTCTTGTTTCAAATGATAGTCCTATGTATTCTGTTAACAATAAAGATCCAAGCATAACTTTGACTCTAATTTCTTGTGGCATTGTCGTCTTGGAAACATCAACAAGAAATGTATTGAGAAGCTAGAACACAATGGGCTTTTAAAATCAACTGACCCTAAGTATTTTGATAAATGCGTTTCTTGTGTGTCAGGAGAGATGGCGCGTAAGCCTTTTCCCCATAACACGGAAAGAGCAAAAGATCTACTTGGACTCATACATATTGACGTATGTGGCCCTTTTTGAACTATGTCAGGATAAGGATATAGCTACTTCTTAACCTTCATTGACGACTTTAGTTGTCATGGTTATGTTTACTTGCTTAAGCATAAACATGAGGTCTTTGAAACTTTTAAAGTATTTCAAAGTGAAGTAGAAAATCACCCCGGAAAAACCATAAAGGCTTTACGATATGACCATGGAGGCGAATATATGAGTTAAGAGTTTATGGATCATCTTAAGAAGTGTGGAATTGTCTCACAATTCACTCCTCCATACACATCACAATATAATGGTGTATTTGAAAGGAGAAATCAAATCTTACTTGACATGGTCGATCTACGATGAATCAAACAACTCTTCCTATGTCATTTTGGGATTATGCATTAGAGTCTGCCGCGACGATTCTCACTATGATTCCAACTAAGAAGGTTGAAAAGACACCATATAAATTATGGCATGGGAAAGTTTCTAATTTGTCTTACTTAAAGGTCCGGGGTTGTGAAGCACTCGTGAAGCGTGACACGCGTAACAAAAATGAACAAAGATCAGTTAACTGTATTTTCATAGGGTACTTAAAGGAAACAATGGGTTACTACGTCTACTACCTACCTGAGAACAAAATTTTTGTTGCTCGATATGCTGAGTTTTTTTAGAGTAGTCTCATCTCACAAGAAGCAAGTAGGAGCCATGTGGAACTTGAAGATATTCAAGAAGATAAGCATCCTTTTGAAAATACTAGCCAACTTCCTAATACGATTGAACATGAAAGTGTTGAATCACAAAGTGAAGTTATTCCCATTCGTAGGTCAGCAAGGACACATCGTGCACATGATCGAATGTGTTTATACCTTGACTCGAGGAGAATGAGTTGGGGATCATAATGAACCTGCTAACTGTAATGCTGCATTATCAGATCTGAATCTGAAAAATGGATTGAAGTTATAAACGCGGAAATGCGATCCATGAAAGACCATGAAGTCTGGAAAGAAGTTGACCTCCTTTCTAACGCTAAAACCGTTGGTAGCAAGTGGCTCTTCAAGAAGAAAACCGACATGGATGGCAAGGTACACACTTATAAAGCTCGTCTTGTAGCAAACGGTTATATTCAAACCTACAGTGTAGATTTTGAGAAAACCTTTTTCCTATTGCACGCATTAAAGCTATTGGAGTTCTTATAGCCATAGAAGCATTTTATGACTATGAGATTGGGCAAATTGATGTCAAAACCGCCTTTTAAATGGTCACCTAACTGAAGAGGTTTATATAGTGCAACCTGATGGGTTCGTCAATCTAAAATATCCCAACCGCGTAGGCACGCTATAACGATCCATATATGGATTAAAGCAAGTAACAAGGAGTTGGAATAAACGGTTTGACGAGGAGATCAAGAAATCCGGTTTTACTCAAAACCTTGATGAGCCATGTGTATACCAAAAGACTAGTGGGAGTAATGTCACATTCCTAATCTTTTTGTCAATGACGTATTGATTATGGGAAATAACATTCCAATGTTACAAGCTATAAAAGCCTATCTTGGAAAGTGATTGCCCTGAAAGATCTAGGAGAAGCTGGCTATATCCTTGAAATCAAGATCTACAGAGATATATCTAAGCAGTTAATTGGACTTTGTTAAAGTGCATACATTGAGAAAATCTTGAAAAGATTTCATATGGAGAATTCCAAGCGTGGAAGTTTCCCAATGCAGGAGAAAACAGTCTTGAGCAAGACTCAAGGTCTATCTACACCTGCAGAGGTGGAACGCATGCAGAGAGTTCCTTATGCCTCAGCTGTAAGATCTATTATGTATGCGGTGGGATGCACTGGACCTGATGTTGTGTTCGATCAAAACCTAAAAAGTTGATTTCAAGTCAATCAAGGCAAAAGTCAATGGACTACTGTAAAGAACATTCTAAAGTATCTTAGGAATACTAAAGACATGTTTCTTGTTTACAGAGGGAATATCGATGGCGAACTCAGAATACTAAAGACATGTTTCTTGATTACTCCACTGATGTTGGATATGAGACTGACTCTTACGATATAAAGTCTTAGACCGGATATGTTTTCATTTTAAATGGAGGCGCAATATACTGGAAGATTACTAAGCAAAACACTACTGCGATGTCTTCTACAGAAGCTGAATACATAGCTGCTTCAAAAGCTGCAATGGAAGCTATTTGGATAAGGAAGTTTATTGATGGCTTGGTGTTGTTCCCACTAATAAAGAACCTATGGAGATGAATTTCGACAATACTAGCGCAATAATCCTCGCCAATGAACATGGAGTTCAGAAAGGCGCCAAATGTAATTGAAGAAAAGTTCATTATCTTTGAGAGGCAATTGAAGAATGTGACATTAGACTTGTCAAAGTTCACACATATGACAACATAGCTGATCTGTTTACTAAGGCATTATCTTTAACCAAGCATATTGATCATGCTAGGAGTATTGGACTTCGTCCAGCTAGTAGTCTTATCTAAATCTATTTTTTTTACTATTTAGATAATGGGATTTTTTACGCAGTTTTTATTTTGATGAATTAATATACGTGATATGGAAGTTTTTCATTCATATATTAACTGTGCCTTATATTTGCATGTTTAATTCTTGAGTAATTTATTAATCTAAAATTGTCCATTGTCGCTCAACGATAATATTGTTGAATTAAGACAAATATGAGAGATTGGTAAGATTCATTGTTTATGAGTATTAAAGGATGTGTCCGTCAGACTCACATGTTATCAACGTGCTATGGATATTGGATTTCCCCAAATATACGAGTTATCACTTTATGAATCGGTAGGAGTTTTGGATTTCCCCAAACTCACCTATGACCAAGCATATTGATCATGCTAAGAGTATTGGACTTCGTCCAGCTAGTAGTCTTATGTAATATATGTTTTTTTAGTATTTGGATAATGAGATATTTTATACAGTTTTTATTTTGATGAATTAATATGCGTGGTATGAAAGTTTTTCATTCATATATTAACTATGTCGTATATTTGCATGTTTAATCTTATTACTCTAAAATTGTCCATTGTCGCTCAACGATATGAGAATATTGTTGAATTAAGGCAAATATGAGAGATTGGTAATATTAATTGTTTATGGATATAAGGATGTGTCCGCCAAACTCACATGTTATCTACGTGCTATGGATATTGGATTTCCCCAAACCTACGAGTTATCACTTTATGAATCAGTGCCATTAAGTGAAATATCACAGGTGGTTATTTTTACTCGTCCTTAGACTTGAGATGCAAGTAGGTCTTGCATATGTGGATATATCTTCTTGATTATAGTTAAACGATGTCTTGAACAAGGTAACTATAAAGGTTATTTTCAGAAGTGATGTGAAACACATGAATGACATGTGCTGCAAAATATAATTTGTTCCTCCACTTGTCTTCTGAGGTATGATACTACTGGGCCCTTCGCTGAAGTAATCAGATGTTTGCATGACCGTGCTCAAATGTAAGTCAAGATGATGCTTGTTTATGTTTGGCAATCTTAATTAATATATTAAACGAGAAACAAAATATGTTAAACAATATGAAATAACTTTGATACATAACCATAGTTTAACAAGTATCTGAAACAAGTGGATGTGTAATTATAAACCATTTAAACTGAGATGTTTTACGAAACCGCATTCAGGTATTTCTGGGAGCAATGACGTGTTGCTAGACGCTTACCATTCTTAGTATAAGTTACTACGATTATTACATTTCGCAAGTGGGAGCTATTCGTAATGCTCAAGTATAATCAGAAACTATACGGCTAGGAATAGGTGAGCCTATTGGGGGCACACACGTATACACAAAGAGAATATTTATTTATGTAATTACTCTATTTATTGTATATATATATATTAATTATATTAATATGATTCACGAAAAGACTAAAGATCGTTATTTATACCGTTAGACGTTATAAATAACTGATAAGTTTAATAAATAACTTGTAACAGATAAGGTTATTTTTTTTAAATACCAAACACGTAAAACTAGGGGGTGTTTAGTGTAGGTCGGTCGAATGGCTAAGGGGAGAGGGTGTTTGTTTTAAACTTGTACTACAAGTTTCTAAGGGCTATATAGTGAACCTGTTGGTTCATTATTAGGATCCCTCACACAACTAAACACACAAAGAAAACCCTCTCCTCTCCCCTAGTAAAATATATGCTTAGTTAAACCCTAATCCCTTAGGGTTTTCGACCGAATTCCAAGAACAAAGCCAAGATCCTCGTTTGTTCATTTGTCATTCAAGCACTAGCATCCTAGCGTTCTTCTATAATGTGTAGTGTGCATACTCCTTAGAGGTGACTTACTTTAATCACTATAAGGGTTTTTGTGAAGATCAAGATCCAAGATTCAAGAATAAGAGCATCACTTGTCTTAGTAATTCAAGTGATAAAAGGTTAGTAATTATGTGTAATTACATGTTAATCCATATACATCAAACACGATTCATTTGCTACGTACTCGTAATGTAATGGTTACATGTTTGTTTAATCCCAACACACATGTGCAGCTAGGATTTGGATGAGTGTTTCCCTACATAGCAATATATAAGATGCAACCAAAAACATGTGATATGAATTTCTAATTACATATTGATTTAATGACCTCTTTGGTTTAATTCAGTTTCATTGGCTTAGAGAGGTTAAAGGTATCACCGTCCTTTTTGTCTCCACTGCTATACAACAAGATACAAGGTTTTTGTATCAATATTTTCTTTATTAGTTACGAGAGAAATAAACCATTATATGTTTTACTAATGTGAAGGGGTTTAAACTCTAAAGATTACCCAAATCCACATATAAAATAGTGAAATACCCCCATCAAGAACTACAACAAGTGAGATTGTAGCAAAAGTTGGTAGATTAAGATCGGAATATCTGATTATCTAAACTACATATAATGGAGGTAGCCCATTCCCTCCATTAAATATAGGTTTCGTTTAGTTTATAAGTGGGGTTGAATTCGGATTTAAATTTAGTATGTGATTTGGATTTGAGGTAGGATTACGAGAGAAATTATATTTATTTAAATATATTTTATATTTTAATAATTTTTTTTATGTAACTAGTAAAATAGAAAGAATGTAAGGAGGATCCCATAGACATGAGAGAAAAAATTGCAAGATGGCTCACAATAGTATATAAACCTGCACAAAATTAACCAAAATGGCTATCTATCAATTTTGATTCCATCTTTCATTCCTCATATTAAAAGAAAGAAACAATCAAATGATTATTGTCTTTTCATTGCCAAACCCAATCCAAAGTACCAAAACAAAAAATCCCTAAGACATTACGTTTACAAAATACGAATCAATAAGCTTGTTGTACAAACAAATTCATTACTAAAATCATTCTTCCAAACCATAGTCAACCTATTTTCTAAAGTTAAAATTAAATAAAAATTAATTGAAAATTTAAGTAATACAAATCTTTTATATAATAAAATAATTACATCATTTCAGAGTGATTTTGTCAATTTATTCTTATTGAAAAAACAATTGAGCCAATAGGAGAGCTCGATTTTGCCACGTAAGCAAAATCGTGTGATGTGATTGGATAATAAAAGTCAAAATTAAACTGATTTTGGTCAAACTTTAATAAATTTAATGGAGAAATTTGGTTGATAAAAAAAACACATAAAAATATAAGTGTCAAATTTGTGAAAACAAAAACTTAAAAAGAGATGAGGTAATTAATAAAACTTTAGTGGTTGATTTTTTAAAATTTATATAGAATTAAGTGTATTATTATTAGCCTTCATATTTTTTAATAACGTTGGATTATAAACAAATACCCCCTTATACTTTATACCCTTTATACTTTCTATCTTAAAAAATACAATGTATATGTTGTTTTAAAATAACAACATATAAATTTGCATAAGATTATAAGTATCAATTTTTTTACTATATACGTTCAATAAAGACTCATTTATTTTATTTTTAAAAGTTTAACCTATGTGGACACGAGTTTATATTTTTTTAAATACGGCTAAATTACTGAAAACGGAAATATAACTATCAAATTGTAAGCACGGATTAATTTAATATAAAAACAAATATACGCGATTGTACTTATAACAATGACTCATGTAATTCTTATTTATTTATATAAGGATATCCAGAAAAACATTTTTAAAAAACTATAAGGAGTATACTTTAACTTTATCAACGCTTATTATGTGTTATTAAACTTGCGTCATGTGTACAACATAATATCAGTAGTGAAACTTAAATAACAATATCAACATCTTTGTCAGCTAAATAAAATTAAATCTTGAGTTACCTAACAGAAATTTTTACAAATATTTTACCAAATTCTAATGGATATTAATGCATAATGAAAAACTCGTGTATAAGTATTAGTTGTACTCAATGTTGCAAAAATCGGTCAACTCGGCCGATTAATCGCCGATTAATCGTTAATCGGTCGAGTACCTTGTCGATTTTTGAAAATCGGTCGAAAAATCGGCCTAGGAAAAAAATCAACACTAAGCAGTCAAAAAATGGGCTGAATCGGCCGAATCGGTCGAATCGGTCAAAAATCGGCCAAATCGGTCAAATCGGTCATTTTTAAAAAAAAATAATTTAGGCATTCTACTTAATTTGGGGATCGTATATTTCATTTATAACGCACAATGGGCATCAAAATCAGAATTTGAGCCTTTTATTGAGGTTTGGAAACATAGCAGGCTTGGAATCGGTTAAGATTTTTAGTTTGGTCTCCAGATATACCAAAAAATTGCAGGAAATACCAATCCGATTAATCACCGATTAATCCCGACTTGACTGATTACTCGCTACAGGGTGGTCGACCGCCCGACTACCGATTCACGATTTTTGCAACATTGGTTGTACTTATATCACAATTTTCATGAGAAATTCTTATATGTGTTTAATACTGAATTAAAATATTAAAATAAATTTGATTTATATGTAAGTTTCATGTGTGCACGAAATTTATAACTATATAATTATATACAATTACATTTAAAGACACAATATTCAATATTAATACAAAATAAATTTTTTTGTTAAAACCCTGTGCATGCACAAGTATTATAACTAGTAAAACATGTGACATTTACTTTTCCCCCATAATAAACTATTGCAAACTAATACAATTACTAAAAATTGTAAATTATTTTTCTTTTTTAAGTGCTGCAAAATAACTTCACTCGAGATTAACAATCAGGAAAATAAATAATGTAAAATATTTTCATGAAAGAAAAAAAAAATTGTTTTTGAACTATAAAAAATAATTGTAATGCCTATTATACAATCAAATATAACCAATTGTGAGTACTGCTGACTCTGATATATGAATTAGTTTAATATTAATTAAACTTTTTAAACTTTTTGGATGCACGTCTTTAGCTAGTCAGAAATGCATAAAACGCCACTAAAAATCGTTACCCTTATCATGACGAAATTCGTTCAGTATTGACTATTTTAATCAGTGTTGCAAAAAAAGTCTACAAGGCCGATTAATCACCGATTAGATGCTACTGGGCCACCGACCTTGTCGATTTTTATAAATCGTTCAAACAAATCGGTCAACCGTGGTCAACGACGGTTAACGATGGTCAAACTTGCCGAAAACTTGTAACTCCTGCTAGAAATATCCTAAACTCGCCGTAAATTAGTTTTAATCACTTATAATCACTATTTATATCTATTATAAGATGTTTTCCAAAGAAAATCATGCCGGGAATACCAAAACTCGCCAGAACACCCAAAGCTTGCCAAAAATGCCAATACGATTTATCGTCGATTCGCCATTTTTGCAACAATGAACATATATAATCACTTATAGTTGCTGTTTATATCTATTACAAGATACTTTTAAGGAAAATATTTATGGGAATACCCAAAACTGGCCGGAAATACTCAAAACTTGCCAAAAATGCCTATCCGATTAATCACCGATTAATCCCGCCTTGACCGATTACTCGCTGCAGAGTGGTCGACCGCCCGACTATCGATTCACGATTTTTGCAACATTGATTTTAATAAATCAAAAGCGAATTTTAAAGTCATCATCTTGAAGGAAACATTTTTGCTACAGAAAAGACAAAGATACGGTAGTTTGCTAAGGAACAATGAACATATGTACAATAATTATGATAAAGTATGGTTAGTCGTCATCATTAGTTAATAAAAAGTTATTTGCCTAATTTTTATGTTTTGATATCAGACAATTGTTTATGTGTTTGTCTCCATGCAAGCAAAATATATGATCAATATATCTCTATTTTAATTGACGCTAAGTTAGGCATGCATAGGGCGACAATAAAATACTAGTAGTATTTGGAGCACCATCACATTACGAATATTCATAATTAGTATTATATTTATTTGATTGCCGATTTGGTTAGGTATATAAAACATCCAAAATAAGTGTCATTATAATACATCAGTCAAATAAATAAACCGTTAGGAACGAGCTTGGCATACATATATAGACGAACATATCTAAGACTAGAGGTGGACGTAAGAGGTTTTCGGGGTTCACAAAAACCTCATGGATTTTATTCACATATTATAAATTTTGTCAAAAATCATGAATTTTTTAAAATGAACTTGATAATTTCGTAATTGTTTTGTATTTCTTTTATTCGCACTTGATAACTATAAGTTTTGGGTCCGCCCCGTCTAAGACGATATGCACTAAACATAAGTATTGTAAATACAAAATTTTCTTTAGATATTTTAAAGTTTAACAATCAGTAATAACATTATTATGAAATGAAAACTTTGCATGAAACTCACGTATTAATTATGACGACCCCGAAATCTTAATATACACTTAAATGAAATTAAAGCAAAATAAAGTGAGTTTCCATGCTGAGAAGGGTATGATGAGAAGGGTAAGCAAGCTTGGTTTGGCACTGTATGTTTCTAGGAATAGTGAGGAGTGAAAGATGATCCTACTTGGTCCTAGAAATACAGTGTCTTAAGGAGGTTTGGAGAAACTCCCTCAAGGTGTGTGTTCTCAGGATCTTGAAGCCTTTTGTAAAGAGGGAAATGTAGAGATCTTGGTAGAACCCTTGACCGGAATAGTTTAGATGGCTATAAGCTTCTTAATGATGCCTCTCTATCTGTCCTCTTGGCTATTGTGGGTGCTGGAAAAATGGTCAATGTTGGAGGATGGAGATGGAATTGTAGTTAAGAGCTTATGGTCTTTGGTGCATTCAAGAGGTGAATCAGGCTTGGAGCTGCTCATTAGTAGTCTTTCTACAGCTGTATTTTGATAAGTTTTGTATCTGTCCATGATAGGTTTAGCAGTTTATAGCCTATCAGAGATATTTCTCTTGTATTGTCACATATCAGTTAGGACTTTGAATTTCTTGTTATACTGGTTGGGTATGTCCATATCCAGTGAATGATGCCTGATGTAAGTTGTTTTGGTATAATAATATATTTTCACCTCTTTGCACAAAAAAAAAAAATTAAAGCAAAATAAATCTAGACTAGAGTACTGAATAATACTTTATTCAAAAGCTTATTCTTCTAATTACACATAAGTTCATGGTAGAAATTAAGGGTTTAATTTATTCGATCACAACTATATAAAGATCCAACACAACCCATTTAATCACCACATGTAAAATAAAATTGAAAATACAAAAACCTAACGTTTTATTGATCATGATTTCGAACTCTCTGGTTGTGCATCCCTGATCGTGATCTGAGCTACTGTCGACAAAGAAGCACAACAAGGCGAGGAACCATGAGAAGCGGGTGGCTTCGAAGACACTATCGAACCTTCACTCCAAGAACGCCTAATACGATACGACACTTTAGCAACATGAGAACAATGACCAGTACCTACGGAGTTATGAAGAGCACAACTACAATTACGATGGTAAGGCCTATGTTGAAAGCCTAGATCGTCACTCGGTATGGATCCTCCATATACTCCATGAAACATCCCATCTCCAGCAGCACCACTCGCCATGACGATACTCTGGTAGTCTGGTTGACACTACGTACGTGCTTAACTTATTTAGCAAGACAAATGAATGAGATATGATGGAGTGTGGAAACTACAATACCATATTATTTATATTAAAAGGTGTCACTTGTTGACCGAGTATATTTGTTACGTATAGTACTAGATTTCTGTCACGTTTCTATATGGTTTAACTTATAAACGACTCCTAACGAAAAGAAACAAAATTAGAACAAGTGAAAATGGAAACTAGAACATTTCTAGATACGTTATTCAGCAACACTTACTTCGAAATATTATACATCGCCAATTAGTTTTCTGACGAAATATTATACATCGCGCTCGTGTATGTAAACGCTGATATTTTATATTTAGAAAAAATTACACGTTTGGTCCCTGTGGTTTGCCCAAAATAACAACTTTAGTCCCTAAGTCACTTTTATTACACCAGCAATACCTAATTTTGAAACTATGCACGCTTTTAGTCCCTATTTTGAGAAATAGGGACTATCCGTGTAGCTATTTACAGTTTTTTTTATTACACGGATAGTCCCTATTTCTCAAAATAGGGACTAAAAGCGTGCATAGTTTCAAAATTAGGTATTGCTGGTGTAGTAAAAGTGACTTAGGGACTAAAGTTGTTATTTTGGGCAAACCACAGGGACCAAACGTGTAATTTGTTCTTATATTTATGACGCACTAGCTCAACATACTTCGAAATCTTTTAAGAGTCCAAATTAATTAATTATATACAAACTTTAATAATCTTACTATATAGAAACAAGTAAGTGTTAGTTTTATGGATATAAATTAGTAGACGTGAGTTAGGATCGAACTCGAGACTATGGGATTGCACATTTTACGTATGAGAATTTAAAGTTAATAATTAAATATAAACGTTATATTTATTTATTTATTAAACGAAATAACTAACGAACGTTAAGTAATTAATGTAATGGACTAACGGGCGTTAAAGGTATTTGGAAAAGGACTTAATTGCAAAGTTTGGGAAGGTTCCGGAATCCCTATGGGGAGCCCAAACCGATCGGCCAAGGAGGAAACAAGGAAACAAAAACCAACTTGTTCACCAAGTTTAGTTTGGTATATATACAAGGCTAGGGGTCTTGTTTTTTCTATCTCTTGTGCTCATTGCTAAATCCTAAAAATTGTTTTGTGTGTGTTTCTCTTCTCCAAACCGATCGTACAACCCCTTGGGTGTCGATCCAAATATTTTCCACAAACCAAGTTATTTGTTTGATAAAAACTAGCATTACTTTAATTCGGCTTAGTACGTGTGTACAAGAACATAGTAATAACACACTATTGTTATTATTTTGGATTGAATTACAAAACGGTAAGGGGTAATTCATATAATCTTAATTAAATCAAATTAGGGTTCATCCGTTGCTAGTTTGTGGATTTAATTCTTGTTCGGCTAGAATCAAGAAAAGTACGCATATATCTTTTATGTTAATTAATTGTTCATTAATAAATTCTATACGCTTCCGCTTGAATACTTTGATGTTTGTGATTATTTATTTGAATGTCTTGATATCTAATTCCAACAGTGGCATCACGAGTCATTGGTTTTTAATGAGTAATTAATTACATAAACGCGTAATAAAACAAATAATTGTATGTTGTTTGATATGTTAATCTAGGGTTTATGTTTATTTTGTTTGGTCGATTTTTTTTATTAATTGGGGCGTACCCTAAATTTTTTTAAGTCGACACGTACATAAATTTTTTTTAGAGTTTTGAAAATTATTTGCTAACCTTATTAAAACCTAGAATTAATATATTGGTTACGTGATTAATTCGTGAATAATTTGTTATGTGTCATTGAATTTTTTATATGCGATCTTGTGACTTATTTGTATAATTGTTATGATATCCATGATTATACATGCATGTTAGTCATGGGTAAGTTGCTTTGATATTGTTTAATTGTTGAGACATATTTATTTACAATAAATCTTGAATTGGGGAAGACTCCAATTATATATAATTAATGAATCAATTATGTGCTATTTGGTATATTATTAATTATGGGTTTACGCAATCGATTCGTCGATGTATGTGGCTCAATTGAGAGAGTGAAAGCCCTAATTAATATATACATTAATTTAACCTAGATATTGATTATTAATAGGGTTTTATCGAATAAGTTGCATGTGGCTACTTGTTTACACGTATAAATTGTTTATTATGTGCATTGTTTTTAGTAGTTTATTTTTTATTGGTATTACTTGTTTGTTTATTATGTGCGACAGTTTAAGCAAAGGGTAATTTTGAATAGAAAAATAATACAGACTAAACAATGGCGAAATTTGATTTGTTTTGGAAGAGTTAAGTTTTCAATAGTTTGATTGATTAGTGACTTTGGTACAAATGACTGAACGGCTCACCCATTAGAATGAACTATAAAGGGGTTAAGAAAGAAGTGCGCACAGTCACACTGAAAGGATGTCTAAGGTTATACTTTGCGCTTACCTGGTCCTCTGCCCCCTGTAAGTTCGAATGGAGCTACTTAGTAAGCCATAAAATGTGCAAACTCATCTTAAGGGCGAATTAGTTTTAATTCCATGCGCTACTTCGGTGGTAATTACCCGAAACACTAAGTGTTTACACTTATGCAAAAGTACGGTATAATGGACGATAATTAACACTAAATTCCTTGATTGGTGAACCCAATACCTCAATCAAAACTTTGATAATTTGATCTTTATGAATTGGTAATAAAAAGTTTTTTATTAAATTTATGCTGCAAGATGAATGCATGACATCTTTGAACATATTTGATTTGACCACATAAAATCAAAACTAGTACCTTTTTAAATTAAGTTATATGCCATCTAATTAAAAGGAACACTTGAAGTTGCAATTTATGTCATGAGAGTACTTGGCTAGATTGTGATGAAGAGGTAAATCTCTATGTAAAGTGAGACCTTACATGGACATATTTGCAGTTCTTTAAGTTAGACACTTAAGTTGAGTAGGAAGTGAGACTTGGACTCAATGGCATAAGATGGGATGAAACATGTTTATATTTGCAATAGCGTTGGAAAATATAAATCCCATAATGATCTAGGAGTTGGAAATTGTTTGCCAATTAATGTTCGACAGATTACCTTATTATATGCGTTAGTTGCTAGCGATCAAGCTGTAATGAACCTATGATAATTTGGATCCTAGTTTTTCGAGAAAATTATATGGTTATATGTTTATATTACCGTTGGGTATATTTTATTTTCTTGAAAAGTTGTATTATCGAAAATACTAATACCGAACTTTTTCTGTAGAAATGGCTCAAAATAACGATAACACTAACACCGCACTAAGTTCTGCGTTCAAAAGCTTTTTTGATCGAGAAAAGTTGACTGGCTCTAAGAATTTCAATGATTGGCACCGCTCTTTGAGAATTGTCTGTAGAGTTGATTGTTTGAAATATCTTTATAAACCTTGCCCTGAACAACCAACTGGTCCTGATGCTACTCAAGCTCAAAAGGACGCTTGGCAACTTGAGTATAAGCGTCATAATGATGTGGCTTGTCTTATGTTGGGAACAATGGAATCGGCTCTTCAAAAGCAGTTTGAACATTATTTCCCATATAATATGCTCAATGAACTTCGAACTATGTTTGAGAAGCCAGTGCCGCCGAGATTTATGACTTGACCGACACGTTACACAGTGTAGGCAAGGTGAGGAAAACCCGTAAATGCTCATGTAATGGAAATGAAAGGTTACATGGACCGCCTAAAAGCACTTGGCAAAACTTATGATGATGGCATGGTAGGTGTGAATCGATTAATAGATCCCTTAACAAGAATTTTAATGGTTTTGTCGAAACTTCAATATGCCGCGTGGGAAGATTCTTGACCTACACGCATTGCTAATTGACTATGAGAAAGAGTTGCCTCAAAAGGTTCCTACCGCCCATGTACTTGCTATTCAGGGTGGAAGGATTAATAAGCCAAAACCGCAAACAACAAGAAGGGGAAGGGTAACGGAAAGGTTGACAAAGGCAAACAAGTGATGGCCTATCAACCTCAACCCAAGAAGAACCCTACTCCTAGAAAGGAAAATCCTAAAAAGGATCAAGCATGCCACCACTGTAAGAGCGTTGGCCATTGGAAGAGAAACTGTGTTCTCTATCTTGATGAATTGCGGGCAAATTATATGAAGTACAAAGGGTCCTTGGCGGTTCTTCCGGAAATTTATTTGTCATTAAATTATTTACTCTAAATCATAATAATTCCTGGGTATATGATACGGGCTGTGGTATTCACATTTGTAATACACTGCAGGGGTTTAGGTGGAAAGGAAGCTTGCCTATGGGGAGCAATATCGCACTTGCGGGAAATGGCGCATGCACGGTGTTGAAGCCATATGAACGCTTTTGTTTAGTATTGCCTTCGGACTTAGTAATGTTATTGAACAATTGTCATTACGCACCTTCTATAATTAGAGGTGTTGTTTCCTTTTCAGTATTGTTGGATGATGGTTTTACTCATACTATTTCACGTAATGGAATTGATGTTTCTTTAAATGGTGTATTTTATTTTAAAGCATTATCTGTGAATGGTGTGTTTGAAATTGATGTGATTGGCAGTGAATCTAACAATAATAATAATTCGATGTTTAGCATTAACAAGAAGATAAAGTTAGACTTGAATTCTTCTTATCTTTGGCATTGTAGACTTGCTCATATAGGCAAGGCTCGCATGCATAAAATTTTGCAACAAGAAGGGCTTTTGCATAATATCAATGATGAATCATTTGACAAATGTGAGTCATGCATATCTGGGAAGATGACGAAGAAACCTTTTCATAGCAATATGGAGAGCTTCGATCTACTTGGTCTTATTCATACTGATGTGTGTGGACCACTTAGACATGTGTCAAAGACAGGTGCTAGCTACTGATGATTTCAGCCGTTATGGTTATGTTTATTTACTTAAGCATAAACATGAGGTGCTTGAAACATTTAAGGTTTTCAAAGCTGAAGTAGAACTGCAATTGGGAAAGAAGATTAAAGCTCTTTGATCTGTGCCGAACCGTCAAGTCTAATCACACAAGCCGACCACTTGTGAATGGCCGACCGTAAGAAGCTTAAAACAGCTCAGACACAAATGCAAATGAAGTCCTGGAGAATATAATGAATTCCCGGGTCGTTATGTCCCACGGAGACTCAATGGTGTGTAAACACTTGATCAGACGATAGAATGATCACTAAGGATAGTGATCGGAAAGGATTTGGATTGAATATTACACTACTGAAAAAATTTATAAATTAAAGCGACTTAAATACAAATTAAGAAAATTAAAAAGATAAAATATATTAAATAAACGCTATCACTATTTGCAAAATGATGAACGTTTAAAACTTAAAACTTAAAACTTACGTTTAAATAAAATTACGTAAACGTACAAAATAAAAAGTGAGATCTAAGAAATAAAAGTCCTAAAAATATGAAAATGACATTTTTACAAACCTAATGATAAAAGAAAATATTTAGAAAAAGAAAATTATTTTTATAACTATTTAATTAATTATTACTAATTAAAAACTATTTTTAATTAATAAATAATAGCTTATAATACAAGAAAATATGAAATAAAACTAGAAAAATAAAATTAAGACTTAGAAAAATCTAAAATATCATAAAACTAATTTTAAAACTGAAAATATATTTTTTTGACTTTTTATATATTTATTATTAATTTAAAACTATTTAAAACTAATTAAAATGCTAGAAAATACTTTTTAAACTAAGAAAATTATGGAAAAATACTTTTTATGACTTATATATTTATCTTAACCTAATAAAAATGAAAAATTATTTTTTTGAAACTTTTCTTAATTTTTTGTATTTAAAGTTAATTAAAAATGCTTAAAAACTAATTTAAATTAAGAAAAATAGTAAACAAGCTTGGAAAAATATGAAAATTTCAGGAAAAGTCTAAAATAATATTAAGAATATAAGAAAAATGGAAAAACAGGGGTTGCTTAGAGGAAAATGAAACTGATATGGAAAGTGCTTATGAAATAAGTACTTGGAATAAGCTAGTGAGCACCAAGGAGTACCAAACTGATATGGAAGCTACAATAAGCTAAAACAACCAAAATGCAACAAGTTTCAACAAGCTATAACCTCAAGATCACAAGCTCAACAGATTTGATGTTATAAGCTATTAAGCTAAAAACAGATTTGGGGGTCTACTTGCAGCTAGGAAATAAGCACTAAAATAAGCTGGAAATTGAAAAGCAAAAGAAGAGACCTCAAGATAACCTGGCTAAGAACATGTAAACCAAAAATCAGACCCAGAGGTGCTCAGATGAGCTCTGTGCAAAAGCTACAAAAGCTGCACAAAGCCTGTGCACAGGGCACTATAACAGACATGGTACTCAATATAAGCCAATAGATAAGTACCAAATAAGCTGATTAAGAGATAACTAGTATTTTTATATTTTTTTTTAGCAACTAGACTTTAATAACCTAAGAGCTTTTAAGCTAAATCTTAATATTGAACACACACTAAAAAGATCTATTTTATTCAAAAATGACCCAAGTGAAAATTTGACTTTTTGAGAAAAACTAAAAAGTTGACTTATTTGAAGTTTGATCTTGATTTGTGGACTGGAAATGATATATTAAAGTGAAATGAGACTACTGCAAGATGTATTTATGAAATAAGAACACAAAATAAGCTTTTGTTATTTCAAAATCTCAACAGATTTGCTTAATGGACAGATGAACTAGGAATTTGACTTTGGTCTTATGTGGGTGCAAGAACAAGACAGATAAGGGCTCAAATGGACTAAACAAGCATGAACCAACAGGTACCAAGCACTGAGCTATCCTCTAGTACAGATTTAGCTGCAAATCCAAACACACCTTTAAAACTGTCTTGAACTTTAAAATGAAACTAAACATTACACTAGCTAATTTTATGGATCAAACTGATATCACATGACCTAATTGCAACTATTTAAGCAGGTTTACATTAAAGATGACCACAGATACACTATAAGCAAAATATGCAAATTTTGACTTGAAACTTGAAAATGAAACAGGTACTCACAACTGTCAAGATGTTGTGCAGGCTGAAACCAGACCCAAAACCAATCTACACTAGTCTATTTAAACCCATATCACCACTGCATCACCCACATACCATCACCATTTCCATTCTTGGCCAATTTTTGACTTTTGTTGACCATGGATGAAACTTGCTTAAAAATGATCAATAGGCTTAACAAAAGCTTTAACAAGCTGAAATAAACTTGAGTGAACAAGATATAAGCTATTAGAAGCTTTAACATAGGATTTGAAAACTCAATTTTTCAACAGTGAGCATTAAAGCATGCAACTGAAATGAAACTTTAATTAAGGACTTGAAAACAGATTAAAATGATAAATTCACTTGAGTTTTGATCATAGAAGCAAAAAGATTACATAATTAATACATTGAATAAAAAACGACATTTAAGAAAATTTAAAACTACTATCTACTACTCTTTCTAGCTTCTCTCCTCTTTTCTTTTATACAAAATTGCTTCCACTTGTACTCTGAACCTTTCCCACCAATAAATTTGGCCGTTGGATGCTTTGAGTCGATATTGGCCGTTTGATCATTTTGGCGCCAAAATTGGTTTAACAGCTGGAGAGGTTGAGTGAGGTGAGGAGGGATGCAATAAATGATTTTTGTAGTTTAGGTGAGGTGGAGGGACATGGAAGGGATAAGGTGGAAAAGGTGTGAGCTGGGGGGATGGATTGTCTGGTTTTGCAGGCAACCAAGTGGAAGGGGAAGACTGTCTTGGCGGGTATGTGTTTGTTTGACCAGATATTGACCGGGACTATTAATAAGCCAGGGGGTCCAAAAGGTAATATGACAGGGGGTCATATGGGTTTTGATAGGGTCCAAAATGGTATTAAGAGTTTTAAATGACAAGGACCTATGTTGCTAATTCTGAAAATTCAGGGACCAATCCTGTCAATTTTTCAAAGTTGATCCAAGGGTTAAAAGTGACAAGTTTCAATAATGCAAGGACCAAACTTGACATTTTCATTTTTCCAGGGGCCATTTCTGCCAAATTTCAAACTTGAAGGACTACTTTTGTAATTTTCTCAAACTTTTTATATTTTTCACCAAAGGACTAAATTTGACAAGTTATGATTTAAAAAGGACCTTTGGTGATTTTACTTTTGAAATTATGTGCTCAGGGACTATTTTTGACAACTTTAGAAACTTGGGGGACTAAAACTGCCAATTTTGCAAACTTGAATCATTTTTCATCTGATTTTGAACATTTTGCATCTGAAACATATAAAATGCAATTTTGAGATATTTTCAGTATTTTGATGCATTTATGAGCATTTTTTAACGTTTTGCAGTTCAGATTGACCCAAAAATGATGAGTATTTACACACTCATCAATCCCCCACACTAAGATATTGCTAGTCCCTAGCAATCTTTTGAGAAAAACTTAATGGATTTCATCTCTTTACCAAAAGCCATCACTTCTGGAGTAGCCAAATGTTTCAGTTCAAGCAAGAACCATGGTACACTGATAACCATGTGATTTTGAGCAAACCACCACTGTTGTATAACGGATTTGATGTGTCTTTAAGCCGTACCCTTCTGGACTAGCCAACTCTTAGATAAATTATCAGAATTATCTTTGGTGAGTGAATACCAATTATGTATTTTCCACTGCCTTTACCACAAGCCATAACCTTGCGGGCTAGCCAACTCTTCACTTTTAGGACATGGTGAGTTGAGAACCATACAATTTTGGGCAAATTGCAAGCCATATAAACGGATTTGAGAAATCTTTACCAAGAGCCGTTTGCTCTAGGATTAGCCAATCCTTTTGTCTTACTGAGACATGGCGGATGATAACCAAATGAGTAAGTGAAAACACTTACTCCAAAAAATTTTGGCCAAAACGGGAATTGGGTAGATCATACATGATAAAATTCGTGAGAATTCTCCCCCACACTTAGAAATGAATATTGCCCTCAATATTCAAAGTACCGCGGTTATGCCGAAACAAAGAACGTAAAAGGGAAATACTACGGCCATTATTTGAAAGATTTTTTTTTTTTGAAACTTATATATATACACAACATGTGGGGCAACTCCCCCACACTAGGGTGGTAGAAAATAGAAAGAAGCCAGAAATATGGGTGAAAACCCATATGGTGTGTGCTACTGTTTTTGATTTCCGAGTCGCTAGCTTGACTCGACCCTGCATTAATTTGTTCATGGGGAAGCAAAGTGGAAGAAACAATCTCCATCGGACTTTCAATCAAGATGTTTGGACAAACATTTGAAGCACGTGAAAGTTCCACACCGATGAGATATAGATAGAACCGGCTCAAAAATGATAAATGAAAATGCTGGGATCAAAAATAGTGTCCTCATTCCCGAAGGAGAAAAGGGAATGAGAAGTCACACCATATGTGAAGAAAAGAAAGAAAATCATGATAAAAATCATGACTAACTCCTCATTATCGGAAGGGGAATTCATGATTTTTGGATCATGAATCTCATCGATGAGGATAGAATCGTCATCACATGATGGAAGAGATAAGTTAGAATACAGAGGTGGGACAAGTGATGTGCTCTGAGAGCTAGCAATTTCCACCACTTCCGTTATGGTCTCTGTATCGGCCTCAGACATTTCATCGAAAAGAGGATTTACTTTTCCAAAAGTGTAGTCATTATTAAATTCAAAAAGAGGATTTGAGAAAATCCCGGAAGTAACCTCGGAAATGTCAAGAGAATCACAAAAAGGCAAATCACAATCACTATCGGATATATCCTCTGACTCACTTGGGATTGGGACAAGATCCTCAACACTTGATGATTCCGTTTCCGAAATAGTGCTGAGATGATCATCCTCCATTATGAGAGAGTCTTTGGAAGCAATAATAGGTAAGATAGGTGTGATAGCAATAGACCGAGGGAGTTGAGAAATAAGATCGTTCAATTGAATAGCACTCTCTCGTCCGTCCTCATAATATTCCCTCATTTGAATACTATCCTCATCATCATCGCCATCAAATCGATTCTTATGTTCATCTCAAGGCTTACACACCATTCTTTTCATTTGCGCTTTTCAATGCGTATTTCTTGAACTTTGAGGAAGATTATACTCCTCGTAATCATTGATATGCTGTGAAGGCTCGGAAGTCTGATGACTGATAGAATCTTGTGGGGTTGGGAATTGTCAAAACCGGGAGAATTGGAATTGTGAAAATTTTGATTCATCGGTTGACATTCAAAAGTCGCATGAGGACCCCCGCAATTCTCACAAAAGAGATAATTGGGAAAATAACTTTCACCAAAGTTCTGATTGTAACATGGTTCGGCTCATAGACAAAGCGGAACCCGTGGTGGACAATCAAAACCGTAATGAGAATCATTCCCACAAAACTCGCATGAGTAGGATTCGTATTGGGCCTGTGGAGGTAGGTAGGAAAAATCGAAGTGTTTCATTTGAAATGGGATCGGATTACCGCACAAATTTGTCTCCTAAACTCACATTGGTAAATCGCCGACAATTTCCACCGTTAAATGGACCTCCACACCAGGAACATGTCGAAAACCATGACATGAAGAATTAAACGGATAAGAGGGATAAGAGATGAAGAATTAAAGGGTTAAAGAAGATAAGGAATGAAGAATTAAACAGATTAGAGGGTAAAGGAATGGAGAATTAAACAGATTAGAGGGCAAAGATGAATATTTTTGGATTTTTTGATAACTTTACAAAAAACTTTTTACAAATGATGGGGTATGTGCAAGAATGGATGCGAAAAGGCTTAAACACACGCTAAAGCCTCCCGTGGTAAAATTTGATCTCTTTAACCGTCAAGTCTAATCACACAAGCCGGCCACTTGTGAATGGCCAATCGTAGAAGCTTAAAACAGCTCGGACATAACAAAATGCAAATGAAGTCCTGGAGAATAGAATGAATTTCCGGGTCGTTAAGTCCCACGGAGACTCAATGGTGTGTAAACACTTGATCGAGACGATAGAATGATCACTAAGGATAGTGATCGGAAAGGATTTGGATTGAATATTACACTAACAAAAAAATTTATAAATTACAGCGACTTAAATACAAATTAAGAAAATTAAAAAGATAAAATATATTAAATAAACGCTATCACTATTTGCAAAATGATGAACGTTTAAAACTTAAAACTTAAAACTTACGTTTAAATAAAATTACGTAACGCATACAAAATAAAAAGTTAGATCTAAGAAATAAAAGTCCTAAAAATATGAAAATGACATTTTTACAAACCTAATGATAAAATAAAATATTTAGAAAAAGAAAATTATTTTTATAACTATTTAATTAATTATTACTAATTAAAAACTATTTTTAATTAATAAATAATAGCTTATAATACAAGAAAATATGAAATAAAACTAGAAAAATAAAATTAAGACTTAGAAAAATCTAAAATATCATAAAACTAATTTTAAAACTGAAAATATATTTTTTTGACTTTTTATATATTTATTATTAATTTAAAACTATTTAAAACTAATTAAAATGCTAGAAAATACTTTTTAAACTAAGAAAATTATGGAAAAATACTTTTTATGACTTATATATTTATCTTAACCTAATAAAAATGAAAAATTATTTTTTTGAAACTTTTCTTAATTTTTTGTATTTAAAGTTAATTAAAAATGCTTAAAAACTAATTTAAATTAAGAAAAATAGTAAACAAGCTTGGAAAAATATGAAAATTTCAGAAAAAGTCTAAAATAATATTAAGAATATAAGAAAAATGGAAAAACAGGGGTTGCTTAGAGGAAAATGAAACTGATATGGAAAGTGCTTATGAAATAAGCACTTGGAATAAGCTAGTGAGCACCAAGGAGTACCAAACTGATATGGAAGCTACAATAAGCTAAAACAACCAAAATGCAACAAGTTTCAACAAGATATAACCTCAAGATCACAAGCTCAACAGATTTGATGTTATAAGCTATTAAGCTAAAAACAGATTTGGGGGTCTACTTGCAGCTAGGAAATAAGCACTAAAATAAGCTGGAAATTGAAAAGCAAAAGAAGAGACCTCAAGATAACCTGGCTAAGAACATGTAAACCAAAAATCAGACCCAAGAGGTGCTCGGATGAGCTCATGCAAAAGCTACAAAAGTTATGACAAAGCTGTGCACTATAACAGACATGGTACTCAATATAAGCCAATAGATAAGTACCAAATAAGCTGATTAAGAGATAACTAGTATTTTTGTATTTTTGTTTAGCAACTAGACTTTAATAACCTAAGAGCTTTTAAGCTAAATCTTAATATTGAACACACACTAAAAAGATCTATTTTATTCAAAATGACCAAGTGAAAATTTGACTTTTTGAGAAAAACTAAAAAGTTGACTTATTTGAAGTTTGATCTTGATTTGTGGACTGGAAATGATATATTAAAGTGAAATGAGACTCTTGCAAGATGTATTTATGAAATAAGAACACAAAATAAGCTTTTGTTATTTCAAAATCTCAACAGATTTGCTTAATGGACAGATGAACTAGGAATTTGACTTTGGTCTTATGTGGGTGCAAGAACAAGACAGATAAGGGCTCAAATGGACTAAACAAGCATGAACCAACAGGTACCAAGCACTGAGCTATCCTCTAGTGCAGATTTAGTACAAAAAACACACCTTTAAAGCTGTTGAACTTTAAAATGAAACTAAACATTACACTAGCTAATTTTATGGATCAAACTGATATCACATGACCTAATTGCAACTATTTTAGCAGGTTTACATTAAAGATGACCACAGATACACTATAAGCAAAATATGCAAATTTTGACTTGAAACTTGAAAATGAAACAGGTACTCACAACTGTCAAGATGTTGTACAGGCTGAAACCAGACCCAAAACCAATCTACACTAGTCTATTTAAACCCATATCACCTTGCATCACCCATACCATCACCATTTCCATTCTTGGCCAATTTTTGACTTTTGTTGACCATGGATGAAACTTGCTTAAAAATGATCAATAGGCTTGACAAAAGCTTTAACAAGCTGAAATAAACTTGAGTGAACAAGATATAAGCTATTAGAAGCTTTAACATAGGATTTGAAAACTCAATTTTTCAACAGTGAGCATTAAAGCATGCAACTGAAATGAAACTTTAATTAAGGACTTGAAAGCATTAAAATGATAAATTCACTTGAGTTTTGATCATAGAAGCAAAAAGATTACATAATTAATACATTGAATAAAAAACGACATTTAAGAAAATTTAAAACTACTATCTACTACTCTTTCTAGCTTCTCTCCTCTTTCCTTTTATACAAAATTGCTTCCACTTGTACTCTGAACCTTTCCCACCAATAAATTTGGCCGTAGGATGCTTTGAGTCGATATTGGCCGTTTGATCATTTTAAATAAAATTGGTTTAACATCTGGAGAGGTTGAGTGAGGTGAGGAGGGATGCAATAAATGATTTTTGTAGTTTAGGTGAGGTGGAGGGACATGGAAGGGATAAGGTGGAAAAGGTGTGGGCTGGGGATGGATTGTCTGGTTTTGCTTGAACCAAGTGGAAGGAAGACGGCTTCTTGGCGGGTATGTGTTTGTTTGACGGATATTGACGGGACTATTAATAAGCCAGGGGTCCAAAAGGTAATATGACAGGGGGTCATATGGGTTTTGATAGGGTCCAAAATGGTATTAAGAGTTTTAAATGACAAGGACCTATGTTGCTAATTCTGAAAATTCAGGGACCAATCCTGTCAATTTTGCAAAGTTGATCCAAGGGTTAAAAGTGACAAGCTTCCATAGTACAAGGACCAAATCTGACATTTTCATTTTTCCAGGGGCCATTTTGCCAATTTTCAAAGTTGGAGGACTACTTTTGTAATTTTCTCAAACTTTTTATATTTTTCACCAAAGGACTAAATTTGACAAGTTATGATTTAAAAAGGACCTTTGGTGATTTTACTTTTGAAATTATGTGCTCAGGGACTATTTTTGACAACTTTAGAAACTTGGGGACTAAAGCGCCAATTTTGCAAACTTGAATCATTTTTCATCGATTTTTGAACATTTTGCATCTGAAACATATAAAATGCAATTTTGAGATATTTTCGGTATTTTGATGCATTTATGAGCATTTTTTGCGTTTTGCAGTTCAGATTGACCAAAAATGATGAGTATTTACACCTCATCAATCCCACACTAAGATATTGCTAGTCCCTAGCAATCTTTTGAAAAAACTTAATGGATTTCATCTCTTTACCAAAAGCCATCACTTCTGGAGTAGCCAAATGTTTTGAGTTCAAGCAAGAACCATGGTACAGCGATAACCATGTGATTTTGAGCAAACCACCGGTATTATAGCAGTTTGATGTGTCTTTACCAGAAGCCGTACCATACGGACTAGCCAACTCTTAGATAAATTATCGGAATTATCTTTGGTGAGCTGAATACCAATTATGGATTTTCCTTTTCTTGCCTTTACCACAAGCAATAACCTTGCGGGCTAGCCAACTCTTCACTTTTTAGGACATGGTGAGTTGAGAACCATACAATTTTGGGCAAATTGCAAGCCATATAAACGGATTTGAGAAATCTTTACCAAGAGCCGTTTGCTCTAGGATTAGCCAATCCTTTTGTCTTCTGACATGGCGGATCGATAACCAAATGAGTAAGTGAAAAACACTTACTCCAAAAAAAATTTTGGCCAAAAGCGGGAATGGGTAGATCATACATGATAAAATTCGCGAGAATTCCCCCCTACACTTAGAAATGAATATTGCCCTCAATATTCAAAGTACCGGCGGTTATGCCGAAACAAAAGCGTAAAGGGAAATACTACGGCCTTTATTTGAAAGATTTTTTTTGAAACTTATATATATACACAACATGTGGGGGCAAGCCCCCACTAGGGTGGTAGAAAGTAGAAAGAAGTCAGAAATATGGGTGAAAACCCATATGGTGTGTGCTCTTGTTTTGATTTCGAGTCCTTTAAGCAGCTTGACTCGACCCAGAATTAATTTGTTCATGGGGAAGCAAAGTGGAAGAAACAATCTCCATCGGACTTTCAATCAAGATGTTTGGACAAACATTTGAAGCGCGTGAAAGTTCCACACCGATGAGATATAGATAGAACCGGCTCAAAAATGATAAATGAAAATGCTGGGATCAAAAATAGTGTCCTCATTCCCGAAGGAGAAAAGGGAATGAGAAATCCATATGTGAAGAAAAAAGAAGAAAATCATGATAACTCTAACTCATTATCAGAAGGTGAATTCATGATTTTTGGATCATGAATCTCATCAGTGAGGATAGAATCGTCATCACATGATGGAAGAGATAAGTTAGAATACAGAGGTGGGACAAGTGATGTGCTCACGAGAGCTAGCAATTTCCACCACTTGTTATGGTCTATATGGCCTGGACATTTCATCGAAAAGAGGATTTACTTTTCCAAAAGTGTAGTCATTATTAAATTCAAAAAGAGGATTTGAGAAAATCCGGAAGTAACCTCGAAATGTCAAGAGAATCACAAAAAGGCAAATCACAATCACTTCGGATATATCCCGGACTCACTTGGGATTGGGATAAGATCCTCAACACTTGATGATTCGTTTCGAAATAGTCTTGAGATGATCATCCTCCATTATGAGAGAGAGTCTTTGGAAGCAATAATAGGTAAGATAGGTGTGATAGCAATAGGCGAGGAGTTGAGAAATAAGATGGTTCAATTGAATAGCACTCTGCATTAGTCTCATAATATTCCCTCATTTGAATACTATCCTCATCATCATAGTCATCAAATCGATTCTTATGTTCATCTAAAGCTTACACACCATTCTTTTCATTTCGCGTTTCTTTCGAATCGTATTTCTTGAGAACTTTGAGGAAGATTACACTCCTCGTAATCATTGATATCTTTGTGAAGGCTCGGAAGTCGATGGTGATAGAATCTTGTTGGGGGTTGGAATTGTCAAAAGCGGAGAGAATTGGTGTGAAAATTTTGATTCATCGGTTGACATTCAAAAAGTCGCATGAGGACCCATGAATTCTCTATGAGATAATTGGAAAATAACTTTCACCAAAGTTAGGATTGTAACATGGTTCGGCTCATAGACAAAGCGGAACCCGTGGTGAACAATCAAAACCGTAAGAATCATTCCCACAAAACTTCAGCATGAGTAGGATTCTGTGGAGGTAGGTAGGAAAAATCAGTGTTTCATTTGAAATGGGATGGGATTACCGACAAATTTGTCTCAGAAACTCACATTGGTATTTCCACATTAAAATGGACCTCCACACGGGAACATGTACGAAAACCATGACATGAAGAATTAAACGGATAAGAGGGATAAGAGATGAAGAATTAAAGGGTTAAAGAAGATAAGGAATGAAAATTAAGCAGATTAGAGGGTAAAGGAATGGAGAATTAAGCGATTAGAGGGCAAAGATGAATATTTTGGATTTTTGATAACTTTACAAAAAACTTTTACAAATGATGGGGTATGTGCAAATGGATCGAAAAGGCTTAAACACTGCGCTAAAGCCTCCCGACGTGGCAAAATTTGATCGTGCCGAGCAGTCAGTCTAATCACACAATGCCCGCTGTGCAGATGGCCAGTAAGAAGCTTAAAACAGCTCAGGACACAAATGCAAATGAAGTCTGGAGAATATAATGAATTCGGATGCGTTATGTCCCACGGAGACTCAATGGTGTGTAAACTTGATGGGGCGATAGAATGATCACTAAGGATAGTGTCGGAAAGGATTTGGATTGAATATTACACTACTTGAAAAATTTATAAATTAAAAGACTTAAATACAAATTAAGAAAATTAAAAAGATAAAATATATTAAATAAGCGCTATCACTATTTGCAAAATGATGAACGTTTAAAACTTAAAACTTAAAACTTACGTTTAAATAAAATTACGTAAACATACAAAATAAAAAGTGAGATCTAAGAAATAAAAGTCCTAAAAATATGAAAATGACATTTTACAAACCTAATGATAAAAGAAAATTTATAGAAAAAGAAAATTATTTTTATAACTATTTATTAATTATTACTAATTATATTTAATTAATAAATAATAGCTTATAATACAAGAAAATATGAAATAAAACTAGAAAAATAAAATTAAGACTTAGAAAAATCTAAAATATCATAAAACTAATTTTAAAACTGAAAATATATTTTTTGACTTTTTATATATTTATTATTAATTTAAAACTATTTAAAACTAATTAAAATGCTAGAAAATACTTTTAAAACTAAGAAAATTATGGAAAAATACTTTTTATGACTTATATCTTAATAAAATGAAAAATTATTTTTTTGAAACTTTTCTTAATTTTTTGTATTTAAAGTTAATTAAAAATGCTTAAAAACTAATTTAAATTAAGAAAAATAGTAAACAAGCTTGGAAAAATATGAAAATTTCAGGAAAAGTCTAAAATAATATTAAGAATATAAGAAAAATGGGGGTTGCTTAGAGGAAAATGAAATGATATGGAAAGTGCTTATGAAATAAATACTTGGAATAAGCTAGTGAGCACCAAGGAATTACCAAAGCTGATATGGAAGCTACAATAAGCTAAAACAACCAAAATGCAACAAGTTTCAACAAGCTATAACCTCAAGATCACAAGCTCAACAGATTTGATGTTATAAGCTATTAAGCTAAAAACAGATTTGGGGGTCTACTTGCAGCTAGGAAATAAGCACTAAAATAAGCTGGAAATTGAAAAGCAAAAGAAGAGACCTCAAGATAACACGGCTAGAACATGTAAACCAAAAATCAGACCAGAGGTGCTCGGATGAGCTCTGTGCAAAAGCTACAAAGGCTGCAAAAGCACATTACTATGAGAACCTTAATACTCAATATAAATAAGCCAATAGATAAGTACCAAATAAGCTGATTAAGAGATAACTAGTATTTTTGTATTTTTGTTTAGCAACTAGACTTTAATAACCTAAGAGCTTTTAAGCTAAATCTTAATATTGAACACACACTAAAAAGATCTATTTTATTCAAAAATGACCCAAGTGAAAATTTTGACTTTTGAGAAAAACTAAAAAGTTGACTTATTGGAGTTTTGATCTTGATTTGTGGACTGGAAATGATATATTAAAGTGAAATGAGACTACTGCAAGATGTATTTATGAAATAAGAACACAAAATAAGCTTTTGTTATTTCAAAATCTCAATGATTTGCTTAATGGACCAGATGAACTAGGAATTTGACTTTGGTCTTATGTGGGTGCAAGAACAAGGCGGATAAGGGCTCAAATGGACTAAACAAGCATGAACCAACGGTACCAAGCAGGGCTATCCTCTGAATGCAATTTGGTTGCAAATCCAAACACACCTTTAAAACTGTCTTGAACTTTAAAATGAAACTAAACATTACACTAGCTAATTTTATGGATCAAACTGATATCACATGACCTAATTGCAACTATTTAAGCAGGTTTACATTAAAGATGACCACAGATACACTATAAGCAAAATATGCAAATTTTGACTTGAAACTTGAAAATAAACGGTACTACAAGCTGTCAAGAGATGTTGTCTGTTTGAAACCAGATAAAAAACCACTATCTATTTAAACCCGTATCACCATGGCCCAATTTTGACTTTTGTTGACCATGGATGAAACTTGCTTAAAAATGATCAATAGGCTTGACAAAAGCTTTAACAAATTTGAAATAAACTTGAGTGAACAAGATATAAGCTATTAGAAGCTTTAACATAGGATTTGAAAACTCAATTTTTCAGCGATGAGCATTAAAGCATGCAAGCTGAAATGAAACTTTAATTAAGGACTTGGCAGTTAAAATGATAAATTCACTTGAGTTTTGATCATAGAAGCAAAAAGATTACATAATTAATACATTGAATAAAAGCGACATTTAAGAAAATTTAAAACTACTCTACTACTCTTTCTAACCTGCTCCTCTTTCCTTTTATACAAAATTGCTTCCACTTGTACTCTGAACCTTTCCCACAATAAATTTGGCGTAGGATGCTTTGAGTCGATATTGGCGTTTGATCATTTTGGTAAAATTGGTTTTAACAATTTGGAGAGGTTGAGTGAGGGGAGGAGGGATGCAATAAATGATTTTTGTAGTTTAGGTGAGGTGGAGGGACATGGAAGGGATAAGGTGGAAAAGGTGTGGTGGGGGATGGATTGTCTAGTTTTGCGAGCAACAGTGGAAGGGAAAGGCTGTCTTGGCGGGTATGTGTTTGTTTGACGGATATTGAGCGGGACTATTAATAAGCCGAGGTCCAAAGGTAGGTAATATAGGGGGGTCATATGGGTTTTGATAGGGTCCAAAATGGTATTAAGAGTTTTAAATGACAAGGACCTATGTTGCTAATTACGAAAATTAGAGGGGACCAATCACATCAATTTTTCAAAGTTGTTCCAAGGGTTAAAAGTGACAAGTTTCAATAATGCAAGGACCAAACTTGACATTTTCATTTTCGGGGCCATTACGCCAAATTTCAAACTTGAAGGACTACTTTTGTAATTTTCTCAAACTTTTATATTTTCACCAAGGACTAAATTTGACACGTTATGATTTAAAAAGGACCTTTGGTGATTTTACTTTTGAAATTATGTGCTCGAGGACTATTTTGACAACTTTAGAAACTTGGGGACTAAAACGCCAATTTTGCAAACTTGAATCATTTTCATCGATTTTGAACATTTTGCATTTGAAACATATAAAATGCAATTTTGAGATATTTTCAGTATTTTGATGCATTTATGAGCATTTTTAGCGTTTTGCTGATTGATTGACCCAAAATGATGAGTATTTACACACTCATCACTCTTAGATCCGATAGGGAGAAAGTATCTAAGCCAAGTTTAAAGATTACTTAGCGAGATGGAATTGTCAGTCTCTTCTTCTCATATACTCCACAACAAAATGGTGTATGCGAGAGAAGAAATGCGACATTGTTGGACATGATATGATCTATGTTTAATCTTACCACTCTACCTTTATCCTATTGGGATAATGCTTTGGAATCATTTAGCATTCTAAATATGGTTCCCACAAAGAAGGTTGATAAGACACCATATGAAATATGGCATGGTAAAACTCCTAACCTGTCTTATTTAAAGGTTTGGGGTTGCGGTACGTATGTTAAGCGTGACTCAGATATAAATTCAACAAAGATCATGTAAAGTATTATCGTAGGATACCCTAAGGAAACTATGGGTTACTACTTCTACTATCCAACGAAAATAAAGTAATTGTTGCTAGGTATGGAGATTTTCTTGAAAGAGATCTGGTATCTCAAATTGATGGGAGAGTTTATGATCTGGAAGATGATCAAGAAGATGCATTTCATTAGAAAACACTAACGTGCCGGTAGAACACGATGATGCGGGTCCTCCACGGAGAAGTTGAAGTGATTCCGTTAAATGATCCGTAAGGAATCTGGTGCACAATTGAATCTATATATTTAGCGTAGAGGTTGAGGAAACTATGTTAGGAGATCTTGGAGAGCCTACTAGTTATAAAGTTGCCATGGCAAGTCCTGATAAGGACAAATGGCAGGTTGCAATGAATGGGGAAATGCAATCCATGAGAGATAATGTGCAGGTAGAGGTTGACTTACTTCCAAACGCCAAGGTGGTTGGAAGTAAGTGGCTCTATAAGATTAAGACTGACATGGATGCCAATGTACCGCGTCTATAAAGCTCGTCTAGTTAGCAGTTTTACTCAAACTTATGGCATTGATTGAGGGAGACCTTTTCTCACATGGACATTAGAGCTATTAGAATTCTCATAGCTATAGCGACATACTATGACTATGAGATATGGCAAATGGATGTCAAAACCGCTTCTTAAATGGGCCTTAAATGAAGACATCTATATGAAGCAGCTTTGAGGGTTAAGTGAATCCAATTTCAAACCGTGTATGCAAACTTCAAAGGTCCATTTATAGATTGAAGCAAGCATCAAGGCAATGGAATAAAAGATTTGATGAAGAAATCAAAAGGTATGGATTTATTCAAAATCTTGATGAACCATGTGTATATCACAAAGTTAGTGGGAGTGATGTAATTTTCCTAATTCTTTATGTCGATGACATATTAATTATGGGAACAAGACATTAGTTGCAAAATGTAAAGGCATATCTTGGGAAGTGTTTTTCCATGAAGGATTTGGGAGAAGGCTGCATACATTCAGGAATAAAGATCTAGAGATAGGTCAAAGTGGTTAATTGGTTTTAAGTCAAACACTTACATTGATAAAATATTGAAGAGATTCAATATGCAAAAATTCCAAGAAAGGATATTTGCCGATGGAAGTTAAACATGTAGCGATATGTGTGCTTCAACACACTGCGAGGGTGTAGCGCATCAGAGAAAGTTCCTTATGCTTGGTGGGATCTATTATGTATGTTTGAGATGCACAAGGCGGATGTGGCGTTAAGCTCAAAACATGACCAATCGATATCAGAATCAGGGTGAACTTCCTTTGGATTGCTATTAAACATATTCTGAAGTATCTTAGGAATACGAAAGATATGTTTTTAGTGTATGGAGAAATCCGGACCACGAACTTGGTGTTCTGAGGTTCTTGTGATGCGTCTGGCGATGTGATAAAGATGATGTCTGAAGTCTCGGGCGGGTTATGTCTTTGTCATCAATGGAGGAAGCGGTTATTTGGAAGAGCAAGAATCTGATGCGATGTCGCAGCGACGAGAATCGAATACATAAATTTGCCGGAAGGCGCAATGGAGGTGTTTGGATTAGAAATTCATTTGGGCTTGGTGTTATGACTTCAATTGAATCACCTATTGATATGTATTGTGACAATTCTGCTGCAATCATATTTGCCAATGAACACAGAGTCATGAAGGGCACGAGACATTTTCTAGGAAGTATCACTATGTTGGGAACAAGTCCGTGAAGGTGAAATAAATCTATTGAAAGTTCACAGGATGATAACTTAGCTGACCTGTTCACTAAGGCTTTAGCTAAAGACAAGCTTATTGGACTTGCCAATGGAATTGGACTTCGTTTAGCTAATAGTTTCATGCATAAGCTGTTAGTATTTGGATAAAGGATATTGTAAAACATTTATTATTTTGAAATAATAAAGTTTGGATTATGTTTATTTTCATTTATAATATTGTTGTCCTATATTTGCATATTTAATCCGTGAATAACTAAGTTATTCTAAAATAGTTTTCAATTAATGATATGGGAGTATCATTAAATTAAGACAAATCTGAGAGATGTGGTAGAATATACTTGAAAGTATATTGATGAGAATGCATACCAATTTAAGATGATATTCAATGAATTGAATATAGGACTTATCCCAACTACATAATTTACTTTGTGGATATTGTTATAAGTAAATTATGAATAGTTATCCTCAGACTTGAGATACGAGATAAGTGTCATGAATGTAGTGCATTTTATGAAGCAACTTAGCATATCTCGTGGTAGTCATAAGGGTTGTTTTGAAATATTACAAAGTTTGTGGAGTTATTCTTGTAGTCAGATAGAATTTGTTCCTTCAAATTTATTTGGAGTTTAACTCTTCTGGGTCCCTCGTAGGGTTGACATGTTTGTCTTGCCGCCGAATCTCCTAAATATGTTTAGATGATTGGTAATCTGGTGTCTCACTTATAGAAACAGAATAGTTTTATAAAGAATGACTTAATTCCATATCTTTATTTAGTGATATTAGAAACAAAAGGATAATAATAATTAGAAATCATTAAAAGGTTTTCAGGAGCCTTACTCGAGTTGTACTAGAGGCATGAAGTGTTGCTAGGCTAAGCGATGTGATCACTCTATTAAGATATATCAAGTGGGGATTTGTTAGTTTATGGATATAAATTAGTAGGCGTGAGTTAGGATCGAAGGAGACTATGGATTCACACTTTCATTATGAGAATTTATTAAGCAACACTTACTTGAAATATTATACATTAGAACAAGTGAAAATGGAAACTAGAACATTTCTAGATACATTATTCAGCAACACTTACTTCGAAATATTATACATCGCCAATTAGTTTTTTCGACGAAATATTATACATGGCTGCATTCGTGTAGCTATGTGATATTTTATATTTATGACGCACTAGCTCAACATACTTCGAAATCTTTTAAGAGTCCAAATTAATTAATTATATACAAACTTTAATAATCTTACTATATAGAAACAAGTAAGTGTTAGTTTTATGGATATAAATTAGTAGACGTGAGTTAGGATCGAACTTGAGACTATGGGATTGCACACTTTACGTATGAGAATTTAAAGTTAATAATTAAATATAAGCGTTATATTTATTTATTAAGCAAAAATAACTAACGAGCGTTAAAATAATTAATATAATGGAGTACAGGCGTTAAAGGTATTTGGAAAGGACTTAATTGCAAAGTTTGGGAAGGTTCGGAATCCCTATGGGAGCCCAAACCGATCGGACCAAAACAAGAAACAAAAACCAAACCACTTGTTCCCAGTTTAGTTGGAGTATATATACAGAAATTTAGGGTCTTGTTTTTACTACTCTCTTGTGCTCATTCTTAACCCTAAAATTGTTTTGTATGTGTTTCTCTTCTCCAAACGATCATTACAACCCGCGGTGTCGATCCAAATCTTTCCACAAACCAAGTTATTTATTTGATAAAACTAGCATTACTTTAATTGGTTTAGTCGTGTGTACAAGAACATAGTAATAACACACTATTGTTATTATTTTAGAATTACAAAGCGGTAAAGGGTAATTCATATAATCTTAATTAAATCAAATTAGGGTTCATCCGTTGCTAGTTTGTGGATTTGATTCTTGTTAGGCTAGAATCAAGAAATGCATATATTCTTTTATGTTAGTTAATTGTTCATTAATAAATCCTATACGCTTCCGCTTGAATACTTTGATGTTTGTGATTATTTATTTGAATGTCTTGATATCTAATTCCAACAGTAAGTAACAGTAAACTTCAAAATATATTTTTGTAGACCGTCAAATTTTACATTTTACATTTTGTCAAAATAGTTAGGACTTATGTATTCTTCCGTCAATAAACATTAGACAATTTACATCTCCAGCGATAAATTATGCAATCTTTTTCCGTTATTTTTTAGCGTGATTCTAACATAGGAAGTATGTTAGTCTTTTTGATTGTAACATGATTTATTTAGAAGTTTACACTTATTGTTATTGTTATTATTATTTAAATTTTGTATTTCTTTATAACTAATATAATTATTTAGTATTATTTTATTCTATTTTTTCATTTTATTATTATTATTATTATTATTATTATTTTTTCATATTATTATTATTATTTAATTTTATTTTATATTACATTACTTTTATTTTTTTATTTTTTATTTTAATATTTATTTTTATTATTGTTACTATTTCTATTATTTTTTATTTTTTATTAATATTATAATTTTTATACTTTTTATTAATACTATTATTATTATTTTTAAAACCTATTTCTCATCTTGTTACAAATTAAACCCCTTTTCAAAACAAAGCACACATAATAAGATAATGTTGTTAAAAAGGGATTAGTGTGTGTTTTTTGTTTGAAATAGATAAAGAAAAGAGGTTTAGGTTGTAAAAGATAGTAAGTGGGTTTTAAATAAAATAATAATAGTTATAATAGTAATAACAAATTTATTTTTTTAAAGTACTAATAATATTAATAAAATAAATAAAAATTGAAACAATAATAATATTAATAATAGAATAATAAGAAAAGTAAAGTGCAAAATACATCCTCGTTACAAGAAAATAACAAAAATATCTTTCATGTTAGAACCGTTAGCGGATAGCGAAACAAAAATTGCATCGTTCATTCTTAGGGATGTAGATTGTCTAGCGTTGGTGGACATATATAAAATGTCTAACTTTTCTAACAAGAATGTAAACTGTGAAATTTGACAAATCACATGAATATATTTTGGAGTACTTAGGAAGTAATTAAATTTTTATTGTTACATCGATTACAACAATTTCTACATTTGTATATAAACACTTATAGGTAGTACATTATGTGACAACTATAAGACCAAAAAGTCGTATAAACTTACATGTCTTGTAAAAGCGTTAATTCACAGCAACATTAGCGTCAAACGCCTCACCTTAAGAACAATATATTGAAGACATTAGCAAGTATTAGAGAATTGATTAGGTTAGTTGGTCATGATACTCCGTAGTTGATATATTATGGTTCATTTCATTATTAACGAAAGTGCCTCCTTCGGACTCAAGAAGCCGGATGTTACTAAAAGAAGGCACTGAAATGGCTGAAATGCAGTGTACGAAGATTGCTACATGGATCCCTGATGTACTTAATATGATCGTCTTGATGAATATGGTAGTAGTCCTTAGAAGGATGAGGAGCTTGAGCGTTGGTAGTACAATGGAAGAGAAGAAGAATGAGTCTCCAATGACTAGTAATACATTGCATGAACCGCTTATGATTAATTCAATGGAAGCTAGAGAGATTGGTCCTACCCCTATTGTTGAGAAAATTATGGAGTTTGAAAAGCTTTTTATTGATGGGAAAGCTACGTTTGTTGATGATAATGATAATCCTATTAAAAAGGTTGATTATCCGGGTAATAAAAAGGATTTTCCGTCTCCTTCTTCTACTAAGAGGGTTAACCCATTCTCTAAGGTAGGAGAGATTGTTGATTAGGCAGTGATGAGGAGGTTGTGAACACTTTTGATGAGTCAGTGAACCTATTTGGTGGTGGTCATGATTGTGAAGATGATTATGACTATGCGAATCATGTACGATCTTCAGGAGAGGATTTGGATGCTCTTTATGACACGTATGGTATCAAGCTCAAAGGTCTTGGTAGGAAGTAACTTTTTTCTCATAGGAGTCTAAATGTTTTTTGAGTAGTGGTTTATTTTCTTGTTTAGAGAATATGAAGTATCTTGTTATGTAAGTTTTTCCGCCTATATAACGGGCTGAGACATGAGATTCACCCATATCCTTTGTACTTAAATGTTTTTTTGAGTAATATATTTCTTTGGATCTTTAACCTTTTAACCAAAAATGATGGTTTATTGTATCTTGTTATAAGGCTCGACCCACTTACTTTACTTTTAGAATAATCCAATGTAGTCTATATATATTGTACGTAATTATTCATTAATAAGCATGGCAATTTACCTAAATTAGTGTGGTAATCGTAGCCTAAAAGATCCAACCCTAGTTTATCTCCTCTAGTTCGTTTCTCTCTTCTTTTCTAAATTAACCTACGACAAACGTTCCTACAACCCTAAATCACTAATACCGTGTCACTCAAATTTAGTTATATACGCATGCTCTTAATGGTCTTGTCTAGTAGGATTTGCTTTAAAGGTATTGCACGGTTGATCAAACATCGTGAACCCTTCCCCTCATTCTTAACAATACGCAATATGCTCCTCTTGGAGGAAAGCAAGTTAAACAATACTGGCAGAGGCCGCATTTAGCTTTTTTTTTTTTTCCTTTTTTTTTTGAAATGGACATTAATGGTAATCAAAGTTAAATAAACATTATAGTGCATGTTTTTCTCTTAATTTGAGATAATTGCAATTGTTTTATTTAAAAAAAACTATAAATATATTATATATTTAGTTATTTATATATAAATGAGATGTTAGGTTTGGGAAAAAAAATTTCCTCGTTTTGAGTTTTAAAAGTGATTTATGCTTATATAATAGGCCATTTGTGGCGTGTCACATTTGGCTTCGTTCCGTTCGGTCTGGCCGCGTCCAGCTTCCTTTGTTTTGCCTCTAAACACTAGTAATGTGACTTCATCCCTCAGACCACCACCTCTTCTTCACCGCGTACTTATCGCGACTAATATGCCTGTAATTCAAAACCACCACCTAGCAATAATAATCATAACAATAACTTACCATTATGCAACCATTTTTAAAGGTGCGTGTAGGTTTTGGAGTGAAAAATTATTCATGATCATTGAAGAAATTGTGGTGGGGCTTAATGTTTTCGTATGGTAGTAATACATGGCGTTATTTTGTCCTTCGGTTAGTGATATAAACAGCGGTTGGCAAATATCCAAATCGGCATTCACGGTTGGCGAACAAGCCCCAAGTACCGTTATATGATCCAACATGCCCAATTTCAATGCGTGGGCTACAGCAACATAACGCGAGTCCTCGACAACTTATTGCATATCGAGCCATAACAAATCAATCGGCCCCCTTCCATGATTAAACGCTGGCTTTCGGTAACGGTCCCAAATGGAATTCTGGTGTGGCGGCGTAAATGAATTGAGCGGCTAAACAGAAGGGATGGGATCAGAAGGATTGGCGTGCCGGAGGAATCGAAAGGATCGTTGACGGCGTACATTGGCATTTAGCGGCAACAATTGTCTCATTCTCGGGTGTGAGGACTTGATGATGTCGGGGGCGATGCAACAAAGTCGAGGCGTACGTCCGCGGCGCCAATGGCCCGAGCGACGACGAGCAGCGACGGATAGTGACAACCCTGATTATAAATCTGCAGCGTGCTGATGGCGGTAAAAGGTATCATTTTCACACACACACCTGGCATATTTATACTATACGCCGGAAAACTTCGCCTTACTCTCAGCAGTCGGGTCGAATGCAGGATAACCTAACGCGTTGTTTCATACCTTAGGTATCTAAAAGACTTAGTTTAATAATAAAGTTTGAAGGACCTCGCAAAAAAAATACTTCAACATTGGTACCATCCATGGGACCGCATTCAATCTGCCAAGGCTACAAAGCGGCGGGTTCAACACCTCCGGGAAACCTCCGGGAAGGAGGGACGATTCCCCTCGGCGGCGAGAGAGGAAATAGAAGAAGTGCAGTATCTCCGAAGTCCATGATCAAAGAACACAATCGAAGGGATACGTCTGTACGTCTGGTGAACTTTGATAAAGCGACCGGATAAGGTGATCCATGAGGTAAGAAAAATGCGTAAGGAAACAAGATAAAAGATGATGACACAGGAAAACACTGTCAATCCACGAAGTCTCCACTGGATGGTTGATCGAATTCTTAACTAGAACACAAAATGCCCAGCAAAGTGTATGATGGGTCCATGGATCTTGGGATCATCTCAATGGGTTCATAAGAGCCTTGAGGAGAGAATGGCCAATGGCCGGTGTGGCGTGTTTTGGCTGAGGCGTTGGATGGGAAAAAGAAGGATGGTTTGATGCGTCTTCCAGGGTATAGAGCGAATGGGCTGACCTCGGGAAGAATAGTTGAAACTTCGTTTCTCCTTGCACAGACACTGTCTCAGGACCCACGAGATAACCAAGATCGTAAGGAAGCCAGCGGAGACATTACGGGTGAAGGAAAGGTGGATCATAGCAGGGTTCATTACAAGGTGTCTGGGGAGATCATGAGATCTCCACTCTCGCCGTGAAAGTGAAGCAAGTGTTACGAGTTAGCCCAGGTGGTTTCTGACAAGGTACAAAGGCTGGATGAGATGATGGTCGAGTAGATGATTTTGTTAGGTGAGGAAGCTTTGCCCCGGAACTACCGGGGTGAGCATTATGACTCATCCAAAGAAGTCGGCGGCCTCTTCGGAAGGCGAAAGAGCACTCGAGAGCACTATGGTGGGGATAAGAGAGGTGAAGGGCGTATGGGTATTCCAACGGGGACCATGGCAATTCCTACCATCATAGGGATAGGCGGCGCCACTAACACCTCCTGAGGTGATCACCAAGTCGACATTCCTCAACGGCGTTGGACTCGTCAAGCCTCGAAGAGATTACGGCTAGAGACGACTCGCCTACCCCTCCCGAAGATCGTGACCCACAGGAAGGAAAACCAAGACAAATATTGTAACTATCAGGTGAAAGGGACACTGCAAACTCACGCTACCTGACTCGGGGAAGCAAATGAGTTAGCTTTGGAATCGGGAAAATTTGAACCATTTTGAGATCAGACGAGAGAAGAAGCAGCGGGATCCTCCCAAGAAGGAGGTGGAGGCCAAGGACAAGGTCATTAACATGGTTAGAGCGTGGCGGAGGAGAGGAGAAGTTGATAGAGCAGAAGAGGGGTGGATGAGCATTACCAATCACCTTCCCCCACTCCCTTAGGATATGAACGAGCCACTCATAATTAAAAGCGATGGAAGGTTACTTGGTAAGAAGGGTGTTTGTTGGCGAGGGCTTGGTGGAATTAATGTTTAACCTTTTTCAACAACACGAGTCGAAGATATAAGATCAGTGAGAAACAAACAAAAGCGGATCTGCTTGGGTTCGGAGGTGGCAGGAAACCTTTGGGGAAGATTGGACTATATCGTTATTAGGAGATGAAGGACTATCTAGGAAGGTTAGAATGAATTTCCACGATCATCGTGCTCCTTCGCACCTACATGTGATCTTAGGAAGGGCCAGGGGCTCAAGATGTTGAGGCCATCCCTTCAGCAGTACACTCCATGATGAAGTTTCCCACTCTGCGAGAATGCATACTCTCGGTGACTTCCTTTCGGTTGTTATCTCGAATGATAAGCTAGAAAAATCAGTTAGCCGCGAAAAGGCGACTAGAAGCACGGAAGGACCCGGTAGTGAGGTTGGCCGAGGAGGTGATAGTCAATCCGACCTTCCCGGGAAACCAAGTGGCGATAATCCCGCAATAAAAAAGCGTCTTAGGGAACTCCTCCAAGAAACACGGAGATGTCTTAGCATGGGAACGGCGGATGGCGGGAGTTCCATGAAGGATAATGAGCATACCACGAGCATGCCGTGGTAGACCGGTATGCGAAGCGTCGGCGGATCTGGCGGATTCGAAGTCAGGTGGTCCACGAAGGAAGTAGAAGATTGGGTTAAAGGCGAGTATCATTGAACTATCAAATATCACACGGATATCAACCACATTTTGGTAAAAAATGTGATGGAAGGCGGCGGTGCATCGACTTCAAAATAATACTTTGCTTCTTAAGACTACCACCGCCAGAATCGAATGGAAATTGAATGAGTCATGGGGTATTTACAAATATAAGTGTTTTCTAGGCGCCTACAAGGGCGCATATCCAGCCAGTGGGAAGGAGGGCGAAGAAAAACAACATTCTACAGAGCACCTATTGCTAACACAAAAATGTCGTTAGGCTAAAGAATGCCCGATTACTACCTACCAACAAATGATCGACTCTACCTTTCAATGCTTGAGATAGGAGGTTTGGAAGCATATAGGCGATATGGTCATAAAGCGAAAGGAGAGGAGAAGCGAGATGTTGGCGGATATCGATGAAACATTTGATAACCTCTGGAAAGTGAATATGAAGTTGAACCCTAAAAAGTGTTCCTTTGGAATGGAGGAAGAGGAAAGAAGTTCTTGGGTATGGATTTACATACGGAGGGATTCGAGCAAACAGAAGAAGGCGAAGGCCATCATGGATATGCAATCACGCAAGACCTAAAGGAGATGCATAGTTTAGTGGAAAAGCGGATTTAGCTAAATCGCTTTTTATCTCGATAAATTTGAAAAGATCCCTTCCTTTCTTTGAAACCCTCAAGAATGTGACCAAGGAGAACAAGGATGATACTGCGGGCCGGAGGAAGGAAAGGAGCTCGGGAGATGAAAAAGCTCATAACGGACTTACCCTCGTGAGAACCGGTTAAGAAAAAACTATATGTACCTCTCTTTGGCCCTCGGGAGAAGCGGTGATCTTTGTGTTACTGCGGAAAGAGGGGCAGCTACCCGATGCGTTATGGCAGGCGAAACTCGTAGCGGAGAAATTATGCCGATAGAAAAACTAACCGTTGTTACATGTATGCGAAGATTGCTGCTGAGAGCACGAAGGGTCGTCGGATCGGCCGATTAAGCGAGTCCTTAATAAAGCGGAGTCTGAGGCAGTTGGCCAAATACTGGTGGATCACGGGTGCCTATCACTTATGAACCTCGAAATGCGATCAAGGGTGATACTTTCGTGATTTCCTCTGGAAACTCCTATGAATAGCGGTGAGTAGATACTTTGATGTTGGACATCAAAGGAGAAAAAGAGGGAAAGTGGCTCTACAGCAGCCGGGGCATCAAACAACAAAGGCTCAAAAGCCTTGATTGTCGATGATGATCGGGAAGGATAATTACCTCGTCGTTCGTCTACGACGAAAGCGCAACAATGAGAGTGATGAAGCTTTGCTAGCGATTAGAATGGTGAAAGCATACTTAGTTCGCCCAGCAGGCTCGAGAATGCAGATGGACTAAAAAGCGGTGTCTAATCGGATAAGCAGAGATTATGTGGCGAGTCATGAAAGCATGATCAAATACTTAGCAAAAGGCGAGAAGGGAATATAAGCGAACTTTGAAAGCTTCACCATTTGGAACATTCCTAGAAATAAGAACCAAAAATCGGATGTGCTAGTAAAAGCGGCATCTGATCACTTTCGATCATCTTCTGAAGGAGGTCTTAGTAGAAGTGTTAAGAGAAAGGTCGAGCGGAAGGGAAGGAAGTCAACAACAGTTGAGGAAGAGGAGACCATGGATGACTCCCATCATTGGGTCATAAAAGAAAAACTGGCGAGGAAGACCCAAGCGAAGCGAACGTTGAATGAATGAATCAGCCGATGCGTCATGGAAGGCGGGTTTACTCTAAAGAACCCTAAGCGGTTGTTGATGAGAGATTGTAGGTCCCTGCATACAAACTATGTGATCAGGAGGATGCATATGGGAGCTTGAGGATGCATTCGGTCCTCGTGAGTAGTGCAAAAGCCATGCATCAAGGATACCTCCCAACCATGCACCGGATGCAATGAGATATTAAGTCGACTCTTGCCAAATTCACTCTCGCGATGCGAAGCTTCCAAGACTAAGCTAACCCATCATGGCTCCATGGCCCATTCTACCAATAGGGGATGGATATAGTGGGTCCCCTGCAGCGATGGCAAGGAAAGGTCAAATTCCTCTTAGTGGCTATCTATTACTTCACCAAATGGATCGTGGCAAGATCCTGAGGAAGGATATTAAAAATTATGGGACAACATGATGCAGCCAGGACTACGGCCATCATCGTACGCGATAATGCAAAAGTGCCAAACAACCCAATTGTGGTGCAAAAAGCTTAACATCAAGCAGTCAACAGTGTGGCTTGCGAAAACCAGCAATTGGTGGAAAGAGCGAACAAAGTTTGATAGAGTCAAGGCAAGGTTGGGAAGAACCAAATCAGGATGGGTGGATGGGCTACAAGCGTCTTATGGGCACATCGAAGGTCCACCAGCAGTAATGGGAAGCCTTTCGGCCTAACCTGGGGAG
>OU343221.1:40024293-40480468 GCA_910596185.1 Chrysanthemum makinoi
TCAAAATTTGACAATCTTAAGAAAAACTTTTGGGCTCTTATATTTCGTAAATTTTGTGGTTAAAGTTCAGGATTGACTTTTGAGTGTCAAATAAGATGTTTTCATTTCACGTCTGAGCATGATTATGCTCGAGATCAAAAAAAGTTCATTTAAACTTTTTTGTGGAAGATCTCGACAACTACATAAGTATAGGAAGAAATATAAAGTCACTACTAGTGAGAATAATGACTGAAAAAGCAGTCTTGAAAATACTATATTTGACTCTTGAAAGTCAAAAGTGGCTCATGTAACTTTTAAGTCTACTAAATGCTTAAACCTCAACATTGTTATCTTGTAACCTCAGTATCACACTTACGCTGTGATTAGATTACCATTGTGTTGTTTGTCAATTGTAGTTGTGCAGGTTGGGTAATGGGTCGAAATGAAAGCAACCTAACGGGTAGCCTATCCATACATAAACTTTCAAGTTTATTTCCAGAAGATTACTGAAAAACTCAGCAATTCAACATTACACAAATAAGACTAATCTGTAAAACCCCTCACAGCATCAACAAAAGAACATAGAAAACATTCATAATAAGACATTTACCGCAAGAGCCAAATTCAGATATTGGCCTAGCTAGTAATCAAAGAAAGGGTTGTTCTTGAACAACCTATGGTACTACTTCTATTCTTAGAAGCCCGAACACTTCTATCATCTTTCTGAGTTCCAAAACCTGCTGTAACTGGTGCGGGTCATAAAAGATTTGGCTGACAATTTTCATCATCGTCATCAAAAGTAGTCCATCTTTGCTCCATGATTTTCTACTGCTCTTCTTCATAAAACTTGACATGTTCACATCATCAAAAGTTGTCCATTTTTCTTCGATGTTTTCTTCTGCTCCTTCTTGATAGCAATTGACACGTTCTTGATCTCGTTAACATGATCCTTATACTCTTTTCGCACCACTTCCAACACAGTTTCTCCATACTGAGCACACCATTTCCTGAAATTTCCATCAAAATTAGCCATAATTCGAGAAAAGCAACTACAATCAGTGAAGAAAAATTTGACTTTTTCTTAGCAAAGAACTTTTCATATCAGCTTTGTCGATTGGAAGCCTAGTTGAAATCACTTCAATTTGATCATCCCTAAAAACATAAAACCGATTAGAGTTCACGATTTTTGTAAAACTGCATGAAAATTCAATATACTATTCTTTTAACAGATCCATGTAAGGTATGTTTTATAACCATTATTGCACATTACCAGTTCTAACCTCAGAATCCAACTTGTCGCATTAAAAGACTAGAAGCTTAAGTAGCATATATCTCTCTAGAAAGTAAATAATACCATTTTGAAGCAGATTGCTCATAAATAAAGTGTATCAAGATTCAGATTGCTTACGATAACTGAAGTTCTGCCTTGCTTTTCGTTAGCTCCTTCCTGATTTTATCTCCTAAAACCTGAGGCAACAGATGTATTAGCACAAGAAAATTAATGCAGATCAAATCGAACCAAAAAATTTCAGATTTAATCACCTTATCAACAAAGAAATCAGACGATGAACCATCCATATGTAGCTTTCGACGATTTGTATCTATCCCCTCCTTAGGATGTGCATAAGTTCCCTTAACCGAATCATTTAACGATAAAGGCACAGTATCTTTTTCAGAATCGTCACTCTTTTTCCATTTCATAAAACCACTAAAAGGGCTCTTTTTCGCCTTCTTTGCCGAGTCCTCATTTACCACACTTTCAGCCATCAGAATCGTCGGTTTTTCATTTTCTTTTTCTTTCAGTTCACAGTTCCAAAACGGATTCTCTTGAGACATTCCAACACTATTATCTTTGCCATTTTTAAAAGATGACGATGATGAGATACCAAGAACTGATGTAACTCCTTTGACTTGTTTAACGCCTGACTTTTGCTGCTTTGGCTTGTTTTTAGAACCCGAGTCTTGCAAATCAATTACTGACCATTCGTTGTTTGGGTCTTTTTGTTGTGGTCCAGCGATGACGGCATCTTTTGGGTCTATTTTTGCTCCTTGAGCTGTTAGTCTTTGCAACAATGGTGCTTTTGATGCGTGATACTCCTCTTCTGATATGCAATTTGCATACAGCAACTCCTGTAACCAAAAATTTAAAAAGATATGAACTTTTTTAAAACCCCAAAAAACCCATATCAGAATCTTTATTAATCTCGATATTATCACATCTTTCCGAAAACAAAGATGTACCGAAAAATCAAAATTTTAGCAAATCTTGATACTATTGCATTTTTTTACAAAAACCAAAATAGAAATTAACTTGTTTGAACTTTTAGAAATGACCCAACTCATAATTTGTTCAGATCTTGTTACTAATACAATTATTAACCAATATCTCAATTTTATTTCAGTCACGGGGATACACCTGTTAGGCCGCGTACATATGAGTCAAAGACTCATATGCAAATCCCAGGGTAACAAAGGGAAAACCTCATCTGTTTACAAATTTATATCAATTTTTTTCGAACTCAAGTCACAAATTTCCTAGTTTCTATACTACTACAGCTATCCACCAAAACATATGCAAATTCAGCAAAATTTATAAGAAAAAAAATCAAAACTTTACTAAAATCCCGAAAACCCCAAATTATGAATATTTTTCAAAATCTTAGTACTATTGCAATTATACACCAAAAACATATAAAAATAAATAAAAATTAAGGTCTAACCTGTAAGAAGATCAGTTTATCCCTCAAAATAACCGGCTGCTCAAGATCAAACGGCGAAGAAACAATCGTCTCCAAAAGATGAGCCCGAAACACCAAAACCTCATTTTCATAATATCATATCCCTTCCTTAAACAACCCCATCAAGTTCAAAATCTGATGAAAAGACTCTTGTTGCCATTTTAAGTTATCAGATTGCTGCTTCCATAGTCTTTGCTCAGCAGCCGCAATCGCGGGTAAGCGGCGTTTCTTGAATGAGAATGGTAAGATGTTTTTGCACATCGAGGTTATCGAGTCTTGGACTGAGGAGTAGTATGTTGGCTTGTATGTGTACACCATTTTTATAAAAATTTATAGATCTTTTTTTTTTATATATAAAAATTTGTTTGTGTGAATGAAGATTGATTGTTGGAATGTGGTTGTGTTTGTTATATGATGAATTTGTGAATGATTTGTGTTTTTTGAGTGTTTTTCTGAACGGTCATGAAGAGATATAGCCGTTGAGATGGTTTTTAAAGTATTTGAAACGGTAATGTGGGATTGAGAACGACAGCGTTTAACTTGATGTAGGGCTAAGTCAAATATAGATGTTGGGCCATGTTGGTTTTGGTTGCATATGGTTCATTTTAAAAGTAACAAAATAAAAAAAAAGTTAGAGTTAATTACTCAAATCGTCCATGTGGTTTGTCGGGTATAACGAAAATAGTTCTTAAACTTTTTTTCTCAGATCCTCTCCTTGTGGTTTTGAATCATACGGTTTGGGTTCATTGCGTATTTCGTTAGTTTCACCGTTATAAATGGTTGAAATGACATAAATATCCTTCAAAGTAAGGTCCATGTGGTTTGTGAAGTATCACGAATTTAGTCCATAATTTTTTTTATTACGTTTTCGTTTGTTTCATGCATTTTTATCCGTTATTGTTTGTTTTTATACGTTTTAGTCCGTTTTTCTTACGTTTTTATACATTTTCGTTCATTTTTCTTATATTTTTATGTTTTCGTCTGTTTTATACGCTTTTGTCCGTCTTTTTACGTTTTCGTCCGTTTTTATACGCTTTTTACAGTTTGATGAGCTTTTCTTATGTTTTGAAAAGTATTCATCCTTTTTATACGTTTCATCCGCTTTCGTTCTCTTTTATACCTTCTATTTCTTCGTAAATGCACTAGATCTGCTAGTTACGGCGTAACCTTATTAGTGGTTATGCCGTAGTCTTCAATAAACTTCGATTCGTTAAGTAAGTGATCGTGGTTACGTAAAATATCGGCGGCGTGGAACCTCATTTGACCTAATGGAGTTACGTCGTAACTTTGGGAAGAGTTACAGCGTAACCTAAATGAAATTATTCACGGGTCATATTAGTTACAGTAATGTGAGAGAGGAGTTAAGCCGTCTTCAAAATAGCATATTGTGATAAATCTTTAGTTATGTTTCCATTTTCGCTCCTCTTTAGCTCCAATGCTGTATTTACAAAGTGGAAAACAATGGAAAACAAGCGTAAATCCATATAAATGATATAAATACTTGCGAGAACATGAGGAAATTGACACTTAATATTGAGGATTATTTGATATCAAATATCCCCACTTGAACTCTACTTGCCCTCAAGTAGACCTTATTAGATAGATTCCTAAAAGATATCTCCCAAAACCTGGAAAATATGAGTTTACAAATCCCTTATGCTAGAATAAAACAAAGTGAACACACCGAAAGGGGACAAACACTCAAATCTCTCAACTATTCTAAGTTTCAAGGTGTGATCACTTCATCGCTACGGTCATAGCATGTATTCTATCATAAGCTTGGCGGTTATACAAATCTCCACCACTAGAGTTAAAGGCTAAACAATTCTGATATGGGTGAGACAAGGTTAAGGGGTGACTACGTCTCATTACTAACATGTCAAAAGTGGACAAAATCAATGATACATGACCAAATCCATGGGACCACCAAAGATTTAACAAATCACCAGACAACGCTTCAACTAAAAGGTAGGATAAGACATGGATATATAATTGGTGTAAAATGAAAAACAAGCAGGTAGTCTATATCTATAAATAAGTCATCACCACTAGTCCGCTAAAGTTCAAGCTTACTTAGAAGTCAAGCAGGATCAATGAAATGCAATAGATGTCATTAGAGAGGCGTCATTGATGCACCTTTTCTTCTTTGTGGCATAACTACTCCCATCTTGAATGTGGCCGAGGGTGGCCTCCTCGATACTAATCAATAAGCTAATACAACCTATAACATGCACTTTACAATATCATAACTAAAATCAACTTTTTTTTTTTTTTTTCATTTTTTTCTCTTTTTCAACATAACATCCCCTTGAGATGAACAATGAGAATTGAGTCTTCAATGATCTTCATAAATGTTGATGAAAGCGTAATTTCCAAACCTTTCCACTCAGACCTTGAACTTAGGCAAATGATGACTTCCAATCACAAATAAAGACTACAGGGTAGGCTAAGGTGTATAGGTGTATCTAAACAATATATTGGGTTGACAAAATGAAAGGAATGGCTCGGAGAAGGTGTATCTAGGGTATCTTGTACTAAGGTGGGAGTGCAACAAAAGGGTTTCACATGGGGTCGAAAAGTCGAGGTGACTAATCGATAGACTCACAATGGTAGGTTGTTTGTGTGATAATCCTATAATATTGCCTAAGGAAAAGTCCAAATGAACCTTCAGCATACCTGTCTATGGTCTCGAAATGATGCATAGGCCAAGTTCTAAATTTACAAGCTCCCAAGATACTCTAATAATTTTGGATTTGGGGTAAAATATTGGAAACGGATAAGGCTAATCTCACCATGTAATGTTAAGGGTTGTATGTGCTTGGCTAAGGTCTAATCTAGTTAGGTTAGGAAAAACATGTCAAAATTTTAAAAATGGTATAATTTTTCAAAATAGAAAAATGAGGTCAAATAAAGTTCAAGAGATAATTCCTACTCCCCCCCCTGAATTGTACAAAGTCCCTTTGTACTAGGCATTAAATAAAGGTGAAGAGAAAGGTAGAATTAGAGCGAGAACTTCCCCAGCTCCATAAAGAAGAAGGCCGAAGAACAGGTGCCTTCGTTTAAGCGTCATGAACAAACTTCAATCCATGAAATCACAATATCGACAAGCATAATTCTAAAAAGAAAACATGTAAAACGAAAAACAAACCTAACTCACTTTCATAGGAATCACGGTTGCATTTACCCAACAACGCCTTTTAAACCACTTGGTGTCCCAGTGGGAGTGAAGAATCGTGAGGGTTTCAGGGGACCACCACAAGTTCATTTAAAAACTAATACAAGGTTAATGTGTTTTAAAATGAAATAATTAAATCAGAGGAAAGTTACGTCGTAACTCCTATGAGAACTCTGCCGAATGGCAAAACCTATGAGTTGTAAAAGCGAGTAGTTCTGGTAACATTGAGATGGTTATTAGTAATTGGTAATCGTCAAAATTCTTTGCTAAAATGTTGGTTAGTAACTAACAAGATGATCGTCGTAACTTCTGTTGAGATCAAACCATGCAGCGGTAGTTCCTCATTTTACGCAAAAATGGTTAGAAAACAAACCCAGAAGAAATAAAACAAAAGAAAAGGGATAATTCGGGTTGTCTCGAGAGCACTTTTCTTTATTCTGAAGTATTTAAGTTAGACTGAGGCATGGGGGCTTCTAGGGGGGCCTTTGGGCTTTCACTTCTTCAATATCTTTCATCAAGTTATGCCTCATCACGCATTGAGGCGGTTGGAGTTCATTGGTTTTGATTTTCGAATTTACAAAATTTCTCTTAGGTCGGTGGTAGCGAGTGAATTCATATTTTTGATAATTGAGGTGGTCTTTTGTAGGGAATCCGGGAGTTTGCATCTCTTTGTTGTAAGCTTCATCATGGGATCGTTGAACTCCTCATTTCCTTGCAACTCAAGGTAATCTAGGATCCCTTCAATATCATCATCGAAGCGTGTCCTTGAACCATTCTTCAGGCGATTCTCCACTAGAATAAACTTGCATTCTTCTTTATCATTATTAACTAACTCTTTGTCATTTTCAATAGTTATTTCACTCGTGGTTGTTGAGACTTTCGTTGTTTGAATTTTCTCGATCCATGTATTCCTTCCAAATCTTCTCTTTGGTTAATATGTCCACGTCCATATTAATTTCACCCAACACTAAGATCCTAGGTTGCCCGTACGACCAAGGCGCTCGTTCTCTCATCATTGGTTGAGGACCAAAAATTCATCTTTTCCTATTCTTAAGGCTTCCTTCCCCGTACATATCATCATACGGGTTGCATGCGCCGAAGTTTTACTTTTGCTTTGGTATTTGCGTAATTTCTTGTTGGTTTCACATAATTGCTTAGGTGCATTTTTATCATTATTAGCCTCTTCCTTTTAAGATGTGCTCTTGTAAATCAATTTTAGCTTCTTAAGAAGATTTGGATCGCATCTTGAATTGAATTAATGCGTGATCTTTAAATGCTAAATCAGATTTTATACAATGTCTTTCACGCTGTGAGGGCATCCACTCTTCCTTTCTTTTATTGTCTAATTTCAATACTCATGGAAGGGGTTGCATGTAGGCCACGCACTCGTGGTCTCGCAATGGCTAATATGAGAACACCAGTGAGTTATAAGTGGCTCTTCTTCATCTTGAGGAGAGTCTTTCGAGTCTTTCATCATCGAGTGCAGCAGTCATAAAAACTTGTTATTCTTGATTCTCTCTTTCTCGGTATTCTCATCATAAGTTTGTTTCTAGGATCACATGAAGCCCATAGGTCATCAGAGTCCCTTTAGTTCTTGGTATAGTCTCACGGTGATATCTTTTTATAGATGGTGATAAAGGAAATAGGTTAATATCGTGGGACCATTCACTAGTTTTCTGATTCGCCTATATCAAGGAAATGGCCATTATCTTGGTGCAGATTCTTGGTTAAAGTAATTCGTTAGAGTGGATTTCCTCGTTATTCTCAACCCGTTATCGGTTAAACACGTAACTCAGGCATCATTAGGTAACTTTCCGTGGATCTGTGTCAAATGTCAAAATCCGTGTCGTATCATTGACAACCTTGAGGTTATCATCGAAAAATCACCTTACATTCCGCTCGCTTTAGATCCTCGTTTATCGCTATTCCTCCTTACTTTTCATTGCAAGCCATGGATTCTAGGTTTTTCGGAGTTGTGTCGTCGGAAAGGTTTTTATGGTGTTTTCGGAATTCTTTCAACCACTCATCTTGGTATTTTTGTCTTTTGGGGTAATTCGAACTTTATTAATTGTTTCTTCAAGACTTGGCTTTCTTTCTCCAGGCCGGGTTGTAAATTCTCCGATAATCATTACTATTTCGATTATCTCCATTTTCCCATTACCAAACGCTTCTTCAATATTCTCTTCGTCCGGACAGGCAATGAATGTCCCCGATTTCACAACCTACTTGGATGGCATGAGGTTTCTCCGACTTCGGCATATCTCACCGAGATCTTCAATTTCAAGCGATTCTGCAATTCCGTCAAAAATTCCGCCTTGGTTTCTTTTACTCCCACCGTGGCATTTTTTGAGTAGTCCGTCGCTTTTTGAATGGCTTCAATTGCGATGGGAGTCATGTTTAGGATAGGTCCTTGAGTCCATCATTTGCCTTGTAGTTACATTAATTTCTTTTCTAAAATATTGACCTTATTCGGATCATTGGTAGGAGTCTAGGACACTTATAAAGAATATCGTTGTATCGTCCCAGCTTGATCAGGTGTTCGTATGTCTTCTTGTTTGAAATTATGGATCTTCAAAAGCTGGTTAGAAATCTTCGATGGCGGGCAATATCTTTGGATAAAGTGTTTCTTTAGTAGCCCAAATTAACTGCCTGACGGCAATCTTTGATCCATCTTACATTTCCGTGAGAGATTCATTGGAATACTAGCATAACAACATCATGAGATCGCTGGAATGTTGAAAAGGCTAGCGATGTATAGGACATTTTCAGCGTGCTTATATAGTCTTGTCCCTGTTTTCTGAAAAGGGTTAGCGTGAACTCCTCATAAATTGGTCTTTGATTTCGAAACAAACATCCGCTCGGACTTGGGTCTTACGAGACCCGCCCTTGTTCTTGTCAGCGCCAAGTATTCCTCAAGAGTGAGGTCATCGATGTTAACAACTTCCATGGTACCAGAAAACTTGAAATATGATTGTGAGAAAGTTCAAAACGAAAATGAAAGACTTAATATTAATCCTAATATAAAACGGCGAAAACTTGATGCAAGTTTCATTGGTCTTAATATTTATAGTGTCTCGCTGGTCTACCTAGTGCACTAATGGGTGTACCGGTCGTGTAGTGTAGTAAATGGTAAAGAGGTTAGTCCCAAAAGCTATGTGTGTTGGATTATTACTAAGTCTAGTGTCAGAATAATAATTTTTTGATAGGGATTTAATTAATTAAACTACTAATCTGAGAATAAAATAAAAGTAGATAAATGGATAAAGGGAAATCAATAGAGGAATAGTAGTGCTAACCTAGTCAATCCTCCTAGCTAGTTATGTCTACGTCTACCTACTTTCAATTACTAGGTGAGGTCAAATCAGAGGACATCATTTGGTCAATTAAGCCTTTTATCACAAAGATGCCACAATCAGTCCACACGTCATAAGTCATGTTGTTCCTGGTCCCCTAAAGCCAATTCATTAAGTGCCTTCATGCTAGATTCATAATAGTGAGTGCGAGTAGAGGAACCAGTACACCCCAATTCTTAAGTTCATCCCGATGGTGATAGGTTGGTCAAATCGCACAAGTAGAAAGGGTTGTCGATTGGTCATATCTTACCCTTCCCATCTAAAGCTCACCTAGGTCATTTGGTCATATCTCCTAGGCAATTGGCCTCCCGCCATTCAAAACTACAAGACCAAGGTGACTACCAATGAACTATGCATGCATAGAAATAATAATTATAAAAGTAAAGGTAGCAAAACAAAACAATTAAGGAATCATAACTAGGCTAGCACCAAAGGGTGCTTAGCCGATCATATTAATCATGCAAATCAATTCAATATTCAAAGGTACGAAATACATGAATTGAAAGTAAAGAAATATAAGCGCTAATGCTTATTGTAATGAAGTGACTTCTCCCTTGGAAGCATTTCGGTATGCTCCCCTAGACTTGCCTAGAGCTTTTCCCCACGTTCTCGAGTGTTGTGTATGGAATGGGATGATTAGAAATCTGGAATTGGTGGGGTATTTATAGGCGGATCGGGTTCGGCGTAACCAATATTGGAGTGTAACCTTCTATTTCTTAAATGCACTAGATCGCTGAGTTCCATTAACCTTATTAGATTCCTTGCATGATCGCTAAATAACTCGTTAAGTGATGCATTACGTAAAGTATGGAACCTCATTTGACCTAATGGTTCGTGTAACCTTTGGGAAGATTAACGCCGTAACCTCTTGATGATAAGTGGTATTCAGGTCACGCAATAGTTACCGGCATGTAATGGAGATAGCCAGCTAACTTTCAAAATAGCAACATCTTGTGATAAATCTTTAGTTATGTTTCCATTTCATCTCTTTAGCTCCAATGCTCGTAATTTACCTGAAAGTGGAAAACAATGGAAAACAAGCGTAATTCCATATAAATGATATACGAACATTATCGGGAAATTGACACTTAATATTCGTGACTATTTGATGTTATATAGCTATGAGTTTGGGGCAACCACTACAAGGGTATACAAAGGTCTTTGAGCGAAGCAAAAGGCGGAGATTAATAGGGCGGTGGTATTGAGCAGATGCATTGCTTTTAACTCGATGCTATTAACCGGGTTGTATGTCATCGCACTTATGCCTCGATTTTCATCTTCAATACATCGTCGGCAACATGGTTCCATGGGTGTAGGTGGTTTTATGTTATTAGTGTTAGTGTTACGATGTCCATTTATGTGTGTTTGTTTTAACTTTTTTCGTGACGTTTTGGTGTAGCGTGCAACCTCCAATACTGTTCGTTAGGTGCTCTGGAGAGTGAAGCAAACATTCATTTAGGCTACACATGTCAGATCTTTGGTTAGTGGACCCGTGCTTTTATTTCTTTTGCTCGAAACTTTGCTCCTGGAGTCTGGAGAGAGTCACTTCAAGCATTGGTGGAGGTACCCAGAACCAGATACGATATTTGGTTTTATGTTCTGCAACAGTTGTTAGGTATTTAGATGCAATGTTGCTTGCCTTTAGTATTAAGATTCTACTTCTTAACGGGTCTTCCGATGGTTGTTTATCAGTTTGGTCCATGCAATTAAGCGTGTGCGCATTGTAGAGCAATTTTGGGAAAGAAAAAAATTATCGTTCAACAACCAATGGGCGGTCCGCCTCTATAATACTTGTTTTTAGAAGGAGTGAAACTACACGGGTTAGAGAATATCGGCGTGATACAAGAGGCATTTTCTAATAACCATTTTTGGAAAATATGCTTACAACCAAATGTTTGCGGTGACCTCTTTAGTAGTATTGATTAGTTAGTTAACGTTGGTGGAGGCCCTATCTCTTTAAAGATTCGATAAAATATATCACCACATCATAACTTGTGCAGAGCCTCATCTGCTTATGGGTTGCTTGATTGTACATATATGATATCGAGCATGAGGTTCAAAAGAGGTTTCCTCCTTTTCAGGGAAAATCGCGGCAAATCTTAAAGGAGAAATTGTGTAATCACTAATTACGTTCCTTGATGAAAATAATACATTAGTGTAGCTGTTTACAACCGCAAAGAGATTATAAGAACGTCTTGCAATTTCGGCTTTTCGTAGAATATCATCATACGAGGTTCAACTTTGGGCATGTAATAGAAGAAAAGGTAGGCCATCACAATATGTCACTTTCAAAGTATACTCTAACAATCAAAAGCCAGCGGTCACATTAGCTTCATACAGAGGGGTTTACTTACGGTCTAATATTTGGTGACAGGCGGTTATAATAGTTTTGTCAAGAGGTACATCTAGAAGGCATAAAGATGTCGTGAGCTAGCCGCAACAACTAGCTAAGAAAAGCAAAAATATATTGTACAAGATTTTCCCAAAAAGTAAAAATTATGTGTCTTAATAGATCTCGGTGAGGCTACCTTAGTATGAACCACCTCTTAGTAGTTATCTAATGCGGTATTCCTATTTGCTATCATGTAATGTTCTCGACATGGCATGTAATTGCATCATAAATTTTATGGTTTTTGCTAATTTTTAGAATCCCATATGTGCATATTAGTTAACCATTGGTATCCTTTGACTTTGCAAAACGTGTTTACTAGCTGCGAAGGCTGTGGATTCTTCCATAGACGTATTCTGGATGTAAACGTTTTATAACCATTTATATATTGCATATGTATGGCGAATAAAGGAAAACGAAATGCTAGAAAGTAATCGCGGGGATCACAACAAAGTGTTGCTACAAAGCGATACCAAAGAGATCGAAATGCAATACCGGAGGTGGCGCTCAGGAAATCGATGTTCATAAATCGGTTGAAACTATTGTAGAAATTTGCTATCACTCTGGTGATACAAAACAAAGGGAAACATTCGGTTCAACTTTATTGTCACCAGTATTCAAGATACTCAAGCAAAAGTTCTAAAATTGCTATTATACAAGGCGGTGTCACCAGTGGTACAGAAGAAGGAAAAGGTTGTACTACTGGGAAAGTAGCGCCATTGACATTACAAATGTTCAACGGGACCTCCACAAAGAGTTATGGGTGAAAGTTTATCGCAAATGGACTTCAAAAATGTGGCGGATCCACTCCCTTTGCTTGTGTTTCATATTACTTTACAAGCGTGAAGTTACGAATATTAAAACACTACTCAACTTATATGAAACTAACGTGTTGATAAGTTCAAAATCTATGTTGACTGCAGGGAAATGCGATTCAAGCCAACGTAGAACTTCGAGATATGCAGCAGTTTGAATCAGCTTTGGAGATCGGGTCATGTTACAAAATTACTAGGTTTGGATGCAAAAACACAGACTCCTGGCACCGCACACTCAACAATAACACTACACTGTTGCTTGGCAAGTATACCGACGTACGTCCACTCGAAGACGATGGTTTCCCAAATCACCACTTCAATTTCGTCATTTACAACCAACTTGCAACAAGAGCCGCGTGTGCGATGTAGTCCTCCGCGATCATTTTCGTAACCATGATGCCATACATTAACAAAGTGGGTATTTATCGATGCATACAAGCGTGTATATGTACTTGTAGACTACATAAGGGTTCTTCGGAGCGTCGGTGTAATGAAATCATTTGGGAGCTCGAGCGAATGCATACAAGAATGTTGAGATACAAAATTTAAAGTAAGTATTGCTAAATACACCAAAGATACATTAATATCCATATACAACTACAGCGACTTGAACCTTCTAACAGTGGGAATACCGTTCTGCGAGCCTGCGAGCGACATGGCTATTAAGTTTGAAAAATAAATAAGTATTCCACTGGAACAACCTATTATAATAGCGGTAAGCTCATGTTTAGTTAAGACTTTTGATGGTACCATGAGGTTATCAGCAACACCTGCAACTCGTTATTATTTCAATCGAGATAGCATGATAGTAAATGCTCGAAATTTGTAAGTTATTAACATTTGATAAATGCCCACATAACGTTTCACAGCCGCTTATCAATACCTATTGTAACAAATCGATCAACCAGTTATGTTGGGTTGTTAGGCACCACTGCCCCTTTAACGTTGCCGCGATTGCAACAACAAACGCAAGAAGAGGTTTAGTAGAAGCTTTGTGAAGATAGAAGCGATGTTACAAATTAGTCCAGAAATGCTAACGGTAAGATAATAGCAGCCCTTTAAATTAGATAACTTTGAACGCGTAAACTAAGTATCCGTGTAAACAACAAAGGCAACACTTCCTCACGGAGGTTGTGATAACAAAAGCAGATGAAGAAATGAATTGGTACAGCAACCGTTGCAAAAGGTGCAACAAAAACATCGAGGAAAATAGCCCTCATTGGCATTGCCAGCAATCGGGGATACCCGTTGTGCCAAATTACAGGTGCAAATAATTATACGATATTAGATATTCCATATTACTAACGTGCATCAATACTTTAGACTTACTTAAATGTACACTCTTGGCAGCTACTATTTCAGAACTACTAGAGGCGTAACGGTCGGGCTTAACGCGTGGTAGCCGGCACACACTACACGCATGCTTTCTGAACCGACTCGTTCGATCCAACCCAAGGAAATTACCACCAATTATCGGGGACTTGAAAACACAAAACACTGAGTTAAGTTCACTTTGAAGCGGCAGCAAGGTGCCCAAGATTAATACCGACGAGTAATAGATGCGACACAACCTTTACCACCATCAACAGAGCGGTAGGAAGTCGTCGATAAGTGTAATAACCGTGAGAAAGAAAAACCCTACGGAGGTTCACGGCGTATCCTCACGCCCCAACAATTTCGGTGGTATCGCTTTAAATTACATTTCGCGTGAATGGAATTCTGGGGATGTGTCATAGCATCAAAGTTGAGTTATATATCGAGCGACCTAAAGTGTCGTTTTGAAAATATCGTTTGATAAAGTAAAATAATCAGAGTTTACAAAACATAGTTCCCAAAATATTTCCAATATACCAAAATGAGTTTGTTACAATCAAACGATAGTTAAGTGCATAAATATATAGTGAGGCAGCGTGTTACGACTCTATGATATACTTATGAGACAAACTGCATGCCTAAAAGGTATCTCAACAAATGGTTGAGTGAGTTCATAGAATTTGGTTATCAAGTAAAGCTTTTTAAAAAAAACGTTCATGCAACAAAGCAAGATTTTTTGGTCATTTAGAATAGTCCATAAAAGCAAAGGCATTGTAAATCCACTTTCGGTAGTTCAAGTTCCTTATACAAATTTACAACTTGTGTTCACAACCCACTTGCAAAATATGTCTAGTTTATGTTCAAGCACGGTTAAATGAGTTCTGGCAAGGCATTGTAAATCCTCGGTTCAAGTTCATGCTACAAAACTTACCCAGCTTTGTGTGTTCACAAACTTGCACAAAATATAGTGTGTCTAATAGTCGGTATAAGTGGTCATCATAGTTCACAATATGGTACCGCATTATATATAATAATGTATGTCAGGCAAAGCCCCTAGAATAAATAATATGCGTCTCGTAACATAGTGGACGAGAGGTTGGCCGACCTCTAATAGCGCTATCCATACTTGTTAGCCTTAATAGTTTTATTAGAAGTGATGGTCATTCACATTTAGGAACTTTGTAACGTGTGTTAGATATCGTGATAGAATAGTCAACGGGCTCGTGGATTGGACTAAGCTAAATGGGTACTAGTTATGTAAGGCTTGCCTTTTATCCGATCCAACCCATGTCCAGCCGAAAGCCCATAAAGAAACCTGGGCATCAAGTCCCTTGGACTATAAATACCCCTCAAATGGTCATTTGAGAGGGTGTGTGAAGTGTTGTGTGTGTGTGTTTCTTTATTGAATATACAACATCTTGTGTTTATCTATTCTCACATCATACACGGATTCTATATCTTCAAGTCACCATCTTTCTATTCTTTCTTTCTTCTTAAGCATAACGTTTGTGTTTGGTTTGCTTGGTAAAGTGATAAGGTTGATATATCTTTGGTCCTAACAATTGGTATCAATCGCCTAACAATGGTTTAGGAGTGTTTGGTTGAAGTTTTTGTTTGTGTAGTATACGCGTAGTTTCGTTCTCAAAGTTTCACGCTTAAAGCTTTAATTTTTGCACTTTAAAATTCAAGATTCTTGTGGTTTAAGGTTTATTTGGTGTTAAAGTTTCAGTTTTTGCAAAAGTTGTAGCTTTACGTGTTTCTTCATTTTAAGCTGTTATTTGGTTTTGGTCATTTCTACTGTGCTTTTCTAGCACTTTGGGTGAAAAAGGTCAACATTTTGGGGTTATTCGAGTGTTTTTAAGGCTATCTGTGCAAAAGAAATCATTTGAATCGTTGGAAATTTCTTATGCGTAGAAGTCAAAAAGTCAAAACCTAGTTTTCTACTAAGTAACTTTTGGTGAAGAATCTTAGTGCTATCATTGTACTCGGTGCTTCCCTCACTTGGATAAGTGTGTGGAACGCCGACTTTTGGATATCTCTTACTGTGTGACAGTGTAAAGGATTTTTGGTTCTTAACCATAGTTTATAAGCTAAAAGCTACGGTAACTCTCCATAACTGCAAAATGGGTTCTGGAAACTTTTTAATCTCATAAAATTTAAGGTTCGCGTAAATACTTTCATAAGATCCTACGCTAGGAATCCTTAAGCTTCTCCAGCATAAGATCCTACTGTAACACATCCTACTCGTAACCATATCACCTTAACCGTTTTCGCCTAAAGCTCTTTCTAAGCCTAAGGTTAAAAATTAAATTTAAGTAAAATTTAAATTTTTGAGGATACTAACGTTCAATTTTACTTGAAATTCAAATTTTGGTTTAACTGTGAAAAGTTTGGTCAAAAATTCAAATTTTGGGCTAAATTCAAATTGGTCAAATTTGGCGTCAAAATTGTCATAACTCAAAATTTTCATACGACCTTAGAATTGATTTTTATAGTAAATTTCAAATTTTGGTGAAAATTTTTAGAACCGGGTTTCTGAGTACGACTTTCGAGAATCACCTCAACGTTAATCTTCATCAACCACAACTCCTTTATCGTTGAATCGATCCTACATCAACTTTATCAGATCATACCTTCATCAATGGCAACTCAACAAGACATTCATGCAGCGGGTGCGAAAAGACCATGTTGGCAAAAGGTGGTTATCTTCAATGGTCAGTCGTAATGCTCCGTTACATCAAGACTAAACCTAATGGAAAACTCATGATTAACTCCATTCAGAATGGACCATTCAAGCCTCGTCAAATCCAAGATCATGGAACTCACGACATCCCACCCATCTTTTCATACTCCCGAATGTGAAATACTACTACGAGAGGATCAAAAGCGTCATGCGAGATGATATGGCTATTCATATTGTCCAACGGGTTTACCAATAGACATCTTTCTGCTGCGGTGACAGGTTGTGGCTGCTTTCGATATGTGGGAACGTGTAAGGCGGCTTTGTCATGGGCAAATTGGTCAACAAGACATGGAGAACAAGCTGCTAACTGAATGGGAAAAGTTTACTTCAACTCCAGGAGAACCCATTGAATCCTACTATGGAAGGTTTTGCACTTTAATGAATGAGCTAATCGAAACAAGCGACACCCGAACTATCGTTCAAAACATCAAGTTCTTGAATAATCTTCGAGAAGAATGGGGGCGATATGTCACTATTGTCAACCAAACAAAAGACTTACATCAGGTGAACTTTGATCAACTCAATGATTTTCTAAAACAAAACCAAACTGAAGTGAATGAAGTCGGAAAGAAAGATTGGCAAAGAATCATGATCCATTGGCACTCATTGCAAAGACTCAAACTTCGGTGAATACACAACAACAAGCTTCATCATCTTCCAACAACAACAACTTGCGGCAATACATTCCACAGCCACAACAACAATTCTATCGAGAACAACAATACGGGAACAAGGAATCATGAACTGAAAATGACCGAAGCGACCTTTGTGATATACTCTTTCTTGGGTAGCAGCACTAAAAGTCGCTATTCCACACAACTAACAACAACCAAAGGATTTCGTCAAACACTTTCATAGCAGGCAAATTACTGCAGGGTGTGAATATGGGTAATCAAGGACAAATGGTTGGAGTTATTGGGTCAGCAGGATATGCTTGGATTTCGTATGGGTAATCAGACGGCTTCGTATCGGGTATCGGTTGGGTGAGAATGTTGGAAATCGGATGGGTCGAGAATGTTGGGAATAGAGCGATGGTAATCGAATGGGAATGTTGCGGCTCAGTCGTTGGTAATTATGGAAATGTGAATCGGTGTCAGATAAGTGTTATCTGTCGAGGAGTGGGTCGGCAAGAAAGCGTCCCACTAAACCGCCAAGAAGATCGGTGATTTTCTTGAAAAGCGCTGTTAGCGGAATAAAGCTAGATCTTGAGTTCTGATTGATCTGAAAATGACTTTTTCGCTATTGTGGATGAATTGGAAGACCTCGAGGAACTCAATGCGAATTGCATCTTCATGGCAAATCTTCTGGAAGCTAAGTATGACGAGTCAGGACTCACCTCTGTCTATGGCGCCAATCTGATATCTGAGGTACCAATCATTGATCCATGCTATAACAATGTCATATTTGATGTTTTTACTCATGACGAACAGCGATTCTCGCCATGACACCTACTTATGATACATATATGGACAATCCGGGTTGTAGCAATACTAACTCTGAAACTCCAGATATGGATCCTAATGGAGGTTGTGTGGCACAAAATACCGGCCGATGAGGAAACGCGTGCTTATTTTGAATCATTAATCCATAAATGTGGCATTGAAATTGAAAGTCGAAGGGTCAATCGCGAAGTTAAGGCCGCGAATGTTAAATTGACCATTGAGCTTGAGAGTTACAAAGAGAACGCCAGAGCCTATGAATTTCATACAAACAAAATGTCTGAATTAGAAATTGGTTATCGAGATTGTTTTAAAGAACAACAATTGCAAATCAAGTATGACACACTTGATGTGAATCTGAACTTGAAAATAAAATCTTTAAACAAGGAAATTTCTGAATTAAATGACCAACTTTCTAAACAAAAATCAATGTATTACGATCTTGAAAAGAAGAAGAAGAAGTTGATTGATTTTGCAAAAGCGAAGATTCTCTTCTTGATGAGATTCTGACAAAAATGAAATGATCAAAAATTGGACAATTTACTTCTTAGCGGGTCATTCCGCTAAGACAAACAAAATGCTTTCTAATCAAGTAAATCCGATTTTCATACATCTCACAAAATGGCTCTTGGTAACTCACCTCCTTGTTTTCTCAAGAAAGCTCGAAATCTCGAATGTGTTGCACAATGGAAAACCATGAACCCATAATTGTGCATGACTCTCTTGAAAGCGTTGGAACTATCGAGGAGAGTAGATCAAAAATGAAACAAAACATCCGAAATAAAACCTATTGATTATAACAAATGGAACAAAATTAATGGTATTTCGTTTGTGTCTCAATCAACGTTTTCCACCACTCAAAGTGTTTCAAACAAAGTGTCAACATCTGTTTCAAAATCAGTTTCAACACCAGTAGTTGTCTCAAAATCTTTTTCAAAAATCGAACAAATGTCTTCAAACAATCCTTTTAACACAAGTGATGCAAGAAGCATTTTGAAACGATATTAAAATTAGAATTGGGAGACTTCAAAAGACTGTTAAAACTAAAACTCATATTACAACAACATCGGTTTAATAGTTTTGATATTGAACAGTTTTTGAAACTCAAATTGCCCTCGGTGAATAACATCAACACAAGGGTAATTATTTTGAAAAACCTTTTTGAGAGTGACTTTGTCAAGGACCATAAATCCACAGTAAAACAAGCTAATGACAGTGTTGAACACATCGTTTTGGAAAGTTAAATGATTCTCTCTTGAAGATGTTACGACTCTTGATATTATGTCCATCATTTTGCAAACATATTCTTTGAAGATCATGAAAGACTCGATCTGAGACCTCGAAATTGTTTCAAAATATGAAAAAGCTCTTATGAAACTTGAAAAAGAAAATGTCTCATATTTTAAACTACTTGATCGAAAAACGAGAGAAATGCAAGTATGACAAATTGTCGTATGGCGTGCCTACAATGACATGAAAGCTAAAATGATCTTTTGAGGACTCATTTGGAATGTCAAAAGGAAAGGCGATGGATCTTGTGATTGCAAAACCATTGACTGGAGAAAGCAAATGTTCCCAAACCGGTTTCAAAACCAAAATGTCTGTTTCTATGCCTCCTCCAAAAGTCAATGAGAAAAATGTTTCATCAAAACCGGTCCTCCACACGCCTACCTAACAACATGTTGATAAGGGAAGCGGTTATCGAGAACCAAAGTTTTAGCACTGGCCTTTTTAAGATGAGTACCACTAATCGTCTTTCGACATCTAAAAAGAGACTAGGATAGGCTGAAACCACCTCCTTCATAAAAATGTGAATCCTAATGCGTGTGCCTCACCTTCTCTGAGGACTAGAAAGCACCTCTAGAGGCGGCAGACTAAAGCCTAAGAGCAATACAAGGAACAATAGAGTCTCATACCTCTAGGAGTGGTAGCTTGAATAAAGAGAAGAAAGTAGAAGAACACCCTAGGAATTTAACGCTTTTGAATAAGAAGACATTTCATCAAGATATGCGAACCTATGAGCTTGCTAAGTCTAATGAATGTGTTGAATCTCTTTGTTTAACTTGCAAGAAATCTTTAAATGTTCAAGATGATTGTGTTTCTAAGAATGTGAATGATAAGCCTGTTAAGAAGAACGTCCCAAAAAGTAATTACGCTAAACGAGTAGGAAGACTAGTTGCAAAACTTAGGCTTTACACTACTGGCAGGAACCAACGTGTATACTTTAGGGATGACATTTGGAAACCCACAGGTAGAACTTTCACACTCTAGAATGGTACAATGAGTGCTAAACTGAATTCCTGTAGAAAACCTCTTTGAGTGTGATAAGGATTTTACCTCTAACCCAAAGGAACCAAAATCAAAACGGTTTCCTCAATATTCTTTTTCTTAGCTGGCGAGGTTATCGAAATTTGTCTTTGGATCGTCGACTGGTTGCTCAAAGCACATGACCGAATCTGAAGGCTGATCAATTTCATCACGGAAATTCAGGGAAATGCGTTTTGGAAATGATCATGTAGCGGCTATCATGGGTTATGGAGATCTACCTTTTGGAAATTATTTGATCACTCGAGTTTACAATGTTGAAGGGTTGGGACACAATTTGTTTTGTCGAGCGATTACGTGATCGATTTAGAGGTTGCTTTTAGGAGAAATGCTTGCTTAGAAACTTGGATGTTGCGATCTCTTAGCGGGAATTGATACAAACTTGTATGCTATCGACATCAATCAAATGGCCTCTTCATCACCAATATGTCTTATGACACGTGCATCCGGAACACAGTCTGGTTGTGGCACAGACGGTTATCCCATCTCAATTTCGACACCATCAACAATCTTGCCAAAGACAACATCATCAACGGACTTCCAAAGTTCAAATACACCAAGGATCACTTATGTCCATCATGCGAACAAGGAAAAAGCAAATGAGCATCATATAAACCCAAAAGCGTACCTAGTTAGGAAGCTAAGTTGCATATGTTGCACATGGACTTATGTGGCCCAATGAGAGTTGAAAGCATTAATGGGAAAAAGTATATTCTTGTCATCATCGATGATTATTCAAGATATACATGGGTTAAGTTTCGAGATCAAAGGCGAAGCACCGGGCATCATCATCACCTTTCGGCGTATTCAAGTACTTCTTCAAACTCCGGTAGGGTTGTAAAACAGGATAACGGACGAATTCATAATCGAGGAGTTAAGACTTATTTTGAAGATGTTGGAATCACACATCGGACATCGTTGTTAGAACTCCGCCGAGAATGGGGTAGTTGAAAGAAGAAATAGAACTCTTGTGGAAGGTGCTCGCACAATGCTAATCTATTCTAGTGCACCGTTATTTCTGGGTGATGTTGTTGCCGCTGCTTGTTTCACTGAACCGATCCCTAATCCATCAAGATTCAATAAAACCCCATATGAGCTTGTGAATAACGAGAAAACCGGATATCTCTTACTTTCGTGTTTGGCGCTTTGTGCTATCTACGAATAATGAGAAGATCTTGGAAAACTGAAAGCAAAAGGTGATATTGGAATCTTCGTTGGATATTGAGATAACTTCGAGGGCATTCGGGTGTATAACAGAGAACTAGGAGGATCATGGAGGCGATGAATGTGAAGTTTGACGAACTTTCACAAATGGCTTACGAGACTCGCTCTAGAACCCGCTAAACGAGACTTGGACACATCGATTCGACTTCGTAACCAAGAGCTCAATCAACCGTTTGAAAATCCTAAAGAACAAGAATGGGAGAATTTCCTTGAGTTAATGTTCGATGAATACTATGGTGGAACTTCGACAAATGCATCAAACCATCATTCCATTGCACCGCTCAAATCATCCTCCACCACCAACGATGCATCTACAGCGGTCGAAACCAATGCACCAACTCCATCTACATCATCTACATCTACTCCGGTTATTGCACCCGTTCTACCAGTAGTTGATGAGCAAAATCAAAACCAAAACGATGCAACGTTAGATGAAGACTTATTTGAAAATCCGTTTGCTCACGGAATCATTGAATCTTCTTCAGCTTACGAGAACCATCTAACTGCATCACGTATAACCAACGGTATCCTTCTACTCCGAAGTGGACTAAAGACCATCCGATTGAACAAGTTATTGGTGAACCTTCAAGGCCAATTGAGGCGAGGCGCCAACTTGCCACCGATTGCGACTTATGCATTTACCTTTGCTCAATTAGCAATATAGAGCCAAAGAACATTTCGCGAGGCAATGGCGAGAACCGCATGGATAGAAGCGATGCAGGAGGAACTTCTCCAATACCGTCTACATGACTCTTGGGAAATGGTTCCAAGACCAATTGACGTTCGCGTCATTGATCTTAAATGGTTATGGAAGAACAAACGGGATGAAGAAATGACTGTCATACGCAACAAAGCTCGTCTTGTGGCCAAAGGATACAGACAAGAGGAAGGGATAGACTTTGAAGAGTCATTCGCGCCTGTAGCTAGACTAGAAGCGTCCGGATTTTCTTAGCCTATGCGCTCACAAAAACATCACGGTTTATCGGATGGACATTAAGACCGCGTTCTTGAATGGAACTCAAAAGAAGAATATGCGTGGTCACCGAGAAGGCTTCATAGACATGAATCATCGAACTTCGTCTACAAACTCAAAAAGGCAATATATGGATTGAAACAAGCTCAGAGAGTGGTATGATGGCTGTCCTCTTTCCTTATCCAAAACAATTTCACCAAAGGAGCAGTTGATCCTACCTTGTTTACACAAAAATGCAAAAACGACATTTTGATTGTTCAGATTTATGTGGGCGACATCATCTTTGGGTCCACTAATCCGAATCTTTCAAAACATTTTGAAAATCTCATGAAAAGTAAATTTGAAATGTCCATGATGGGGGAACTAAATTCTTTCTTGGTTTACAAATACATCAGTCCCCTCGTGGAATTTTTATAAATCAAGCTAAATACACAAGCGAGATTTTGAAAAATCATGGTATGGATAATTGTGACTCGGTCGGAACACCAATGGTAACTTCACCAAAAATTGGAGCCGATTTGTTTGGGAAACCTATTGATCAGAAGAAATATCAGAGCATGATTGGTTCTCTCATGTATCTTCTGCTAGTCGGCGGATATTCATTTTGCTGTTTGCTTATTAGCACGGTTCGAGGCAAAGCCTACCGATACCTCAAAGAGGTTAAAGGATCTTTCGGTTACGAAGACATCCATTCACATGGGACTTTGGTATCGAAGGAATCGGATTTGATCTTATTGCCTTTTCGGATCTGAACCACTCGGTGATCAAGTTACGCGAAAAGTACATCCGGAGGAGCACAATTTTTGGGTGAAAAGTTAGTAAGTTGGTCTTTAAAGAAACAAGATTGCCTTTGCACTATCAACCGCTGAAGCCGAGTATGTGTCTCTATCTGCGTGTTGTGCTCAAGTTCTATGGATGAGAACACAACTCAGAGATTATGGCTTTACTTTCGATAAAATACCTATGTATTGTGACTCGAAAAGTGCCATAGCCATATCATGCAATCTGTTCATCACTCAAAGACTAAGCATATCCGTGTCGCTACCACTTCATCAAAGAATGCGTCGAAAATGGAATGCTTGTTGAATTATTCGCCGACAGTTACCAACTTCGCCCGATCTATTAACTAAAGCCCTTCCAAAAGAAAGGTTTGACTATTTAGTTCGGTGGAATCGGCTAAGCCTAACCCCCGAGGAGTTAGAGCGTCTTCGATTCTTCTTGAAAATGATTTTCCAAAAGCGTAAATATTTTTGAAAAACAAAATACAAAATTTGAAAAAACAACAAAAGCAAAATATAAAAATATAAAACTTTCAAAAATACAAAAACAATATAAAATCAAAATCCAAAAATATTCTTCTCACGACATGTCTCTCGTATAATCGATATTCTGAACGTTTCTAGAAATGTCATTCAACAATGATAGGTATGTCAGGATGCTTGGCGAGAGTTCTTTATTGTTTTCTAAAATATGTCGTTTCTCAAAATTTCTTCATAAAATGGCTTTCGTATACTTGATGCGAAACCGGACTAAAATGATGACTTTTGATTATTTTCAAATCAAAACTTCGTGCTTTGATGAAAAATGAGGTGTGCAGCTTGGTCTTGTACATTTAAAATGGTGAGAAATCATCATCATCTTGAGCACCTTTTCAAGATTGTTCAAAAAGATTTTCAAAATCTTTCAAATAGTTTGTGCTCAAGATAACTCCCTCTAAAACCCTTTAATTGATTATGCTTTATTAAAGGGGAGTATAAAACTAAAATGTTCCATATTCATGCTTAAATCAAATCCGTTTGTCTCCCCAAAGGTTCTAAAATCTTGTTTAATCCGTTGATATCAAAAATATCACGAATATGCTATTTTTGAGGGGGAAGAGACGTGATTAAAATGTGATCAAAAATGTTTAATGATCGTGGTTTGAATCTCAAAATGAGCTCGACTCGAATGAACCAATGAATTGACGGAATCAAAGTCATTAAATGTACCATCTCGAGAAACTTTCTATGGACTTGACCGGGGCGGTAATAATTTCAAGCTAGTTCTCTAGTGATGTAGCGTGTCTCGAATCGGTCTTGTTCATTTAAAGTGATCAATTCAAAAGTGCGAACTCTACCCTCTGTGTGCGAGATTTACTGTCAAAACTTATAGCACATGTGAAGGGGAGTGTTTCGAAAATATAAAACTCACAGAGTGTTTCAAACATGTTTTCAATCATAAACACTCTGAGAGATTTTCAAGAAAAATGGTTTTATTGCAACAATAGGACAGTCATGGAGTTATAAGGTGACTAAGGATAGGAAATCTGTCATATGATCCGCCAGAGTAGGAGGATCTACCCAAGGACAATACCAATAGTTTAGTATTAGAAGTCCTTAGGTATGATTGAAAAAAGTAGTTATGTGAGAAAGGAGAAAGAAGGGGTTGAAGAATTAAAAAGAAATGTGAAAAAAGAAATAGCCCTCCATATTCAACCTTAGAAACCGGGTTCAATACATATCTCTTGGTTGTCACTAGATGACACCGGTATTGAAGACAAAGCGTCATGGACCCGATGGCGCGCTGCACTAAACCTTCTAGCCACTCAATTCCTCTTAAAAGGATTTGTTTCATTCTCAATGGGAACCCTACATAATCTATTGACTTTCTCTTAGAGATCGTTGGTATTGAAGAGACCCTCTCCCTAGTCTCCGCTCAGGAAAACCAAAATGCACTATTGAGTCTAGAGCCGCGAGATTCATCAAAAGATCTCATAGGAACACTTGACATGACATCGCTTGTTGTTCATCAATAAGGACACAAGTGATATATTCTAGAGTCCTACGCAGATCTTAGCAATTTGCTAGAACATTTATGAGAAGTTTCACATCTGTGATCTTCATGATTGAATGGAAACTCTGCCGGGTCAACATCAAGCGATACACGGCGAGGTCACCGGTAACTCCCCGGATTACGCTTAGTGTGTCTCAGCGGTCTACGATCGTGGGGTGATGCTTCGGTGTACCTCGGCTCATCACGGTAGATGTACTTGGGTATATCGCGTTATCTCACTTGTGGGACTCAGGTTGAGCGACGCTTTGTAAATTAGAGGCGTGTTTTCACACTATCTTTTTAACACCCTCGAAATTCAAACTTGTAAGTGCGGAATCCGCTTATTACTAACATTTTTATGTTTTCTTCTTATGGAAGCTCGGAGCGGATGGATCGTCTGAACTTCATACATGCTCATACCAACAACACATGAAAGTTCTCATCATAATCAAAGATGATTCTTCGTCAATGTCAAAGAATCTACAAAGTTTAAAGACACGAGAACTACATCATTGGTAACCAAAAGACAAATAGAAGTGTGAGCATGGTGGAGAAAGAAATGGATAATGACGTGGAGACACAACAACGAAGTTGACAACGTGAAAAACCACATTATCGATCACAAAGCATGAAGGAACAAAGAATTAAGACTATTCTATATCTACACACAAAGTTCAAGCTCAAGGAAAGTAGAGACCTAATCAAGTGGAGCATCGTTTGAATGACCACCCCTTAGAGGGAGATTGTTAGCCTTAATAGTTTTATTAGAAGTGATGGTCATTCACATTTAGGAACTTTGTAACGTGTGTTAGATATCGTGATAGAATAGTCAGCGGGCTCGTGGATTGGACTAAGCTAAATGGGTACTAGTTATGTAAGGCTTGCCTTTATCCAATCCAACCCATGTCCAAAGCCTGAAAAGTAAGCCTTTAGGGCATCAAGTCCCTTGGACTATAAATACCCCTCAAATGGTCATTTGAGGGTGTGCTTGAAAGTGTGTGTGTGTGTGTGTTTTTCTTTATTGAATATACAACATCTTGTGTTTATCTATTCTCACATCATACACGGATTCTATATCATTCAAGTCACCATCTATTCTTTCTTTCTTCTTAAGCATAACGTTTGTGTTTGGTTTGCTTGGTAAAGTGATAAGGTTGATATATCTTAGGTCCTACAATACTACCTACTAATAGGAGACTATGTCTGAATAATAAACGTTACATCATACAACTATTATATACAATTAAGAACACTCCAAACATGGGAGAATTTAGATTGAAAATGCTCGCTTCCCATGAGGAGATACGCTCCGGACCGGAGGCTTAAGGTTGAAAATGCTCCGTTCCCATAGGGAGACATTCTGCTCCGAACAAGGGAGACTTTATAGTGATGCTCCGAACATGGGAGGCTTTATAGTGATGCTCCGAACATTGGAGACTTTAGGTCAAGGTCATAACATATGGTTCAATAAGTTCAAACAAGTCATAAGTTTGTATTTAAGTTCAAGAGTTCCGTTCAAAAGTTCGTAATTAAGTTCAAAGATTTAAGTCGTGTTCAAAAGTTCAAAACAGTCAAAGAGCTCGAATAATATCAAAAGGGTTCAAGATAGTCGAAGCGTTCAAAATCACGTCAAACAAGTTTAAAATATATCAAAAGGTCCTTCAGTTAAAGAGTTCAACTATATGTCAAAAGTTCAAATCAAGTCCAAAGTGTTCACTTATATGTTAAAGGGTCCGAATCAATTTAAAAGAGTTCAAATATACATGTTGAAGGGTTCAAAATCAAGGAAAGTGTTTCAACTAATAGCGTTCATAACATAGTGATCAATTTAGTTCGGACATAATCTACTTACGCGCACATAGAGTGGAACAAAAGAGTACAAGTTCATGATAGTTCAAACAATATTGTTTAAGTTCATATAAGTGTAAAGTAAAAGCATGAAGTTGAGCATGTATCTCCCCCGAAGAGTTTATAAAACAATTAAGCGAGTAAAAGTGGGGCTACTGAACTCACCCGATGCAATGATTATGATGACAAAAGTAGATATACTGAAATGAGGTGCGATCTCTATCCGCAACCTAATATGAATGATGTGTTCTAATGTAAGTCATGAAACAATGTCGTGCATGCAAACTCATATGATATCCATACAACTTGTACATTAGAAAATAATGTTTATCGTCGAAATATATGTTTATGACCTCTTGTCAAGTTACAAAATACTTTACCAGTATTTACGTCGAAATGATATCCTACGATAATCCTTTAGTGATTTTATGAAACTATAACTTTTCGTTAGTAAATAATGTCCTTTGACAATTTCATGAAAGTGAATATACTGCCTTCGAAAAGCTAGTCGTAAAATGGTGCGCACGTCAGTGTGGAAATAAACTCAACGGTTTTGGGAAGCTTGCATCATTATCTCAAAGTTTTAGTATTTAAGTTTCATCCTAGAGGTCTCGATCATGGAGAAAAAAATAGGTAAAGTATGGTACTTGTGTCCAAAATATTGTTTAAGGGTGGTTTTCGGCAAAGTTTAAGTGACCGTATCTTACTCGTTACAACTCGGCAGCCGAACGGTTGGACATTTTGGAAAATAGGCTAGGCGAACTCACTTTTACTAGAAGACATCTCGTTATAAAAGGTACTTCATCCATGTTAAAACGACCCTCAACATGGTCCTTCATGGCCGTAATATTTGTCTAATAGAAATATATTAGTTTTTCTTATATAATATAGTTACGCAACTATGTAAACACGCGTAATAATTTAATCGTTACAAGTCCGTTTTCTACGTTTTATATGTCCTTAGCTTCGTATCAAAGTATACTTAAATATTTTTGATAAGTCGACACAATTTATAACGCTTAAGCCTCATTTTTAACAAGTTAAAATAACATGCTGAAATTTCTGGATTTTATAGTTTTCGTCGTCAAATTTGAAAATAGCATAACTTCTTCGTTATAGCTCCGTTTTAACCCATTATCGGCGCCACGTTTTTCGTTTTAAAGTGTATTTTCCAAATATCTAGCCCAAAATATTTTACCAACTTTCGAATTTTCCCAGATTTAAAAATAAGATCAGACCATTAACTAAAGTTAACGAAATGAGTTTCTCGCGCCAAACCTATTCCATCCAATTCAAACCAACTCCGAAGCTATTCTAATCCTACCATACACCTTCTTAGGGTGTCATGGGTTCCTAGACATCACCAAAAGTGATATATTTCAAGGAGTAATTATAGGATGATGAATATATATTTATAGTGCTTAAAAACAATTAAAGTGGTATAGCTATCGATATGACTTGCATATTTTTCTCAAACATGATGAAATGAACATAACATGAGTATGAAATATGAACATGGACATGAGATGCTTACAAGTAACATGATGAGGTTAAATGAACAAGGTTAATCCTAACACCCTAGGTTTTTATTTCAAAACCTTATCTAAGAGTGTGTCTAGGTTGTGATAAACTTGACTAGCAAAATTTTTATGGTTTCCTTCTTGATCCTCCTAGGTGACCGGTTCCATGGGAGAAGGAGAAGAGAGGATATTTTATTTTCACTTTGAAGATATGAATGATCTATGTGTAGATTGTAAGTAAAAATGAATATATGTTTAGGATAAGTTAGATATTTTGATATCAAATGGTGTGAGTCCTCTCCATATGGGTCGACATCCATAAACAAAAAAAAGACTAAGTAGTTGTTGTAGCTAAATATTTGTGTGTATAAGTAAATGTGTAGTTAGTTAAGAATTATTTGTAACTTGTATATATTTTTAAGCATTTAGGGTAGCGTTAGCTAAAATAAATTTTAACGGATCAAAATAAAATATATTGAAGTCATAAAATTATAAAACACATTTCTTACAAAATTTGAGTGAAATAATAATTATCGTGTTGAATTCTTAAAAGTCGCAATTATATAAATATAACAATTTATATACAAAATAAATTTAAAACAACGGGTAAACTAATAATATTATTTTTATAATCTTAATATGAGTATAAAAATATATAGGGATAATTTTGGAAGTGTCGAATCAAATGTTCAAAATAATCAATTACGCGATAGCGTTTATTTAATAAGAAATTATGCGTTTAACGTGAAATGCAAAACCATGCATGAACTAATATGATGAATAATGAGTTTGAGAAATGACCGGAAATTGAGAATTGTGACATTGGCCCTTTGGAAAGAGTGAATTTTCTGCACTTAGAGAGGCGTCTGCAGCTCGCAAACTGTTATTGACAGGCTCATCGGAACCTGAAGACAGTTGCAAAGAGACAGAAAAGTGACACTGGTGGGCACCCACCAACGTAATAACGGCGGTGATGTCTTTTGTAATGCAGTTAGGTTACCATTGCAAAACCTCTAGCTAAACTACACTACTAGATGTGATATGTAGGAATCATTAGTGTACTAGAAAAAAGAAGTCGGTTCGTAAAAAAAAGGCATCTATGGCCGTGTTGTATCGAAACAAACTTAGACAATGTTGTTACCTGCTATGCGAAAACTTTCAAACCTTTTGAATATTTATGGTGTTGGACGCGAAGACTCAACACTAGACAAGAGTTTTTGCATAACAAATGGCAGAATCGCAAAAACCACAAACGGTAATAAGAACTATGACACCACAAAATCAACACGAGACAAGCTTCATCGTCGGGCCAATGCTAACAAATGGTGAGCCTCAGGTACCGAAGTATGAAAAAAGACATGAAATAAATTTAACCACAAGTACGATAAACGTAAACTGATACTTTTCATTAATTCAACGTTAGTTACAGTTGGTTGGTCACAACAGGCGCATTACCATAGACAGCACAAAAAAAACAATCTTTTATAGATCGCATTCACCGTCAAAATCGCGCACGGCCTGATCATCACAGCTAAACCCTTAATTATCCACAAGAACCCCTAACCACTGAACAACTACTAGAAACAACTATTAACCTTAGCCTCTAAACATTCAACACCAAAAGAAACAAATTAAAAACCACGCTAACCGTTAGACTCTTGCTCCTCAACCTCCATCAACTCTGCCTGCCTATCCTTGACATCTATCCCCTCTCCAATGGCATCAATTAACTCTTCAAGAACAACCATTATATCGCGATAAACCGCAGTGCGGCTTAGAAAGACCCCAATACCAGCGGCGGCTTTTCCATCAAAGGTGCAGACCAATGACTCTCCATCATTGTTTGCTCACGCTTTTCAATTTTACGGTCCAACTGATCACGTTCCTCCACAACACGGTTCAAGAAGCTTCGATCTTCGCTGACTTCACTTTTGAACAAGAACTTGAAGGCCGTTGCGAGATTAGTAGAGCCACACGCGACGAAAACTTCCTGGATATTGGGTTTGCCAGCCATTGTGCGATAGTGAGTTGAGGGTAGGTGTGGAAAAAAGTACGAAACCTTAAGTTTTGGCATTTAAATCAATAAAACATAATCCAAACACTTTGCAACCACATAGTTAACAAAACCATTTTTAATTACTAAAACTATGAAGTAAAAAATGCTTAAAGAACAACCACCCAAAAAAAATGTATTAAAACTTTTAATATTACGACATACAGCGTGTTATGCGTTTTTAAAAAAACAAAAGAAAAAAGTCCCCAACGCTTGAGGGGTTTCCACCTCGTTCTTATTATTCTTTGAAGTAATATCAACAAGGTAAATTTTGTAATAAGTTGTGTTGGATAAATGTCTCAATAAATTATATATATAGTTTGTACTACACAGTACACAGTACTAAATTATATATTTGGCTTGTTTCAGCTGTGTATGTGCATTCTATAATATTATTGGCTTACCGCATGTTAATATGTGACGAGGTTAAGATATTGGCTTTCTGTTTGTTGGATGAAATTCCTCAATCAACAACTCATGTTTGGGATTTGCCTATTTCTCTTAAGCTTATTAATAAGCACTTATAAATATAGCACTTCAAGAGATGGTGTTTGTATTTACTTTCTTTGTGAAAAATCCAGTAAATAAAGATTTTGTGTTAAACATGTTAGTAAAACAATACTAAATTATATCTCGAATAAGCCCTTTGGAATATGCAAAAGCAGTTTGGATGACAAATAAGCAATCATCAGAAACATCGCCTAAGTTAAGTAACGAAGTAGAACATGTAATTATAACTTGACTCTTCGGTGTATGTATGTTTATTCTTTATGTAGCTTTTTTTTTTTTAATTACTTCTTCATGTGATTTACTTTTTATAGGGTCAAGCAAGAAGATGAAGAAGAACACAATAGATACAATGGACCGGATTTCAATGCTTCCTATTTTTATTGTTCACCACATACTGTCGTATCTTCTGGAGGATACAAAATCGCTTGTTCGAATGAGTGTTTTGTCCAAGGAATGGTTTTCTTTAACGGCTTCTTTCCCCCTTTTGTATTTCCATCTAGAGGCGTGGTATATCTTGTTTCCATTAGAGTATGCTAAGTATCTCTGGGAGCGTTTATAGATATGTTGAATATACATGTCTAGATTAGACCAAAACATCAGTGCACACACACCGACATCTATGGACTTTGGATATCTTGAACAAATAGAACTTCTTGGACGTTGTCTTGAATTAGTTATTGAAAAAGGCTTGCAAGTGTTTGTGATTAAAATTGATTATTGGGATAAGAATTTGCCAATGTTTTGTTTGCCTAACACTCTTATCACCTCTTCGTTGACATTTTGACATTGTATAAGTGTGAGTTGCCTTCGGTCCTAGTTGTTGGGTCGTGAAATTCAAGTCATTGAAGTTGTTGTCCCTTACAAAGCTCCCAATAAAGGAAGGTGCGATCGAGTATCTGACCAAATCTTGCCCTCTTATTAAAGAGATTTATCTGAAATCTTGCTATGGTTTCAAAACTTTTATGTTAATAGGCATCATAATCTTCTAAAGGTGAGATTTCTTGTGAGAGTAGACTTGAGAGAATAGATGTTGATGCTCCAAATCTAAGTTATTTTCGTTTAGATAATAGAACAGACGAAGCACCCTCCATGTCTTTGGGTTCATGCAAAAAGCTAACAACATTTTGTTATAGCGGGTCTCTATTAAAAAGAATCAATGACTTCATATCTAATTTCCCGTTCATCGAGAATTTGTGTTTAGACCTTCCACCTCATGCCAACAACCTGAAATTGTCAAACCACTCCTTGAGGAAAATATGACTACATCCGCACTGTGATTATTGTTTTGGACAACAGATCCCCTAGAAAGGTATGTGCTTTTTGGCCATTTGATATCAGTGTATCTTTTGTTATAAGCCATTTTGTGCAGTGAATTGAATGGATTTGAGTGCAGTAAATTTGGTGTAGATATTGTGTGCAATAGTATAGTGCAGATAAGAAAATAAGGAGGGAAAGTTAAAACAAGAAAAGTAACTGTATTGATATTTTACAAACGAAATTCTACTGTCCTATATATAGTTTATGAAAGGTCATGACCAAAGGTTGTGATGGTTCATGAATAAAACAGTTATGCCTTTTAACAACCTTAACTTCCACAAAACTGCCCCTTTCAATAACTGTATAAACGACCATTATATATGGTCAATAATATGTCTGGGTGGCTCATGGCCATGTCTAACTTAGGTTGCAGTCTTTGATCATTTAGGATCAAGACTACATATGTCTTATAATTACAATACAAACAAATGAGAATTGTCTTAAATAAGGCATGAACAATAAAGTTCAGCATTTTGAACTTAATAAATATCCAACATTCCTCCCTAAGGACAAAATGCTGGTGTTCCTTGTCTTCCTTTCTGGTTCAATCAGATGATGATTGTGAAATCATCATTGTCATAGTCTCCATCAATATTAGAGCTTCCTGTCCCTTTTCTTTGCTTGATTCTTCATTGCTGTTGAGATTTTCTAGTATCACACCAAAATGCTCCAACCATTTGTCTTTTTGCTTCATCATGGGCTCTCCTTTTGGAATCCCTCCAATGCATTTCTCCATGCTTCCTGAAACAAGTCCGTCTGTTTCAGTCTTTGAGGCCCTAGCAGTGCTGTAATAAGACTTAAAGACATCCAAATAGTGATTGTAGCATGTTTTAATCTCATGGCCATATTCCTTTTCAAGGCCAAAAATTTCTGCAATGTAATCAAAGTCTTGTGTAAAGACTACACTGAGCTATCCCCTAAGTGTGTCCACAAGTTTTTAGAGATCCATCAAGTGGATCTCTCTATTTCTTATTTTGGGTGGAATGGGTCCTGGTAGGTCCCTATCCAAATTGACAGTATAAAACCAGATAAATGCATTATCAAATGCATTTCTAAAGTTGTCCCATTCTTGGCTTATAATTTCATCTATTTGTATTAAGTCAAGAAATGAAACAAAAGCATTGAAAGAGGAAATTTTAATAGGATAATGTACACCTTTAATATAGATGTATTCATCTTGCTTTGTGATGGTGCCATTCTGATTCTCCTCCCTTTTCTCCAAAGAACTTTCTTCAAGTAGTTTATAGAAATCTTCCATATATTTGTTCTGACTATTCTTCATTTTGTTTGGATCAAAACAGCAATCTTGTGGGCATTTGAACATTGGTATTGGCCTGCACTTGCTGCCTTTAATGGTGAGTTTCAGGCCTTGTGACTCCAATTGCTTGGCTGATAGGATGTTAAAAGCATCTGCCGGGAATGATAAGAAATGTCGAGACCATATCAGAATTTGTACTTCTCCTACCCCATGGACAAACATAAGTTTGTATTGTTCTTGTATCTTTTCCACAGCAAACTTCTCCTTGATCTTGGCAAATAGGTTCAAGTTTGAACAGACATGTTTGTCTAACCTATTGCTGATATACCAGATCGTATCCCACCCTTCTTCATCAGTACCTTCCACCATGAAATCTGTGGATAGGTGTATGTATTCAGGATAAGTAATTTGGATATTTGAAGTTTCTGTCTTCTCCTTTGGTTCTGCAACATGCTTCTTCTTCTCTTTGTTGGGACAATTGGTAGAGATATGTCCCTTAACACCACAACCAAAGCATATGTACCTTCTATGCTTTTCAGTGTTGGTTTGTGGTTTTGGCAAGGCCTGGTTATAGGCTTCAATGTCCAGCATATTTTTCTTCAGCATGGCTTTGCATTCCTGTGATAGTTGTCTCATACATCTCCCAAATTTGGTGCTACTCTCTCTTTGTATCTGTCTTGATATCAAGTCTCTTTGGAATCTGGTTGGCAAGGTTCTCCCAGTTTTTATGCTCTGATGCCAATTATTGTTTTGGCCAACATATCCCCTAGACAGGTAGTGCTTCTTGGCCATTTGATATCAGTGTATCTCTTGTTATAAGCCATTTTGTGCAGTGAATTGAATGGATTTGAGTGCAGTAAGTTTGGTGTAGATATTGTGTGCAATGGTATAGTGCAGATAAGAAAATAAGGAGGGAAAGTTAAAACAAGAAAAGTAATTGTATTGATATTTTACAAACGAAATTCTATTGTCCTATATATAGTTTATGAAAGGTCATGACCAAAGGTTGTGATGGTTCATGAATAAAACAGTTATGCCTTTTAACAACCTTAACTGCCACATAACTGCCCCTTTCAATAATCATAAACGACCATTATATATGGTCAATAATATGTATGGGTGGCTCATGGCCATGTCTAACTTAGGCTGCAGTCTTTGATCATTTAGGATCAAGACTGCATATGTCTTATAATTACAATACAAACAAAGGAGAATTGTCTTAAATAAGGCATGATCAATAAAGTTCAGCATTTTGAACTTAATGAATATCCAACAGTGATTTGGAAGAAATTGAGTTAAATACACCCAGTTTACTTTTGTTCGAGTATTATGACCCATTATATGATGGTGATTTCGGACTTTTATCAAGGAATCACTCATCCATGTCGAAAGGATGTATGAAATGTGTAACACATGATGCTCCTGACATTTTTTGGTGCCAGAAGTTTAGACAATTCTTGGAAAAGAATAGCATTTTCAAAGTTTTGAAGTTGGTTATTTATTCGGTATTTCCTCAAGTTCGATTATTTTCTGCAATTTATTAGTTTCTACAATAAATCAGGAAGTGAGACTGTATGTTTGCTAAGAGCGCATAAACGGCTCTCGAAGATAAACAAAAAATAAAGAGAATTAGTAAGTGGATTCCTAAAGAGAGCATTATTATTTTTTTTAAACCTTGTAGTTGAATCGTTAGGGTGTAAATATGTTGGCAAAGAATGGTACTTTTTAATATGCGATCAACCAACGTTTCATAGAAATTCATTTAAGTTTAGGAAAATCTAACCCACATCATCAACTAGTTTTCACCATTGCGCGCCCGGTCTAAGTGTACACAATAATAAGCATCGTTGAAGAGTGAGCAAAACATGAAGGGTGTAAATGTAAATATAGAAAGACATATTATTTCCCCCAAAACCAACGAAATCAAATCCAAGAAGAACCCTAACAAATATGGCACACAAACACAAAGATAAACAAAAATCAAACGCATCATTTCCGCCAGATGTTGTTATGATGTAAGTCTGTTTGCAAAGGATGGTACCCGCTGACGATTATTTCATTAAAACACATTTATTATACTTTACCTAGTACCAACAACATTAAACATCATATCATATACTTATATATACAACACTTTTGAACAAAGAAGCAATCTTAAAGTATGCGCACTTTCTGATTTGTTGTTTGATAAATCTGCCAAGGATAGTTTCTCTTGATTTAGCAAAGGAGACTTATGGTGAAGATTTGAAACCTGTTTAGAGCATTGGGTGTCATAACAAGCCTCCCCTCTTCATCAGCCACTCGCGTCACACAAGATCCCACTTCTCCACAACTAACCACAACAAACCCCCCACCCCTCACTCATAACAAACCTCAACCTCTTCATTTTGGGGCCCACCACTACCACTTTATTTTTTTTATTCAATTTTCCAAATAAACTAAATTAATTTAATTAAAAATAAAAATACATTAACATTTTTTATAAAAAATATAAATAACATTTAAAAAAAAAAAAAACATTTAAAACATATCCCACACACACATTTCCAGCCCACTTCCTCCAACCCATTTCCAACCTAAAAAAAAAATAAATAAATAAAAAAGCATCTTCATCACAGTGCACACTGCACACACATATTCACACACACACAGTTTACATAAACGGCCAAGAAAAGGAACAAAGCTTTTGTCAAAACCAAGCTTCGTCGTGCAGGTGGCGAGTTGCTTCACGGCGAGATACGCCGGTGTGGCGGCGGCCCACGGCGAACATACACGTCGGACGGCGAGCTTGGATGACGAGCCGACACCGTATGCTCTTAGAGCATTAGGTACCTTGGAGCCGTCCCGCTGGTGCCGTGGTGAAAAGTGTTGACATGTAAGCACTTTTTCTCATAACACCAAAATCCACCACAACACCAAAAACGCAAATACAGTGGGTTATATTGTTTTACTTTAGCGCTGTTTTTATCCTTTCTTCTTCCCATGGCAGCTCCAAAACCTGCAACATAAAACGCAAATACAAAAACTCACAAGCAAATCACACAAACACAAAAAAGAGAGAAAAAAAGGTAAAACGCGATAATAATACGGTGGCTCATGGCCACGTCTAACTTAGGCTGCAGTCTTTGATCATTTAGGATCAAGACTGCATATGTCTTATAATTACAATACAAACAAAGGAGAATTGTCTTAAATAAGGCATGAACAATAAAGTTCAGCATTTTGAACTTAATAAATATCCAACAGTGATTTGGAAGAAATTGAGTTAAATACACCCAGTTTACTTTTGTTCGAGTATTATGACCCATTATATGATGGTGATTTCGGACTTTTATCAAGGAATCACACATCCATGTCGAAAGGATGTATGAAATGTGTAACAAAGGATGCTCCTGACATTCTTTGGTGCCAGAAGTTTAGACAATTCTTGGAAAAGCTAGAATAGCAATTTCAAAGTTTTGAAGTTGGTTATTTATTCGGTATTTCCTCAAGTTCGATTATGTTCTGCAATTTATTAGTTTTTACTTGCTCCCAAATAATGATATAAAATAATCCCTGACACAAAATTGTGTCTACCAATTTTCTTACAGAAGCCCATACATATTAAGGAGTTAAAGCTGATGCAGTCGCCACCTTATGAACTCGAGGATGTTGAGCTGGTATACGCATACTCATCATCTATTTATGTAGCTTCTGTGGATGCTGTTCTTTGGTGTTTTCGGCCTCGATCTCTAACTTTAAATCTGTATGTCTATCGTCACACAATTCATGTTGCAAAGTTAAGATTTATATGTGTTTACGTTCGTGAAATGTTAATCATCCGTTAGTTGATGTATTATTTCACTTTCATTGCACTTCAACATGGTTTAGATTATGTTAATCATCTGTTTCTAATATTTTCTCTTCAGTATACATATGAGAAACTACTTCAACAAGAAGATGAGGGCCAAACTAATATTAAGTTTGTGCTGATTTCCTCTTCCAAAGGCGAACAACACTTCAGTGACTTGAATTCATTGTTGAAAGAGCTATCTCTTGGTCATTATTTAAGGTGCAAAATCACCTTCATAAAGGAAAAAGGTATACTATTTACCCTTTTTATTTGTCAACTAATACCATTTGCATGCGTATAACGCATTCTTCCGTCCTTTCTGTCAATATCCAAACAGTTGTCCCAGGAAACAGAGTGTTAGATTTCTTCGTCATCTAGATTGAGGAGCGTATCCGTGATGAAAGAAGTACAAAAGGTGACCGATACTACGAGAGAATTGGATTTTGTGTTTAGCATTTTGGAGGAGTCAGATGCAACATCTAGTAAAAATCTTATATAGTGATTAGTGGACACATTTAAGCAGATCGATCTATTATGTTTTGTCTTATCTTAGAAAGTAGAAGTATATTATCCTCGTTGTGTTTGGTTGGATAACGTAAAGTGCCTCAACGTGTTTGGTCGTTGTAAGCTATTTTAATCATCTTCTGAACTTTTTGCTTCTGCTGGCGATCCATTTTTAGGTGTATGCACCTTCATATTGGGTGGCTATTTGCTTAACCATTGTTGTGTAATTACTACGAGTATAAAGCTTATAGGCAGTCTTTGACTCGTGAATTGTAAACAAAGTACATTCAAGTAAGAAGTTGTTTCTTTGGCCAATCGATGAAAATATGTCAACAAGATAACATGTAATGCGCTTTTTTCTTATAGTGTTAATTTCAGCTGTTTTCTTGCTAAATTTGTGTTGCTCAGAATGTACGCGGCATAATCGATATTTTTGTATTAAATTCATTAGTGATTGTTCACAATGTACGCGGCATAACTGATATTTTTGTAATTGTTCGGAATTTTTACCTTCTCCTTTTCAGGATTTTCTGTATTGTAAGAAATGAAAAGGACAACCACACCCTTACAGGCTTGTTATTATGCCGTCTCTCCTTAGTTGTTTCCCACTAATATTTTGAACTCAAGTTGTTAGTTGTTTGATACTTTTTTGCCGTCCTAAAAACAACACACTATCAAACACCTTATAAAAGACATACAAAAACACAAAAACATAAACTCTAGACATCGTTTCACATGGCAAAACAACAAGCATTCGATATGAGCAAGACCACACCACCATCAATAATCATGGAGCATGAACAAGAAGGCAATGACATGAGCCATGGCTATTACAACTACGAAGACGATGAGATGGTTTCTAACAATGGTTGTGGATGTTTTCGCCTTTTTTCTTACTTTGATACTCGACATCATGGTGAAGAGTCAGCAGCCTTCATTAATCATAGACGAGGAGATGTTTTGGATAACGAGAGTTGGTTAATGAATAGGTTTATGAGGTTAAAGGAGTTTTCTGAGTTTGTGGCAGGGCCTAAATGGAAGAATTTCATTAGAAAATTTAGCAAGAAACCAAGGAAAGGGAATTCGTCATTTCAATATGATCCACAGAGTTATGCTCTAAATTTTAATGGTGACAGTAATGATGATGATTTGTTGCCTCGTAGTTTTTCTACAAGGTTTGCTCCTCATTCAGGATCAATTGCGAGTTAAGGTGGTGTTTGGGAATGGGATTGCTAAGTATAAATTGTTTACCAATATACAGTATGCAGCTTTCGAAAGGGAATTCTCAAAACACAAATTCTATGTCTTCATTGTTTGTTTCTACTGTAATTATGATTCTATTTAACTCTACCTCAATGCCCAAAACTTGATTACATTGTTCGATACAAAACATGAGGTTAAACAACTTGATATAAAAAATGTTTACAACCTTACTCATTGTTGGTTGTTTATCATATACTATAGTGGATGCAAATATATAGCATTTGTTTTTTGTTAAATTTTTACGTGCATATAGATTCTCTTTACTTGACATACTTGCAAAACCTTGTTCATTCTATACGAATCATAGTCTTTCAGGGTGCCACCTTTCGGGTGTGATGGCCACGATAGCGCGTGTATATCTTGGGGTGTGGATCATGGCTATATGTAGCCGCTGATATCTTGGGGTGTGGATCATGGCTATGTATAGGCCTGGCGAGGATGTCAGGAGTTTAAGTGAGAGAGTTTTTAACAATCCAGCCTTAAGTTACCTGTGTCAATGTACCTGTGTCGATGTCTTTTAGCATCGTCACACAGATATATAACAAGCACTGATGAGTCTATTTGGCATAAGATAATATTGCAAGTAGAATAAACAAGTGTACTGAGTTAGACACCTAACATCCTTATTGTAATTTCAAAATACTTTAATAGGTAACAAAACTTCAACAAATAGCAAGACAAGACATCCCTTAAAGGAGTTAAAAGTTATAATCAAAGGTGCAGTTCTATTTGTATGTCTACACATCAAACTTTTAATAGGAAATCTCATGTTCTTGCTTACAATCCAACTCAAAAACACAAAACTGAAAACCTCAGCACAAAATAAATACTAATTTGCCCTTGGAGCAGCCCATTCGACGCTCAAGATAAGGTTATCATAACCATAGCCATTGAGTTTTGCAATAGCTCTCTCACCATCTTCCCTCCTAACAAAATTAACAAACCCAAACCCTCTGCTCATTCCAGTCTTCTGATCCATAGCAACATAAACACGAGACACACTACCAAATGGACGGAACAGCTCCATCAAATCAGGCTCACGAGTGTCCTCTGAAAGGTTATTGACCCGCACAGAGTTCTCATCATTCCTACGTCTCATGTCAGCACCAGCAGCAGGTCTGACTCCACCATCACGCCTGGTGGGTGGAACATATGCTCCTTTGGTAGCTCCAGGTGCACCAGGGGCAGCTGAATCAGCAGTTGGATTCTCGACAAATGTTTCACTTGGTTGTGCAAGATCCTTGTAGGGGCACCTTGAGGTCCAATGGTCACCTTTCTTTCCACAAGTTCTGCATACCATGAGAACAGCTCCTGATTTTGCTGCCAATGGGTCTGAAGAGCTTGAGTCTTCAGCTTTGGTACCTATTAAGTGACTCAAAGTTAGCAAAACAAAGACACATAATCGATAGATCACGAGTGTATCATTCACACAAATACTGTTCTCCACCAACTTTCATATTGGTTTTTCTAACAGCCACACAAAAACTAATTAAAGCAGCTAGAAAGCCAAACATTTCAATATATATACTGGAAATATAAAGATCGCGGTTTTGGGCTATCAAAGATTTCATTAAAGCAGATATGCATAAGCCAATCTCATTTGGTATAGAAGACCTACACAGCAAAGCGCAAACAATGGACAGTAACTCGTTTCTATGGTCAGTAATAAAACTTTCAAGAGCCATTCAAGAAAAAACGAATGTCCTATATACACTGCAGTTTTAAAAATGAAAGTACTGATGTGGATTCAAAATGATCAACAAACTATATTCTGAAGTGTTGCATTGTTACTTCAATTAACTTGTTACAGTCCTACCTTGCATTCATTTTTCAACTGTATGCATACACACTACTTTTATAGCAAGTAAACGACTGGGTATACATAAACACTACTTTTAGCAAGTAAACAACTGGGTATCCATGAACACTACTTTTATAGCAAGTAAACAACTGGGTATATATGCACACCTCAATTACCAACTTGAAGGTAACTTGAACCATCGTAGGTCGTACTAAAATCTCGATGATCTCATGTTTTAGAGCAAAAAGAGAGTATGCTTATTGTATTAGTGATATACAAAGTCTACTACTCCTACTCCTTACCAAATCATAAACAGAAAGATGTATCCCGTATACAACTAAAACATGCAGCATTGACATAAAACCATTATACGACACTAAATTGTTAACACCAGAGTAGAGGATGTTCGCTAGCTAAAACAATAAGGTTCTCCTACCCCAAATACGATTATAGTTTTCATCATGAGGAATCTCCATGTTATTTTTAACACTCCTCGAGAAAGAGGAGCAGCTAATACACCTAATCTCTCAATCATAAGATAACAAACTCTATATAAACAGGACAAATCAGTCATACGCATAGAAAAAATGGGTATATTCATCGCAACCTCACTTGAAAAGTTTCAACCCATTTTATAACCCTAGAAAAACACAAGTCTTTACATTACCAAAATCAAAACCACAAAACCAATCTGACCAACAACAGGTTCTGTACCAAAATATTCTAAATCGAAATTTTTTACACCACCCACTTAAAAAACCATAAACCCAGTCACCCAAAGTAAAAGTTCCACACCAAAATAATAAAGGCACACATCTTTCCACAACACACAACAAAAAAACCACACAATCAATAGAAACAGCAACAGATTTCACACTAACCACATCACAAAAACACAAACCAAGTACAAAAAGTCAGAACAATAATCACATACTCCAAAAGTGCCTCCAAAACACCCTGATAGTCGCAAAGAAAAAAAACACTTTTACACGACCCGCATCATATAAACCTCAAAATAAACCAAAACAACAAACAAACCATTAACAAACCCGCATAAAAAACACATAATCAATCAGCTTATAATAAAACAACTTCGAAATGAAGAATCTTTACTATACCCAGATCACAAAATTACACATAATCAATCATAAAAGCAACAAATTCACACACGATTACAATACCCACATAAGAAAAACCACAAAATTTTAGCAAAACAACATTATTTTTCACACTAAAATCTAGAAAAGCACAAATCTGAACACTACCCACATAGCTAATTACTAAAAACAAGAATCTTTATAATACAATTAACAAAAAACACAAGTCTTTACACTACCCACATCATAAAAGCCACATAACCAATCAAAACAATAACAAATTCCCCACCAAAATTACAAAAAGCACAAATCTTTACACTACCCACAAAACTTGTCCTCTAGACTAAAAAACCCCCCATATTCTTGACAGTACTAACATCATGAAAACACATAATCAATCATACCAACAACAAATTTCATATCGGATAAAAAAAAAGTTCTAACTGTTGTCTAAAAGTCAGATTGTTTGTTTTGGCAGGAGTAAATAGTTCTAATCTGTGTCCTCTTCATCGTCTAATCTACCCACATAACAATTTACTGAACTTATTACCTAGCTAGATACTTAACCATTCACCTAACTAAATACAAAACTAATCCAAAAATGGCACAAATCTTTAAAATCACACATCTAAGGGGGTGTTTAGACTAGCTTATTTATCCGGCTTATGGGCTTATTTGATTTTTAAAAAGCCGATAAGCTCGTTTTTTAGAGCTTATACGTACTTGAGCATATTGGCTTGAGCCAATTAGGTGAAGTTGATAAAGTCATAAGCTCCAAAAATGAGCTTATCGGCTATTACAAAATCAAATAAGCTCATAAGGTTGATAAACAAGGTAACCCAAACACCCCCTAAATCAATCAAACCAACATCAGTTTTCACACCGAAATCACAAAAAAAGCAAATATCTTTGTACTACCCACATCATAAAAACACAAATAAACAACAACATTCACACCAAAATCACAAAAAACACAAATCTTAACACTGCCCACATAACCAATTTCATATAGAATCCAAAAAAACAAATCTTAGCACTACCCACATCTTAAAAACAAAAACCAACTACAAAAATTCCAAAAAATCACAAAAATGCATAAATTTCATATCCAATAAAAAAAGTTTTAACTATTGTCTGGTCCGAATGTTTGTTTTGGTGGGAGTAAATAGTTATAATTTGTGTCTTCTTCGTCGTCTAAGCTACCCACATAACTAATTACTGAACTAATAACCTACCTAATTGCTTAACTATTTACCTAACTAAATACAAAGCTAATCAGAAAATGCCACAAATCTTTAAAATCACACATCTAAGACTATGTTTATTGGGGTATTCCACCAACCGGTTGGATGGGATATTGACAAAAAATATATATATATATTATATTATTGTCCTCACATGAAGAAAATGAGATTGCCAACTTAGTTGTTTGGTGACTTCAAGTACCAACCATTGTCCCCACCATTTTTCCCGTGTCAATTTTTGATTTGATAGGTAAGAGAAAAACTAATATTTTAAAATGTGTTTGGTTGGGTTGTTGATAAATGGTAAAAATATTGAAATTAGTTGGTAGTATTGGTTGTATAGGTGGAAGAGAAAGAAACTAATATTTTAATGATAGGTTGGGTTGTGACCGGTTGCTGATAAACATAGTCTAAATACACATAATCAATCAACCCAACATCAATTTCGCACCGAAAACTCAAAAATCACAAATCTTTACACTACCCTCATCATAAAAACACAAATAAGCTACAAATTTCAGACCAAAATCACAAAAAGCACAAATCTTGACATTACCCACATAACTAATTTCAAACAAAAAATCCAAAAAAAGAGAAATAAGCATAAATTTTAGTATACGCAAATCATAAAACCAAATAAAAAATCCAGAAAACATTAAAAAAAATCTTAATAATCATAATACCTGGAGCTCTAGGTCTTTCAAAAACAATCTCCTCAGTACTAACCATAGTCAACCTAGCACCAACATCTTCATGAACAGCATCACCAAATTTACTCCACCCTCTCCTCTCAAGAGCTTTCTTGCTCAGCCTAGCATTAGCCAGCTTCCTGACACGTGTAGTTGTTGTTTTCTTGACTTTGTGTCCTTCATCGTTGAATGAGTATTCGATGGTTTTCTTGATCCCGTTGTTGTCGGGTCCGATGATTTCTTTTTCAGGGAGGAGGTAGTTGTAGTCTGTGTCTTCTTCTTCGTCTAGCTCGCCCCATCTGGGTTTGTTTGGCTGGGTTGTTTCGATCGTCATGGTTTAAATGAAGGGATTACTGAGATTGGGGTTTCGGTTTGTGTTTGTGTTTGCGATAGGGAAGATGATGAAGCGTGAAGGATGTTTCTGGTGTGAGCTAGGGTTGTGGTTTTGTATATATGGGGTGGGCTTGGAGGTATAGGTCCAATTATGTTTGGGCTACTTTATACAACCCTTAGATACTACTTAGGTGTGTTTATTAAAGTAGTGTGAGCAAAGAAACAACAAAAATTAAAAAGCTCATTATTCACCGCTCATCGTAAAAAAACTCCGAAAAGCTCCGCGCCAAACATATCTTAATAATTAGTCAAAGTTCACAGCTTTTTTGTCAAACAACTACTAAAATTTAAAAGTTTCATTGCCATCGCCTTAAAAACTCTCACAGATCCGCAGCCAAACATACCGTAAGTGTACACTTTGCATTTCAATCAATGTTGCAAAAATTGGCTGAATCGGCCGATTAGACGGTAATCGGCCTTATACCTTGTTGATTTTTGAAAATCGATGGAAAAATCGGTCTAGGAAAAAATCAGTCAAAAATCGGTCGAATCGGTCAAAAATGGGACTAATTGATCAACTTTAAAAATTTGGCATTCTACTTAATTTGTGGATCGTTTATTTCACTTATAACACATAATGGGCCTCATAATCGAATTGAAGTATTTTATTGATGTTTGAAACATAGAGGTTTGAATCTAAAGATCTTAATGGGTTCCAAAATGCCAAACTTGTAAGGAAAGGCCAATCCGATGAATCACTGATTAATCCCGCCTTGACCGATTAATCTCTGCAGGATGGTTGACCGCTCGACTACCGATTCACGATTTTTGCAACATTGATTTCAAGAATCAAAAAGTTTTAGTGTAAGAAATCATATTTTATTGGTGATGATGTAATTAGTGGGTTTCCAAACCTTGTGCATACATTTATTATGTGACTAGGAGTAATTGTATTAACAAAACACCTTTACGTATGCAGTATTGCTCGAATGTACTCGGACTAACTTGGGTATCTCCATGAGTGTTTTGTGACTTCGTTATGATCTTCTCAAAATGTGTAGCTAGTGAAGTTCAAACATTTGACGTCTTGTTAGAAATTTAAGTGTCTCCACTAGGTTATTTGTGCTTCTTTTATATAGTCAAGTTATTTGTGCTTCTTTTATATAGTCAAGTAGTTGAAGTTGAAGCTTAAAAACGTGAAATCAATTATATTAATGTAATTAACTATTTTAAATTTTTTAAAACTTTTCAAAAGCTACTTTAAATAGCTTCTAAAATAAGAGCTTTTGGATTTCATAAGCTTCTATAACTTTTGTTGGCAAACAAAGCTTATATTACAAGCTAGCTTATTACTAAAAGTTCAGACTCTCATAAGATCTTAAAAGCTTTGCACCAAACAAACCCATGCTATGAGAGAAATAAAATGTAAACACCGTTTACGTCACTGCTCTTGAATAGGACAATATATGTATTTTCTAAAGGGCCAAAATACGGTTTTATGAAAAATAGCCGAACAAAATGAGCTTTTTTAAAAATAAGTAAAACAAACACCTTTTAAGTTTTATGTTAAACGTTAATAATGAGCTCACATGATAAATCTAATGACAATATGTACAAGACAATATTTGAGATTGTTTTCAAGATACTCGATGTCCCTTCAAAGAATGTTACCTTTTTGGTAACTTTCGATTTCAGACCGGTCCGCCGCTTGCATGCATTATCGCTTTTAGGGGAGACATCATAACCAGTTATAAGCATGTGTATATCCCTAATTTGGCTTCAATCTAAAGACCCTTTGCAATTTCTTAGCTAATTATAATTAATGTTGTCAATGTGCGATTGATGCTGAGTGGTTTAGATTCATGGAACCTGGTGAGACTCATTTTATGACAAAAGCCTATCATGAAACAAAAGACTCGGTTTCACCTAGGGTTTATTATAATTGCTTTATATCTTGTGTGTCTTGACTAACACCATTTATTGTTTAGCGTGGCACAATTGATAGCATATGATTGTTCTTCATGTCGCTCTTTGCAACTCTACACATTTAAATGTTTAATTGATTGTCTAGCACTTATACTTGTTACTGTTTATATCGTGAATAATTCATTCTAATGTCCCAAAAAACATAAACTTTGATTCTTATGATTCCAAATAGGGGTGATCAACGATCTACAACCGACCAGCCAAAACCGGACCGAGACCGAACTAGCCCAAAACCTTAGACCGATGACCGGTCCAAAAAGACATAATAGCCGGGTTTTACGTAAAGGCGAATGACCGAGACGAAATAAGGAAAAATCCGGATCGAGGCGGAGCAATTTGTTTCTACCTATTTGTCTTTCGGTTGGTCGGTTTTCATGGTCCCTCTAAGGCGATGCTCAACCCTAATTCCAAAATCTCAATTTTATAAAATTGGTAAAAGTAGCTTTCTTATTTTAGTTACTCAAAAGCTTTTCAATGTGCCAAAGTTTAAAAGGGTATTGAACAAGTCATAAGAAATCGTAAATAGATCTTAACAAGTTACATAACACAAAGGGTGTAAATAAAAATTTTAAAAACATTATAAACAATTAAACGTCTTAATTAAATATGAGTTGATAAAAAATTTTAACATGATAATAAGCATCGTTGAAAAGTGAGCAAAACATGAAGGGTGTAAATGTAAATATAGAAAGACACAGTACACACATATTATTTCCCCGAAAACCAACCAAATCAAATCCAAGAACACAAAGATAAACAAAAATCAAACGCATCCTTCCACCAGACATTATCCTGTTGAAGGCTACAATTAAATCGTTGTTATGATGTAAGTCTGTTTGCAAAGGATGGTACTCTCTGACCATCATTTCATTAAAACAAAAAAAAAAAAGTAAAGTATCGCCCAATGCCGTCTTCCACGGGTTATGGGTGCATCACCGCTTCCTGTATGGGGAGGTTAAGATGTAGGACAAAATTTCTACCCCCTACCTAAGGTAGAGACTTATTCCGTTCTACCAAAGGTAGAAAGGACCTCGACCTCTGTAGGGAGTGAGGATCGAACCCCTGACCTCTCGGTTGAGAGGCAAGGGGTTTACCAACTGATCCAACCCCACTTGTTCATTTCATTAAAACACATTATACTTTATCTAGTACCAACAACATTAACTATGCACATCATAGACTTATATACAACACTTTTGATGTTTCATCGTATACCTGTGAGAGGATAGTTTCTCTTGATTTAGCAAAGGAGACTTATGGTGAAGATTTGAAACCTGTTTATGATGAAGGTGATATGGATTTGAGTTTAGGCTTTGTTATTAAATAGATCACCAATTAGATCACCAATTCCGGACCACAATCAAACAACACTTTCCCGTCATTTAAAATAAACAAAGGAACATGATACTGAACAATCCAGGATCAGTAAAATATGGGAAGGAAGGCAACTTAGTCCAAGAATCTTTCACTCCGTAAACCTTCATTGCCCCATAAGTCTGCATGAAAAGAAAAATTCTTTTCATGCGGAGTTATGAGTAATGAAGGTTTATGGAGTGAAAGATTCTTGGACTTGTTGGAAATGTATATATTTACAAACATGTGAATGTCCGGATTCGAACTCGTGACCACAGGATTGCACACATTAGCGAATGAGAATGAAAGTTAATAATTAATGTTTATGTTTACGATTAATTATTGCACATTAAGTCCGATTAACGATCGTTAAGTATTTAACGGAAAAATGACTAACGATCGTTAAATGAAAAGAGAAAGGACTAGAAATGGAAAACTTGGAAAAGTTATGGATTTCCTTTGGGCTTGTCTACATGGCCGGCCATATGGGGCTTTCCAAGGCCTAATTCTTAACTTGTTCCCAAAGTTTACCTACTAGTATATAATGAGGGTTAGGTTCTAGGGTTTCATACACTTGTGCATTGAATTAACCCTAGATCTCTCCTCTCTCTAGTCTAATATTCGCCGAACACCCAATAGTAGGGAGTTTGGTTTTAGTTTTTCTTAAACGAGGACTTGTGTTAGATCTAGCAATCGCTTGATTCGTTTGGTTAATTCGTGTGTACAGTTAACGCGTGGTTGTAAGACATTATTCTTACACTAATAAGTACTTCTTTGTTTTGCTTTGCTCGAGGGTTGTTTTGCTTTGCTCGAGTGATTTGACATTCGCAAAGAGTGCGTTCACGCTATTTATACTTCGGTTAATTAATTTATTTGTTATGATCTTTAGTCTTCCGCTGTGTACTCTTGATGTCTTTATGTTTATTGTATTTTATATATCATAAACTCAACAGTGGCATCACGAGCCAGGTTTAACAAGTAATTAATTACTGAAACACATAAATAAAATAAACATGTTGTGTTATTATTTGTATGCGTAGATCTAGGGTTTGCAAAACCTAAACCCTATATTTTTAGGGGGTGGGGCGTTTTTTTTGGTGCCCTAATTAGGGTTTTGTAAACTATTGTTTTAATTGGATTATAAACCCTAAGATGCATGCAACTTTATGTGTATATGCGTAACTCTGGTTTAATTGCATTAATTGTTAAGTGTAATTTTATGTCCATGATAATTATCTGCATGGTTTATCATGGATCTACTTTTATTGTATGTCTTTCTTGTTTAAGTGATATACACTAAATTATGATAGATCTAAAATTGGGGAAAACCTCAATAATTATTAATTTAATCAATTATGTGCTATGTGGCATATATTTAATTTTGACTTCTTGCTAATCGATGAATCGATGCATGTGGTTCACCTTGTACATAGATGAAAACGGGTGAAAGTCTTAATTAAATATATGCATATTGACATATCTAGAATTGGTTATTAATAGGATTTATCAAAACGTTTGCATGTGGCTATTTGATATGCATGGCTTTTATTTGTTATGCATTCATTGTTTATTTGTTTATTTTTATAAATACTTGCTTGTTTGTTATGTGTAACAAGGGTATTTTACAAGAAAAATAAACTGACCTAAACAATGGTGAAACATGTATTTTAAGAATAGTAATCATAATCGTTTAATTGATTGATGACTTTGGTACAAATGGTCCGAAAGGCTCACCCATGAGAATGAACTAATAAAAGGGGTTTAAAGAAGTACGCGACACTTGAAATGATGTCTAAGGTTGTTTTAGCGCGTGCACAGTCCTCCGCCTGCCCTCTGAAGTTCGAATGGAGCTACTTAGTAAGCCATTAAATGTGCAAGCTCATCTTAAGGGCGAATAAGTTTTAATTCCATGCCACTTGTGGTAATTATCCGAAACACTAAGTGTTTACACTTATGCAAAAGTACGGTATAATGGATGATAATTAACACTAAATTCCTTAATTGGTGAACCCAATACCTCACTTAAAGTTTGATGATGAAAAGCTTATACATTAAAACAAGATATAAATGTTTTAATAAAAACTATGCTACAAAGATGAATGCATGACATCTTTGTACATATTTGATTTGACATCAAAATTATTACCCTTTAATTTAAGTTATATGCCATCCAACCTAACGGAAACACCTAAGATTACTTTTATTTAAAGGAGATCGTGACTTAGATCGTAATCAAAGGGTAAAATGTCCACGTGTCGTGAGAGCGAGCATGGACGATTTTGCAGTTTCTTAAGTTGGACAACTTAATTGAGTTTTGTAGTGAGAGCTCGCAACTCAAGGCATAAGATGGGATAAAACATGTTTACATGGCGATTGATATTGGCTATATGTAAATCCCATAAATCTAGGAATTGCAATTGAAATTGGCAATTGAGCAATAGCTCTACTATTTTGTATAAGGTTCATTACTAGCGAATCATCAACCGCGTGATGAAATTATGACAATTTGGATCCTAGTTTTCAATAATATTAATTGGTTATATGAATATGAACCTTGGGTATTTAATTGTTTATTGAAAAGGTTAATTATCGAAAATACTAAAATTGAATTTTGTAATTCTTTTGAATGTATAAATGCAACATTTAACCGTAAACGTGGTTTAGTCTTTGATTAGTAAATTGATCCATTCTAGCATTCAAACAAATGTTTGATCGAGAATAATTTAATGATAAGACAAACGAAGTCTCTTTTCCATGAGAGAAGCATGAGACTCAATCATATTCCTTTTCATGAATGAGAAAGGTATAATAGGAACATTTGAATTGTCTAAATTCTAATGTAACTCTTAGCAATGAATTGCACATCTTATTTTCCATAAAGATTTCATTACCCTCATTTGGTGAATGAATCCTTTGTAACAACATGAATGTTGGTTAACCGGAAAACATGTATATGAGTTACTAGATTAGAAGCTAGACTAATTACATAAAATTGGTAAAAGGCAAACTAGCATATTTTTATCTAGTTGTTTTGCTTTAGCCTTTAAAGGTACTACATACCAGTATGGGGATGGTAGGACTGTTGAGGAAGAAATTGCATACCCAATTTTTCGAGTTAATAACATTGATGGATAACCTATCATTCATATAGTAGAATACACCTTTTAGTACCTTAGTAATGATTACGTATGGTTCTTCAAAGGTGTAGGAAAATAAAAAGCAAGCAAGTTGTTTTCACTGGTTATGCAACACTTACAATGTTGTCGATTCGGGAGCATTTGTGTTGCATTACCTGAATAAGAAGTTGTTTTAATGATTTCTAATTCATGGGAGATACAAGCCTTATTTCCCTGTAGTAACCCATTATCTTCAAAGATAATTACTTTCCAATTGTAGACATTTATGTTTTAAGGATAGTCGTGTACGTTTCCTTACTAAACAATATAGTTCTACATCTACTTGTTATATCTATGACACAAATCATATTAATCAAATAAACGAACGTGTATCGTGTTGTTTATATGCTACATGATGTTGTTCCATGCACTAGTGGGAGAAATCTTATTGTGTGCAAGGTACAACACATATTAATATGATTTAAAAAGAATTCTCTTGACTGTAAAGTAAGAGAATAACGCTCTAATAGGAAGTATACATTTATATATGTATGATTGCCCTATTAAGAACATGTGTCAAGATGATAACAAAGACTACTTTATTTTAAATATTTATGTCATTCAATATTTAAGAAACAATTGTAGTTACAATTTATGTTACGTGAGAGCGTGAACTAGATTGTAGCCCAAGGTAAAATATCCACGTGTCGTGAGAACGAGCATGGATGATTCTTCAGTTTCTTACATGGAACATTTCATGGAATGACATAATTAAATGAAGTAATCTAATACTACCTTGAATTTGAGTATTCGTTGAATGACTTAAATATATGTAGTAAATATTAACTTGAAATATGAATTGAAACCCGAGGTGGTGTTCATAATTACTTTAATTATAAATGTTTATGATTTTGTAAAGTCACAAACATGAAATCTTTTAATACAAGACTTACAATATAAAGTAAGACGTTAACTTGCTATGTTTTAAGACATATGCATGAAGTCAATGAGTTGATCAATGACTTATAACTTATAGTGGGATTATAACTAATATGTCTTTTGACTTGGTCAAAAATATTTGTGTTATAATACATGCAATTGACTTGGTAATTCTATTGTACCATTAAGTTTTACTTTGTTGGTAAATAGGTAAGCCAAAAGAGTAGATGGTTATCTAAAATATTGTTAGATTTTCTTACAATATTAATTCTAAGGAAATACCATAGTTTTATGGTATGTTCAGTTAGAAGAATCAAAATTTGTTGGCATTGTTTGATTCAAGATAACTATAGTTTTTCCAAAAGTTATCAAGGTTAGTAGATTGAGTATAGATTGAATATACTCAATAAGACTCAACCTAGAAGATTAATAAGACACCATTTGTTTATGGAATGTGATGAATCACATTAAGTCTTATAAATGAAGTTCTTAATTTGTTAAACTACTTATAGAGTGAGTTGTAACAAACTAATGTTAGCAAATCAATGTTTTTGTAATATCCAAAAGAGAACAATGTATTGTTGCTCTACTTGCTAAACTATTTAAAGGTAATCTTTAAATTTTTAAAGGCAAGTGGGAGTTTTGTTTAGATCTTGAAAGATTGAATTACAAAATACATAATCTTCTAAAATGCACTAGCAAATATCATGATGAGGCTAAACATGAAAATGATAGACCTTAATATGATGGAATTGTCATTCATAGATCCGTAAGGATATCTCAGATATTTAATATCTTTGAGGAATATGAGTTACAGGATCATGGTAAGCTCTGTTAATCATAATGATAAATTTACCAAATGTTGAATTGTGGAAAATCAATCATACTATGAATGTAGAGATTCTGTCCATAAAGATAATCAACTTTAGATACTTGGTTTATCTTAATAATGAAAATGAGTTTCTTCAAAGGATGGAAACCCTAGTGGTTTAAATCTTTGTGTAGAAATCATATGGACAATATTGTACATGTATTTAATGTATGTCTAGTGATAATAATATCAATCATACTTAAGCAATTAACTATGATTGAATATTCTTTCCTATATACATTAAATAGAAGTATAAAGATTATAATTGTCATACTTAGTTTCATTGATATGAAATTTTGACAATGAATGTCATAACTCTTTGTTGAGAAATTACTTTTGCGAGGACGATGAGTAATACAAAGAAGTTTTATGAATTCAAATAATCTTTGGATATGTACAAACTGCGAGAATCCATGAATGGATATATGCAAGCATCTAGGAGATGTTTCTTATGTTTAATATTAAATCCATGTTTGATTTAATAAATAAAATAAGATTGCTCATAAGTATTTCTGAAAGCTAGTGGGAGTATTATTTATTTTTTCTTAAATCTTATATGTTGTATGGGCAACTACATTCCACTTAAAATTAAGTTTTAGTTGGGAATGAAACTTCGTTTGTAAGATTTGGAAATAATATATACAACCTTGGAATATATGTTTATTACTATAAACATATGCGGTAAATAAATGAGTCTAATAGAACATGATGAGTACATATCTTTGACAAGATAGTATATGAATGAGATCTTAAAGTCTAACTTGAAGATTCATCATGAACATCATGTTGTGTATAAGGTTGTTGTATCATGCTTGATTACAAGATGATTTAACAATATTGTAATATTTATGTTTGGATTTAGAATTGCATTCCTTAGCCTGGAGTTGCTCCCAGATTCTATACAACAATTGTTATGTAATTGTTATAGTCAACAAACTTGAAGTTTGAATGGCACCAAACAAATAATATTCAAAGTTTACGGATGTTTAAAGAGCATATTGTTGTACACATTGATCTTTGGAATAATTGAGATGACACTCAATTCTAGTCATGGTATCCTTGATGATGACCATGTTGACTAGTTATGCTCAACTAAGAGCATAGTTGCATTATACATTAAAGAATAAAGAATACTTTAAAACTTTAAAGTTTTGAAAAAATGATTGTCATAAAGGGTGGTTCGGGTTATCACGCACCTTAAGGAATGATATGACAATATCAAGATATGTGTAAACACATACAAGAAATTCACTTATTGAATTCTTGAAATAAGTATTCTCAAAATTCCTATAGATCAAAGTTAGTTGAAATTATGCCCTGTCAACAAGTAGGATTATCATGACTTGAGGCAAAATTCATTAACTAAGAATTATCATCGCTGATCTATTTAGTTTTTTGGATAAAGGATGTTAAACAATTATTATTTATAATGAATTAACGTACGGTATACGTTTAATTTCATTTATAATATTGTGTCCCGTATTTGCATGTTTAAATCCTTGAATAACTTAAGTTATTCTAAATAGTCCGTTGTCAATCAATAACATGAGAATGATATTGAATTAAGAAAAATCGAGTATTAGTTAGAATATACTTGAAAGTATATTGATGCGTAGCATGACTAATTTCAGATGATATTCAATGAATTGAATATAGGACTTATCCCACCCGCATGATAATACTTTATGGATCTTTGTCATTAAGTATATCATGCATATTTATCCTCTGACTTGAGATACAAGAGATATGTCATGGATGTAGTGCATTTTTGTGAAGCAATCTTACGCTATACGTGAATCGTAGTTATAAGGGTTGTTTCGAAGTGTTGCGAAATTTATGAATTCTGCTTGTAGTCAAAATGGGATTTGTTTCCTTCAAATTCATTTTGAAGTATAATCTCTGGGCCTCGTAGGATTGTTAAGATGTTTGTATGGCCATACCCAAGGTCTTACGAATATGTTCGAAGAATTGGTAATCTTAATCAATCACATAAAGCGAGAAACAGAATAGTTAATTAAGAAATGAGTTAGATCCATATTCTTATTAACATGGTATTAGAAACAAAAGGATGAATATGATGATGAATCATCAAATTTGGTTTTTCTCTAGAAAACCATACACGAAGTTGTCCAGGGGCATTGGCGTGTTGCTAGACGCTAACCAATGTCATTTCACGTTTTGTATACATATCCAAGTGGGACTGTTGGAAATGTATATATTTACAAACATGTGAATGTCCGGATTCGAACTCGTGACCACGGGATTACACACATTAGCGAATGAGAATGAAAGTTAATAATTAATGTTTATGTTTACGATTAATTATTGCACATTAAGTCCGGTTAACGATCGTTAAGTATTTAACGGAAAAATGACTAACGACCGTTAAATGAAAAGAGAAAGGACTAGAAATGGAAAACTTGGAAAAGTTATGGATTTCCTTTGGGCTTGTCTACATGGCCGGCCATATGGGGCTTTCCAAGGCCTAATCCCTAACTTGTTCCCAAAGTTTACCTACTAGTATATAAAGAGGGTTAGGTTCTAGGGTTTCATACACTTGTGCATTGAATTAACCCTAGATCTCTCCTCTCCTCTCTCTAGTCTAATATTCGGCCGAACACCCCAATAGTAATGGAGTTTGGTTTCGTTTTTCTTAAACGAGGACTTGTGTTAGATCTAGCAATCGCTTGATTCGTTTGGTTAATTAGTGTGTACAAGAACGTGGTTGTAAGACATTATTCTTACACTAATAAGTACTTCTTTGTTTTGCTTTGCTCGAGGGTTGTTTTGCTTTGCTCGAGGGATTTGACATTCGCAAGAGGTACGTTACGTATACTTTCAGTTAATTAATTTATTTGTTATGATCTTTAGTCTTCCGCTGTGTACTCTTGATGTCTTTATGTTTTATTGTATTTTATATATCATAAACTCAACAGGACTAAGTTGCCTTCCTTCCTTATTTGACTAATCCTTGGACTGTTCATTCCTTTGTTTATTTCAAATGACGAGAAAGTGTTGTTTGATTGTGGTCCGGAATTGGTGATCTATAAGTCAAAAGATAGTTCGTCCCTGGAGATTGAATATTTTGATGGATGTCTTGAAGCTTGCGTACCTTTTCACCCTTTAGGCCTGATAACAATGATGATGAATATTAAGGTGGATTTTGCTCTTCCAACTCTGTTTGGTTTCCAGTTAGTTATAATTAGCCTTAACTTGATCACCGAGCGAAGTATAAGTAAAGTAAATGCAATGTTAAATGGCCACAAAAGTCGTTGAACTCATCAATTATTTCAGTGCTAATAAAGTATTCTTAACGTTTTGTAATGATTGCATTGAGCTAAATGAAACACTACTTTGAGAATTTGTGATGATATGTGAATTGGTGGGAGTAATATTTTAGTGCTAATGATTAACATCGTGTGGATTAGTAGGCTAAAGAGGTTGTTATGCAATAGAAGTGTTCTCCCTTTGCTGATATATGAATAACAGAACATGTATCACACTGTTAAAAGTTTTCACCATATCTATATCGTTTTATCAAATTTTTACTCCATGGTAAGTCGATGTCATAATTAGGTTGGAAACTCACACTCACTGAATATTTGTTCTTTCAGGAAAGGGTGAATTCTCTGGAATCTTTTACATTTATGGAAGCATATGAAGAAACCTGCAAGCCAAGAACGTCAATTTAGCTTTAATCAAACTCTAGTAGCTTAACAAATGAAATACTTCTACTTTCGTATGTTTTTATTTCCTTAAATTAGATGTATGTTATTACCCTTCCAGTATTTCTTAATGAAATTAAATGTTAGTTGAAAAACCATGCTGCCGGATGTTAACCGTGTTCATGGCTGCCATTTATATTGTGGCAAATATATCAGCTATTTCTGCCAAACATATTCTATCACATGATGGTACCATTGATGTAGAAACACTTGATTCTTGGGTTGATCAACTCGAGAATACTATCCTGTGCATTCACAAGATCATGGACATGGTGGCATAATCTTCGACAAACGCACGGAAGTCCGTTCAAGAATACACCACTGAGTTCCGACATCTTGGAGTGGCGCTAGGAATCTCAATCAACTACGGGGATGATGTCTTTACTTAATATTGTTGATGCATAATCTGGCGCGGACTGGATTCGACGACTCTCCTTGGCCGTTAGTCGTCTTCTCGAGCCCTAGTAGACTTGTCAACAAAGAGAACCCGTTAGGAGTGGACAGGAGCGTAGCCCCGGGTCCACTCTCGATGGTCAAGTTAGTATCGGTGCGATGTGATGAAGTTAGGTTAGAGTAACATGTCATCTTGTTTATTGTGTGTCCTTGAGAAGGAGATCCAGCCATGTATTTATAGGGCATGGATTAGGGTTTAGGCGTAGAGTGCCGTAAATTTGTTTGCCTGACCCATTCTGTTTGCCCGGTGGGACCATACGTCCACAAGCCCCCAAGTTTAGTATGAGATAGCGCATGGCTATGTTATGCTAGACTTAAGTTCTAATGGCCGCGTAGGTGAAAGTGGATCCCGCATCTTGCTGCATCACGGGTAGTGGCGTACCTTTTGTACCCGATAGCGACGCAACATGGTGCAGTGAAGACGCGCTTTCTCGTAGCATTTGCTACCGTGGCGCGACAAAGAGGTGCGCAGAAGGCGTGCTTCTGCGCATAAGTGCGCGGTACATGCTTGGCGACAGAAGAGGTGCGACGAAGACGTACTTACGCGCATAAGTGAGCGCGGCGCTACAAAGAGTGCGCATGAAGACGTGCTTCTGGCGCATTACATCCGTCTTTACAACCGGCGAGAGGGCGTCTCCCTGCGGTAAAGATGCGCGCGAATATTTAAATCCGTCTTTGTACCGAGCATGCGTTCGCTTCCAAATAATCTACGTGACGCGTGACGGAAGCGATGGTAGCATATACCGGTAGCCCCCAAGTTTGATGGTTCTACTCGTAGGAGCATTAAACTTATTTAATCTGCGAAAAACACTCAATGCAAAGATTAAAAGTATATGCCGCGAATCGCAGCATATAAAACATAATAAAATTAAGCAATATATAGCACATAGCATAAAAAATATATATAGCACATTGCTTATAAGAAAATTGGCAGGCGCACTTTTTGAGTGCCGTGGGATGCGCATACCGACGTAAATAATAATTGTGTTTTTTTTTTTTCTTTAACGGATGGACGTCGTGACCGCGACTAATAGACGCGAGATGGATTTATCGTAATGTCGCGCTGACTTTAACGTTTCGGATGATCGCATGTTTATACCACGGCTTTTGTCCCAGCGCATCATGGCGATTGACTAGCATCGTGGTTTTCGCCGCAGCGTTCTCGCGAAGATGTCCGACGCATTCGGTCTTACGCGGGTAGATTTATCGCGACTCGCTTATTTGAGCCATAACAAAAGCGAAAAAATTTACCAACCGTAAAACAATATCTGCGGCGAATTTATCGCGGCTAAAAGATAAAATAGCTCCGATCGTCTTGCGACTAAAAGATAAAATAGATCCGATCGTGCGGATGTTTTAAAATAGGTCCGATCATGCGGACTGTTTTCTTTTATATGTCTTAATAAAATATGCAATTTAAGAATATGCAATATAATGGAACGTGCAATTTAACATGATGTTTGATTCAACGTTTTGAGTTGATCACGTTTTGATAACAATATGCAATTGTCGAATATATGACAAATTATTCCATAAATTTATTCCATGTAGGACCACGTCTGTTATGCGAGGTCGCGTAGCCTTTTAAAGTGATATTAACATACCGAAACTTTAGAAACCGATGCGTAGTACGCAAAGAACCTTGAGTAAAGCGTGGTACACGGTGCTTTTAATTCATGGTCCACGGATGGCCCAACTTGTTGATGATAATCCTCCTGAATTTGGATTCCGACTCTCCTAGCGTTAGGCCGTCTTCGACCAGTGACGCTAACAAAGAGAACTTAGAGTGGACCCGGCCGTAGCCGGGTCCACCTCCACCGGCAAGTCAAGGTCTTAAGATCGGTCGCGATGTGATGAGTTAGGGTTAGAGTAACAATCATCTTGTTTATTGTGTGTCCTTGAGAAGGAGATCGTACCATGTATTTATAGGCATGGATTGACAGGGTTTAAATAGTGGAAAGTAAATTTGTTGTTTGCTCTGGCCGACCCATTCACTCAGTCCGGACCTTTAAATCCATACGTCCACAAATATGTTGCAGGATTACAACAACATATTCAAAACGAGTTGTGATTACATGCGTTAGTTGATATCACTAATGCAAGTCATATTGCTATGGCTGTAGAAGTAAAAATACATATAACTGATTACTGTAGAAATCATATATAAATAGTTTGTTGAAGTTGATAGCAAGTGAGTGAAAGAATTAAAAGGTGTTCTATTCTATTAAACAGGTTATCTATAAGCATGTGTATATCCCTAGTTTGGCTTATATCTAGAGTAAAGACCCAATAGTTCGCATTTTCTTAGCGGATTTATAAGTAGTTAAATGCTGACTTGCTAATATACAATAACCTTTTCAAGTGCTTGAGGTCATCTGATCGACTTAATCATAACATCAACTTATGACATCCAGCTTACCGGGAGCTAGTGGACCTTGTGCTAAACACCCTTCGTAAGCACGAGCTACTATTCATTAGCAACAAACGAAGAATGCTCCATAGTAGACAAAAGATGAATTTGGATCTCAGGGTAGAACCAAAACTGCAAAGCCCTCTATCCGAGCATACAATCGTCAAGACCTTTCTGCTATTGACTGGCAAAGCCTTATTAAGTGGTTTTCTTCGAATCGATAAATTACAGAATAAAAACAGTATACTGTAAGAGTCGTTTAAATATAAAACAGATTAGGTACATCTCATTTACAAATAGCCTTGAGAATGTTTTGAGGCTAATTTACAATTAAAGTTATGCAATTTTTGAAATAAACAAGTGATTAAGGTAGTGATGGTGAAAGCGTTGGCTTTGTGACTTTGACTTCACCACAGTTGCTTATATATAGTGTCTTTTGGGGCCTATCCCAGATTGCGCGTGCAGTTCTAGCTCTTTCATCTCCAAAAAACTCTGCCAAGTCATTATACTGTCGGATTCTTTCCCCTGGTTTGTATGTCGGAATTAAAGATATGGCTGATACAACATCCATACCTACATATAAAAAGCAAAGAAAATCGAAATCAAAGCCATTAAAGTTTTAGGATCGATGATCACATATGTATATATGCAGGAAATGATACAAAGAACAATGAATCAGCATGTTTATGGAAAATGGATAAAAAAACTGCAAAAATAATGGAGCATTGTGTAATGCCGTTGATAAAAGAACAATCATTTCACATTTTCACCTTGTAGTGCTTTCAACAAGTGTGGAAAACTAAACTGACATCTGGTGCCTACTGGAATTTGTGAGGTTATCCTTCTAAATTGTGGGGTTGATAAATCTGAATCTTTTGTCTAAAGATTATTTTCGCAGAAATGCAAACGATGCACCATAATGGCACCTCATGTCGTTATGTTGCTAGGTAGGATACAGCACAAACTTGAGTTCTTCGAGGCTTCTTAACTTACCTAGCTATCTGATTATCTCCCATTTAGCTCAGGAAGCTTATGTATTCTTATTGTCGATACTCGATAACACAATTCAAGCAATCAGATTGAATAGCAATGTGGCATGTCTATTCTCTCGAAGAAACCAATAAAAGTAATGATCCCACATCATCATTAGTTCATAACTCAATTCAGGCAAATTTAAATAGATAGAATGCCTATCCTCATCCTCAACGTAGAGATAATATGTATTATCCGTAGTTAATAACTCAATGCAGGCATGTTTTAGATTGTTTTAACAACATTTCATTCAAGCATAATCCCGTCTCACTATTGAGTATCGACCTTTCTATCCTCCTATATTGTTGGATACTACTTGTATAGAATGAAGGTAGGGTAAAATTAACTTCATATGCTTCAAAAAGACAGAATGCATTATATAGAGCATTTTACAGTTTTACATGCACCTTATTTCTAATTTGGTCACTATCTTGCTAAAACCACAACACTCTTCATATAATCACAGTTTCAATTTTAATGAGCTAGAACTGGAAACAGGGGACTGCAGTAAGAAATAGTATCAGAATTAGGGGGTGTTTGTGATTTCTTATAAGAACTGCTTGAGCTTTTCAAAATTAGCATAAGATCAGCTATCACGAAACGTAATGCTAAAGATAGTGTCTGGATTCCCTTATGGCATAATGGAAATCCTTAATGCACTATTCAGATAAGTATTTGTTGATAAACCAGCTGGTTGAGGTGGTGTTTGGGAAAACTAATTTAAACAGCTTATTCTATTCTATAAAACCAACCTATGCCACACATTGTAAGAGATAGTGTTTGGCATTTCTTATCGGCTAATTTTAGATAAGCAGAATGCCTTTAAATTAAGCTGGTCCAAAAAAAAAAAAAAAAAAAAAAAACAAAACAGCTGAAAAACGTTGATAAAGCACAGGCTGTTTGGCTCCATCAAAACACTCTAAACTCTAAATTGTTAATAAGCAAAGCTTACCCCAAAGACCATACGAATGTCTACAATTCTGCTTATTACGGGACTAAAGATGTGTAATCATCATAATAAAATACGCATATCTAGTAACCAGCTCCTAAACTCTATTGAAAACTAACTGCTTATTCGACCCTCAAATAAACACATAATCCTAAGCCTTTGAAATCCACCTGCTTTTGTTTGCTGTATCAAGCGCAAACACAATAAGCAATACCATAAATAACATGATGAGATGAAATACCTTCAAGAACAGAACCAAAAACAATATTCTTTCCATCAAGATCAGGACACGGTCCCGGACCCGTAGTAATCATAAACTCAACATTACGATAATCAGGATTTAACTTAATATCATCATCGTCATCATTTTCCGATAAACACAACGACAGCACACCACCTTTATTATGCTTTAACCTAAACGAATTTGGATCAATACTCTCCGTATTCCTAGCTAACTTTACCGGCGGTATCACTTCACCTTTATCCCTCCTTCCTTGCTTTCCCGCCATAAAATAACATCCAGGAAATAACTTTTGAATCAATGTTCCTTTGTAGAAACCGGCAACACCTGTTGTTAGAGTACAGAATTAGAGTTTGTTAATCAGGTTGTTAACTGTTACTCAGTATTAGTATAAGTAGATTGGGGAAGGTTCATACAACAACGAGTGCACATGTCCACACGTAAGTTTTCATGTGTGTACGTGTGCATTGGCTCTCATTTTAACCTAAATAGGAAGGCTCACAAACGAACCAATGCACTTGTGCATTCATGTGAATTATGAGGTGTACACTGTTGAGTTTATGATATATAAAATACAATAAAACATAAAGACATCAAGAGTACACAGCGGAAGACTTAAGATCATAACAAATAAATTAATTAACTGAAAGTATGCGTAACGTACCTCTTGCGAATGTCAAATCCCTCGAGCAAAGTAAAACAACCCTCGAGCAAAGCAAAACAAAGAAGTACTTATTGGTGTAAGAATAATGTCTTACAACCACGTTCTTGTACACACGAATTAACCAAACGAATCAAGCGATTGCTAGATCTAACACAAGTCCTCGTTTAAGAAAAACGAAACCAAACTCCCTTACTTGGGGTGCTCGGCCGAATATGGACTAGAGAGAGGAGAGGAGAGATCTAGGGTTAATTCAATGCACAAGTGTATGAAACCCTAGAACCTAACCCTCCTTATATACTAGTAGGTAAACTTAGGGAACAAGTTAGGGAATTAGGCCTTGGAGAGGCCCTATGGCCGGCCACAATAGAAAGCCCAAAGCCAAACCCATAACTTTTCCAAGTTTTCCATTTCTAGTCCTTTCTCTTTTCATTTAACGGTCGTTAGTCATTTTTCCGTTAAATACTTAACGATCGTTAACCGGACTTAATGTGTAATAATTAATCGTAAACATAAACATTAATTATTAACTTTAATTCTCATTCGCTAATGTGTGCAATCCCGTGGTCACGAGTTCGAATCCGGACATTCACATGTTTGTAAATATATACATTTCCAAAAGCTCCCACTTGGATATGTTTACAAAACGTGAAATGACATTGGTTAGCGTCTAGCAACACGCCAATGTCCCCGGTACAACTCGTGTATGGTTTTCTGGAGAAAACCAAGTTTGATGATTCATCATCATATTCATCCTTTTGTTTCTAATACCATGTTAATAAGAATATGGATCTCACTCATTTCTTAATTAACTATTGTGTTTCTCGGTTTATATGTTTGATTAAGATTACCAATTCTTCGACATAACGTAAGACCTTGGGTATGGCCATACAAACATCTTAACAATCCTACGAGGGCCCAAAAGTATTATACTTCAAAATAAATTTGAAGGAAACAAATCCCATTTTGACTACAAGCAGGATTCATAAATTTCGCAACACTTCTGAAAACAACCCTTATAACTACCAATTACGTGTAGCGTTAGATTGCTTCACAAAAATGCACTACATCCATGACATATCTCTTGTATCTCAAGTCAGAGGATAAATATCCATGATATACTTAATGACTAAGATCCATAAAGTATCATCATGTGGGTGGGATAAGTCCTATACTCAATTCATTGAATATCATCCGAAATTAGTCATGCTACGCATCAATATACTTTCAAGTATATTCTAACTAATACTCAGATTTTGTCTTAATTCAATATCATTCCCATGTTATTGATTGACAACGGACTATTTAGAATAACTTAAGTTATTCAAGGATTTAAACATGCAAATACAAGACACAATATTATAAATGAAATTAAACGTATACCGTACTTTAATTCATTATAAATAATAATTGTTTAACATCCTTTATCCAAATACTAAATAGATCAATGCATGATAATACTAGTTAATGAATTTTGCCACAAGTCATGAAAATCATACTTGTTGACAAGGCATAATTTCAATTAACTTTGATCTATAAGAATTTTGAGAATACTTATTTCAAGAATTCAATAAGTGAATTTCTTGTATATGTTTACACATATCTTGATATTGTCATATCATTCCATAAGGTGCGTGATAACCCGAACCACCCTTTTATGACAATTATCTTTCAAAACCTTAAAGTTTTAAAGTATTCTTTATTCTTTAATGTATAATGCAACTATGCTCTTAGTTGAGCATAACTAGTCAACATGGTCATCATCAAGGATACCATTACTAGAATTGAGTGTCATCTCAATTATACTAGCATCATTGTATACAACAATATGCTCTTTAAACATCCGTAAACATTTGAACAGTTATAGTGTAATGTTGGTGCCTACTAAAACTCAAGTTTTGTTGGCAATGACAATTATGAAACAAATTGTCATATTTTCATCCATAGAATCTGAGCATCTCCAGATGTGGAATGTGATTCTAAATCCAAACATATTTCCTTTAAAATATTTATTACACTAACAACTTTCAATGTTGTCCAATCATCTTGTAATCAAGCATGACACAACAACTTTATACACAACATGATGTTCATGATGAATCTTCAAGTTAAACTTTAAGATCTCATCTATCTTGTCAAAGATATGTATTCATCATGTTCTATTTGACTCATTTATTTACCGCATATGTTTATAATAATAAACATATATTCCAAAGTTGTATATATTATTTCCAAATCTTACAAACGAAGTTTCATTTCCAACTAAAACTTAATTTAAGTGGAATGTAGTTGCCCATACAACATATAAGATTTAAGAAAAAATAAATAATACTCCCACTAGTTTTCAGGAATACTTATGAGCAATCTTATTTTAATTATTAAATCAAACATGGATTTAATATTAAACATAAGAAACATCTCCTAGATGCTTGCATATATCCATTCATGGATTCTTGCATTTTGTACATATCCAAGGATTATTTGAATTCATAAAACTTTTTTGTATTACTCATCGTCCTCGCAAAAGTAATTTCACAATAAAGAGTTATGACATTCATTGTCAAAATTTCATATCAATGAAACTAAGTATGACAATTATAATCTTTATACTTCTATTTAATGTATATAGGAAAGAATATTCAATCATAGTTAATTGCTTAAGTATGATTGATATTATTATCACTAGACATACATTAAATACATGTACAATATTGTCCATATGATTTCTACACAAAGATTTAAACCACTAGGGTTTCCATCCTTTGAAGAAACTCATTTTCATTATTAAGATAAACCAAGTATCTAAAGTTGATTATCTTTATGGACAGGATCTCTACATTCATAGTATGATTGATTTTCCACAATTCAACATTTGGTAAATTTATCATTATGATTAACATGCTTACCATGATCATGTAACTCATATTCCTCAAGATATTAAATATCGAGATATCCTTACGGATCTATGAATGACAATTCCATCATATTAAGGTCTATCATTTTCATGTTTAGCCTCATCATGATATTTGCTAGTGCATTTTAGAAGATTATGTATTTTGTAATTCAATCTTTCAAGATCTAAACAAAACTCCCACTTGCCTTTAAAAATTTAAAGATTACCTTTAAATAGTTTAGCAAGTAGAGCAACAATACATTGTTCTCTTTTGGGATATTACAAAAACATTGACAGTTCCTAACATTAGTTTGTTACAACTCACTCTATAAGTAGTTTAACAAATTCTGAACTTCATTTATAAGACTTAATGTGATACATCACATTCCATAAACAAATGGTGTCTTATTAATCTTCTAGGTTGGAGTCTTATTGAGTATATTCAATCTATACTCAATCTACTAACCTTGATAACTTTTGGAAGAAACTATAGTTATCTTGAATCAAATAATGCCAATATATTTTGATTCTTCCAATGAACATACCATAAAACTATGGTATTTCCTTAGAATTAATATTGTAAGAAAATCTAACAATATTTTAGATAACCATCTACTCTTTTGGCTTACCTATTTACCAACAAAGTAAAACTTAATGGTACAATAGAATTACCAAGTCAATTGCATGTATTATAACACAAATATTTTTGACCAAGTCAAAAGACATATTAGTTATAATCCCACTATACGCTATAAGTCATTGATCAACTCATTGACTTCATGCATATGTCTTAAAACATAGCAAGTTAACGCCTTACTTTATATTGTAAGTCTTGTATTAAAAGACTTCATGTTTGTGACTTTACAAAATCACAAACATTTATAATTAAAGTAATTATGAACACCACCTCGGGTTTCAATTCATATTTCAAGTTAATATTTACTACATATATTTAAGTCATTCAACTAATACTCAAATTCAAGGTAGTATTAGATTACTTCATTTAATTATGTCATTTCATGAAATGTTCCATGTAAGAAACCGAGAATCATCCATGCTCGTTCTCACGACACGTGGATATTTTACCTTGGCTACAATCTAGTTCACGTTCTCACGTAACATAAATTGTAACTACAAGTGTTTCTTAAATATTGAATGACATAAATATTTAAAATAAAGTAGTCTTTGTTATCATCTTGACACATGTTCTTAATAGGGCAATCATACATATTTAAATGTATACTTCCTATTAGAACGTTATTCTCTTACTTTACATTCAAGAGAATCCTTTTAAATCATATTAATATGTGTTGTACCTTGCACACAATAAGATTTCTCCCACTTGTGCATGGAACAACATCATGTAACATATAAACAACACGATACACGTTCGTTTATTTGATTAATATGATTTGTGTCATAGATATAACAAGTAGATGTAGAACTATATTGTTTAGTAAGGAAACGTATACGACTATCCTTAAAAACATAAGTGTCTACAATTGGAAAGTAATTATCTTTGAAGATAATCCGGGTTACTACACAGGAAATAAGGCTTGTAGCTCCCACTCAATTATAAATCATTAAAACAACTTCTTTTTCAAGAATGCAACACAAATGCTCCCATGAACCGACAATATTGTAAGTGTTGCATAACCAGTGAAAACAACTTGCTTGCTTTTACTTTCCTACACCTTTGAAGAACCATACGTAATCATTACTAAGGTACTAAAAGGTGTATTCTACTATATGAATGATAGGTTATCCATCAATGTTATTAACTCGAAAAATATGGGTATGCAATTTCTTCCTCAACAGGCCTACCATCCCCATACTGGTATGTAGTACCCTTAACTAAAGCAAAACAACTAGATAAAAATATGCTAGTTTGCCTTTTACCAATTTTTGCTGTAATTAGTCTAGCTTCTAATCTAGTAACTCATATACATGTTTTCCAGTTAACCAACATTCATGTTGTTACAAAGGATTCATTCACCAAATGAGGGTAATGAAATCTTTATGGAAAATAAGATGTGCAATTAATTGCTAAGAGTTACATTAGAATTTAGACAATTCAAATGTTCCTATTATACCTTTCTCATTCAGGAAAAGGAATAGGATTGAGTCTCATGTTTCTCTCATGGAAAAGAGACTTCGTTTGTCTTATCAAGAATTATTCTCGATCAAACATTTGTTTGAATGCTAGAATGGATCAATTTACTAATCAAAGACTAAACCACTTTTACGGTTAAATGTTGCATTTATACATTCAAAAGAATTACAAAATTCAATTTTAGTATTTTCGATAATTAACCTTTTCAATAAACAATTAAATACCCAAGGTTCATATTCATATAACCAATTAATTATTATTGAAAACTAGGATCCAAATTTTCATAATTTCATCACGTCGTTGATCGCTAGTAATGAACCTTATACAAAATGGTAGAGCTATTGCTCAATTGCCAATTTCAATTGCAATTCCTAGATTTATGGGATTTACATATAGCCAATATCAATCGCCATGTAAACATGTTTTATCCCATCTTATGCCTTGAGTTGCCAGCTCTCACTACAAAACTCAATTAAGTTGTCCAACTTAAGAAACCGCAAAATCGTCCATGCCCGCTCTCACGACACGTGGACATTTTACCCTTTGATTACGATCTAAGTCACGATCTCACGGAAATAAAAAGTAATCTTAGGTGTTTCCGTTTCGTTGGATGGCATATAACTTAAATTAAAGGGTAATAGTTTTGATGTTAAATCAAATATGTACAAAGATGTCATGCATTCATCTTTGTAGCATAGTTTTTATTAAAACATTTATATCTTGTTTTAATGTATAAGCTTTTCATCATCAAACTTTAATTGAGGTATTGGGTTCACCAATCAAGGAATTTAGTGTTAATTATCATCCATTATACCGTACTTTTGCATAAGTGTAAACACTTAGTGTTTCGGATAATTACCACCGAAGTGGGGCATGGAATTAAAACTAATTCGCCCTTAAGATGAGCTTGCACATTTAATGGCTTACTAAGTAGCTCCATTCGAATTTACAGAGGGCAGAGGACTGTGCACGCTAAAGCACAACCTTAGACATCCTTTCGGTGTGACTGTGCGCACTTCTTTAAACCCCTTTTATTAGTTCATTCTCATGGGTGAGCCTTTCGCACCATTTGTACCAAAGTCATCAATCAATTAAACGATTATGATTACTATTCTTAAAATACATGTTTCACCATTGTTTAGGTTAGTTTATTTTTCTTGTAAAAATACCCTTGTTACACATAACAAACAAGCAAGTATTTATAAAAATAAACAAATAAACAATGAATGCATAACAAATAAAAGTCATGCATATCAAATAGCCACATGCAAACGTGTTTGATAAATCCTATTAATAACCAATTCTAGATTTGTCAATATGCATATATTTAATTAAGACTTTCACCCGTTTTCATCTATGTACAAGGTGAACCACATGCATCGATTCATCGATTGCAAGTCAAAATTAAATACATACCACATAGCACATAATTAATTAAATTAATAATTATTGAGGTCTTCCCCAATTTTAGATCTATCAAAAATTAGTGTATATCACTTAAACAAGAAAGACATACAATAAAAGCAGATCCATGATAAAACATGCAGATAATTATCATGGACATAAAATTACACTTAACAATTAATGCAATTAAATCAAAGTTACGCATATACACATAAAGTTGCATGCATCTTAGGGTTTCTAATCCAATTAAAACAATAGTTTACAAAACCCTAATTAGGGCACCATAAAAAACGCCCCTCAAAATTAGGGTTTAGGTTTTGCAAACCCTAGATCTAAGCATACAAATAATAACACATTCATGCTTATTTTAATTATGTGTTTCAGTAATTAATTACTTGTTATACAAGGCTCGTGATGCCACTGTTGAGTTTATGATATATAAAATACAATAAAACATAAAGACATCAAGAGTACACAACGGAAGACTTAAGATCATAACAAATAAATTAATTAATTGAAAGTATGCGTAACGCACTCTTGCGAATGTCAAATCCCTCGAGCAAAGTAAAACAACCCTCGAGCAAAGCAAAACAAAGAAGTACTTATTGGTGTAAGAATAATGTCTTACAACCACGTTCTTGTACACACGATTTAACCAAACGAATCAGCTTATTGCTAGATCTAACACAAGTCCTCGTTTAAGAAAAACGAAACCAAACTCCCTTACTTGGGGTGCTCGGCCGAATATGGACTAGAGAGAGAGGAGAGATCTAGGGTTAATTCAATGCACAAGTGTATGAAACCCTAGAACCTAACCCTTCTTATATACTAGTAGGTAAACTTAGGGAACAAGTTAGGGAATTAGGCCTTGGAGAGGCCCTATGGCCGGCCACAATAGAAAGCCCAAAGCCAAACCCATAACTTTTCCAAGTTTTCCATTTCTAGTCCTTTCTCTTTTCATTTAACGGTCGTTAGTCATTTTTCCGTTAAATACTTAACGATCGTTAACCGGACTTAATGTGTAATAATTAATCGTAAACATAAACATTAATTATTAACTTTAATTCTCATTCGCTAATGTGTGCAATCCCGTGGTCACGAGTTCGAATCCGGACATTCACATGTTTGTAAATATATACATTTCCAACATACACTTACGCATTGGTACTCATGTGAAGTCATACCTAAATGGGTACTTTTCTTTGTAACCATAACTTCTACTCTAAAATAAGGATCCAAGGTCCAAAATCGTAAAAAGCCTAGAAAAGAGCCGTTTTGATAAACAAACGTAAAAGGGTTGGACTCTTGATGAACAAACATTTACCCATTTTGGCGAGCAAAATGCATAAACGTTCTTCATCAAGTACACGTTGTACACGTTGACGCGTAAAGTTCATCAACATACTTAATGTTTAAAAAGTTACTTCAATCAAAATTGTAAACTTCGATTCATCAAAGTCTTGCTAGTTTATGTTTGTTCATCAAAACAACCTTTTTTATGCTTTTCTACTATTTCGGTCTTGGATTGAGATAATCTCAGGTTCGAAGTCAAAATGACAGATCTCGTTCGTAATATTGTGAGAGTAAATAAGAAAATAGGCTCTTTATTTTTTAGCGAAAAATGGAACCTCATTCACACATCTTTCTTTCAATTGACCAAAATGACTTATCATATTCATTTGAATACAAGATGATTCCAATCATTAACCCTTTTCTTGGCCTATACATATATTCACACCCCGTAGATTAGTTAGCTTAAAAGTCTAAAATCATGGTTACCCAAAACATAAAATACAAAACATCTTATATATCTTTCTTTCAATTCGCTAACATGACTTATGATGTTAATTTGAACACAAGATGATCCCAATTAACATAATACTGAAATATTCACGCCCGTTGATTAGTCAGCCAAAAAGTTGGAAACCATTCATATCCAATCCATATATTCCCTCCGTCCCGTGATAAGCGTACAACATTCTATTTTAGTTTGTCTCAAAATACGTGTTAATTTCATAATCACAACTAATCAAAACAACTTTACAAGCTTTCTAAAAAAATATTTATACAACAAAAATGTGACATGTGATTGGTTAATAGTGTAATCTTTGTACTTTCCTAAAACTGCATAACACTGCCAAAGTGAACACTTATATTAGTACGAAGCAGGTATAAGGGGGCATTTGTTTAAACTTATATGTGGGCTTATGAGCTTATTTGATTTCGGCTTATATTTCAGAAGCCCCAAATTTCTTATTTTGAGACTTATGGGCTTATATAAGCCCCAATACATGTGCACATTGCTTTGAAGTTAGCAACAGTAATAGTTATTCTAGACAGGACTTCAACTTTTTTTTTGGTTAACTGGTTTCCGACTCGACATTGTGATACATGACTTGAACTCACAACAACTTAGATTAAAAACATCTCAACAATATGGGATTTATCCCAATGAATAGATTAGTCATTAGCTATAATATAATACAGTACCATAGTACAATACCTGTGCACATTGCTTTGAAGTTAGCAACAGTAATAGGAACAAGATTCCCATAAAGTCCGAAAACTACTCTCCCCACAGGCTCAGAATCCGGACATAAAAGCAAGTCAGAACCAAGTGTCCTAGTTTGAAAATAGCTAGGACATACACTGAAGTCAAGAAACACACGGTCAGTTATAGTGGTATCTGGTTGTTTAGGTGTTGGCAGTGTTGTGGCATTGGTGGAGAGTGTAGGGAGGGAGAGTGAGGTGGTGGTGAGTGTGAGGAGTGAGCGGCGGGTGACGTGGAGGGTGGAGTGTGATGGTGGTAATGATGGTGGAGTGAGGGTGGCTGTGGTGGTGGAGAACATGGTGGTGCATGGCGGAGGGAGGAATGTAGAAAGATGTGATGATGTAGGTGTGAGTTGTGTGTTGGTAGTTGATACACGAGGGATTGGGTGGGTCCGGTTGCAAAAATTTTGTATTTTGCAAATAATCATTATATATTTATATGTTTTTGCTTTTTAGAAAGTTAGGAAATACATTTTATTAGACTAAAAGTAATAACACCAAACCAAAACCATCCTTTTTATACCTAGCGTTACACTAGTTTTTTCTCTCTTCAGACACCACCCAAACCAAACCTAAACCAAACTCTCATAGTAAGGAGACGAAACATTTTTTTTCTTTAATCGCAAACAAATAAAATTTAACGGTAAAAAAATTTAAAACACCCATTTCACCTATAAATACTCCATTTTTACTTTAACAAATTACATACAATTAACACAAATCACAAGTACAATACACTTTTTCTTTTCAAAAACCATGGCGTGTAATCTCCCACACACTGTCGAAGAAGTCAATAATGGCGTTCAAAAACTGATTGACGGCGATAACATTCGCAAGAAAAAAGTTTACGAGGTATCCAAGATGTTTTGAAAGAGGATAGTAGGAAACAGTATGCGAATTGCGATGACATTTCGCCTGAGAGACGTGCTGTCATTGAGAAATTTTTGCACGAGGAAGGTTGGAAAGATTACGAGATAAAGAAAACGTTGGGGAAATGTGTGTCACAATTACAAAATAACATAAGCCACAAAATCCATTGGATGTATAAGGAAAACACTATGGGTGGTTCGTCATCACAACAAGCAACACACGAACCCATGTCTCCCATTTCTTCATTTTCACCAGCAGATGAACTAGTTGATGAGCACGGATTTACTGAGAAACAACTATATCAACTTATGCGAGATGAAGAGGCATTAAGAGATATAGAGGAAGAGCAATCAAGGGTTGATGCAGAAAACGCAAGGCGTTAACAAGAGTTGGATGAGTTATTTAGGCAAGATAAAGCTTATGATGAGTTGTTAAGGTTCGAAGTTGGGGAGTATTCAGACTAAGCTATGTTTATGTATTACATATCATATTGTATTTTAGTTCATATGTTTTTTTGTATCGTATTTCGTATCGTATGTTATTAAAATGTGTTTGTTTATTTGTATTCTATTTGTTTTAATAAAATGTTTTTTTTTTATCCACAAGCAGACCAAACGAATTTGGGGAGGGGGGCCCTTATTACTTTTAGTCTTATCTTTTATCTCTGACTCGTTAAAAGAGGTTAGATTATTTGTTTTTTTCATTTTCACTAGAGTTGATGAGATGTATAAGGTTTTACTTATTAAGAGATGAAAGAAGTGTCATATTTTCTTTTAATTTCTCATACACTTGTTTCTAACTGTGTTAATGTTTTTTAAATTTGTTTTTTGATTATTTATTTTTATACTATTTTTCTTATTTTTCCTAATTAACATATATATAGACTTCATTTCATTTCATTTTACTTATCGTGGGTTTTAAACTTAGTACTTTCGATTAAGAATCCAAATACCAATCAAGACAAAAATTTATGTTATTGGTGTTAGAAATGATGAGATTGAATGGCTTGCAAATCGTATTGGAGTCTCTCGTGGTTTCTTACCATTTACGTATCTTGGGCTTCCAATAGGTGTTAACATGAAAAAGATTGTGAGCTGGAACGAGATAATTGAGAAAGTAAAAAAAAAAAAAATTAGCATGGTGGAAATCTAAAATGATATCTTACGGGGGTAGATTGACATTGGTGAAGGCGGTGCTCGGAAGTCTCCCACTTTACTATTTTTCTATTTTTCGTGCACCTGTACATGTTATTAAAAAGCTCTTAAAAAGTGTGAGACAAAACTTTTTTTGGGGTGGAAATGATGAAAAGAAAAAATTGGCATGGGTAAAATGGGATCAGGTTATTAGTAAGTCAAGTGCAGGGGGTCTAGATATCGGTAGCCTAAAAGCTTATAATATGGCTTTATTAGGAAAGTGGTGGTGGAGGTTTCGAGTTGAAGAAGATAGACTTTGGGTTAAAGTAATCAAAACTATTTATGGTGAGTATGGAGGGCTAAGGGTTCATCTAGGAGAAGCAGTGGTGGAAAATGGGGTGACATAATTAAAGTGGGGAATGATATTGAGAAAACAAAGGGTCCCTTTTAAAGGATCTTTTGGCAAGAAGGTTGGTAGTGGTTGCAATACTCTATTTTGGATTCATAAATGGCTAGGTGATTTTAAGCTCAATGATAGATTTCCTAGATTATTTGCTCTAGAATCTAACAAACAGGTTTCGGTGAGCGGGAGAGGGTCATGGGGTATTGATGGTGGCTGGAAGTGGGAGTGGGGGTAGGAAAGGGAAGTGAGGGGGAGAGGTTTAGGCGAACTTGAAGAACTGATAGATGTGATCAGAAGTTTTGTTCCTAACTCTTTATACCCAGATACATGGCGTTGGTCTCTTAATGGAAAGGGTCACTTCTCGGTAAAAGATCTTAGGAATATGATCGATGATAAAATTCTCTCCAACTCGAGTATGGTGGCCCAAGAAACAAAGTGGTGAAAAATCATTCCGATGAAACTATCAATCTTTATTTGGCGGTTAAAACAAAAGAGATTACCGGTCCTCAAATGGCTTAATCACATTGGTATGGATCTTAATTGTACTCTTTGTCCTCATTGTAATGAGGAGGAAGATTCTATATCCTATTGCTTCTTGACCTGTTAACGGGTTTTGAATGGCTGGAAAAAAGTTTTGTTGTGGTGGGGCATGAGTAATATATCTTTTGGGTCGGTTGATGAAGTAGTAAATCATAAAGGGAAACCAAGTTTTCATAAGAAGCAAAGAACCATTTGGAAAGCTACGTTGTGGTCCATGTTACTTGTATACGATTTGGATGACAAGAAATAAAAGACTATTCGAGAATAAAGTCACAAACTTTTCAAGAATTTGTGATGAACTTCAAGTGCTATCCTTTTTGTGGGTGTCGAATAGAGCGGCTGGAGCTATATCTTCTTGGAACGAATGGTGTATAAATCCAAGTTTGGCATGCAAATTCTGAAGTTTTGATTTTTTGGTTGTGATGCCATCTGTTTAGATTCGTTTGCTTCGTGTTCTAAGAGTCTTAGTGTTGTGCTCCCTTTCTAAACTCTCATATGTGTATTGTACTATGCCTTATAGTATTGACGCATGAGAGGGAGCTTTAAGGTCATTTGTTTCAGTTGATTATGCTTATATCATATATATATTTTTCTCTGTTTGCCTTTAAAAAAAATTATGCTACGCCTTTGTACTTTTTATCTTTTAATAACTAAAAGAAATGTAACCTGCATTAACCTTCTTTGTTCAACTATTTGATATGAAAGTTTTTGCACAGATTCTTACTTCCGCTACATATCTGAATTGAAATTCTTATGGAATCTCAGCCTGTTTGGGAGCGCAAACGCTTGAAACATGTCACCATAAAGTTTCAACAATTCGTCACCTTTATAGTCTTATAGTTATAGATAATTAATGTACACTAGCTTAATTTTCATTTTCTCAACTTTGTTTAACTCAATTGTATGAAGCTATGTTTATTTTGAGTTTCCTCATAAACAAACTCGTTTCCGATTTATTTGACATCAACGTAAATCATAGCGGAAGTTATGGGCTTGGCCTGATTAGTTGTTTATCTTGGCTTGTATAGCCCATTAGCATGCTATATAAACATTACATTGTACTCGCTCAATAATGCAATATACGGTTTACATGGTATCAAGCCTAAAACCGGTCCTCAAACCCTAAAATACGCTTCCCTCCTCCTCCAACCCTACTGCCGTATTTTTATTTTTCAGCCTTCCACCCTACACTGTCGTGATCTCCCTCACTCCCCACCATCATAATGACTAATGGTGACGTGCCTCCTCCACCCCCTACGCTCACCCTCGTTGAAAAACTATATGCCGTTCACAACATCAATAACCTTGTCCCCGTTAAGCTTAACATAGACGAGTCTAATTACTCGTCTTGGTGCTATTTTTTCAAGATTCATTGCAACAACTTTGGTGTTCTAAAGCACATCCAAAGTGATACAACAAGTGCGTCCTCTTCATCTCCACCAACGGACGAATGGTTAACCGCTGATTCCATTGTAAAGTCATGGATTTTTCTTACCCTTGCTCCTACTCTTCAAGGTAGACTCATCAAAATTAATCCTCCCACGGCTAAAGATGCTTGGGATCATGTTGAGAAACTTTTTCTCGACAACAAACGTACACGAACTATTGCTTTAAAAGGTGAGTTACGTGTTCTTCAAATGGGTGATCTTAGTGCCGATGCTTATTTTCGCAAAATAGAATCTATTGTTACTTTGTTGAATGATCTTGGCTCATCTATGTCCGATGATGATATTGTGACCTATGCTATAAATGGTTTAAGTGAAAAATATGCCAATCTCGCCACCATTATTGCCCACAAAGACCCTTTTCCTGATCTTGAAGAGATGCGGTCTATGGTCACAACCGAGGAGATGCGGCTAAATTCCAAGGCTCCACCCTTGTCTACTAACACCACATCATCAGCTCCTCAAGTTCTTCTAACTGAGGCTAATACCTCTCGTGGCCAAGACTCGCGCAACACTCGTAACAACACATGAAACTTTGACCCTCAAGTGTGTCGTAACTTTGGTCGTGGTTATTGTCGATGGGGCAACACATGCCGCTTTATACATGATGCTAGTCGTGCAAGAAACACTCAAAACCCTCCTGGTAACTCTCGACACACCACTGGACATAATACTTCTCGTACAACAGGCTTGCAACATTCAGTTCCTACTGGACTTGGCACGTCAGGTTTAAACTTAAATAGCCAGCAACAGCTACTTGCTCTTTTACAGGCCCAAACTTCATTATTAGCCCAATATGGTTTAACCCCCCATCTGGCCCAACATCAGTCCACAGCAGCTTCAATTCTGGGCTCTAGGCCCAGCGTGCCACCTGGTTTTCAGTCCGCCCAACAACAGCCCATGCATGGTTACACTCCTCAACAACAGGCCCTATATTCGCGCACTGTTCAGGCCTCGGCTCCGCAGTCTCCTTTGCCCGGGCAGGAAACGACTTTACCACAAGCTTTCAACACCATGACACTTCAAGATCCATCCAATGCGAATTGGAACATGGATACGGGTGCGTCCTCTCATCTTAACTCTTCTGCTAATAATCTTAGTACTATTTTTAATTCTTGTATTTATCCGTCTGTTCTTGTTGGCGATGGGAAATCTATTCTTGTCACCAACACGGGCCATAGCACTTTGAACACTCCACGTCGTACTCTACATTTAAATAATGTTCTCATCACACCCAACATTGTAAAAAAATTAATCTCCGTACGTCAATTTGTTTGTGATAATAAATGTACCATTGAATTTGATGAGTTTGGTTTTTCTGTGAAGGATTTATGGACCCGTCAAATTCTACTCCGATGTGACAGCACGGGTGACTTATATCCGGTCACATTTCCGTCCACCCCTCAAGCTTTTCTGGTCAGTCAGCATACGTGGCACCAACGTCTTGGTCATCCTGGAAGTGATGTGTTACGTAACCTAGTTTCTAATAATCTCATTTCATGTAATAAGACTAAGTCTCCCGTGCTTTGTCATGCTTGTCAGCTTGGCAAGCACGTGAAACTTCCATTGCTTTCTGAGACGGTTGTTAAGTCTCCTTTTGATATTATTCATTCGGATTTGTGGACTTCTCCTTTGTCAAGTATTACGGGCATTAAATATTATGTTTTGTTTCTAGATCACTTTTCGCATTATTTATGGGTGTATCCTTTACGCAATAAGTCTGATGCTCTGTCTAAATTTATTCATTTTCGTGCTTTTGTCAAAAACCAATTTAATTGTGAAATTAAGTCTTTGCAGTGTGACCATGGGGGTGAGTTTGACAACAATGCCCTACACGAATTATTTGCCTCAAATGGTATTTCCATTCGTTTCTCTTGTCCTAAAACATCACAACAAAATGGTAAATCTGAACGAATGATACGTACCATTAACAACCTCATACATACCCTTTTATTTCAAGCACACTTACCACCTACCTTTTGGGTTGAAGCTCTACACATGGCCACCTATCTTTTAAACATTTTACCCTCCACCGCCATCAACAATGAGATTCCTCACACTCGTCTCTATAAGACCCCGCCCTCTTATACGGATCTCCGTATTTTTGGGTGTCTTTGCTATCCACATATCCATACCAATAATAAACTTGAACCACGCGCAACGCCATCTATTTTTCTTGGGTATCCAACCAATCAGCGCGGGTATAGGTGTCTTGACTTAAACACTAACAAAATAATACTTTCTCGTCATGTGACTTTTGATGAGACGGTGTTTCCTTACGGGTCTATGACTCCAAATACCTCCCCCTCTTACACTTTCTTAGACACCTCACCAAACCTCATTCAACAACAACTCCTCACAAAAGGCCTTAACTCACCCTTGCATGCATCTACTGCTACCGAAACCATACCCACCACCCTGATTCCCAACTCTCCAACCCGCCTAACATCTATTCCCCACGGCCCAACCCATGCTGCATCATCAGGCCCAATATCCCCACATTCACAGCCCGCTGTCAACCCCAACTCCTCCATTGCTTCGCAGTCCACATCTTCACCTGGCCCACTACCTACTTCGACCCCCCAACAAGTACAACCTTTACCTACTGCCCATACTCAATCAAACCAAACCAGTAATCCTAATCCCGTGTCAACTCACCCTATGGTCACTCGCTTTCGTGTTGGTACTAACCGTCCTACCCAACGTTTTACATTACATGTGTCCACCATTTCACCACTTCCTAAGTCGTACACCCATGCGTTTAATGACCCAAATTGGCATAGTGCTATGATTGACGAACATAATGCATTAATTAAAAATAATACTTGGATTCTTGTGCCTCGACCAAAGGACACGAACATTGTTCGTTCCATGTGGCTTTTTCGACACAAATATAATGCAGATGGTAGTCTTAACCGTTACAAGGCTCGTCTTGTAGCAAATGGCAGTACTCAGCTTACAGGTATTGATGTGGATGAGACATTTAGTCCGGTCGTAAAACTGGCTACTATTCGTACAGTTCTTAGTCTTGCTATTTCTCGACACTGGCCTGTTCATCAGCTTGATTTCAAGAATGCAGTTTGCATGGATTTTTATCAGAGACTGTTTATATGCATCAGCCTCCTGGCTTTCGGGATCCTCAGCATCCCGATCATGTTTGTCTATTGCAGAGATCATTATATGGGCTTAAACAGGCTCCTCGTGCTTGGTTTCAGAGGTTTGCTGCTTATGCAGCTCGTGTTGGTTTTTCTCACAGTCGGTGTGACTCCTCACTTTTTATCTTTCGCCAAGGGATGGATATTGCATACTTATTAATATATGTTGATGGCATAGTTTTGACTGCATCTTCATCATCTCTACTACAGCAGGTTATTGCATCACTTCATGCAAAGTTCTCTATGACTGATCTTGGGCCTCTTAATTATTTTCTGGGCATTTCTGTGACACGTAATACTTCAGGGATGTTTTTGTCTCAATCGAAGTATGCTACTGAGGTTCTTGAGCGTGCTAATCTGCTCACGTGTAACCCGTGTCGGACTCCTGTTGACACGGATACCAAACTTGCAGCTGATGGTGATCCAGTTTCTGACCCTACTTTGTATCGTAGTCTTGCATGTGCTCTTCAGTACCTTACCTTTACCAGGCCGGATATCTCTTATGCAGTTCAGCAGGTTTGCCTTTTTATGCATGATCCTAGGGAGCCACATTTATCTGCTCTAAAGCGGATATTACGTTATGTTCGAGGTACCTTAGACTATGGTTTCGACATCATCCTTGGTTGCCTACTCAGATGCAGATTGGGCTGGCTGTCCGACCACACGTCGGTCTACTTCTGGTTATTGTGTTTTTCTTGGCAACAATCTTTTGTCTTGGTCCTCTAAGCGTTAGTTTACGCTTTCTCGGTCTAGTGCTGAGGCTGAGTATAGGGGTGTTGCCAATGCTGTTGCTGAGACTTGTTGGTTACGTAACTTATTACGTGAGCTTTATACACCACTTTCGACTGCTACTATTGTTTACTGTGATAATGTGAGTGTTGTATATCTCTCCTCCAATCCCGTGCAACATCAACGTACGAAGCATATAGAGATTGATATTCACTTTGTTCGTGATTTGGTGGCTACTGGTCTTGTACGTGTTCTACATGTTCCTTCCCGTTATCAATATGCGGATATCTTCACCAAAGGCTTGCCCACAGTATTGTTTGATGAGTTTCGCTCCAGCTTGAGTGTTCGTTCCTCTCCCGCTCAAACTGCGGGGGGCTGTTAGCGGAAGTTATGGGCTTGGCCTGATTAGTTGTTTATCTTGGCTTGTATAGCCCATTAGCATGCTATATAAACATTATATTGTACTCAGTTCTGAATAATGCAATATACGGTTTACAAAATCAACAATATTATCTTTTACATTCGATTAATTCAAGATTACAAATCAAAGTAACATTCACTATTTATTTTCTTACTATATGTAACACAATCTATAAAACTTTTGGTACTTATCTATTGACGTACAAACAACACTCTTTCAACATGATCGTTGAAGCTTCATGGCTTTACTCTAATGATCCGTTTAGTATCCATATCCAGCAACCGATTTGGAGTAATAGCCATTTGTTAGAATAGTGCTAGTCGACCCACAATCGCTCTCCATAAGAGATACAGTCGACTTGTCAAGCTTGATTGACCATGGATAGGGATTAATTTGAGGACCTGAACCAACATGAGAAGATGAACGTTGCATCCTCACGGCTCGTGGCACGTTCCTTCCTTCAACAGAAGGTCTCCGCTTAATACTACTTATAGATTGTCTCTCATGGGCCCAAGTCCGTCTGACCCATGCCGCTTTGGAGCGCTATGAGATCTGACCTTGGCCCTTGAGGATTGAGTGTTGGCCATATAACTCGGACACGCCCCAAATTCTTGCACTGTTTCAAAGATAATCAGCTCTAGAATAAGTAGAACTAGGCCTAGAATATTCGGGCTTAGAGTAGTATAACGCGGTAGCGTGACCAAAATGGTCAAAATGCCCGCGTTCTGAAGGCTCAGGCGAGATATACATGTGTGGTCGCGTGTGACCAATATCCATCTCTACAATCTTGATGTTATCTTCCAAAAATTCTTGGTCATTGACGCCATGATGAAATCTATGATCTTGTGTTAGTACTCTCTGAGCACGAGCTCGAGCTTGAGCCGTCACTAGTGCATGCATGCACCTAAGAGTCTCGGCTGCTTGCTTTCGTACCAAGTGACCTCTAACTAATGCTTGCAACTTCACTAGTCCCTTCAAAGCACATAAAGCTTTTCTTGCTAAATAAGAGCGAAAAAAAGATTGAATCTTAGTTGCAGCAACATCTTCTTGGACATTGATCAGAGTCATGACCATGTTGGTATTGGCGGCCTCTTTTGGGGCCGCTAATGCCACTGCATGGCTCTGTTCAACATTCTTGTGTTGAACAGAGGGAGGCGTGGTGGATGTAATGTCCGTGGTGGCGGTGGTGGCAGATGGTCGTCGAAAACTCCATCTACGCTTCTCTTTTGGGGTTGTGGGCAAGGCGGTAACGGTGGGTGGTGGATTTTCTTGGGTGGTGCATGGTGGTTGAATGATGGTTTTTTCTTTTTTCCCTGTTAACAAATGCTTGAACCATTTGCTTGTTTTCCCCATTTCTTATTACATTGTCATTGGATCACACAAAGTGCAATAATTTGTAGATCTGGATCTATTTATCTATGTCTTTGATTGATATCTTGCTCATAAAATCATTCGTCTAACTATTCAATTATTTGTAGATCCCAAGGGAATACTTATATGTTTTTCTTCAACCACTTTCGTTGCTTTTTATTCTTTATTCTATCTTTTTGGTTTTTTATATTAGGCAAAGAAAAATGAATACGGTAGAATTTCAATATCATCTTTATAAAAAAAAAAAAAGTAGGCATTTGCATGCAGAACGTAGTTATGAGAAGGGACGGATCTACATGAGCTAGAGCCACACGGGCCGCACTCAATTTTGAGTCACGAAATATATATATATTTTTTAAATTGTCTTTTTCCGATATGTTTTACCCCTGTAATATTTGTGATGCTTTCTTTCTTATGCAACTTTATTTAAACCCAAAAAAGTTTTATGACGTAAATTTTAATACTTATGGTATAAGAAAATTTATGCAAGACCTTCTCGAATTTTTTTAGCAACACTCTCATTAAAATGTTGGGTCCGTCGACCCGGGCTATGAGTCATGCTTAAAATATTTAGACGTTCATTAATTGTTTATACAGCTATTAATAGGCCCGCATTTTCTACATTTAATATTTTTAAATCGACTTTATATATGACTAATTACGTACGCAGGTTTTTTTTTTTTTTTTTTTTTTTTTTTTGGGTAACATTGCCTTCAGCAAAACCTAAAAGGTTACTCCATGTCTCCATATGAATTCATTAACATGTGCACCGATACAGGTTCACTTATTATTTTTTCTGTCCTTGGAAAACAACTACTCATATTGCTTTTTATGGTATCGGCATATATTTTGGTCCTTTGCTATACTATTCCACTAAATTGAGATGGTACTGAACTTGTTAACAGACTCGCTTAACGTGATGATCTTTCAAGAGTTGTCGCTAGCAAACGAGTAATCATACATGATACAAATTATACTATTTTGACAAGTCTAATGGAATAGGATATTTAATATAAATCTTGGACTTATTGGTGTTGATCATGTTAGATGATGGGTGAAAGATATATATGGTACATAAATTATTAAGAGTAAATTGCAAAAATCGTCCCTAAACTTTGGTCAAATTGCACGTTTCGTCTCAAATCTTTGAAAAGTGCAAATATCGTCCCTGTGGGGAAACTTTGGGGCAGAAATCGTCCCTGGCCTAGATCAAATGACTAAAATACCCTTCTCTCTTTATAACTTTTCGCTTTAGCTAATGGTCCTTGTGTTTCGCTTCTGATTTTGCAAATTTAGTCCTTTTTAATTAACTATTAATATTAGTATTATTTACGCCGTTGCTGTTTTAATGCTTTTTACGTTTTTTTTACGCTATTTTTTACGCTGCCCGATACGCTGCCGATATTTACGCATGCTGTTTTCCGTTTTCGCCGATTTTTACGCTGCCGTACGCGCTTTTTTACTTTTTCGATTGTGCTTACGCTTTTTTTTATCGCTTTGTTCGATTAGCGTCTGTTTACTGTCCGATTTTTACGCGTTTCGTCCGATTTTTACGTTGCTCGATTTTTGACGCTGCCGATTGTTTTAGCGTTGCGTTTTTACGTTGTCGCCCAATTTTTACGCTCGATTTTTACGCTTTTACGTAAAAATCGGACGAAAACGCGAAAAATGGACGAAAACGTAAAAAATAAGACGAAAACGAAAAAACGGATGAAAACGAAAAACGTAATGAAAACGTGAAAAATCTGACAAAAAAAAGGTAAAAACGGATGAAAACGTGAAAAAATCGGACGAAAACGTGAAACAATCGCATTAAAACGTAAAACATTGGACAAAACGTGAAAATTGGACAAAACGTGAAAAATACGTGGACAAAACGCTAAAAAGGACGAAAACAAAAAACGTAAAACGTGGACGAAAACGTAAACGAAAAACGGACGAAAACGTAAAACGGACGAAAACGAAAAATCCAATTTAAAACGAAAAATCCGACGAAAACGTGAAAAACTGACGAAAACGTGAAAAAAACGGGAACATAAAACGTAAAAACGAAAAAATAAAAAACGGACGAAAACGTAAAGCAATCGCAAAAACGTGAAAACAATCGGCACAAAACGTAATCGAAAAACGTAAAAAACGGGAAACAATCGCACGAAAACGTGAAAAAATCGACACTAAAACGAAAAAACACAAAACGTGAAAAAATCGACGAAAACGAAAAATCTTAATAAAATCGAAATCAAAAAAAAAAAACGGACGAAAACGTAAAAAACGAACGAAAACGTGAAAAATCTGGACGAAAACGTAAAAAATGACAAAACGGACGAAAACGTAAAAATCGCATACGAAAATGTAAAAACGGATGAAACGTGAAAAATCGACGAAAACGTGAAAAAACGGTAAAACGTAAACAATCGCATCTGAAAAAACGTAAAACGAAAAATCTGGACGTAAAACGTAAAAATCCGAATAAAACGTAAAAACTAAAAACGTATAAAATCGGACAAAAAACGTAAAAAAAATAATACTAATATTAATAGTTAATTAAAAAAAAAAAGACTAAATTTGCAAAATCTGGCGAAACACAAGGACCATTTGCGCAAGAAACAGAAAAGTAATAAAGAGAGAAGGGTATTTTAGTCATTTGATCTAGGCCAGGGACGATTTCTGCCCCAAAGTTTCCTCACAGGGATGATATTTGCACTTTCCAAAGATTTGAGACGAAACGTGCAATTTGGCCAAAGTTTAGGGACGATTTTTGCAATTTACTCAATTATTAATGTACATTGTACGTTGGCATAACTATGCCAGCCTGAAGATGCATGGAGGTAGCTTAGAATAGACAAACATGGCCATGTTCTAGCTAGGCGAATTCATCCAAATAAATGTAAAATAAAATTTATTGCTCCATGTCTATGCACAGACAAGGAGACAAATATGAATTGATATTTAATAGAATTAACATAAGTTAAGTGACTGGTGACCATGATATATTACAGATCACTTTAAGTCTACAGAAGATGTAATGATGTAGACAAGTCTTGACGACAACGTCGATCTGTCAAGCATGATTTCTAGTTTTAATGGATATGCTCATGTATAAGTGTGGTGAGTTTATCATATGTCTCTAACAAATCAAACAAGTGATACCAACAAAATCTAACGTAGAAGAAAACGATTACAAGTACTCCAGAATCACCCATATTGTTTTAGAATATGTACAACATCTGAATATGCTTCAGTTATACTGAATCAGAACAACGCGAAGAGATAGGGGTCTTTTCATACGTTTATGGATAGAATCAGGGACGGAACCATGACACAATTTGACCAAGTGCATTTTGAGAAATTACAGGAAACGAGAACACAAATTTTTCGGACCAGATGAATTTAAGAAAAATCGATTTTTTTACAAAAGTTAACACTACGCATAAAATTCCATGGGTGTCCTAGATCCTCCCGAGACCCACCCTGATTCCGTCCCTCAATCATAAAAAAGCATGAATAAATGAAAGATATAAAGTTTAATTTACAAAGATAAAATGAAATTGCTATAAAAACATGCTCAATTGCTCAAAGATGTCCCCGTGACCCAATTTTGTTTTGTAAAAGGGGTCTATGTCTATTAGAATTCTTTTTTAACTTATTGGGCTAACAACTAGAGTGGCCCAATTTTTTAGTTATTAGCCTTAGAGGTTTCAATCACCGCATGTCCTCACGCATAATTTATTTATCTAACGTGACAAATTTTATATTCTCGTGTTGTAGAATGTAGATCGTAAGCTAAAAATGGGATAAGATTAGCATCTGAATCTAATACAGTTCATATAGATTTTCATGTCAAATAGATGCGTACTTATTATGGATACTTGTTATACATGTAATCCATATCAAATACATGCATACTTGTCATGAATCGTAAGTCAAAAAATCTTATTTTTGACATAGTAAATTAATTATTTAATTGTTTAAGTTGGACTTAACCGATAATCATGGCCTTTGCAATCAAGTTTCTTGATGTATGTGTACTGTTTGTTTAAGATTATTCTATGCAAGTAGGGGCCCTTTGATTACTCCAAAAGTTGGGAAAGACTCTTTTATGGGTTTTTCGGATCTTATGTGTTATTGCTTTATTTATTTATGGCATTTTATGTGCTTATATTCCCGTGACTTGTTTATTTGCAAAAGGATTTTTGAAATTATAACGGACATAAAACTATTGAAATCTGATTTGATTAAACTTGTTCTTTCAAATTTATGTCATATAGGGTCGCTTACATACAGTAAATTTCTCCCGCGACAAACTTGCATGAATATTGGTTTAATAAACTTTAATTTTTTTGCGCGATTTATTAATGACCAACATTTGATCAAACAAATTTCTTGTGCGTTTATAACGTATTGGGCTTACATACCGTAATTTGCTCCCATGATGAACATACAAGTGCATTGGTTATAATTAAATGGTCTAGGGTTTGAATGACCTTTAATTTTTTGCTCGAGCTACTACATGCTTTTGCATATGATGTAATCATTGAAATACTTAAGGTTTCTGACCTTTTTAAGGGTGTCAATCTAGAGGTTTGGTTATTCTTTAATGTTTTCTCATGATAAAATGTGCTTAAAAGTTGAAAATTTGTTTTTTGCAAACTAGTGATACAAAAATGTATGCATGCTTCTTTGTACACTTTTTGATACATGATTTATCAAAATTATATGATACCCATTTTTAAATGTAAGTCTTTACCATCCAGTTATGAGGATGCTTAGAATTGCCTGTTACTCTGTGCGAGACGAAGGTGAATTGCAACCCAAGGTGTCTATCTTTTATTCGTGAGACCTAGTCTGTTTTACACATGTTCTCAATTGGACGACTTAATCAAGTAAAGCGGGTGAGATCCTTAACCGAAGGCATAAAATGAGATAAAACATGCCACATGATACTAGTAGCTCGTACTCTAGTGCCATAAGTCTCAAAATGTCTAAAAGTTCCACTAGTAATGCAATTATCTCTCATCGCTTACCTATTGGCTCCATCATTGCTAGCAAATTAACTGATGTGATGGTGGATGTTTAAGTAGGATATTAGTCTTTTAGTAAATTAATTGTTTTCTTTAAAACATAGGTAGTTAATTTTTTAAGAGATTTAATTATCAAAAATACTAACATTTTGAACTTTGTTTAATTGTAGATGGCATTAGATGGTCAAACCATCAACAATTCGATTTTCAGGTCTTTTCTTGAAATAGAAAAACTTCTTCAGGGACCTAACTTTCGATCAGTATATCGCTAACATGAGGATTATCCTCGAAATGGAAAAAGTTACCCTATTTGGAACATCCCATGCCCGCTACTCACGTGCCTATACCTCCTTCTTAGGTCGTTCATGCGATGTTCTTGCTGCGAACATCCGGTTGGTTGATGCACAGCAGAAATTGCTTGTCTTATGCTTGTGAGCATAACTCGGATCTTCAAAAGAATGGTGCGTTCGGGAATATGACATGCTTCAGAGTGAAAACCATGTTTTCTCATCAAGCGCAAGAACTTTTGAAGCCGTGAAAAGCTTTTCATGCTTGCAAACAACAAGAGGGGCAATCTGTTAGCTCTTATGTCCTAAAGATGAAGGGCTATATAGATCAACAAGAATGTCTAGGTCATCCCATGTCTTTACCCCTTGCAGTGAGCTTGATACTTACCTCTTTGCCAAAGGATTATGAAGGATTTGTGCAAAATTACAATATGCATGGCATGGGAAGACAATAGCCGAGCCGCATGGCATGCTCAAGCTACATAAGAAAGGGCTTCCAAAGGCTGCTGCTACCCCCCGTTGAACTTGCGATCAAAGTAGGGAGGATCCGAAAATAACAAAAACAAGAAACGCAAACCGCCGCCGTGGCAAGGGTCGGTAATGGCAAAGCTAAGCTCGCTTATGCTCCCAAGCCAAAAATTCTCCCTCCACCAAAGAAGGAGCACCCTATAAAGGACACAACCTACCATCATTGTCATGATATGGGTCACTGGAGGAAGAACTGTCCTACCTACCTAGCTGAGTTGATGCTTAATAAGAACAAAACTAGCACGGCTAGTACATCAGTCATCTTCGTCATAAAACTCTACTCTTTTCCTAGTAAATCCTGGTTGTGTGAAACTGGTTGGTACTCACATATGTGATACTACTCATGGGCTTAGGGGAAACAGGAAACTAAAAGCTCGGGCTTTGAACCTGTACATGGGAAATGGAAATCGTGCAACAGTTGAAGCTATAGGAAGGTTTGACTCAATTCTTCCTAATGGATTATGTATTATTCTAGAAAATTGTCATTATGCACCTTCTATTACTAGGGTGTTATTTCAGTTTCTCATTTGAAAGATAATTGTTTAGTAATTGTTTTACGGGTTATGGATTTTTCAGTTTCTAAGGATACTATATTTTATTTTAATGCTATTCTTGGAGATGGTATATTTGAAATTGATTTGCGAGGTCTTGTTTCAAATGATAGTCCTATGTATTCTGTTAACAATAAAGATCCAAGCATAACTTTGACTCTAATTTCTTGTGGCATTGTCGTCTTGGAAACATCAACAAGAAATGTATTGAGAAGCTAGAACACAATGGGCTTTTAAAATCAACTGACCCTAAGTATTTTGATAAATGCGCTTCTTGTGTGTCGAGAGATGGCGCTGTAAGCCTTTTCCCCATAAACGGAAAGAGCAAAGATCTACTTGGACTCATACATATTGACGTATGTGGCCCTTTTTGAACTATGTCAGGATAAGGATATAGCTACTTCTTAACCTTCATTGACGACTTTAGTTGTCATGGTTATGTTTACTTGCTTAAGCATAAACATGAGGTCTTTGAAACTTTTAAAGTATTTCAAAGTGAAGTAGAAAATCACCCCGGAAAAACCATAAAGGCTTTACGATATGACCATGGAGGCGAATATATGAGTTAAGAGTTTATGGATCATCTTAAGAAGTGTGGAATTGTCTCACAATTCACTCCTCCATACACATCACAATATAATGGTGTATTTGAAAGGAGAAATCAAATCTTACTTGACATGGTCGATCTACGATGAATCAAACAACTCTTCCTATGTCATTTTGGGATTATGCATTAGAGTCTGCTGCACGCATTCTCACTATGATTCCAACTAAGAAGGTTGAAAAGACACCATATAAATTATGGCATGGGAAAGTTTCTAATTTGTCTTACTTAAAGGTCCGGGGTTGTGAAGCACTCGTGAAGCGTGACACGCGTAACAAAAATGAACAAAGATCAGTTAAGTGTATTTTCATAGGGTACTTAAAGGAAACAATGGGTTACTACGTCTACTACCTACCTGAGAACAAAATTTTTGTTGCTCGATATGCTGAGTTTTTTTAGAGTAGTCTCATCTCACAAGAAGCAAGTAGGAGCCATGTGGAACTTGAAGATATTCAAGAAGATAAGCATCCTTTTGAAAATACTAGCCAACTTCCTAATACGATTGAACATGAAAGTGTTGAATCACAAAGTGAAGTTATTCCCATTCGTAGGTCAGCAAGGACACATCGTGCACATGATCGAATGTGTTTATACCTTGACTCAGAGGAGAATGAGTTAGGGGATCATAATGAACCTGCTAACTGTAATGCTGCATTATCAGATCTGAATCTGAAAAATGGATTGAAGTTATAAACGCGGAAATGCGATCCATGAAAGACCATGAAGTCTGGAAAGAAGTTGACCTCCTTTCTAACGCTAAAACCGTTGGTAGCAAGTGGCTCTTCAAGAAGAAAACCGACATGGATGGCAAGGTACACACTTATAAAGCTCGTCTTGTAGCAAACGGTTATATTCAAACCTACAGTGTAGATTTTGAGAAAACCTTTTTCCTATTGCACGCATTAAAGCTATTGGAGTTCTTATAGCCATAGAAGCATTTTATGACTATGAGATTGGGCAAATTGATGTCAAAACCGCCTTTTAAATGGTCACCTAACTGAAGAGGTTTATATAGTGCAACCTGATGGGTTCGTCAATCTAAAATATCCCAACCGCGTAGGCACGCTATAACGATCCATATATGGATTAAAGCAAGTAACAAGGAGTTGGAATAAACGGTTTGACGAGGAGATCAAGAAATCCGGTTTTACTCAAAACCTTGATGAGCCATGTGTATACCAAAAGACTAGTGGGAGTAATGTCACATTCCTAATCTTTTTGTCAATGACGTATTGATTATGGGAAATAACATTCCAATGTTACAAGCTATAAAAGCCTATCTTGGAAAGTGATTGCCCTGAAAGATCTAGGAGAAGCTGGCTATATCCTTGAAATCAAGATCTACAGAGATATATCTAAGCAGTTAATTGGACTTTGTTAAAGTGCATACATTGAGAAAATCTTGAAAAGATTTCATATGGAGAATTCCAAGCGTGGAAGTTTCCCAATGCAGGAGAAAACAGTCTTGAGCAAGACTCAAGGTCTATCTACACCTGCAGAGGTGGAACGCATGCAGAGAGTTCCTTATGCCTCAGCTGTAAGATCTATTATGTATGCGGTGGGATGCACTGGACCTGATGTTGTGTTCGATCAAAACCTAAAAAGTTGATTTCAAGTCAATCAAGGCAAAAGTCAATGGACTACTGTAAAGAACATTCTAAAGTATCTTAGGAATACTAAAGACATGTTTCTTGTTTACAGAGGGAATATCGATGGCGAACTCAGAATACTAAAGACATGTTTCTTGATTACTCCACTGATGTTGGATATGAGACTGACTCTTACGATATAAAGTCTTAGACCGGATATGTTTTCATTTTAAATGGAGGCAATATACCGAAGATTACTAAGCAAAACACTATCGATGTCTTCTACGTAAGACTTTGAATACATAGCTGCTTCAAAAAGCAATGGAAGCTATTTGGATAAGGAAGTTTATTGATGGCTTGGTGTTGTTCCCACTAATAAAGAACCTATGGAGATGAATTTCGACAATACTAAGCGAATAATCCTCGCCAATGAACATGGAGTTGGCCAAATGTAATTGAAGAAAAGTTCATTATCTTTGAGAGGCAATTGAAGAATGTGACATTAGACTTGTCAAAGTTCACACATATGACAACATAGCTGATCTGTTTACTAAGGCATTATCTTTAACCAAGCATATTGATCATGCTAGGAGTATTGGACTTCGTCCAGCTAGTAGTCTTATCTAAATCTATTTTTTTTACTATTTAGATAATGGGATTTTTTACGCAGTTTTTATTTTGATGAATTAATATACGTGATATGGAAGTTTTTCATTCATATATTAACTGTGCCTTATATTTGCATGTTTAATTCTTGAGTAATTTATTAATCTAAAATTGTCCATTGTCGCTCAACGATAATATTGTTGAATTAAGACAAATATGAGAGATTGGTAAGATTCATTGTTTATGAGTATTAAAGGATGTGTCCGTCAGACTCACATGTTATCAACGTGCTATGGATATTGGATTTCCCCAAATATACGAGTTATCACTTTATGAATCGGTAGGAGTTTTGGATTTCCCCAAACTCACCTATGACCAAGCATATTGATCATGCTAAGAGTATTGGACTTCGTCCGACTAGTAGTCTTATGTAATATATGTTTTTAGTATTTGGATAATGAGATGTTTTATACGCTTTTATTTTGATGAATTAATATGCGTGGTATGAAAGTTTTTCATTCATATATTAACTATGTCGTATATTTGCATGTTTAATCTTATTACTCTAAAATTGTCCATTGTCGCTCAACGATATGAGAATATTGTTGAATTAAGGCAAATATGAGAGATTGGTAATATTAATTGTTTATGGATATAAGGATGTGTCCGCCAAACTCACATGTTATCTACGTGCTATGGATATTGGATTTCCCCAAACCTACGAGTTATCACTTTATGAATCAGTGCCATTAAGTGAAATATCACAGGTGGTTATTTTTACTCGTCCTTAGACTTGAGATGCAAGTAGGTCTTGCATATGTGGATATATCTTCTTGATTATAGTTAAACGATGTCTTGAACAAGGTAACTATAAAGGTTATTTTCAGAAGTGATGTGAAACACATGAATGACATGTGCTAAAAATATAATTTGTTCCTCCACTTGTCTTTCGAGGTATGATACTATGGGCCCTTCGCTGAAGTAACGATGTTTGCATGACCCGTGCTCAAATGTAAGTCAAGATGATGCTTGTTTATGTTTGGCAATCTTAATTAATATATTAAACGAGAAACAAAATATGTTAAACAATATGAAATAACTTTGATACATAACCATAGTTTAACAAGTATCTCAAAACAAGTGGATGTGTAATTATAAACCATTTAAACGAGATGTTTTACTTAAACCGCATTCAGGTATTTCTGGGAGCAATGACGGTTGCTAGACGCTACCATTCTTAGTATAAGTTACTACGATTATTACATTTTCGAAGTGGGAGCTATTCGTAATGCTCAAGTATAATCAAACTATAATGGCTAGGAATAGGTGAGCCTATTAAAGTACATAACGTATACACAAAGAGAATATTTATTTATGTAATTACTCTATTTATTGTATATATATATATTAATTATATTAATATGATTCACGAAAAGACTAAAGATCGTTATTTATACCGTTAGACGCTATAAATAACCATAAGTTTAATAAATAACTTGTAACAGATAAGGTTATTTTTGTTAAATACCAAACACGTAAAACTAGGGGGTGTTTAGTGTAGGCCGGTCGAATGGCTAAGGGGAGAGGGTGTTTGTTTTAAACTTGTACTACAAGTTTCTAAGGGCTATATAGTGAACCTGTTGGTTCATTATTAGGATCCCTCACACAACTAAACACACAAAGAAAACCCTCTCCTCTCCCCTAGTAAAATATATGCTTAGTTAAACCCTAATCCCTTAGGGTTTTCGATCAATTCCAAGAACAAAGCCAAGATCCTCGTTTGTTCATTTGTCATTCAAGCACTAGCATCCTAGCGTTCTTCTATAATGTGTAGTGTGCATACTCCTTAGAGGTGACTTACTTTAATCACTATAGGGTTTTGTGAAGATCAAGATCCAAGATTCAAGAATAAGAGCATCACTTGTCTTAGTAATTCAAGTGATAAAAGGTTAGTAATTATGTGTAATTACATGTTAATCCATATACATCAAACACGATTCATTTGCTACGTACTCGTAATGTAATGGTTACATGTTTGTTTAATCCCAACACACATGTGCAGCTAGGATTTGGATGAGTGTTTCCATAAAGCAATATATAAGATGCAACCAAAAACATGTGATATGAATTTCTAATTACATATTGATTTAATGACCTCTTTGGTTTAATTCAGTTTCATTGGCTTAGAGAGGTTAAAGGTATCACCGTCCTTTTTGTCTCCACTGCTATACAACAAGATACAAGGTTTTTGTATCAATATTTTCTTTATTAGTTACGAGAGAAATAAACCATTATATGTTTTACTAATGTGAAGGGGTTTAAACTCTAAAGATTACCCAAATCCACATATAAAATAGTGAAATACCCCCATCAAGAACTACAACAAGTGAGATTATCGCAAAAGTTGGTAGATTAAGATCGGAATATCTGATTATCTAAACTACATATAATGGAGGTAGCCCATTCCCTCCATTAAATATAGGTTTCGTTTAGTTTATAAGTGGGGTTGAATTCGGATTTAAATTTAGTATGTGATTTGGATTTGAGGTAGGATTACGAGAGAAATTATATTTATTTAAATATATTTTATATTTTAATAATTTTTTTTATGTAACTAGTAAAATAGAAAGAATGTAAGGAGGATCCCATAGACATGAGAGAAAAAATTGCAAGATGGCTCACAATAGTATATAAACCCAGCAAAATTAACCAAAATGGCTATCTATCAGATTTCTTTCATTCCTCATATTAAAAAAAGAATGAAATGATTATTGTCTTTCATTGCCAAACCCAATCCAAAGTACCAAACAAAAAATCCCTAAGACATTACGCTTACAAAATACTAATCAATAAGCTTGTTGTACAAACAAATTCATCACTAAAATCATTCTTCCAAACCATAGTCAACCTATTTTCTAAAGTTAAAATTAAATAAAAATTAATTGAAAATTTAAGTAATACAAATCTTTTATATAATAAAATAATTACATCATTTAAGAGTGATTTTGAGAAAATATTCTTATTAAAAAAAAATTGAACTAATAGCAGAGCTCGATTTTGCCAATGAAGCAAAATCGTGATGTGATTGATAATAAAAGTCAAAATTAAACTGATTTGGTCAAACTTTAATAAATTTAATGGAGAAATTTGTTGATAAAACACATAAAAATATAAGTGTCAAATTTGTGAAAACAAAACTTAAAAGAGATGAGGTAATTAATAAAACTTTAGTGGTTGAATTTTTAAAATTTATATAGAGTTAAGTGTAATATTATTAGCCTTCATATTTTTTAATAACTTTGGATTATAAACAAATACCCCCTTATACTTTATACCCTTTATACTTTATATCTTAAAAATACAATGTATATGTTGTTTTAAAATAACAACATATAAATTTGCATAAGATTATAAGTATCAAATTTTTTACTATATACGCTCAATAAGGACTCATTTATTTCATTTTTAAAAGTTTATCCTATGTGGACACGAAGTTTATATTTTTAAATACGCTAAATTACTGAAAAACGGGAATATAACTATCAAATTGTAAGCACGGATTAATTTAATATAAAAACAATATACGCTGACAGTACCCTATAAATAATGACTCCTCATGTAATTTTATTTATTTATATAAGGATATCCGTAAAAAACATTTTAAAAACTATAAGGAGTATACTTTAACTTTATCCACGCTTTATTATGTGTTATTAAACTTAAGGCCATAAAAACAAATATAATATCAGTAGTGAAACTTAAATAACAATATCAACATCTTGTCACCTAAATAAAATTAAATCTTGAGTTACCTAATCGTAAATTTTACAAATATTTTACCAAATTCTAATGGATATTAATGCATAATGAAAAACTCGTGTATAAGTATTAGTTGTACTTATATCACAATTTTCATGGGAAATTCTTATATGTGTTTAATACTGAATTAAAATATTAAAATAAATTTGATTTATATGTAAGTTTCATGTGTGCACGAAATTTATAACTATATAATTATATACCATTTAAAGACACAATATTCAATATTAATACAAAATAAATTTTTGTTAAAACCCCGTGCATGCACAAGTATTATAACTAGTAAAACATGTGACATTTACTTTTCCCCCATAATAAACTATTGCAAACTAATACAATTACTAAAAATTGTAAATTATTTTTCTTTTTTAAGTGCTGCAAAATAACTTCACTCGAGATTAACAATCAGGAAAATAAATAATGTAAAATATTTTCATGAAAGAAAAAAAAAATTGTTTTTGAACTATAAAAAATAATTGTAATGCCTATTATACAATCAAATATAACCAATTGTGAGTACTGCTGACTCTGATATATGAATTAGTTTAATATTAATATACTTTTTAAACTTTTTGGATGCACGTCTTTAGCTAGTCAGAAATGCATAAAACGCCACTAAAAATCGTTACCCTTATCATGACGAAATTCGTTCAGTATTGACTATTTTAATCAGTGTTGCAAAAAAAGTCTACAAGGCCGATTAATCCCCGATTAGATGCTACTGGGCCACCGACCTTGTCGATTTTTATAAATCGCCCAAACGTCAACCGGGTCAACGACGGTTAACGATGGTCAAATTTGCCGTAAAACTTGTAACCCCGCTAGAAATATCCTAAACTCGCAGAAATTAGTTTTAATCACTTATAATCACTATTTATATCTATTACAAGATGTTTTCCAAAGAAAATCATGCCGGAATACCAAAACTGTGAAATTGAAAGCTTGCCAAAATGCCATACGATTTATCGCCGATTCGCCATTTTGCAACAATGAACATATATAATCACTTATAGTTGCCGCTTATATCTATTACAAGATACTTTTAAGGAAAATATTTATGAATACCCAAACTGGCCGGAAATACCAAAACTGCCAAAATGCCTATCCGATTAATCACCGACATCCCGCTTGACCGACATCATTGCAGGGTGGTCAACACCGACTATCGATTCACGATTTTTGCAACATTGATTTTAATAAATCAAAAGCGAATTTTAAAGTCATCATCTTGAAGGAAACATTTTTGCTACAGAAAAGACAAAGATACGGTAGTTTGCTAAGGAACAATGAACATATGTACAATAATTATGATAAAGTATGGTTAGTCGTCATCATTAGTTAATAAAAAGTTATTTGCCTAATTTTTATGTTTTGATATCAGACAATTGTTTATGTGTTTGTCTCCATGCAAGCAAAATATATGATCAATATATCTCTATTTTAATTGACGCTAAGTTAGGCATGCATAGGGCGACAATAAAATACTAGTAGTATTTGGAGCACCATCACATTACGAATATTCATAACTAGACTATAGACCATTCCTGGTTTCATGAAAGTGGCCAAAAATTGTATCGAAAAAAAGGTCATAAAATCAAACTCATATAAAATAAAACAAAAAACATTAAATGAATGATCCAAAAAATATGAGTATACACATGATTTGTATACAAATAAATTTATAACATATTCTATAATATTGTTGTCTTTTAACTATTTTTTCTGAGTGTATATTTTAGGATCTATGGTTAGCTTCATCTTAATTGTATCTAAACTACTTGATTAAAAAATACATATTTTTACACAACTTCTAACATCCCTCACAAATAAATGTCAACCCACGATTTCAACCCTATTATTACAGCGAGCCGTTTGTACAAAATAGCATTGTATGTGTTGGTAGAGTAAACTTTTTCTGAATTATATGATAATATTGTATGCCATGCCTAGACGTATTGTATCCGTGTCAGGGGATGTACAATATCATTGCACTTGTAAAGAAGAAATAACAGTTCAACAAATATCTTCTTATTTCCTTAAACCATACTTGCTTCAAACGATGAACCAAAATAATATTATCCATAAAGTCACCAATGTATCAGTGGTAACAAAACACGGTATGAGTTGTTGATACTTGTAAATTAAAAACAAGCTTTTGCGTAGCCTCATGTCAATGTTCCTTTTCTCGTCAGATTGATATTTTATTTTGACGAAGTTTCATCCACCAGGCCACGTTTCAGCAATCCTACTGAGTGAGTCGAGATTCAGAAGGTGGGGTTGTCAGTTTGTCACTACATCTTGATTCATACACATTCTCCATAACTGTACCATCTTTTAATTGCTGTCAGAACACATCTTTATTACACTTGGAAAAGTAACAAAGTAACGTAGTCCTATAATGGATCAATTTAAAGTTACATGTCTCAAATGTAAGAGCTGCAAGATCAGAAATATATAGTGGACAAAATAACCAATCTCGAACACATCTTTCATAATATGCATAAACTAACTTCAAAATATGAAGAAATGCAATATGAGACACTTATATATCAACCCCAAAACGCCTTCTACGGTAACATAAAAAGCAGCAAAATGTGTTATTGGTGATTATTTAGATGAAGAGAGGACAATATGATCTGAACAGTAAAATGTACCTTGGTCTTTGGTGCAGCCTATAAAATGAAAAAATAGAATGACTCGCAAATGCAAATAAAAGCATTTCAAAATGCATACTCTACTACTCCTTTATTAATTTATTTATATAGTTTGGAGCACAACTCTTGAAACCCCCTTAGCTCAATTTCTCACCCATACAAATTGCTCTTTACTTTTCCTCATCGACAGCCAATGGAACAGATTCAGCCTGTAATCGATATACACCAATCTCATATCAGCTAAGTAATCGATTGCTGGGTTGCTATTCAGTTACTTAAAAAGACCTATAAGTTGACAAATTGACTTACCAAATTGCAGTACTTGAGAGCATAAAACATTTCAAGATATCGACGAATCTCAAACATGTCACGCTTTGACACATACTTCCAAAATTCATACACTTCAGCAAGTGTCAACAACCTTTGTGAGTAAATATGCCATGTCTATCAGTCAACATATTTCTGTAAAAACAAATATCCTATATGTTAATTAAAAAATTAGATATGAGGTTTGTGGTTTGCTTACTTCTCCTGATACGCTAGCACCCTTGAAATGGCATCCTTAATGCGGTCTTGTTACAGCTTAACAAGTTGCAGACAAATATTGATATAGGGGATATTAATCTTCGAAATTTTACAATTCAAAGCACTCGCTAAGTTTCCAGAAATATAACACACGAAAAACACACCATGCCACTTCATTAATTTGTTAATGCAGGAACACAAAGGTGTTTGTTTTAGCCAAGCCATTGTCGCTCTATCCTAAATATATTTTAAAAGAGGAGACCATGATACCTACGTAATATTTTCATGTCCAAAGGTCTTAGAAAATGAATATGGTATGTGTGAATTCTGAGTGCTTGAGTGGTATTGCCAACTATATAGAGACATCTCACGCTAGCAATAATTACTTTAAGAAATACGTAGCAATAACTATTACCACAATTATGGTTTCAAGTATTTTTTAAAAGCTTGCAACTTTAAACAACCTAAGCAACATCTGATAATTTTCTATCATGAATAACTTTAAAATTGCAATGCCAAACACCCCCAAAGATTCATACTTGTTGAAAAATGGTGTTTATAAAGCTAAAGAATCAAGTAAAGTTAAGTACAAAAATCCAGTGAAATCCAACTATCTTCCAATGCAATTCAAACATACACCATAGATTTTTTAAGAAAAATGTAAGTTCGGCCCTATAGAACAAACTTTAGGCAAAACAAAAAATACATGTGCAACAGTCACTTTTTTTGCAACAATATAAGTCCAAAATCACTCACCGCACAAATTTAGTTCATTCAAGTAAAATGAATAAAAAGGTTTCTTTAGTTGACATTATAAATAATGGTGTGTATAGATAGTAACATACCTCCAAGAAGGAGCTTTAACTTTCTATCTTGAATGTCTTTGAGACATGAGAGCCCAAGAGTGACTGCATATTTATCGTCGATTCGCCATTTTTGCAACAATGAACATATATAATCACTTATAGTTGCTGTTTATATCTATTACAAGATACTTTTAAGGAAAATATTTATTGAATACCCAAAACTGGCCGGAAATACTCAAAACTTGCCAAAATGCCTATCCGATTAATCACCGACATCCCGCTGACCGATTACTACAGAGTGGTCGATCACCGACTATCGATTCAATTTTTTTGCAACATTGATTTTAATAAATCAAAAGCGAATTTTAAAGTCATCATCTTGAAGGAAACATTTTTGCTACAGAAAAGACAAAGATACGGTAGTTTCAACAATGAACATATGTACAATAATTATGATAAAGTATGGTCATTAGTTAATAAAAAGTTATTTGCCTAATTTTTATGTTTTGATATCAGACAATTGTTTATGTGTTTGTCTCCATGCAAGCAAAATATATGATCAATATATCTCTATTTTAATTGACGCTAAGTTAGGCATGCATAGGGCGACAATAAAATACTAGTAGTATTTGGAGCACCATCACATTACGAATATTCATAATTAGTATTATATTTATTTGATTGCCGATTTGGTTAGGTATATAAACATCCAAAAATAAGTGTCATTATATAATACATCAGTCAAATAAATAAACCGTTAGGAACGAGCTTGGCATACATATATAGACGAACATATCTAAGACTAGAGGTGGACGTAAGAGGTTTCGGGTTCAAAACCTCTTTATTTTATTCACATATTATAAATTTTGTCAAAAATCATGAATTTTTTAAAATGAACTTGATAATTTCGTAATTGTTTTGTATTACTTTTATTCAAGACTTGATAACTATAAGTTTTGGGTCCACTTCCGCCTAAGACGATATGCACTAAACATAAGTATTGTAAATACAAAATTTTCTTTAGATATTCTAAAAGTTTAACAATCAAGATAACATTATTATGAATGAAAACTTTGCATGAAACTCACGTATTAATTATGACGACCCCGAAATCTTAATATACACTTAAATGAAATTAAAGCAAAATAAAGTGAGTTTCCATGCTGAGAAGGGTATGATGAGAAGGGTAAGTAAGTTGGTTTGAAATCAGATGTTTCTAGGAATAGTGAGGAGTGAAAGATGATCCTACTTGGTCCTAGAAATACAGTGTCTTAAGGAGGTTTGGAGAAACTCCCTCAAGGTGTGTGTTCTCAGGATCTTGAAGCCTTTTGTAAAGAGGGAAATGTAGAGATCTTGGTAGAACCCTTGACCGGAATAGTTTAGATGGCTATAAGCTTCTAATGAAGTTCTCTATCTCATTCCTCTTGGCTATTGTGGGTGCTGGAAAAATGGTCAATGTTGGAGGATGGAGATGGAATTGTAGTTAAGAGCTTATGGTCTTTGGTGCATTCAAGAGGTGAATCAAAGCTTGGAGTCTTCATTAGTAGTCTTCTACACCTGATTTTGATAAGTTTTGTATCTGTCCATGATAGGTTTTGAAGCATTTTATAGCCTATCAGAGATATTTCTCTTATTGTCACATATCAGTTAGGACTTTGAATTTTGTTATACGGTGGGTATGTCCATATCCAAAGGAATGATGCCCCATGTAAGTTGTTTTGATATAATAATATATTTTCACCTCTTTGCACAAAAAAAAAAAATTAAAGCAAAATAAATCTAGACTAGAGTACTGAATAATACTTTATTCAAAAGCTTATTCTTCTAAGATTTAAGATCATTTGAGGACAAAAGATTATTTACATACCAAGGGATCAATCTTCATCATCTATTTTTATTTGATCTAATGGATGAGATTAATCACAACAATTTAAAAACCCACTTTTATCATTTTTCTAAATATTAATATCTTTCAAACCAAGCATCGTTAAGCGAAAAAATATATCATTAAGCGACGCAGCATTTTAATTATATTTCTATAGATATGACTTTGATATACTTTCACAAAAATTTTATTTTCGTATTTACACGCTTAAGTTTTTTTCGCTTTTTTAACGTACCTGAATTTCAGATTGAAAAATCATATATGATAAAACACTAATTTGAATATCACATGTGATATTAGTGCAATATCATATATGATATGTAATATCACATGTGATATTAGAGTAATATCACATATGATATTACATATAATATCACATGTGATATTACATATCATATATGATATAACACTAATATCACATAATTATATTCAATTTATTGTTTTATCATATATTTATTTTTCATGTAAATTTTATAACGAAAAACGAAAAATTACGAAAAACGCGGAAAAACTAGAAGTTTTTTTTTTTTTTCAAAGTATATCAAAGTGCCCGCCTATAGAAAAGATAATTAAATGCTCGTCAGCGATAGTGTAAATATTTTCACTTAATTCATTAACGGTTTAAGAGATATTTAAATTATAAAAAATAGGTGGAATAATAAACTGTTTTTAATCTCAAATGCATCGATTTCTTTTGATTGAATGGTATAGATGAAATTCCTCAGATGTAAAAGCCTGGTATTTTAAAAATAACTCTCCTCTATAAATATTTAGCAACATTTCCAATACAATATGATAAAAGCATCACTATGACAGATTATTTACATACCAACGATCAATCTCCACCTCCATTTTTATTTGATCTAATGGATGAGATTAATCCAACAATTTAAAAACCCACTTTCATCATCTTTTTTCAAATATTAATATTCAACCGCTAATCGCGTCGTGGCGAAATATATATTAATTTTAAAGATTTAACTATCTTTCTATAGATAGCACTTTGATACTTTCTTTGCAAATTTTTTTCTCGTATTTTCACGCTTTTTAGGTTGAAAAAGACGCTACTGAAGTATTGAAAAATATATATGATAAACACTAATTTGAATATCATATGTGATATTATGTAATATCATATATGATATGTAATATCACATGTGATATTAGTGTAATATCATATATGATATTACATATAATATCATATGTGATATTCAATTTAAGTTGTTTTATCATATGATTTTTTATGTAAATTTCAAGAACGTAAAAACGAAAATAAATGAAACGGAAAACGCTCGAAAGATATCAAAGTGCCCGCTTCATAGAAAGATAATTAAATGCTCGTCATGATGGTGTAAATATTTTACTTAACGACAATCCGCTTAAGAGATATTTAAATTATTAAAAATAGGTGAAATAATAAAATGCTTTTAATCTTAGCCATTGATTTCTTTTTAAATGGATGGTGGAGATGAGTCCCTTCGTATGTGAAAAAAGTTTGGTATGTAAAATAACTCTCCTCATTCTTCTAATTACACATAAGTTCATGGTAGAAATTAAGGGTTTAATTTATTCGATCACAACTATATAAAGATCCAACACAACCCATTTAATCACCACATGTAAAATAAAATTGAAAATACAAAAACCTAACGTTTTATTGATCATGATTTCGAACTCTCTGGTTGTGCATCCCTGATCGTGATCTGAGCTACTGTCGACAAAGAAGCACAACAAGGCGAGGAACCATGAGAAGCGGGTGGCTTCGAAGACACTATCGAACCTTCACTCCAAGAACGCCTAATACGATACGACACTTTAGCAACATGAGAACAATGACCAGTACCTACGGAGTTATGAAGAGCACAACTACAATTACGATGGTAAGGCCTATGTTGAAAGCCTAGATCGTCACTCGGTATGGATCCTCCATATACTCCATGAAACATCCCATCTCCAGCAGCACCACTCGCCATGACGATACTCTGGTAGTCTGGTTGACACTACGTACGTGCTTAACTTATTTAGCAAGACAAATGAATGAGATATGATGGAGTGTGGAAACTAGTTACAATACCATATTATTTATATTAAAAGGTGTCACTTGTTGACCGAGTATATTTGTTACGTATAGTACTAGATTTCTGTCACGTTTCTATATGGTTTAACTTATAAACGACTCCTAACGAAAAGAAACAAAATTAGAACAAGTGAAAATGGAAACTAGAACATTTCTAGATACATTATTCAGCAACACTTACTTCGAAATATTATACATCGCCAATTAGTTTTCTGACGAAATATTATACATCGCGCTCGTGTATGTAAACGCTGATATTTTATATTTATGACGCACTAGCTCAACATACTTCGAAATCTTTTAAGAGTCCAAATTAATTAATTATATACAAACTTTAATAATCTTACTATATAGAAACAAGTAAGTGTTAGTTTTATGGATATAAATTAGTAGACGTGAGTTAGGATCGAACTCGAGACTATGGGATTGCACATTTTACGTATGAGAATTTAAAGTTAATAATTAAATATAAACGTTATATTTATTTATTTATTAAACGAAATAACTAACTAACGTTAAGTAATTAATGTAATGACTAACGGCGTTAAAGGTATTTGGAAAAGGACTTAATTGCAAAGTTTGGGAAGGTTCGAATCCCTATGGGGGAGCCCAAACCGATCGCCAAGGAGGAAATAAGGAAACAAAACCAACTTGTTCACCAAGTTTGGCCAGATATATATACAAGGCTAGGGTCTTGTTTTTCTATCCTTCGTGCTCATTAAGCTAAATCCTAAAAATTGTTTTGTGTGTGTTTCTCTTCTCCAAACCGACAGACAACCCCTTGGGTGTCGATCCAAATATTTTCCACAAACCAAGTTATTTGTTTGATAAAAACTAGCATTACTTTTAATTCGCTTAGTACGTACAAGAACATAGTAATAACACACTATTGTTATTATTCTTGGATTGAATTACAAAACGGTAAGAGGTAATTCATATAATCCTAATTAAATCAAATTAGGGTTCATCCGTTGCTAGTTTGTGGATTTAATTCTTGTTCGGCTAGAATCAAGAAAAGGTACGATATTCTTTTATGTTAATTAATTGTTCATTAATAAATTTATACGCCTCGCTTGAATACTTTGATGTTTGTGATTATTTATTTGAATGTCTTGATATCTAATTCCAACAAAGGGCATCACGAGTCATTGGTTTTAATGAGTAATTAATTACATAAACGCGTAATAAAACAAATAATTGTATGTTGTTTGATATGTTAATCTAGGGTTTATGTTTATTATTGTTTGGTCGATTTTTTTTATTAATTGGGGCGTACTCTAAATTTTTTAAGCTTCCACACGCATATAAATTTTTTAGAGTTTTGAAAATTGTTTGCTAACCTTATTAAAACCTAGAATTAATATATTGGTTACGTGATTAATTCGTGAATAATTTGTTATGTGTCATGGAATTTTTATATGCGATCTTGTGACTTATTTGTATAATTGTTATGATATCCATGATTATACATGCATGTTAGTCATGGGTAAGTTGCTTTGATATTGTTTAATTGTTGAGACATATTTATTTACAATAAATCTTGAATTGGGGAAGACTCCAATTATATATAATTAATGAATCAATCATGTGCAATTTGGTATATTATTAATTATGGGTTTACGCAATCATCTCGTCGATGTATGTGGCTCAATTGAGAGAGTGAAAGCCCTAATTAATATATACATTAATTTAACCTAGATATTGATTATTAATAGGGTTTTATCTAATAAGTTGCATGTGGCTACTTGTTTACACGTATAAATTGTTTATTATGTGCGCATTGTTTTTAGTAGTTTATTTTTTATTGGTATTACTTGTTTGTTTATTATGTGCATGTTTTTGCAAAGGGTAATTTTGAATAGAAAAATAATACAGACTAAACAATGGCGAAATTTGATTTGTTTTGGAAGAGTTAAGTTTTCAATAGTTTGATTGATTAGTGACTTTGGTACAAATGACTGAACGGCTCACCCATTAGAATGAACTATAAAGGGGTTAAGAAAGAAGTGCGCATACCACACCGAAAAGGATGTCTAAGGTTAATTTTGCGCTTACCTGGTCCTCTGCCCCTGTAAGTTCGAATGGAGCTACTTAGTAAGCCATAAAATGTGCAAACTCATCTTAAGGGCTAATTAGTTTTAATTCCATGCGCTTACTGTGGTAATTACCAAACACTAAGTGTTTACACTTATGCAAAAGTACGGTATAATGGACGATAATTAACACTAAATTCTTTGATTGGTGAACCCAATACCTCAATCAAAACTTTGATAATTTGATCTTTATGAATTGGTAATAAAAAGTTTTTATTAAATTTATGCTACAAGATGAATGCATGACATCTTTGAACATATTTGATTTGACCACATAAAATCAAAACTAGTACCCTTTTAAATTAAGTTATATGCCATCTAATTAAAAGGAACACTTGAAGTTGCAATTTATGTCATGAGAGTACTTGGCTAGATTGTGATGAAGAGGTAAATCTCTATGTAAAGTGAGACCTTACATGGACATATTTGCAGCTCTTTAAGTTAGACACTTAAGTTGAGTAGGAAGTGAGACTTGGACTCAATGGCATAAGATGGGATGAAACATGTTTATATTTGCAATAGCGTTGGAAAATATAAATCCCATAATGATATAGGAGTTGGAAATTGTTTGCCAATTAATGTTCGATGATTACCTTATTATATATGCTCGCTAAGTAGCGCATCAACCGATGTAATGAACCTATGATAATTTGGATCCTAGTTTTTTGAGAAAATTATATGGTTATATGTTTATATTACCGTTGGGTATATTTTATTTTCTTGAAAAGTTGTATTATCGAAAATACTAATACTTGAACTTTTTTCTGTAGAAATGGCTCAAAATAACGATAACACTAACACCGCACTAAGTTCTCGCGCTCAAAAGCTTTTTGATCGAGAAAAGTTGACTAGCTCTAAGAATTTCAATGATTGGCACCGCCTTTGAGAATTGTCCAGAGTTGCCGATCGCTTGAAATATCTTTATGAACCTTGCCCGAACAACCAACCGGTCCCGATGCTACTCAAGCTCAAAAGGACGCTTGGCAACTTGAGTATAAGCGTCATAATGATGTGGCTTGTCTTATGTTGGGAACAATGGAATCTGCTTTTCAAAAGCAGTTCGAACATTATTTCCCATATAATATGCTCAATGAACTTCAAACTATGTTTGAGAAGCCACCGCCGTCGAGATTTATGACTTGACCGACGCAGCACACAAATTGTAGGCAAGGTGAGGGAAAACCCGTAAATGCTCATGTAATCGAAATGAAAGGTTACATGGACCAGCTAAAAGCACTTGGCAAAACTTATGATGATGGCATGGCTGTGAATCTGATTAATAGATCCCTTAACAAGGATTTTAATGGTTTTGTCGAACTTCAATATGTAATCGCATGGGAAGATAAGCATCACCTACACGCATTGCTAATTGACTATGAGAAAGAGTTGCCTCAAAAGGTTCCTACCGCCCATGTACTTGCTATTCAGGTGGAAGGATTAGCCAAACCGCAGTCAAGGCTTAACAACAAGAAGGGAAGGGTAAGGGAAAGGTTGACAAAGGCAAACAAGTGATGGCCTATCAACCTCAACCCAAGAAGAACCCTACTCCTAGAAAGGAAAATCCTAAAAATGATCAAGCATGCCACCACCGTAAGCGTTGGCCATTGGAAGAGAAACTGTGTCTCTATCTTGATGAATTGCGGCAAATTATATGAAGTACAAAGGGTCCTTTTACCGGTTCTTCCGAAATTTATTTGTCATTGAATTATTTACTCTAATCATAATAATTCCCGGTATATGATAACGGCTGTGGTATTCACATTTGTAATACACCGCAGGGTTTAGGTGGAAGGAAGCTTGCCTATGGGGAGCAATATCTGCACGTGGGAAATGGCGCACATGCAACTGTTGAAGCCATAGGAACGCTTAGTTTAGTATTGCCTTCGGGCTTAGTACGTTATTGAACAATTGTCATTACGCACCTTCTATAATTAGAGGTGTTGTTTCCTTTTCAGTATTGTTGGATGATGGTTTTATTCATACTATTTCACGTAATGGAATTGATGTTTCTTTAAATGGTGTATTTTATTTTAAAGCAATTACTGTGAATGGTGTGTTTGAAATTGATGTGATTGGAAATGAATCTAACAATAATAATAATTTGATGTTTAGCATTAACAAGAAGATAAAGTTAGACTTGAATTCTTCTTATCTTTGGCATTGTAGACTTGCTCATATAGGCAAGGCTCGCATGCATAAGCTGCAACAAGAAGGGCTTTTGAAAAATATCAATGATGAATCATTTGATAAATGTGAGTCATGCATATCCGGGAAGATGACTAAGAAACCTTTTCATAGCAATATGGAGAGGGCTTCTGATCTACTTGGTCTTATTCATACTGATGTGTGTGGACCACTTAGACATGTGTCAAAGAGAGGTGCTAGCTACTGATGATTTCAGCCGTTATGGTTATGTTTATTTACTTAAGCATAAACATGAGGTGCTTGAAACATTTAAGGTTTTCAAAGTGAAGTAGAACCGCATTGGGAAAGAAGATTAAAGCTCTTCGATCCGATAGAGGAGGCGAGTATCTAAGCCAAGAGTTTAAAGATTACTTAGCTGAGAATGGAATTTTCCAGAATCTCACTTCCCATATACCCACAACAAAATGGTGTATCTGAGAGAAGAAATCGTACATTGTTGGACATGATATGATCTATGTTTAATCTTACCACTCTACCTTTATCCTATTGGGATAATGCTTTGGAATCAGCTGTTCGCATTCTAAATATGGTTCCCACAAAGAAGGTTGATAAGACACCATATGAAATATGGCATGGTAAAGCTCCTAACCTGTCTTATTTAAAGGTTTGGGGTTGCGAGGCGTATGTTAAACGTGACTCAGCAGATAAATTCCAACAAAGATCTCAAAGTGTATCTTCGTGAGGATACCCTAAGGAAAATATGGGTTACTACTTTTACTATCCAACTGAAAATAAAGTAATTGTTGCTAGGTATGGAGATTTTCTTGAAAGAGATCTCGTATCTCAAGAATTCAGTGGGAGAGTTTATGATCTGGAAGATGATCAAGAAGATGCATTACCTTCTGAAAACACTAACGCATTCTCCGTAGAACCCGATAGTGGGTCCTCCACCGGTTGAAGTGATTCCCGTCGAGATCAGTAAGGAATACGCTGCACCTGAACATCTATATCTTAACGTAGAGGTTGAGGAAACTATGTTAGGAGATCTTGGAGAGCCTACTAGTTATAAAGTTGCCATGGCAAGTCCTGATAAGGACAAATGGCAGGTTGCAATGAATGGGGAAATGCAATCCATGAGAGATAATGAAGTCTGGGTAGAGGTTGACTTACCTCCAAACGCCAAGGTGGTTGGAAGTAAGTGGCTCTATAAGATTAAGACTGACATGGATGCCAATGTACACGTCTATAAAGCTCGTCTAGTTGCGCAAGGTTTTACTCAAACTTATGGCATTGATTACGAGGAGACCTTTTCTCCTGTGGCGGACATTAGAGCTATTAGAATTCTCATAGCTATAGCAAAGATACTATGACTATGAGATATGGCAAATGGATGTCAAAACCGCCTTCTTAAATGGTCGCCTAGATGAAGACATCTATATGAAGCAACCTGAGGGGTTCGTGAATCCACAATTTCCAAACCGTGTATGCAAACTTCAAAGGTCCATTTATAGATTGAAGCAAGCATCAAGGCAATGGAATAAAAGATTTGATGAAGAAATCAAAAAGTATGGATTTATTCAAAATCTTGATGAGCCATGTGTATATCACAAAGTTAGTGGGAGTGATGTAATTTTCCTAATTCTTTATGTCGATGACATATTAATTATGGGAAAAGACATTCCGAGTTTGCAAAATGGTAAGGCATATCTTGGGAAGTGTTTTTCCATGAAGGATTTGGGAGAAGCTGCATACATTCTGGGAATAAAGATCTACCGAGATAGGTCAAAGTGGTTAATTGGTTTAAGTCAAAGCGCTTACATTGATAAAATATTGAAGAGATTCAATATGCAAAATTCCAAGAAAGGATATTTGCCGATGGAAGTAAAGCATGGCTTATGTAGCGATATGTGTGCTTCAACACCTGCTGAGGTGGCACGCATGCAGAAAGTTCCTTATGCTTCGGTAGTAGGATCTATTATGTATGCCGTGAGATGCACAAGGCCGATGTGGCGTTCGCCAAAACATGACCAATCGATATCAACAGAATCCCGGTGAACTTCACTGGATTGCTGTTAAACATATTCTAAAGTATCTTAGGAATACGAAAGATATGTTTTTAGTGTATGGAGGAAATCCGCACAGTAACTTGGTGTTACAAAGTTACCTGTGATGCGCCCTGGCAAGTGTGATAAAGATGATACTGAAAGTCTCGGACGGGTTATGTCTTTGTCATCAATGGAGGAGCAGTTGACTGGAAGAGCAATAAGCAGAGTACGATTGTGCATGTTCACATTGAATCCAATACATAGCTGCTCGAAGCCTAAGCAATGGAGGTCGCTTTGGATTAGGAAATTCATTTCAGGGCTTGGTGTTATGCCTTCAATTGAATCACCTATTGATATGTATTGTGACAATTCTGCTGCAATCATATTTGCCAATGAACCTGGAGTCATGAAGGGCACCAGACATTTTCTACGGAAGTATCACTATGTTCGGGAACAAGTCCGTGAAGGTGAAATAAATCTATTGAAAGTTCACACAGATGATAACTTAGCTGATCCGTTCACTAAGGCTTTAGCTAAAGACAAGCTTATTGGACTTGCCAATGGAATTGGACTTCGTTTAGCTAATAGTTTCATGCATAACTGTGATTAGTATTTGGATAAAGGATATTGTAAAACATTTATTATTTTGATGAAATAAAGTTTGGATTATGTTTATTTTCATTTATAATATTGTTGTCCTATATTTGCATGTTTAATCCGTGAATAACTAAGTTATTCTAAATGTCCGTTTTCAATTAATGATATGGGAGTATCATTAAATTAAGACAAATCTGAGAGATGTGGTAGAATATACTTGAAAGTATATTGATGAGAATGCATACCAATTTCGGATGATATTCAATGAATTGAATATAGGACTTATCCCAACTACATAATTTACTTTGTGGATATTGTTATAAGTAAATTATGAATAGTTATCCTCAGACTTGAGATACCAGATAAGTTTCATAAATGTAGTGCATTTCGGAAGCAACTTAACGCTATAATGAATCTGGTAGTCATAAGGGTTGTTTTCAGAAATGTTACAAAGTTTGTGGGTTATTCTTGTAGTCAAGATAGAATTTGTTCCTTCAAATTTATTTGGAGTTTAATACTGCTGGTCCCTCGTAGGGTTGACAAGATGTTTGAGCGGCCGCACCCAAATCTCCCCTAAATATGTTTAGATGATTCGGTAATCTTGGTCAATCACTTACAAATGAGAAACAGAATAGTTTTATAAAGAATGACTTAATTCCATATCTTTATTTAACGTGATATTAGAAACAAAAGGATAATAATAATTAGAAATCATTAAAAGGTTTTCCAGGAGCCTTACTCGAGTTGTACTAGAGGCATCGAAGTGTTGCTAGACGCTAACCGATGTGATCACTCTATTAAGATATATCCAAGTGGGAGCTGTTAGTTTTATGGATATAAATTAGTAGACGTGAGTTAGGATCGAACTGGAGACTATGGGATTGCACACTTTACGTATGAGAATTTATTCAGCAACACTTACTTCGAAATATTATACATTAGAACAAGTGAAAATGGAAACTAGAACATTTCTAGATACATTATTCAGCAACACTTACTTCGAAATATTATACATCGCCAATTAGTTTTCTGACGAAATATTATACATCGCGCTCGTGTATGTAAACGCTGATATTTTATATTTATGACGCACTAGCTCAACATACTTCGAAATCTTTTAAGAGTCCAAATTAATTAATTATATACAAACTTTAATAATCTTACTATATAGAAACAAGTAAGTGTTAGTTTTATGGATATAAATTAGTAGACGTGAGTTAGGATCGAACTCGAGACTATGGGATTGCACACTTTACGTATGAGAATTTAAAGTTAATAATTAAATATAAACGTTATATTTATTTATTTATTAAACGAAATAACTAACGAACGTTAAGTAATTAATATAATGGACTAACGGGCGCAAAGGTGCCTGGACTTAATTGCAAAGTTTGGGAAGGTTCCGGAATCCCTATGGGGAGCCCAAACCGATCGGCCAAGGAGGAAACAAGGAAACAAAAACCAACTTGTTCACCAAGTTTAGTTGGGTATATATACAAGGCTAGGGGTCTTGTTTTTTCTATCTCTTGTGCTCATTGCTAAACCCTAAAAATTGTTTTGTGTGTGTTTCTTCTTCTCCAAACCCGATCGTACAACCCCTTGGGTGTCGATCCAAATCTTTTCCACAAACCAAGTTATTTATTTGATAAAAACTAGCATTACTTTAATTCGGTTTAGTACGTGTGTACAAGAACATAGTAATAACACACTATTGTTATTATTTTGAATTGAATTACAAAACGGTAAAGGGTAATTCATATAATCTTAATTAAATCAAATTAGGGTTCATCCGTTGCTAGTTTGTGGATTTGATTCTTGTTCGGCTAGAATCAAGAAAAGGTACACATATTCTTTTATGTTAATTAATTGTTCATTAATAAATCCTATACGCTTCCGCTTGAATACTTTGATGTTTGTGATTATTTATTTGAATGTCTTGATATCTAATTCCAACAGTAAGTAACAGTAAACTTCAAAATATATTTTTGTAGACCGTCAAATTTTACATTTTACATTTTGTCAAAATAGTTAGGACTTATGTATTCTTCCGTCAATAAACATTAGACAATTTACATCTCCAGCGATAAATTATGCAATCTTTTTCCGTTATTTTTTAGCGTGATTCTAACATGAGAAGTATGTTCGTCTTTTTTGATTGTAACATGATTTATTTAGAAGTTTACACTTATTGTTATTGTTATTATTATTTAAATTTTGTATTTCTTTATAACTAATATAATTATTTAGTATTATTTTATTCTATTTTTTCATTTTATTATTATTATTATTATTATTATTATTTTTTCATATTATTATTATTATTTAATTTTATTTTATATTACATTACTTTTATTTTTTTATTTTTTATTTTAATATTTATTTTTATTATTGTTACTATTTCTATTATTTTTTATTTTTTATTAATATTATAATTTTTATACTTTTTATTAATACTATTATTATTATTTTTAAAACCTATTTCTCATCTTGTTACAAATTAAACCCCCTTTTCAAAACAAAAACACACATAATAAGATAATGTTGTTAAAAAGGGATTAGTGTGTGTTTTTTGTTTGAAATAGATAAAGAAAAGAGGTTTAGGTTGTAAAAGATAGTAAGTGGGTTTTAAATAAAATAATAATAGTTATAATAGTAATAACAAATTTATTTTTTTAAAGTACTAATAATATTAATAAAATAAATAAAAAATTGAAAACATTAATAATATTAATAATAGAATAATAAGAAAAGTAAAGTGCAAAATACATCCTCGTTACAAGAAAATAACAAAAATATCTTTCATGTTAGAACCACGTTAGCAGATAACGGAAACAAAAATTGCATCGTTCATTCTTAGGGATGTAGATTGTCTAACGTTTGACGGACATATATAAATGTCCTAACTTTTCTAACAAGAATGTAAACTGTGAAATTTGACAAATCACATGAATATATTTTGGAGTACTTAGGAAGTAATTAGATTTTTATTGTTACATCGATTACAACAATTTCTACATTTGTATATAAACACTTATAGGTAGTACATTATGTGACAACTATAAGACCAAAAAGTCGTATAAACTTACATGTCTTGTAAAACGTTAATTTCTGGCAACATTAACTGGCTCAAACGCCTCACCTTAAGAACAATATATTGAAGACATTAGCAAGTATTAGAGAATTGATTAGGTTAGTTGGTCATGATACTCCGTAGTTGATATATTATGGTTCATTTCAGTTATTAACCGAAAGTGCCTCCTTCGGAGCTCAAGAAGGCGGATGTTACTAAAAAGAAGGCCACTGAAATGGCTAGTACGAGTGGCACGAAGATTGCTACATCGGATCCCTTTGATGTACTTAATATGATCGATACTGATGAATATGGTAGTCCTTCTGATGTCGAGGCGAAGGATGAGGCTTAGTTGAACGTTGGTAGTACAATGGAAGAAGAGAAGAATGAGTCTCCAATGACTAGTAATACATTGCATGAACCGCTTATGATTAATTCAATGGAAGCTAGAGAGATTGGTCCTACCCCTATTGTTGAGAAAATTATGGAGTTTGAAAAGCTTTTTATTGATGGGAAAGCTACGTTTGTTGATGATAATGATAATCCTATTAAAAAGGTTGATTATCCTGTAATAAAAGGATTTTCCCGCTCTTCTTCTACTAAGAGGGTTAACCCATTCTCTAAGGTAGAGAGATTGTTGATTCCTATGTTGATGATGAGGAGGTTGTGAACACTTTTGATGAGTCAGTGAACCTATTTGGTGGTGGTCATGATCGGGAAGATGATTGGCGATTTACCTAATCATGTCTACGATCTTCCAGAGAATTTGGATGCTCTTTATGACACGTATGGTATCAAGCTCAAAGGTCTTGGTAGGAAGTAACTTTTTTCTCATAGGAGTCTAAATGTTTTTTGAGTAGTGGTTTATTTTCTTGTTTAGAGAATATGAAGTATCTTGTTATGTAAGTTTTTCCGCCTATATAACGGGCTGAGACATGGGATTCATCCATATCCTTTGTACTTAAATGTTTTTTTGAGTAATATATTTACTGGATCTTTAACCTTTTAACCAAAAATGATGGTTTATTGTATCTTGTTATAAGGCTCGACCCACTTACTTTACTTTTAGAATAATCCAATGTAGTCTATATATATTGTACGTAATTATTCATTAATAAGCATGGCAATTTACCTAAATTAGTGTGGTAATCGTAGCCTAAAAGATCCAACCCTAGTTTATCTCCTCTAGTTCGTTTCTCTCTTCTTTTCTAAATTAACCTACGACAAACGTTCCTACAACCCTAAATCACTAATACCGTGTCACTCAAATTTAGTTATATACGCATGCTCTTAATGGTCTTGTCTGGTAGTTGCTTTAAAGGTATTGCACGGTTGATCAAACATCGTGAACCCTTCCCCTCATTCTTAACAATACGCAATATGCTCCTCTTGGAGGAAAGCAAGTTAAACAATACTGGCAGAGGCCGCATTTAGCTTTTTTTTTTTTTCCTTTTTTTTTTGAAATGGACATTAATGGTAATCAAAAGTTAAATAAACATTAACGGGTACATGTTTTCTCTTAATTTGAGATAATTGCAATTGTTTTATTTAAAAAAAACTATAAATATATTATATATTTAGTTATTTATATATAAATGAGATGTTAGGTTTGGGAAAAAAAATTTCCTCGTTTTGAGTTTTTTCTAAAGTGATTTGTACGTATAATATGAGCCCATTTGACGCGTGTCTATTTAAGCTCGTTCCCGTTCGGTCTCGAGCGCGTCCAACTCGCCTGTTTTGCCACCTCTAAACACTAGTAATGTGACTTCATCCCTCACTGATACCACCTCTTCTTCCTCACCGTACTTGTCACGACTAATAATAACACCAATAATTCCAAAACCACCACTAGCAATAATAATCATAACAATAACTTACCACAATTATGCAACCATTTTTTTAAGGGTACGTGTAGGTTTGGAGAAAGGTGAAAAATTATTCATGATCATTGAAATTGTGGTGGGAGGCTTAATGTTTTAAATGGTAGTAATACATGACGTTATTTTGTCCTTTCTGATTCGTATAAACAAAAGCAGTTGGCAAATATCCAAATCTGGCATTCACGGTTGGCCGAACAAGCCCCAAGTACACGTTATATGATCCAACATGCCCAATTTCAAGCTCTGTGGGCTTTACAACAACATAACGAGTCCTCGACCCAACTTATTGCATATCGAGCCATAACCTAACAATCTAATCAGCCCCCTTCCATGATTCGCTTGCTAGCTCAACCCAACACAGTCCCAAATGGAATTCTCGGTGTGACGACGTAAATGGTCGAACGGCTAAACCGAAGGGATCGGATCCGAAGGATTAGCGTACCGGAGGAGGTCAGATCCGAAAGGATCGTTGACCTGACAGTACATTTGGCATTTAGCCTGGGAACAATTCGTCTCATTCTCCTGGGTGTTAGACATGATGTCGGGACATTGCCAAGCACAAAGTCGTGAGGCAGCTGCCACCATACCAATGGCCCCTGAGAAAGGGATAATGCAGCAACAGATAGTGATACCTCACAGAGTAAATACGCTGTACAGTAAAGGTATCATTTTTCACACACACACACACACATATTTATACTATACCCTTCGGGAAACTCACACTTACTCTCTCACCGGAGTCTGGTCCTGGGATAACACCCGAGGCGAGGCTAACACGTTGTTTCATACTTGTAGGTATCTAAAAGACTTAGTTTAATAAGGCTGAAGGATATCTGAAGAACCTCACAAAAAAATACTTCAACATTGGCGCCATTCGTGGGACCCGCATTCAATCTGCCAAGGCTACAAAACAGCAGGTTCAACACCTCCGGAAACCTCCGGGGAGGGGGACCCGACCTCCAAATGACGAGAGAGCAGATAGAAGGGTACGTGTCTGCACTCAAGTCCATGATCAAAGAACACAATCGAAGGGATACCGTCTGTCTGATACGAGTAGACTTTGCTGATGAAACGACCCCGGATAAAGGTGATCCCGCAGGTAAGAAAAAGGAAATCGTAACCGGAAACAAGATAAAAGATGATGACCTGGGAAAACCTGTCAAGGAAATCACGAAGTCTCCCTTTACCCGATGGTTGATCGAATTCTTAGCACCCGAACACAAAATGCCCACCCACGTAAAGCTGTATGATGGGTCAACGGATCTTCAGGATCATCTCAATGGGTTCATAAGAGCCGCAGGCTAGGGGGAATGGCCAATGCCGGTGTGGTGTAGCGTGTTTCAGCAGACGTTGGATGGGAAAGCAAGGGGATGGTTTGATCGTCTTCCTCCGGGGAGTATAGACGAATGGGCTGACCTCAGAGAATAGTTCGAAACTCGTTTCTCCTTGCACAAGACCTGTCTCAAGGACCCAACGGAGATAACCAAGATCGTAAGGAAAGCCAACGAGACATTACGGGAGTTCAAGGAAAGGTGGATCATAGAGACAGGGTTCATACAAGGTGTGCCGGAGATCATGAGGATCTCCTCCTTCATGAGCTGAAGCAAGTGTTCTGAGTTAGCCCAGTGGTTTGCTGACAAGGTACCAAAGACTGTGGATGAGATGATGGTCCGAGTAGATGATTTTGTTAGGTCTGAGGAAGCTTTCGCCAGCACGGAACTACCCAGGGGTGAGCATTATGACTCATCCAAGAAGGCGTCGGCCGGCCTCTTTCGGAAAGACGAAAGAGCCTCTCGAGGGCACTATGGTGGGGATAAGAGAGGTGAAGGACGACATGGGTATTCCAACAGGGACCATGGCAATTCCTACCATCATAGGGATAGGCCAGCGCCCTACTTACCTCCTCGAGGTGATCACCAAAGTCCCAACATTCCTCGCTTGACGTTGGACTCGTCAAGCCTCCGAAAGAGATTCTGGCTACCGAACACCAGCTACGCCTACCCCCTCCCAAGCCGATGCGTGACCCACTTAGGAAGGAAAACCAAGACAAATATTGTAACTATCACGGTGAAAAGGGACACTACACAAACTACTGCTACCAACTCAGGAAGCAAATGAGTTAGCTTTGGAATCAGGAAAGCTGAACCATTTAGTCAGAGATCTCAGACAGAAGGGCAAGCAGGATCCTCCCAAGAAAGAGGTGGGGGCAAAGGACAAGGTCATTAACATGGTTAGAGCGTGGCCGGAGAGGAGAAAGAGGAAGTTGATAGAGCAAGAAGAGGGGTGGATGAACGTACCAATCACCTTCCCCCTCCCTTCTGGGGATGTATCAGACGAGCCACTCATAATTAAAGCAACGATGGAAGGTTACTTGGTAAGAAGGGTGTTTGTTGACGAGGGGGCTTCGGCGGAATTAATGTTTGAACACTGTTTCAACAACCTGAGTCCAGAGATAAGATCTCGGCTGAAACAAACCCAAACGGATCTGCTTGGGTTCGACGGGCAGGTGACGAAACCTTTGGGGAAGATTGGACTATATGCGTTATTCGGAGATGAAGGACTATACCGGAAGGTTAGAATGAATTTCACAGTCATACGTGCTCCTTCACCATACAATGTGATCTTGGGAAGGACGGGGCTCAAGATGTTGAGGGCCATCCCTTCAACGGTACACTCCATGATGAAGTTTCCCACTCTGCGAGGAATCGCCACTCTGGTGACTCGCTCGGTTGTTATCTCGGAATGCCGAAAGCTAGAGAAAATGCAGTTAGCCCTCCCAAAACCAGACAGCCTAGAACCTGGAAGGACCAACCAAGTGAGTTTGACGGAGGAGGTGATAGTCAATCCAGCCTTCCCGGAAAAGCCCGTGACGATAAGGGGATCCCTATCCCCTTAATGCAAAAGGCGTCTTAGGGAACTCCTCAAGAAAAACCTGGATGTCTTCGCATGGGAACCGGCGGATATGACGGGAGTTCCATAATCGAGCATACCCTGAACGCTAACCCGTCGGTAGACCCGGTATGCCAGAAACGTCGGATGCTAGCAGCGGATCGAAGTCAGGTGGTCACGAAGGAAGTAGAAGATTGGGTTAAGGCTGGTATCATTCGAACTATCAAATATCCCACCTGGATATCCAACCCTGTTTTGGTAAAAAAAATGTGATGGAAGCTGGCGCATGTGCATCGACTTCAAGAATATTAACTCTGCTTGTCTTAAAGACTACTACCCCTTACCGGAGATCGAATGGAAGATTGAATCAGTCATGGGGTACAAATATAAGTGTTTTCTAGACGCCTACAAGGGCTATCAGCAGATGCAGATGGGGAAGGAGGACGAAGAGAAAACAACATTCTACACAGAACAGGGGACCTATTGTAACACCAAAATGTCGTTCAGGCTAAAGAATGCCAGTGCTACATACCAACAAATGATCGACTCTACCTTTCAATCGCAGATAGGGAGGAATTTGGAAGCATATGTAGACGATATGGTCATAAAGAGCAAGGAGGAGAACGAGATGTTGGCGGATATCGATGAAACATTTGATAACCTCTGGAAAGTGAATATGAAGTTGAACCCTAAAAAGTGTTCCTTTGGAATGGAGGAAGGAAAGTTCTTGGGGTACATGGTTACATCGGAGGGGATTCGAGCAAACCCGAAGAAGACGAAGGCCATCATGGATATGCAATCACCGAAGACCCTAAAGGAGATGCATAGTTTTAGTGGAAAACTGGTGGCGCTAAATCGCTTTTTATCTCGATCGGCTGAAAGATCCCTTCCTTTCTTCGAAACTCTCAAGAATGTGACCAAGGAGAACAAGGATGAGTACCGCTGGACGGAGGAGGCGGAAAGGGCTTTCCAGGAGATGAAAAAGCTCATAACGGACTTACCCTCGTTAACAGAACCAGTTGCGAAAGAAAAAACTATATGTGTACCTCGCGCCCTGGAGAAGCTTGCAGTCCAGTCTTTGTGTTACTAACGGAGAAAGGGGCGAGCGTTTTACCAAGACGTTATGTGAGCCGGAAACTCAACGAAGCGGAGAAAAATTATGCCCCGATAGAAAAACTAGCGCTTTCGTTGTTACACATGTCACGAAGATTGCAGAGATACTTTGAGGCACACCCCATCAAGGTCATTACGGATCAGCCGATTAAGCAGATCCTTAATAAGCCAGAGGTCTCAGGCAAGTTGGCCAAGTACTCGGTGGAATTGGGTGCCTACAACATCACTTATGAACCTCGAAATGCGATCAAGGGTCAGGTACTCGCGGATTTCCTCTCGGAAACTCCTATCAGAGATAGCAGCGGTAGATACTTTGATCAGCCGACATCAAAGGAGAAAAAAGAGGGAAAGTGGCTCCTCTACACTGACAGGGCATCCAACAACAAAGGCTCAAGAGCCGGTCTTGTATTGATCAGTCCGGAAGGAATGAAATTTACCTACGTCGTTCGTCTCGACTTCGAAAGCACCAACAATGAGGCTGAGTATGAAGCTTTGCTAGCAGGATTACGAATGGCTGAAAGCATGCACGTTCGCCGACTCGAAGTACGGTGGACTAAAAGCTGGTGTCTCTAATCATAAACAGAGATTATGTGGCGAGTCATGAAAGCATGATCAAATACTTAGCAAAGGCGAAGGAATACATAGCGAACTTTGAAAGCTTCACCATTTGGAACATTCCTAGAAATAAGAACCAAAAATCAGATGTGCTAAGTAAACTGGCTACAGTCACTTTCGATCATCTTACGAAGGAGGTCTTAGTAGAAGTGTTAAGAGAAAGGTCGACGGAAGGGAAGGAAGTCAACAACATAGTTGAGGAAGAGGGAGACAACTGGATGACTCCCATCATTCGGTGTCTAAAAGAAGGAGCCTGGCCGGAAGACCCAAACGAAGCCAGAACGTTGAGAATGAAAATCAGCCAGTACGTCATGGAAGACGGGTTACTCTACAAGAAGGCCTAACTGGTTCTGTTGATGAGATTTGTAGGTCCCCTGCATACAAACTATGTGATCCGGAGGATGCATATGGGGGCTTGCGGGATGCATTCCGGTCCTCGATCAGTAGTAGCAAAAGCCATGCATCAAGGATACTACTGGCCAACCATGCACCGGGATGCAAGGAATGAGATATTAAAGTGCGACTCTTGCCAAATTCACTCTCCGATACCGAAGCTTCCAAAGACTAAGCTAACCCCCATCATGGCTCCATGGCCATTCTACCAATAGGGGATGGATATAGTGGGTCCCCTACCCGCGGTGGCAGGAAAGGTCAAATTCCTCTTAGTGGCTATCTATTACTTCACCAAATGGATTGAGGCCAATCCATTGGCAAGGATCACCAGGAAGGATGTTAAAAGATTCGTATGGGACAACATAGTCTGTCGCTTCGGACTACCAGCCATCATCGTCACAGATAATGCAAAGAAGTTTGTAGACAACCCCTTCAAAAGCTGGTGCAAAAAGCTTAACATCAAACAGATCAACACCGCCGTGGCCCACCCACAAGCCAACAGATTGGTGGAAAGGGCGAACAAGAGTTTGATGTCGGGAATCAAGGCAAGGTTGGGAAGAACCAAATCCGGATGGGTGGATGGGCTACCAAACGTCTTATGGGCACATCGAAGGTCCCTCAAAACGAGTAATGGGGAAACGCCTTTCAGCCTAACCTACGGGAGTGAGGCGGTCATACTAGCGGAAATCGGCATGCCGACTATTAGGATCTTAATATTATTGTGTTGATGATTCGGGTGGTCTTGGATGACGGAAATACATGTTAGCCATTTGAGAGAGAAAGAGATGAGATGGTGTTTCTTGGTAGAGACTTGCTTAACAAATTATGAAAGGTTAGATTGAAAAGAAGCACCACCCCTTCCAAGGATGGAAGGGGTATTTATAGTAACAGACTACACGACCTCCTGACGGCTTGTGGATCATGTATACAGTGGGTAAAGACCCGTCCTTCCTCCACGGTGATACACTAAACTAATCTACGCTACAAACTAACTAATAAACTACTAAATAACGTAAATAACGACATGTCTATGAGCTAACATATGCTAGACCATAATTGGGGTGACCGACACTTTAACATGGAATTTCCAATTCCTAACAATCTCCCCCTAAGGGAGGTCACCCCATGAAATACATTTTGCATCCTAGCATTCTTTCTTTGTCTTTAGTTCTCGAGCTCGTAGACTTCACTTCTTCAAATTCCAGAGATTCTTTGTGCTTGTGTAGCGATTCTTCAAAGTCCGCATAATTTTGTACTTTTAGTGGAGGCCTTTAACTGATCCACATCTTTGATGATATTCGAGCTTTCTTTGAGATCATCAGCCACAACAAATATCTCTGGATCATCCATAGTTGTGTTGCCTTCATGTGATGTTGTGACTTTTGGACCGACATGCTCACACTTTTGGATCATGACATCTTTCATCAGAGTAGCGGAAGCTTTACTTGCTCAAGATATTTGCAGCAGCGTAGTAGAAACATAGTATAAAAAATCGAGCCAGGTTACGTAGATATGCACAGTCATGATTTCTTCAATTAAGTATGGATGTTGTGAGCATACAGCTTTGGATTGACTCCTCAATTCGATCACCAGTAATCCGTCCAAATGTACGCAAAACAACGCTAGTTAAAAACACACGAAAGTGTCTTTGATCACTTTCGTTGAATTGAGTACCGCGGCCCACGGTTTTGATCGGTACAAGTACTGCACTGTGATCGGTAGGATTCCTAAGAATCTCCTTGACAGGGTTTCGCACTCTCTATTGTTCTCAAAGGAACGTCTCAAAGAAGAAAACACGTAGTGAGTGAACGGCAAATAATTGAGATTCACGATTGATGAAAAATTGATTTAAAACAATGGCGTATTGCTTAGAAGAAAGAGTTTTGTAATACGACGAAGGTTTTATAAGAAAGATCAATTTTCAATCAAAAATACTTTTTGTATTTGAAAGAGTACACATTCGACGTGCTAGAGAAAAGAAGAGATTCGCACATCGAGCGGTTTTTCCAAAAGTATTTTTTCAATCAGAGATACTTTTGAATTTGAAAATGAATACACATTCGATGTGCTAGAGAAAGAAGACATTTGCACATCGAACGGTTTTCCAAAAGTATTCGTCAATTCATTTCCTGGACCAAGGTTGATTCAAGATTAAATCGCCCCATCGTTTCTATCCAGTTGTCACAAGCTTGATCTTTTGCAAGATTTCACATGTCACCCACCAAGAGCTTGTTTGATGTTGGCTCTAGAAGGATTTCCATCTTCATCGTGAATATTTTCATATCACTCGAATGTTCTGGCAATACCACAAGGATAATGCATAGGACTCTTAATATATTCTTACTTTCCACATTGTGTGAAACAGCAAGTCTTCATAAATTTAGTGTCCTAATGAGATATTGTGGATGATCTCTTGGCTCTAGACTCAATAGTGCACATTTGGTTCCTATGCCGGAGACTTGGGAGAGGGTCTCCTTCTTCAATATCAACAATCTCTAAGAGAAAGTCGATAGATTATGTAGGTTCCCCGTGAGAATGAAACAAGTCCTTTTAAGAGGAACTTGAGTAGCTTGGGAAGTTTAGTGCAGTGCGTCCCTGGGTCCATGACGTCTTGTCTTCAATACCAGTGTTACCTTAGTAACCACCAGTAGCATATGTATTGAACCCGGTTTCTTCCCTAAGGTTGAATATTTGGAGGGCTATTTCTTTTTTAAGCCCTTTTCTCATTTCATTTCTTTTTCATTCTTCAACCCCTTGTTTACTAGAGACTTCATAACTAGAACCTTGTTGGGTTTATTCCAGTTCTAACTCTATCTCAGTCCGCACTCTTCCCAATTCTCACTTTTTTCCTTTTTTTTCAATATACCTAAGGACTCTACACTATCTAGTGGATTGTCCCTGGGTAGATCCCTCCGGCTCTGGCGGGATCGTGGAAACGAATACCTAACCTAACCATCCTTATAACACCATGCATAAAGTAAATTGGTCGGTCTTTTGGTATTTTTCTTTCCATCTTGAAACCAATTGAAAAATCATTTGGAAAAACAATCAAGGTACTTGTGATATAAAATCAAAGCATTTTGTACCTTAACTGTTTTTGATCTTTTAGAAATGCTCCCCCTCAACATGTGCATATGATTTTGAAATTGTTTTGCACATGGAGGCAAGAGTTCTTTGGAATATATTCTTGATCACAATTTCCATGGAAAAAGCCATTTTATTTTCTTTGGTAAATTCTCTCCCTCAATATGTGCATAGGATATTTGAAATAATTTATCACATAGAGGCAAGAGGTTTTTGAGTACTTTCATGATCACACATGCCATATCTAAAACCATTTGAAAACTCAATCAAGGTACTTTATGTTAAAACATAAAAGCTTTTGTACCTCGATAGTTTATTTTCTTTTGAAATGCCCCCCCTCAATATGTGCTTCGAGATTCGAAAGTGTTTAGAACATATGAGAGAGCAGCCTACACAATTGAATTAAACAATCACATTTTATTAAATTTCATTATTAAATCACAAATTCTCCCCCGATCAAAAATATCAAACCCTTTGAGATTTTGGATCCCAAATGATTTAATAAGGTTTAGAAACCATGGGAGAAAATGCTCCTGATTTAAAAACTCATCTTGTTTTTGGATAAAATCTCCCCCTCAACATGTGCAATATGTATATTGAAATCGTTTGGCACATGGAGGCAGGAGTGCCTTTAAAGGACTAAAACCAATTTGAGATTTAAATCACGATCTCCCAGATCCAAAATTTCAAACCAATTGAGATTTTGGATCCCAATGGATTTAAATCATTTAAAAAAGTTTGGGGAAAGGCATTGGCGATTTAATTTTGAAAAATGACAGATAAGGATCAATTTAAGACATTAAAGATTTTTAGTGTCAGGTATGATAGTTTTAAGAGATCTTTATGTAAAATAAAACAATTTCACAATCAAACAAGAACATAAAAAATTTCATTTTGAAAGACCTTGATTCAAAAGAAAAATCATACCATGACATAACATTAAATCTTTAGATCACCACTTTATTTGTTACAAGCGGACTTGATAGATGAAATATCGTTTGAAAATATTTAATTTGAAATCACTCTCCCCACCGATGCGATGACGATAGTCGTTGATTGAGTGACTTAAGTTTTGATAAAATGAAGTCCGGTGATTTTCAAAATTTAGTCCAGTTTATTTTCAAAACAATATTTTTCCATTTTCAAAACAACATTTTCAAAATTGTATTAAAAATGGTATCATCACAATTATCTGCCAAAATCGTTAGGTGGTTGAGCCTTTTGTTGTTGTTGTTGCTGTAGGTTTGGAAAAAACGTCTGTGACGCTTGGTGAGACTTCTTCGTTGCATTTTAATGCTTGAGGTCAAATAAGCTCCGTTTCTTCATTTCAGCGATGAAGAAAACCATCTGCTGATGCTGTGAGACCTCTTACGTTGCATTTTTCCATGCCAACTCTCCATAGAAGTCCAATTTAGCTTCGTTTCTTCATTTTTCAACACAAGATATAGTTACCCTTTCCTTTCGGCATCCAATCATCTTCAATTGTGGGATCCGGATAGGGAACATTCTTTTATACCATGATATCTGCATACGTTAGTGAACATACATATAGATATATGGTGGTGACATCACAAACAGCAATCGACTAATAAAAGTCAATTCAACATATCAATCAGTTCATATAAAGTATGGGAATAATGTATTTATCAAACTCTACTCATCTAATCCTAACAATCATATCATGGGCACCTAGTCCTTCAACGTAGGTTAACATCATTTTAATTAAGCATATTAGGATAATTAAGAAAGCCCGTTAGATGATGTAAATTTGAAAATTCTCCCCTCCGATCAATGACTTATTTTCTTGGAAGTTTAAAAGCGCTGAAGTCATTGATTGAGTTTTCAATAATTATAAAAACTCTGATTCTGATAAATTTTTAAGCAACTCATTTTCCACCATTTTGAAACAACAAATATTTTTCTGAAGAATCTTAGAAGGAAAAACATTTGTGTAGGAACAGCAGTCCTTCGACATACTTTCCTCATTTTGTTTTTAGGATAAGTGCACAAATTTTGAAAAATTGGTTTAGCGTAGCACTTTCCTTTCTTGAAGAACGGGCTGCTATCTGAAATAATAGCAAGCCATAGTTTTAAGCCCGGGTTACTGATCTGAAATAAGCGCAAGCCATAATTTAAGCACGGGTTACGTCACGAGAAATAGCGTAAACCATTTGATTTGTGACATGTTTTGAAAAGAAATATTTACACCTTACGCTCAAACTTAGTCTATGGTCCCGTGCCATTGTTGAATGACATTTAAGACCCATGGATGTTATCGATATCAGAAGACATGTCTTGAGAAAACATATTTTTGGTCTTTTTCAAATTTTCTAATTTTTATGGGTTTTTGTAGGTTTTATATTTTTCTATTTTCTTTTTGTTGGTTTTATATTTTTGTATTTTGGTTTTTGAAAAATATCTTCTCATATTTCATTACCACTGAAGTCTGAAGCAATCCATTCCAAAAGGTGTCAAGAGAACAATTCCATCAAGTTGTTGAATTGATGCAGTCAGCCTCTAGGAAAAAGCTCAAGAACCCGAATACACATATACCCAAAGATTGAGAAACTTATACAATCGAAGTAGCATATTAAGTCCGATAGCCCAAGAATAACCCCGATGTATACTTTTCTCTCCCCACGATGATAATTATGGCTCAAGAACCGAAGTACAGAATGCCCAAAGAGAGAATAACCGATAACATTGAAGCGGGCCGAATCGCGATTATCTCTGGGATGACAATCTCTGGATGTCAACTCGGAATAAGTGATTATATCTCGAATCGCGATTAAGCACTCAAGTGAACATTGAGCATCTCGATGTACAATTTCCTCGATGATTCTTGGTAACATCAAATCATCACACATTCGATATTACCAAACTAACTCTTCCATCTCTTCCCCACGCTTAGATGGAATCTGAACTAAAAGCATGCATGAGTCAAACCGGTTTCTCTGATATGAAAATAGTCTTCGGGGATATCTTCATCACTTAGAAGTATTAAGCTCATCAAGATTACTTCGCGTTTAGATACGTGTCTCCTTCCCACTTCGGTTTGACACTTCAAAATCAACAACATAATATCGGTCAAATATATATATATATATATATATATATATATATATATATATATATATATATATATATTTTAGAGAACACTTGAACTCTTGTGAATCAACTTCTTTGCTTGGAAGGATGTGAGCAAATCTAATTGAGGATTAAATAGACATTTCCTCTCCCCAATTAGTGCTCTCCCCTAAACCGACAATCTGTTTGATAAATGCCCAGATTAAGAAGAAGCCTTTAGATAATCAAATGCAACTCGTCTTTTAGTCTTCTAACATGTAGTAGAAAATGTAGAACCGACTGTAGACTCGACCTTCTTCAAGATTGTCTAGTTTGGGGAATAGAATGTTAACATCTTCATATCACCAAATGGTTCCCATTACCTTATATGTAGCAAATCTCCTTAACTAAAATCTCCCCAATCAAACAAGAACAAGAAGATGTTCATCAAAGAAAATGACCGGCGGTTAGAAGCACTTTGTCATTAATCATATCGGCCAGGTGAAGATGTCAACCAGCGGCTCATAGAAGAAACACCATGTAAGATGACCCGATAAAAGCTGGTTCTTACATGAGTTAGAACGTATGACCATATATTCTCGAGATAACAATCAACCATCACGAGAAATTCACCTTCTTCTCCCCACCGAAGGTACATGGGGATGTCATTCTTGATTAAACAAAATGATTATCATCACATTTGGGATATGAAAGTCTTGAAGATATCAAAGTCTTGAAGATATGAAATACTTGTAGTGAAAAACTGGAAGAAGTCAAATAGTCAAAGTCTTGCTAAATGACAAAGTCAAAGTCACGCAGAGGAAGTCAAAGAATCTGCTAGAACAAATAAAAGCTGTTATATTAGTTTATGGAAAGTATTGTGAATTACTTGTTAGGTACAAGGTTATCAATTGTAAACCCGACTAGGATATCCTTGAGCCTATAAAGGACTCTAGATTGGCATTAGGTCTGACTTACGATTTCGGAAAAAGAGTTTTAGAGTTTACAATGAGTTTAGAAAAGTTCGATTATCTTAGAGTTGTATTAAAGTATCACGCATAATAAAGCGATTTAGAGTTTGTTAATAAAGTTTTTCTTCTTAGCTTTGTTAAGTAAATTCAGCGTACTTAATAAAGAGTGCTTTCGGTGTTTCTTTGTTAATAACAGGATTTATCGAGGTTATTAAACAAGCTAGTTAAGTTAGTTTGATTAAAGTATCGATCCAACAAGTGGTATGAGCTTGTGGGAAACTTCGACTAGGAAGAAACCTACAATATCCAAGATGTCGGCGAGAAATTGTTCCACAACCCTCAATCACCTCATCGAAATTCCAATTATCAAAAGGAGAATATGATCTCTGGTGCATGAAGATGGTGATTATTGCCATTAGGACCATGCTACGTGGAATGTAATTGTGAATGGGAATGAAGTTCCTCGAACCCATTCAAGTTCTTTGGACAACCTCTAGCACCAAGCGGTTTTACCCGGCAACTCTAAGGAATCGAAGGCTCTTAACATTCTCTTGTACGCCATTCCAGAATGGTCATCTTCTTAATTTCATGATGCTAAAGATGCTACTTGACTTTGGGCTTACTCTGAAGCCAGTTGGAGGGAATGAAGCCTCTAAGAAGATGCCTGAAAACTTGCTGAAACAACAGTTTGAAACTTTCACGATTTGGAGAAAGGAATTTGCTGCGGCGTTGCTAGGAGTAGATCTTCCCGATTGGGATGCTAATTTAAGAAGTTTCAAGAGTTTGCCATCTACATGGCATGTGATTGCTACTATGATCGGAAGGACAACGGGGTTGGATGTTATGGACTTTGATGATCTTTATCGAAAGGTTATGAACATGAGATGAGTGGTCAACCAAATTCCAAATCTCACGTGTACTTTTCTCATCGAAAAGAAGAAGCGGTACTTCAAAATCTTCTTCTCCTCAAAGTCTTGTTTCTCAAAATCTTGTTTCTCAAAGAAATCTTCGTTTACAATCCCCCATCATATATTCAATGAGCCCCACCATCTACCACTTTGAATTCGAGATGAAGTTGTGTGCTCTTTCTTTGCACACAATGCAAACACACAATAAGCTTATGAAGGATCTATACCGGATGAAGAAAATGCACTTGAAGAAATTGATCCGGTGGCAAGTTGCTATGATTACGCAAGGATCAAAAAGTACATGAAAAACAGAGCAAAGCTATTGATTTCAAACCCAAACAAGAATAACGACAAATCTCAAATTGAATGCTTCATTGTCAAAAAGGCGAATCACTTTGCAAGGGAATGCAATTTGCTAAGTATCAAGCAAGCGAACATAAAGCCAAAACTTGAGCTCAAAAGAAATACAATAAGCGAGACAAGGCCTTGGTAGCTCAAGAAAGTTATCCGAGGTGGTAGGTGAAAATTCGATGATGAACCGGTGACTTCTTGTATGCGGTGGGCGATCACGGTTAAAGATACGGTGGAAGCATTGGGCTGAACCTTTGCTTTTGATGAAAATTACGAACATCTTTGCTTTGGAATCGGTGATGGCTTTGGAAGATTTGATTGGAGCGAGAAAGTGAAGATGATCTGCTCTTCTTGCTATGGTGGCTACTTCACCAACTCGATCTCTATCTAGGGTATGCTCAAACTGTTATGAGTTTTATCAAAAATTGCTTAACAGTTATGTGATTGAAAGAGATAATTGTATTAGGGCTAGGTCCGAGGTAGCAGGTTACCAAATCACTTTAGAGTCTGAAGCTAAAATCATAACATGAAAATAAAAATGCTTGGGGTGAAAAGTATGAACAACAGGATTACGGTTAAAACTTAGTGAATGGAAACTAAGCGTAAAATTGAAATTGAAATTAACTAAGGAAAGAGATGATCTGTGCATTGCGGTTTCTTTGGAAAGAGTCAGGTTTGTCCCAAGTTACTTTTGTTGAAAAAGCAGAAGAGCTTACAATAGAGCAGGCTTAGGATTTGGAATGGACTTTAGCGATTAGATGAAAACCAACCTAGTAATGGGATGATGGTGATTTTGAGGACATAACCACTAGTGATGATGAGCTCATTACCTATGTAGATTCATCTAGTATTGGCTCAGTAGTGAACCACCTCCGAATATAAGAAAGACAATGGTTATCATCGTTTCCTCATCCATTAGTCATCACCCACTAGGCGATGTTTCTCATTATGGAGTAGATAGTCTAGAGTTTAGGAAGAAGCTTGTTGCTCAATCTAGATGCGAGAAACCAAAAGCTGTTGAAAACAATGTTCAAAATCAGGATTACCTTTAAAACAAGTCTGCTCCACAATAGAGTACCTACGCAAAACCCTTTTCAAAGCGATGCGCTAAACCTTTTTGGGATAATTTTGCTCAAAACAAATTTTATCAGTCATCAAGAAGGCAGGCTAAATCATAAGGACCATCAAACCTGCTTATTTACTTGTTTCATCTCTCAAGAAGAACCCAAGAATATTGCTCAAGCTTTGACTAAAGAAAGCTGGGTTGAAGCTATGCAGGAAGAGCTTCTACAATTTAAACTTCAGAGTTTGGGTTTTATGTGATCTTCCGATGGGAAGAGAGTTATTGGAACCAGGTGGGTTTTAGAGTTAAAAGGGATGAAAGAGGCAATGTTATCAAAAACAAGGCAAAGATTAGTTGCTTTCAGGGGTTATAGGCAGGAAGAAGGGGTAGATTATGATGAGGTGTTTGCTCCTGTGGCAAGGATTGAAGCAATTAGAATTTTTCTTGCTTTTGCTTCTTATATGGGTTTTCAGGTATATCAGATGGATGTCAAAAGTGCCTTTCTTTATGGTACTATTACAGAAGAGGTGTATGTGAAACAACCTCCGGGTTTTGAAGATCCTAAGCATCCAAACAAAGTCTATAAGGTGGTTAAGGCTTTATATGGTCTTCATCAGGCACCTAGAGCTTGGTATGAAAGGCTCTCTACATTCTTATTACAACATGGATACAGGAGGGAGCTATAGACAAGACTTTGTTTATCAAGAGAGACAAGAAGGATATCATGTTAGTTCAAGTTTATGTGGAGGATATCATCTTTGGGGCTGGCAGTCTATGGTTAAGGAGTTTGAGCAGTGTCGAAAAGAGTTTCAAATGAGTTCAATGGGAGAGTTAACATTCTTTTTAGGACTTCAGGTTAAGCAATCCAAGGAAGGAATTTTCATTAGCCAAGACAAATATGTTGCAGACATACTTAAGAAGTTCAATTTTGATGATATGAGGACATTTACTACACATTAAATCTATCAATTCATTGGGAAAAGATGAAGATGGACTGACTGATTTGAAGTCAAGTTATCTGAGATCTATGATTGGCTCTCTTATGTATCTTCACGTCAAGGCCGATATCATGTTTCAGGTTGTCTATGTGCAAGATATCAAGTCACCAAGATCTACATGAATGCGATAGAAATTTTCTGTTATTTGAAACAACAACCTAAATTGGGGTTGTGGTATCCTCAAGAGTCACCTTTTTACTTAGAAGCTTTCTCGGATAGTGACTATGCGGTGATAACTATGATAGAAGATCCCTGGCTGGTGGATGCCAATATCTTGGAAGAAGGTTAGTCTCACGGCAATGCGAAGCGGACAATTGCTTGACAACATCATCACGGTGAATGTGGCTGCTTGCTAGTTGTTGTGGTCAAGTTTTATGGATGCAGAATCAACTCTTGGATTATGGGTTCAATTTTAAGAATACTCCTATCAATATTGATAATGAGAGTACTATTTGCATTGTGAAGAATCATGTGTATCATTCCAAGACAAAGCATATTAGTTAGGCATCACTTTATCGGATTGCTATGAGCATAGGCTTATTAATGTGGTTAAAGTTAGCGGATGACAATGTAGGTGATTTACTCACTAAAGGTTTTGATGTGTCATGATTCAATCACTTGGTCGTGAGCATTGGCATGATTAACTACTAAGCTATGTTTAAGGGGAGGACTATAAGGTGTTAGGTATAGTCTTGTGTATTGCTTGAGGGGAGGATGTTTGTGTATTTCTTAGTTTTTATGAAGGTTTTGGCAAAAGCTTATTTCCTGAAAGTACTTGCTTGGAGGAAAGTCTTGCTTGGGAAAGTGCATGTGGAAAGTCTTGTTTGTCGTATTAAAGTCTTGTTCCAAGGTAATATTGGAGGGATTATTAAAACCAGCGGTTATTTTATTTTGGCAGTGATTTTTAAAATCCTACCTATAAATAACAACTTTCGATTTTCCCTCTCATATTATTACCTTACATCTTTTCCATACTTATCTCCCAATCACAATCTCTTTATTCTTCGATCAATTTATTCTTGTGCTCACTTATTCTACAATGGCGAATCGTTTAAGCGTTTTGAGAAGCACAATATGGTGGCTAATTTGGACAAGACGGCGAATGTGGCTTTCTATGATATCATTGATTATCTAGTTGGGTCGCCTATTAGTTACGCTCTTTTAGTTGAGCGGATGTTATTGAACCATGGATTCAGAATTTTTGGGCTAATGCTAGAAAATATGGAGGAGGATGTATATTAGATCCTCGGTTCTTTGGAAAGACTATCAAGATTACAGAGGTCTCATTGTGATGATTTATTATTTGGAGATAGAAGGGCTATTAGATTTGCCAAGCAACTGATTTGGGATAATTTTCGTACTTTGGGCTATGAAGGTTCTTTGGTGAACAAACTTTTAAGAAGGCATTATTAAATCCTCAATGGAAGTTTTTGATTCATGTTTTGCTCCATTGCATAAGTTCAAAAATCACTTCTTGGGCTTGAGTTTGGGTCGAATATTGCGTCTGCGATGGTTGAAAGCTTCTGAGACGAGTGTTTAACTTTTCACGACTTATTTTGGATGGAATGCTCTCATATATCATCGGGGCAACTTGGTTGATGTATCCAAGGTTTATCTGGGTTTTCTTGAACAAGCAATTGGCGATGTTCAAAACCTACTAGCGTTACTACGTCATTATTGCAACAAGCCAAAATTTATACATTCATGGCTAAGAGAAGTAACTTGTTTAGAGGTGGAGATATTCCTTTAACAACATCAATGATGGAAGTTGTAAAGGCTGTTCGTCTTTGCAGTGAAGAGGATGAAGCGAAGGTACTAATAATGACCAAGGTACGCTTCAAAGTCGCGCATGCACCAGTCTTGCTTCACAAATGCGCATCTGAAAGTCTTGCTTCTCGAAGATCTTGTTTAGTTACAAGGTGATGTTTCTTGGATCGAGGTTCAAGTCCGATTGGCGCACACCTACTCCCTCTCCCTAGCGTTACGTTTGAGGTTCAGGTCTTTGCTACTACAATTTCGTGAAGGTTTAACTATGGATAACTATGCTTTGACAAAGACACTAGGTTAAACAAGGCTGTTGGCGTCAGCTAAAACAATTAGGAAGTTGAAGCGTAACTATTTCGGTTTGAAAAATTTTGTTAAACCATATATTCAAGGATTCAACTTATGGGTTAGGAGGAAAATAAGCGTCGAAAAGCTCTTCGTAGGAATTAAAAAAGAAAGGTTCCTCACCATCTTACGTCAACTTGGGAGGAATTGAAAAGAAAAATTTGAAAGATGTTATGAAGAAGAATACGAAGAAAATATTACAAAGGGAAAGAACTTGGTTCGGTTCGAGAACAAAGTACAAGTTCAAAAATCGGTGTTCAAAGTCGCGGTGTTCAAGGTCGCGAAACTCAATCTTGATACATGATACATCAAGGAAGATGTATAACCCAATAACTCAAAGGTATTAAATTTTGATGAAGAAGCTGGTCCTTCTACATTTGTTAGAAAGAAGGGAGCTACTTACATACCTATTCATTCACTAGTAATGATGAATTAATACTACAATTCTTGATCTGTCACAACCAAGAGGAGGAGTTACTATTAGAAGCACAAAGAAGAACAACCAAGAAGCTGATCAACACAATTGATCCAAAGACAAGGGAAAAGGTGTTGGTTGAGACTAAGAAAAAAGCTCACAGCGGAACTTAGAGCATTTGAAGTGGCTAGGAATGAAGGCTGCTACTAGAAAAATTCAAGAAGAATTAGATGCTAAAGGCAGAGAAAGCGATGACTCAAGAAGCTAAAGGCAGAGAAAGAAGCTCAAAGGTGCAAGATAGTTAGATCTTTGAAACTACTGAACCTTTGAGTCTCCAACACACATTTAGATTCATGTCAAGAAGACCTAATTTAGCTAAAGAAAGGAATGCAATGATGGCATATTTAAAAGGCGGAGGATTTAAAGGATTGCAAAAGCTAAATTATGTGGATATGAAGAGATTATATGATTACGAGAGGCTTATAAGAAAGATGTTGGAGCATTAAAGACTTTAGAGAAGAAACCTATTGATTTGGCGAGAAAGAAAGAAAAGCAAAGAGGAAAAGAAACGGCCGATGTTCTGATGTTCAATTTTCAAAGAAAGGGTTGAATTAAGATCGAGACTAGTGATGAGCGAAGAATTATCTGAGTGATAGATTTTGATTATACCAAGGAAGATGATGATTTAAAGATGAATAGATCAAAGATCGATTACTTTAAAGTTGTGAAAACCAAGAATGAAAAGTACATGGTTTTTCATAAGGAAGATAAAAGTTTTAAGGTTTTCAAAAGGTTATGGGATTTGTTGCATGTTATTGATAGAGTAGATCTATTCTACTTATATCAAGTTATAAAGGCGTATTTTGAAGATCATCCATTAGAAGGTATTGGATTGGTTTTACATGGGGATCTTGTAACTATGTGGGAAGCTGATGAAAAAGCCGATAATATTTGGAATGATCAAGAAAGCTGGGAAATAGTTAGTTGGAGATTCTTTGAAGAATGCAGGTTCATAATCTTGGAGCTAGAAAATGGAACAATGATTCACATGTTTTGAGAAAGAAGATATCCTCTTACAGTTGATCTAATGAGAAGAATGCTTGAACATGGTTTGGATGTAGAAGAGGATGATAAAGCGCTTGCATGGTGATCAATCTGTTTATAAAGCGGACTACTATTGAGAATGATCTATAAGCGGTATGAATTTTATTTGAATAAATGCTTTTTGATATATCGTTTTTATTCAAGTCTAGCGATCGAGCGATTTTTCATCAAAGTACTTGTTTGATGATAATCTGATTAAATGATTTTAGAAGAAATCTTTTGCTTAATAATAAATATTTTGAAATAAAGGTTGAATAAATGGTTTTGTGTTGATAACATCAATAGGTTATCAATCCACCATGGTTTACAGGATTGACTAATCCATGAGCAAGCGGCTGCGGTAAAGATATCAAATCGTTTTTAGTTGTCAACTTGCTAATAAGTTGAATGGTTATCAACTCACCATATCAGTAAATGTGAAGAGTTGGCTAGCCCACAAGAAAATGGCTTGTGGTAAAGGCATTGGAAAAACCATTATTGGTAATTAGTTCACCATTAGATAAAAGAACTAACTAGTCCCGGAGAGTACGACTTTTGGTAAAGACTAAACAAATCTGTTGATAGGCGGTGATTTGCTAAAAATCATATGGTTATCAATGTACCATGGTCTTACACAACAAAACATTTGGCTACTCCAAAGATAATGGCTTTGGTAAAGAGTTCTAAATCCATTAAATTTTCAATGATTCACTTTGAAAGTGATGAGAATAGTATGCAACTTAAACTGAATCACTGTACAAATTGTCATATGTTCTTTGTGTTCTTTGAAAAGATGGAGATTATTTGGATCTTTATTGAAAACAATTCTAAAGAGATACTTTGACTAACCACGAATATTTGAGAGATATAATCTAAAGGCGAAGAACAATCGTTTTAAAGATGAAGGCTGTTAAAGATATATTCACAAAGGAACTTGAAGTCAAGCAAGTAGAATTCAAGTTAGGGAGGATTGTTGGGATATGAAAGTCTTTGAAGATATCAAAGTACTTGAAGATATATGAAAGTCTTGTAAATTTGAAAAGAGCTGGAAGAGAGTCAAATAGTCAAAGTAATCTTGCTAAATGACAAAGTCAAAAGTACTTTAAGAGGAAGTCAAAGTGCTGCTAGAACAAATAACTGTTATATTAGTTTATGGAAAGTATTGTAGATTACTTGATTTCAGGTTATCAATGTAAACCGACTAGGATATCCTTGAGCCTATAAAAGGACTCCTAGATTGGCATTAGAGATACGACTTACGATTTGAGAAAAAGAGTTTTAGAGTTTCTAATTAGAGTTTAGAAAAGTTCGATTATCTTAGAGTTGTATTAAAGTATCGCATAATAAAGATTTAGAGTTTAATAAAGTTTTTCTTCTTAGCTTTGTTAAGTAAATTCAGCGTGCCAATAAAAAGTGCTTTCAGTGTTTCTTTGTTAATAACTTAGGATTTATCCGAGGTTATTAAACCTTAACAAGCTAGTTAAGTTAGTTTGATTAAAGTATATCGATCCAACATCATCCAAATGTATTCTATTCACACTTCTCCCCAGCAAAATTAGCACATGATGTCGCTATCTTCATTATATTGAGCAAGTGGAATAAGAGTAATTATCAGTAGTCCGGTTCACTTGTTGACTGAAGCGCATGGAGAAAGCATGAAGCATGTTGATGAGAATGGTCATAATAAGAAGATTTCTCTTCTTCCGAAGATAATGCGCACTGAAGCGTACACATTTCTTTTCTTTAGAGTATGAGGCTTGAACTGAAGTATTCAAACGTCATAAGAAGATTTCTCTTCTTTTTGAAGATAAAGCGCATGAAAGCGTACACTTTTCTTTTCTTTAGAGTACGAGGCATGAACTGATGTGTTCATACGTCATAATAAGATTTCTCTTCTTTTGAAGATAAAGCGCACTGAAACGTACACTTTTCTTTTCTTTAGAGTACGAGGCATGAACTGATGTGTGCATACGTCATAAGAAGATTTTTCTTCTTTTGAAGATAAAGCGCACTGAACGTATACTTTTCTTTTCTTTAGAGTACAAGGCATGAACTGTTGTGTTCATACGTCATAATCTCTCTCTTTTCATCATCTCTTGGCAAAACATGTAATTACCCCCATTATCATTCTGTAGGCTCTTTGTCGTGACAGCTGATGGAGAAAACCCAATATGATGAATTTGACCCTGAAGTAGAATAACCCAAACTCGTGACTTAAACTTGCACATGTGTAACAAAGAGCGGTGTCAAGAATTCATGCCCATTTGAATCTCTAAGTACTCTATACTCTTCAACCAACCAACCATCAAGTATTAGACGTACATCACCTCTTGAAAATCCATAATTGAATGTGACACTGAGCACTACAACGTTACTCCTTAAAGTGATAGTTATTTTGTGGTGGTAAGAGCCCAATTCCCCCAAGTGGTAAAAGAAAAGGTAAAAGTCACCCAACAATAACTAGATTTCCAAGTCTTCTTTTTTGATAATAAGCTTGAACAAGGATCTTGAAGAATCTTCATCCAACCGTCCCCGATACCTTCAGATACTAAGTACACTCGCCCGTGATATTTCACTTCAACCTCAAATAGATAATACTGAATTAACGCCGTTGTCACATCTTGTGGTTTGAAGCTCAAATCTAGCCTCCTTAGACGTTTTAAGTGAACTATGATAATGGTTTTTCATCCCGATCATGGATAGTAGCACATAACCCCGTAAAACCAAGTAATAACCAAACTGTCATAAAGAAAAAAACAAACACACATCCACTTCATGAAGTAAACTCTTTTATCCCTTCTTCGAAACAGAAACTGTAGTACCAGCATCAGAAAGGATCCCGAAATACACTTTCCTCTCTCCAGGATGGTTCCATCCTCACGGGATTTTACAGTTCTATGGTCTAAACTGAGAAATAGTTTCTTTCGCGGGGATTTTACAAAACCAAGAATAAACCGCAAGATAGATCCGGAAATGCACATTACTTTTACCAGGATGTTTCCATTGTCACGGGATTTTACAAGTCTATGATTTAAACTGAGAAATAGGTTCTTTCACGGGATTTTACAAAATCAAGACAAAACCGTAAACAATGTCAGCTTGAATGTGTTATGACAACTTTGGTTTCGGTGAATATCTGTTTTAGGGGAACATGCAGTGGTTTATTAGCGGTTCATAATCCAGTATCAACAATAATCATCAAACATCCAGTAAACACTTTGATAAACACATCTTCCAAATATTCTTACGGCTATTATTGTGACCACATGGAGAAGCAAACCCGATATGCCAAACTTGATCATGAAGTGAACTTCCCCAGATTTGTTACTTAAACTTGTACTAATCCTTGTGAAGAAGAAATGGTGTACCCAATGTACCAAACCTCTTGACGTATCCTCAATTGCGTGAGACACCGAAAGTGTAGCTATTTTGTGGCATAAGTGAGAAAGAATCATAGAAGTAACTAGATAGCCAAGTCTTCATCACATTCAATGAACGCCCAAACAAGTCATCTTAGCGGAAAGGTAGACAGAAAGAAGACGAAATAAATAAACATGCCCGGAAAAACCTCACTTCAAAGCCAAAATGAGAAATATCGTACAACAACCCCATAGTCACCCAAGTTCTAATAATAATTCAAGCCGTAACAAAATATTCATCGTGATAGTTTATAAACCAAGGTATCAACTCGTATAATACATTAAATTTCATCATCACATCATCAAATCTCTTAGTCATAAGCCTCATCGTCGAATCTCATTAACAAGTCTCATTATCAAATCTCAACAAATCTTATCATCATACCCTCATAATCAATCAAATCTTATCGACAGATCTCATATCCAATCTTCAACTCACATGTCTCAAATCCAAGAATAATTATCACCCGTCCTAAATAATTAATTTGTCTTGACCTGGATCAAAACAAATTAGCAACGTAAATCCATATCCATGATTCGTATATTAATTGGACCCAATCCACACAACATATTCGACCAGTCCACAAAATAATATCAATACAGGGCCCAATTATTAAAATTCAGCAACCGATTCAATTACACTCCCATCAAATTTGATTCAAGTAAACTCTTGTAATACAATAATTAAATTCGGCTCATAATCAAATCCGTTAACTTCACCCTTTTCACTATATAAATTGAATACTTAAATAACATCGGGGAATATGGGTGCTAAAGATTACTTTGGGCCACACTTGATCTGTTACCACGAGGCCCAACCTGATGAGATCTCCCGATCTTGTAACCGGTCCATTTTCAATCAAACATCAGCCACGAACCAAATCATGTCGAACTCTAAACTATGGGTGTATAAAACACTCATATCACATACTTACAACCCTAATATTTCTCTTAAGATCCGCCACTCTCACACACACACCACTTAACACAAACCCCTAAAAACTATCAAACCCTAATCAATACTTCAGTCCGCCTCGATCTCCTTTTCTTAATCAAGACGCACCTCAAAAAAATCTTCCTTCTAATAATAATACCAAACCATGAGCATCTTGAGATCTTTCATGTTAACACCTCGCCACAGGGTTGGCTAGAAGGTGGACACGGCATCACACTTTAATGAAAAAGGTAGGTTTACTCTTTTAGTTAGTGTTTTTGTATCAATGAACCAACGAATGAGGGAGAAGGAGACAACATATTCTTGTTGTTTCCTTGTTCTTGTAAAGTTCGAACATGACCAAGAGGTATTTGATTTATCATAAACAAGATATAGATCATATTAAACATGGTAATAATCTTGTGAAATGGACATTAAGACGAATCAAGAAAATCAAATAACAATCTTGTTAATTTGATTTATCTTATTATTCGGATATATCAAGATGGAAGAGATCTGAAAAAGATCAATGATGTATTCGTTAATTTGTGTGTAGATCTTTTAATATCTAGAGTTTGATGAACCATACACAAATTCGAAAACTGAGATCCTATTGTTAATAATCATTACGAGTCATCATGAATCTGTGAAGAGTATCGTGTAAGTCATCCATAGATGTTTTGTTGTATTCCTTGGATACACGGTGTATTCTGAGATCTGTTTATTTATAAGCATGAGATTTGATTTGAGTTTCAAAGTTGTATTCAAATGATTGATGAAGGTCGATGTATGTAGCAAGCCTTGTGATTGATATTGTTTGAGTTGTTTTTGATAGTTTGTGGTAAGACATTTGTTGTAGTGGTTTTGGTCACAAGTCGCTACGTTTATCTTCACACACCATGTTTCACAACTGCTTCCTTGCATTTTTCATCTCAAGTTGCTACTTTTTGACAAGTCGCTACTTGTTAAATAACAAGTCGCTAGGTTTTTTCATTACAAGTCGCTATCATAAATCGCTAACTTGTTAAATAACAAGTCGCTAGCTTCATTTACTTGACATAATTCGCTAAATGGTTTAGTCAAATCGGTACCATTTAAAAGTCACAACTCGCTACCATTTTAAGTCCCAAGTTGCTAGGCAGATTAAGACTAACTCGCCTTTGACCTGTTGACCTAACAATGAATCTGGGCAGTTTTGTGTATAACTTCGCATTCAAGAACGCCAAGTCGCCACCAAGAGTTTTCCGACCAAATTCCGACCATATTCATAGCAAACCCAAAAAAATGTATATGAAAATGCTTCGGTTTGACCCATTTTGACCACTGATATGACCATTTGACATCCTAACTTACACAGTGTTTGGTAGAAAAAAATGATAAGCAAAAGTGACATGGACAAAAGATAGACACCAGACAGATGGAACAGTGATGGACCAAGACTTTAATTTTTTGACCAGACTAAAAGGATACTGAACTTGATAAAACTGTTTTACCACAATACTCGAAAAAAGTGTTTTCCGACCATAAAAGAATACCAAAAACAGTTTAGAACAAGATACAAAACCACAAAAAATCAACACAACACAATAACCTTGGCTCTGGTACCAATTGTTAGGATCTTAATATTATTGTGTTGATGATTCGGGTGGTCTTGGATTATGGAAATACATGTTAGCCATTTGAGAGAGAAAGAGATGAGAGGGTGTTTCTTGGTAGAGACTTGCTTAACAAATTATGAAAGGTTAGATTGAAAAGAAGCACCACCCTTTCCAAGGATGGAAGGGGTATTTATAGTAACAGACTACACGACCTCCTGACGGCATGTGGATCAGGTATACAGTGGGTAAAGACCCGTCCTTCCTTCACGGTGATACACTAAACTAATCTACGCTACAAACTAACTAATAAACTACTAAATAACGTAAATAACGCGACATGTCTACGAGCTAACATATGCTAGACCATAATTGGGGTGTCCGACACTTTAACATAGAATTTCCAATTCCTAACACCGACACACAGTACAAGGGTGATAAGGGAAGGTCTGGATGAAGAAGTCACTCGTCGTATAGAAGAACTGAATGAAGAAGAAATGCGCCTTAACCTGGACCTACTACAGGAACGAAGGGAGGAAGTTGCGGTAATGGAAGCCAGGTACAAAACAAAGATGGATAAATACTACAACTGGAAGGTGCGTTTGGTATCCTTCAAACCGGGAGATTTTGTGTATCGGAAGAACGAAGCAAGCAGAGTGGAAGATTAGGGTAAGCTGGGACCAAAGTGGGAAGGACCCTACCAAATCACCGAAGCGCATCTTAACGGATCCTATAAGTTGGAGTCCATGGATGAAGAAGAAGTGCCCGGGAGGTGGCATGCAATTAACCTAAGAAAATGTTTCATATGAAATGTACTTTGATTTTATGTAAGCCTACGGGCCTTGAAAATTAATTTCTTTTGCATGAAACAATGACATATTCCCCTACCTTCTTCGAAGGAGGAAAATTTTCCCATATGATGTTTTACACAACAGGGAGGTTCCGGCGGAGACTAGCTACCTCTGACCGTGTGACCAAACACCCAGTACGTATAATTAACGTTACCCCCAAAAGTGCAACGCACTAGGGAAGTCCCTCATACCGTTCGGTAAGGCACCTGCGTACCCCAAAATAATGCCAAGTCATTAAGGGAAGAGCCACGGCGTACCCGCCCTAACGGCACGCAGATACCCTGAAGGCGTGATGACGCCAGGGATGAGCCCCCAGGTGTATTCACCAACAGGCGACAATAATATGCATATAAAAAAAGAGTATGCATAAAAACACATTCAAAAAAGACAACCAGATTTAAGGATGATCAAATGTCACTCGACAAGCATCAACAATAAATATTGTTCGGATTACATCATTCATCAACCACAGAGAAAAGCACCAACCATGAATATTGTTCAAAGTTACATCAAGGGGCACGCAGGCCCATAATAGTACCAAATTACACACAATTGTTCCAAGATTACAGACATAAAAAGATAATAACGAGTGGACAACTGATCACGAGCCAGAGGAGCTAGCACCTGGAGTGGCCCCCGTTCCCTCCGTGGGATGTTCATCAAATCGGTCAAAGGGAGGTAATATGAGCTCCTTATCTTCTAAATATAGGGGAAGGATCGAGTGAACATCTCGTCATAAGCAGCCGTAAACCCATCGACGGTCTCCATATCAAAGTCCTTATGAGATGCCAAGATCTCATTAACCTGCTGCTTCGTTCGACCCTCCCTTATACCATCCAACCATCCATAGTCAATGGATGCATTAAAAACATCTCCCCAAGCCTTCATATACTCGTTGCTTCCGTGCAAACGACGAACGACCGCCAGGATTAGCTCCTTCACATAGTTGAACTGCAACATTTCCTCTTGACTGGCCGTGATCGCTATCCTTTGAACATCAGCCCTCAGCATAGCGGCATCCTTCTCCGACTCTTCTAGCTCGGAATTCTTCTGCGCTAAAGACTCTTCCAACAACTTTACCTTCTTCTCCCACTCCCCATACTTGGCCTTCAACTCACCAACCTCCTTTTCTAGGGCAGACAACTTAGCCCCCATCTCTTCTTCCCTCTCCATGCAGACTTGATGGACTTGCTGGAGAGCCTGATGATCCTCGGTGAGCTTCTCATTAGCGCGGACCTGATCACGAAGATCACTTCGGGCCTCGGCAAGCTGAGACTCCAGACCCGGACATGATGAATGAGATTTGTAGAGGGTTGCATAATTGTGGCTCAAATACTCGAACCTTCGAAACACATCTGCAATAGCCAAAGACCCTTGACCTAGCTCAAACCACCCCCAGTACAATGCTTGGTCATCTGATAGGTCCTCCTGCTCAGCGCGGACGGAGGGGAGAACAAGGTTTATCATCATATCTCTGCACACTACAGCATCATTCAAGCTTGCGTTCACCGTCAGCCCCCAACCTAGAATGAAGGGGTCGCCAGAAGCCAGACGAACCTGGTAGAAACCACCTGAAACAAAGGAGAAGAGTTAATTTACACGATTAAAAGAGAGAACAAGGAACAAGAAAGGCGCTAATATATACCTCCGGTGAAAGGGCTGAAGCAGCGACGGACGGGCTCCTGAAGGTTAGCTCCGGATACACCAGCTTCGGGTCCTGCCTATGATATAAGTTAAGAACGATTACATGATAAAAAACAAGCCAAGTAAAAACAAACCATACCTTGCACAGCCACATCATCCAGACTTGCCATTTCCCGATGTACCTCCGTCTCAACATTAGAAGCCGCAACGGTATGAACAGTCAGAATTCTCCCATCGAGCGAGTGCTCTCCCTGACCATCGGTACCGCCACCTCCCACGATCTCCTGCTCAAGATTCTCGGCAGTTCCCTCCGGCCTTGCGGTGTTGATAGGAGTGACATAATGGGTTCCTTGAGAATCTCCATGACTAGGTGACGACTCGATAGAAGGCTCTGGTTGAGGGGAAGGCCCTTTTTTTCTTCTCTTCAAAAGATAAGACCCTCCGGTAGCGGGTCGCTTCTCCTGTTGTCTTTTTTTCTTCTCCTTAGCTTCCAAAACGGCGGGTTATGCCCTCTCCACAATTCTTTGCACCCCACTCTTCTCAGGCACTGGATCGTTTGTACCAAGGGGCTGCGTCACATGTTGCGATCTCTGTTCCCCTTCATTCAGCTGTCGGCCGCAACCCAGATGAGAGCCCTACTCTTTCCCCAAGCGCAAGTACTGCGACATTGTCACCACTGCAAAAGGAAAAAATAAGACCAACCAACAAAGTTAGAAAGGGAATACCAAAGGCGGCACCCTGCATATTAAAAAAGAAAGTCGCGACGATCGCGTTACCATTCTTTTCTATGTCTTTAAATTCCAGGTGATAACCGGGATACTTCCATATGGTTGTCAATCCAACCTCAAACAAAAGTCCGGAAAGAATAGGCCGGAGTTCCACAACCCCTTCCTTCAATTTTCACGGACATCCGCTTCGTCATAACCACCAGACGGAGCGTTATCTGACACACTAGAGTCAGGCTGTCTCCAGGGTGTTAATACAAATAAACCGTAAAAATGGTTATTAATATTTTACGATCTCTTTGTGTTTTGTTGATAACAAATATAATGTTATCTTAAGTACAATTATAAGGATACATGTTATTTTTGTAAAGCATTTACATATAGCCATTTAATACAAATTGTTGTAATAAATCATTTGTTGCAATAGTTTATTATGATGGGTAAAAATCACAACCCATGGATCATATCCATAACCCATGGTATTGACCCATACCCATTTGACTAGATACATTGTACTCATTAGATACATTGTATCTAAAGAAATACCCATGGACCAACCCATAACCCATGACCCATGACCAATAACCAAAAAACCCATGGGCAAAGAGGAGCGTCCCACAGATCCCAAGGATTACACTAGACGGATCCCTTGTGGGAGGGATCCGTTGGATCCGGGGAATAGTGGCAAGTTTTTCCTATAAATAGAGAGTCATTTCTTCAATCTAACTCACCCTTCTTCTTACTAATTCTCTCATATACTCTCATTCTCTTCTAACAAAAGATCACTTGATCTAGAGAGTTCTTCTTTCTTTCTTTCTTTAGTGATTCTCATATAGGTCATTCTCTAAAGCGAGATCACGAGCATTCTACAAGTCATCCAAGCAAGGGGTCCTTGATTGATTTGTTCCTCCACAAGATTTCTGTAGCAAAGATCTTGTATTTGATATTTCACATATTTGTTGTGTAATAGTCGTGTTGGTTTGGTCTACCGTGTTACGGACTCGGTATTTAGCTTTGTACCGGAAAAAGGTGTAAGCAACGTTGTGAAGGCTTCTCTGCCAAGTTGAAGGAGTTTGTTGACATAGTGCTTGAACTCTCGAGTAGTTGACTCGGGGAGTGGAGTAGGGCAAGGAAGGTGTCCATGTAGCCGAACCACTATAAATAGGTTTTGTCATTTGTATCCTTTGCTTTACTTTATTTACTTGCTTTATCATTAGATCTATACTTTCTCTACATCCATACGATTTCACATAATATCGAATCTAAAGTTTTTGAAACTAAGTTAAAATCGGCAAAACTATTCAAGCCCCCCTTCTAGTTTTCCACACAGGGCATCGCGTCCGGAATAGTCCTTCGGTCGATTAGGAAAAACCTATCTTTCCAGTTCTTTAGGCGGGAACAAGTTTCCTTAAAAATTCTCCTCGGAGCCCCCTTACCCGTCCGACGCTCAAATGAGAAGCAATGACCTTGCTTATTCAACTTATAGAAAACCCGGAACAAGTTGACGGTAGGTTGGATCTCCGGATTCCGACAATAGATCTCAAACATAGTCAATCAGTTTAATCCGATGGGTACCAATTGGGATATATGCACTTTAAAATACCTAATCACCCTGAGTAAGAAGGTGGAAAAAGGAACTCTAACCCCGAAAAAAGCAAAATATTGTTCATAAAGGCCGATGGCATCCTCCGGTAGGGTGTCCATCGTAAAACCCTCCGGAGGGAGGCGAGGATGCATGTTCGAGGGAACACCATACCCAGCGACGATGCCCCCTAACTCCTCCTTGCTCATAACGAAAGTAAAAATATGCATGTCACATTTGGGTGGAGGATCATAAGTTTGCGATTGCGAACCGGATGCCATAGGAAAGGAATTAAAGAGAAGGGTAACGTAAGCGAAGGACAAATGATAGAGAAAAATGCACCTGAGTTGTTCGGAAGATCTGATAACAAAGTTAGAGAGATAGTAAAAGTAACAAGTAAAATAGTGAATGGGTCAAAATGGCTTATATAGGCAAACGGGAAGGCATGCCAAACGTCCCATCATGTTAGACGCATACGCGGATCCATCTGGGCCGTTGAAAGAGTCACGTTATGCCACGTGGAACAATCCCACGAATCTCGGTAAAACAATTTTTAACTTATTCACCCTAATGGGCTTGGTCCTACTGTTCACCACGCGGCCCAGTGGGGCGAAAGTTACAAAAGGCTCTGAACGAATAAGACTGAAAGGCTGGATTAGCATCACATCACTTGTCACAAACAAGTAACATGATACTGGGGGACATGAAGACGTATATGGCCGAACGGCTAAACCGAAGGGACCAGATTCGAAGGATTAGCTTACTAAAGGAGGTCAGATCCGAAAGGATCGCTGACCTGACAGTACATTTGGCATTTAGCCTAGGAACAATTCGTCTCATTCTCCTGGGTATCAGACATGATGTCAGGGACAGTGTCAGGCACAGAGTCAGAGGCGGCGTCAGCCCTGACAGCGCCAACGGCCCCAGAGAAAGCGACACGAGCAACGACCAGATAGTTACAACCTACAGTATAAATACGCATACAGTAATTGGTAAAAAGGTATCACTTTTCACACACACACACATATATTTATACTATACCCTTCGGGAAACCCACACTTACTCTCACGCCGGAGTCTGGTCTAGGGATAACACTCGGGGCGAGGCTAACGGGTTGTTTCATACTTGCAGGTATCTAGAAGACTTAGTTTAACAAGGCTGAAGGATATCTGAAGAACCTCACAAGAAAATACTTCAACACGGTGCAACACTTGCTTTGTTCCTGGTTAAATAAACCTCGATTCCAATTATGTTTAACACCATGTCAATGCAAGACCCTACATGGAATATGGATACAAGTGCGTATTCTCACTTTAATTCTAATGTAAGTAATTCACGTACTAACTTTAATAACGTTTATTTTCATGTATGTGTGTTTGTGATGGTATTCTATACGTGTCACAGATACCGGCGATAATATTCTTCGTACCATTCATATACCTCTCCATCTTCACAATGTTCTTGCTACACCAAACATTATTTAGAATCTTATTTTACTAGGGTTAACAGATGTGTTAATACAAATAATGTCTAAAAACGTTATTTATATTTTTCAACATCTCTACATTTTGATATTAACAAAATGTAAAAACAGTTTACGTTAAAATTAACGTAAATAAGTTATAAGTCGTAATATACCATTTCGACGTAAATTACTAAAGTTAAGAACAAACAAATTTACAACTTCAAAAATGATCAATGAAATAAGTTTTTTGTATAAAACTTTCCATTTTTATAAATGTGACAAAACATCTTTTAAAAAATTGTTTTACAAATTATTAAGAAATGTTTTGTTGGAGAATTTAATTTAAATTTTTAACAGCCTCTTTTCCCCCAAAATCAGCTCCAAACATCCCCAAATAAACCTTCACCACAAAAAAATGAGCGTGTGTCTGTCACGGCACCATTAAACTTGACGATGCCGTTAAATTTAACGGTACCGTGGAACTTTAATGGTACCATCCCTTGTAACAGTCAAATTTTTTTGTCTTTTTAAATAGTTGATCATTTTACTGTAGGATCACACTTTTTATGTTGTTTGATGATTCGGGTGGTCTAGGATGATGATGAATCAAGTATGTCATGTTTAGAGATAGAAAGAGTAGAGAGGGTGTTTCTTGAGAGAGAAAGTAAACACAAAAATGAAAGGTTAGATTAGAAGCACCACCTCTTCAAAGGATGGGAGAGGTATTTATAGTTACAAAGAATACGTCCTCCTGTCGGACTGTGGATCAGGCATACAGTGGGTAAAGACCCGTCCGTCCTCCACGGTGTTGAACTAAACTAACTAACTAAGCTAATAAACTACTAAATAACGATATGTCTACGAGCTAACATATGCTAGACTAGAGTTGGGGTGACTGACACTTCACTATGGGCTTTCTAAATCCTAACAATCTCCCCCTAAGGGAGGTCACCCCATGATTTACATTATGAATCCTAGCATTCTATTTTGTCTTCAGTCTTGAGCTCATAGACTTCAATTCTTCACTTCCGCAATCTTTGTGCTTTAGCAGTGATTCTTCAAAGTCCAAATGCTTTGTACTTTCAGTGGAGGTCTTTGAACTGATCCACGTCTTGATGATCTTCGAGCTTTCTTTGAGATCATCAGCCACAACAAATCTATGGATCACCCTTTGTTGTGTTGCCTTCATGTGATGATGTGACTTTTGGACCGACATGCTCACACTTTCTGGATCATGACATATTTTCATCAGAGTAGCAGAAGCATCTTTGTTGTATGTCTTTGATGGTCATGATTTTCTACAATTAAGTGTGAATGCTGTGAGCATGCTGTTATGAATTGACTTCTCAATATTGATCAGCTGCAACCGTCCAATGTTCCTGCAAACAACAGTTAGCAATAAAACACATGAAAGTGTCTTTGTTCACTTTCGATGAATATAGTTGGAAGAACCACGGTTCCCCGTTGATCAGTATAAATACTGCCTGTGATCAGGTAGAGTTCCGAAGAATCTCCTTGACAGGGTTTCGCAGCTGTTCTAGCCGTTCTCAAACCTGAGCGTCCCAAAGTAGACAACACGGAGTGAGTGAACCAGCAAATTGAGATTCACTTATTGATGAAAAATGATATGAAAACAATCGCGTATTGCTTTGAAGAAAGAGTTTTGCAATACGACGAAGGTTTTATAAGAAAGATCAATTTTCAATCAGAAATAATTTTTGTATATGAAAATGAATACACATTCAATGTGCTAGAGAAAAGAATAGATTTGCATATCGAACGGTTTTTTAAAAGTATTCGTCAATTCATTTCCTGGACCAAGGTTGATTCAAATGTGAATCATCCCATTGTTTCTATCCAGTTGTCACAAGCTTGATCTTTGAAAATATCTCACATGTCACCTACCAAGAGCTTGTTTGATGTTGGCTCTAGAAGGATTTCCATCTTCATCGTGAGTATTTTTACATATCACTCGGATGTTCTGGCAATATCACAAGGATAATGCGTAGGACTCTTAATATATAATCTTACTTTCCACATTGTGTTAAACAGCAAGTCTTTATTAATTTTGTATCCTAATGAGATTTTGTGGATGATCTCTTGGCTCTAGACTCAATTGTGCATATTTGGTTTCCTATTCAGAGACTAGGGAGAGGGTCTCCTTCTTCAATATCAACAATCTCTAAGAGAAAGTCGTTAGATTATGTAGGTTCCCCGTGAGAATGAAACAAGTCCTTTTAAGAGGAACTTGAGTAGCTTGGGAAGTTTAGTGCAGTGCGTCACTGGGTCCATGATGTCTTGTCTTCAATACCGGCGTTACCTTAGTAACCATCAGTAGCATATGTATTGAACTCGGTTTCTGCCCTAAGGTTGAATTATTCGAGGGCTATTTCTTTTCACCCTTTTCTCATTCATTTTCTTTTTCATTCTTCAACCCCTTCAGTGCCTACCGAGACTTCATTGCTAGAACCTTGTTGGGTTTGTTCCAGTACTAGCTCTGTCTCAGTCGACACTCTTCCCATATTCTCATTTTCTCCTTTTTTTATCATACCTAAGGACTCTACACTATCTAGTAGATTGTCCCTGGGTAGATCCCTCCGGCTCTGGCTGGATTATGGGAACTAATAACTAACCTTATCATCCTTATAACTCCAATGCATAAAGTAAGATGGTCGGTCTTTTAGTACAACTCTTTCCTTCTTGAAGCCAATAGAAAAATCATTTGGAAAATCAATCAAGTTAATTGTGATATTGTCACAATTCTCAATTTCTGGTCATTTCTCAAACTCAATGTTCATCATATTAGTTCATGCATGGTTTTGCATTTCACGTTAAACGCATAAATTCTTATTAAATAAACGCTATCGCGTAATTAATTATTTTGAACATTTGATCCGATACTTCCAAATATTATCCCGATATATTTTTATACTCATATTAAGATTATAAAAATAATATTATTAGTTTACCCGGTGTTTTAAATTTATTTTGTATATAAATTGTTATATTTATATAATTACGACGGTTTTCGTAAATATTACACGATAATTATTATTTCACTCAAATTTTTCTAAGAAATGTATTTTTATAATTTTTATGACTTCAATATATTTTATTTTGATCCGTTAAAATTTATGTTTAGCTAACGCTACCCTAAAAGCTCAAATATGTACACAAGTTACTAACTATCCTTAAATAACTACACATTCACTCTACACTTATACATTTAATTTAAACAAAACACACAAGTCTTTTATATGTTGTGTGTATGTCGACATACACATGCGACTCACACATTTGGAGTACTAAAATATCTTGCATATACACTTCTACTTGCATGATATAATATTAAACAAACAAAAACACATATACATAATATTAAGGTGTGAAAGATCAAAGCATACTCTTCCTCTCTTCTCCCCTAGAACCGGCCACCATAGAGAGACCAAGAAGGAGATCACAAAATTTTTCTAGTCAAGTTCATATCAATCTAGACACACTCTTAGTTATGGTTTTGAAATATAAACCTAGGGTGTTAGGATTAACCTTGTTCATTTAACCTCATCATGTTACTTGTAAGCATCTCATATTCATGTTCATCTTTTATATTCATATTATGTTCATTTTATCATGCTTGAGAAAAATATGCAAGTTATATGATGTCTATACCACTTAAATTGTTTATAAGCTATATAAATTTATATATGTTATCCTATAATTACTCCTTGAAACATATCACTTTTAGTGATGTCTAGGAACCCATGACACCCTAAGAAGGTGTATGGTAGGATTAGAATAGCTTCGGAGTTGGTTTGAATTGGTTGGAATAGGTTTGGCGCGAGAAAAACTCATTTCGACAAGTTTACATAAGGGTCTGTCCATATTTTCGAATTCTGGAATTTTCGTCAGTGAGTAAAAAATTTTAGGCTAGATATTTGGAAAATATACTTTAAAACGAAAATGTGGCCGCTTGAACGGGTTAAAACGGAGCTATAACGAAGAAGTTATGCTATTTTCAAGTTTGACGACGAAAACTATTAATTTCAGAAATTTCAGCATGTTACTATCACTTTTTACAAGTCAAAAATGAGGCTTAAGCGTTATTAAATGTGTCGACTTATCAAAAATATATTAGTATACTTTAATACGAATCTAAGGATGTAGAAAACGTAGAAAACGGACTTGTAACGATTAAATTACACGCGTTAAACAAAGTTGCCGTAACTTTATTATATATAAGCAAATTAATATATTTCTATTAGACACATACTACGGCAACGAAGGACCATGTTGAGGGTCGTTTTTAACATGGATGTAGTACTTTTTATAACGAGATATCTTCTAGTAAAAGTGAGTTCGCCTAGCCTATTTTCCAAAATGTCCAACCGTTCGTCAAGCGGAGTTGTAACGAATAAAATACGGTCACTTAAACTTTGCCGAAAACCACCCTTAAACAATATTTTGGACACAAGTACCATACTTAACCTATATTTTTCTCCATGATCGAGACCTCTAGGATGAAAACTTAAAAGCTAAAACTTTGAGATAATGATACAAGCTTTCCAAAACCGTTGAGTTTGTTTCCTAACACTTGATGTGCACCATTTTACGACTAGCTTTTCGAGGCCGTTTAGTCACTTTCATGAAATTGTCAAATGACATTGTTTTACGACGAAAAGCTATAATTTCATAATAAATCACTAAATGATTATCGTAGGATATCATTTCGACGTAAGTACTTGTAAAGTATTTTATAATATGACGAGATGTCATAAACATATATTTCGACTATCAACATTATTTTCAAATGTACAAGTGGTATGGATATCATATGAGTTTGCATGCACGACATTGTTTCATGACTTACATTAGAACACATCATTCATATTAGGTTGCGGATAGAGATCGCACCTCATTTCAGTGTATCTACTTTTGTCATCATAAACATTGCATCAGGTGAGTTCGTAGCCCCACTTTTACTCGTTTAATTGTTTTATAAACTCTTCGGGGGAGATACATGCTCAACTACTTGCTTTTACTTTACATTTATATGAACTTAAATATCTTTTGTTTCACTCTATGTGCGCGTAAGTAGATTATGTCCGAACTAAATTGATCACTATGTTATGAACGCTATTAGTTGAAACACTTTCCTTGATTTTGAACGCTTCGACTATCTTGAACCCTTTTGATATTATTCGAGCTCTTTGACTGTTCTGAACTTTTGAACTCGACTTAAACTCTTAAACTTAATTACGAACTTTTGAACTTAATTACGAGCTTTTGAACGGAACCCTTGAACTTAAATACGAACTTATGACTTGTTTGAACTTATTGAACCGGACGTGTTATGACCTTAACTTAAAGTCTCCCTTGTTCGGAGCAACTTAAAGCCTCCCCGGTCCGGAGCAGAATGTCTCCCTATAGGAACGGAGCATTTTCAACCTAAAGCCTCCCCGGTCCGGAGCAGAGCGTCTCACTATGTTACGGAGCGTTCTCAATAATTCTCGCCTTATTGGTGGAGTGTGCAAAGTCTCGCCATATCGGTGGAGCGTTCTAAATTCTCGCCTTATTGGTGGAGCGTTCTCAATAATTCTCGCCTAGGTGATCGAGTGACAAAGGATTCTCCCTTGTTGGAGCAGTGCAAAGTCTCCCATGTTCGGAGCATCCCTGAATTATTATATACGTGGTGCAATATTGTGAATTATTATGGTAACTTATACTCGACTATTAGACACACTATATTTTGTGCAATGGGTTGTGAACACACAGGTTGCAAGTTTTGTATGGGCGGAACTTGGAACTGAGTGGATTTACAATGCCTTTGCTTGTGAACTATTATGATAACGTGCACTTGACTTCTAGACATACTACTTTTGGCAGTGGGTTGTAAACACACAGGTTGCAAGTTTTGTATGGGCGGAACTTGGAACTGAGTGGATTTGCAATGCCTTTGCTTTGTGGACTATTCTATATGACCAAAAACTTTTCCTTTGTTGCATGAGCGCTCTTTAAAAGCTTTACTTGTTAACCAAACTCTATGAACTCACTCAACCATTGTGTTGACACTTTTAGCATGTTTTATCTCAGGTATCTAAGGCATTCACTTCATGGCATGCATGTGGACTTATCATAGAGTCGCGGTGTCGACGCGTCTCACATATATTTTATGCACTTAACTATCGTTTGATTGTAACAAAATCATTTTGGTATATTGAAAATATTTTGGGACCTATGTTTTGTAAACTCTGATTATTTTACTTAATTAAACGATATTTTCAAAACGACACTTTAGGTCGTTCGATATAACTGTAACTTTGATGCTATGACAGTCATCCCCCAGGAATTCCATTCCGCTGCAAAAACAGGTAATTTGGGGGTGTGACAGATATAATATCAAAGCGTTTTGTACCTTAATTGTTTTGATCATTTAGAAATGCTCCCCCTCAACATGCGCATATGATTTTGCAATTGTTTAGCACATGGAGGCAAGAGTACTTTGAAATATTTTCTTGATCATAATTTCCTTAGAAAAAGCCTTTTGATTTTCTTGGTAAATTCTCCCCCTCAATATGTGCGTTGGTTATTTAAAATCATTTAACACGTAGAGGAAGGAGGTTTTTGAAGTACTTCCACGATCACACTTGTTATAGAGAAACCATTAGAAAATCAATCAAGGTACTTATGTTAAAACATAAAAGCTTTTGTACCTTGATAGTTTATTTTCTTTTGAAATGCTCCCCCTCAAAATGTGCTTCGAGATTCGAAAGCATTTAGCACAAATGGGAGAGCAGCCTGCACATTTAAATCAAAACGATCACCTTTTATCAGATTTCATAATTAAACCACAAATTCTCCCCCGATCAAATATATCAGATTTTGGATACCAAGTGATTTAATTAGGTTTAGAAAACATGAGAGAATATGTGGCCTGGTTTAAATACTCGTCATGTTTTTGGATAAATGCTCCTCCTCAATCATGTGCATCATTTATATGAAATCGTTTGGTACATGAAGGCAGGAGAGCTTTTGAAACAATTTCCATTTAAACATATTTGAGATTTAAATCACGAACTCTCTCCCGATCAAAAATTTCAAACCTTTTGAGATTTGTGAGCTCAATTGATTTAAATCTTTTAGAAAATTTTGGGGAAAGACGTGGCTTGATTTAATTTTGAAATTGACTAATAAGGACCAATTTTAGACATTAAAGATTGTTAGTGTCAAGTATGATAGTTTTAAGAGATCTTTTAGGTAAAAGAAAAAATTTCACAATCAAACAAGAACTGAAATTTTTTCATTTTGAAAGATCTTTGAGTTTTAAAGAAAATCATACCATGTCATAACATTAAATCTTTAGATCACCACTTATTTTGTACAAATGGACTTTTATGAAGAAATATCGTTTGAAAATATTTTATTTGAAATCACTCTCCCCCTCAATCGATGACCGTAGTCGTTGATTGAGTGACTTAAGTTTTGATAAAATGAAGTCTGGTTGATTTTCAAAATTTAGACCAATTTATTTTCAAACAAATATTTTTCTACCATACTAGCATGGTCTCATCACTATTAATCCAGCACAAAGATACGATATGTGGTGTAGAAGCTGCTTCTGTTGATGTTGTTTAGAGTGAAAGAAAACCATATGCTGATGCAGTGAGACCTCTGACGTTGCATCTATCATGCCAACTCTCCATAGAGGTCCAATTAAGCTTCGTTTCTTATTTTGTCGACCCAAGATATAGTTACCCATTCCTTTTGACATCCAATCATCTATGTTTGTGGGATCCGGAGTGGGAACATTCTTATATACCATGATATCTGCATACGTTAGTGGACATACATACAAATATATGGTGGTCGACAACACCCAAACATCAATCGACTAATAAAAGTCAATCCAACATATCAATCAGATCATATAAGGCATGGGAATATGGTGTTCATCAAACTATAATCATCTAATCCTAACAATCATATCCTATGCACCTAGTCCTTCAACTCAGGCAAACATCTTTTTCTATTAAGGATGTAGGATGATTAAATAAGCCCGTTAGATGATATAAATTTGAAAACATTCTCCCCCTCAATCAATGACTCATTTTCTAAAAAGTTTTAAAAACACTGAAGTCATTGATTGAGTTTCCAAATTTTTGAAAACTCTAAGTCTGATTGACTTTCAAGCAATCATTTTCCACCATTTTGAAACAACAAATATTTTTCTGAAGAATTTTAGAAGGAAAAATATTTTTGTAGGAACAACAGTCTTTTTGGCGACATGCTTTCCTCGATTTGTTTTTGGATTAGTGCACGAGATTATGAAAATCGTTTAAGCGCAACACTTTCCATTTTGAAGAGCGGGTTGCTATCTGAAATAATAGCAAACCATGGTTTAAGCACGGGTCACAGTATGAAATAACTGCAAGCCATAGTTTTAGACATGTTTTGAAAAGAATATTTACACCTCTGCTCGAACTTCATCTATGGTCCCGTGCCATTATTGAAAGACATTTCTAAGACCGTAGATGTTATCGATACCAGAAGACATGTCTTTAGAAAAACAATATTTTTGGTATTTTTCAATTTTTTTGATTTTTATGTGTTTTTGTTGCTTTCATATTTTTCTATTTAGTTTTTGTTGGTTTTATAATTTTGTATTTTGGTTTTTGAAAAATATTTACAGATAGAGTAGATGATATAGTTTAAGAAGATGATGATACGAGTACCGAGATAAGGAGATCGTTCAACACCGTTGTAGAAGATAGAAATCATCATCTCTTAAACTTTCACCACCAAAGCTTCCGAGGCTCTTGAGCCGTTGTCTGAACATGAACCATCTGAAAGTGAGACTTTGGCAGCTTCCTCCCCAAACCGAAAACCATCTTCTTGAGCAGATTCTAAGCTCTCTTTCAAGCTTGCCTTAGCCAGGTGCACAAGGAAGCACACCATATCATCGATCTTGCTGCTCCTTTTAAGAATGATCTTTGTGATTCTTCGTTCGGGGTTATATCATCAAGATTAATAAGCAACCGTATCATCCCACGCTTAAATGAATCTTCTCATATTTCTTTTCCACTGATGTCTGAAATGATCCATACCAAAAGGTCTCAAGAGACCAATTCCCCCAAGTAGTTGAAGGGATGTAGCCAGTCTCTTTGAATAAAGCCCAAGAACTCGAATACACATATACCCGAAGAAAGAATAGCCGATAGCACCATAGTAGCAGATTGAATCACTGATCATCTTTGCGGATATCAACTCTGAAATAAGTAATTAAGTCCGATCACGTGAATCTGCTAAACATCCCTGAAGCACACATTTCTCTCCCCTGATGATAGTGTATGAAGCTCAAGAACCCGAAGTACCCAAATGCCCAAAGAAGGAATAACCGATAACATTGAAGTAGCAGGTTGAGTCACTGATTATCTCTACGGATGTCAACTCCGGAATAATTGATTAAGCTCTCAAGTAAAACAGATGTGCAACCCCAATGTACACATTTCTCTCCCTTGATGTATGCGATAACATCAAAATCATCACACACTTGTATACCTCTTTTATCATCAGAAACTAACTCTTCCATCTCTTCCCCCACATAGTTCGAATAAGAACACTAAAAGCCATGAGTTAAACATTGAGTTTCTCTGCGGTAATGACATTTGTCTTCCTGGGATATCTTCAATCACTTAGAAGTATTAAGTTCATCAAGTTTACCCATTGTGCTTTTAGATGTGTATCTCCTTCCCCCTTGCTGGTTTTAGTACTTCAGAATCAGCAACACATTCAAAGCCCATATACTAGAAATCTTGTGAGAAGAACACTTGAAGTCTTGTGAGAATCAACTTGCTGAAGAATAATGTGAGCAAATCTAATTAGGGATTAAATTTGACTTTTCACTCTCCCCCAATTAGTGCTCTCCCCTAAACTGACAATCTTTATGATGAATGCTCGGATAAAGAAGAAGTCTTTAGATAATCAAATGCAACTCGTCTTTAGTCTTCTAACATGCAGCAAAAAATGTAGAACAGACTGTAGACTCGACCTTCTTCAAGATTGTCCGTTTGGGGAATAGAAAGTTAACATCTTCTTCTCACCAAATGCATTCCCGTTAACTTATATATAGAAAATTCCCTTAACTCAAATCCTTCCCAATCAAACAAGAACAGAAAGATGTTCATCAAGGAAATCAGCCCCGCAACTGGAAGCACTTTGTCATTAATCATTTTTGTCCGTCAGAAGATGTCAACCAACGGCTCTTAGAAGAACTCCATGGGAAGATGACCCGATAAGAAGAAGCTCGGTTCTTACATGAGTTAGGAGCCGTATAACCATATATTCTCAGATATAACTCAACATGCACAATTATCACACTTCTTCTCCCCGTCAAGAATTGCATACGGAGATGCCATTCTTGATTAAACAAGTGAATATCTTTAAAATGTAATCTCTTCACACTTCTCCCCCGCAAAAGTTGCAAATGATGTTGCCATCGCCATTATAATTGAGAAAGTGGAATAAGAGAACTAGCAATGGTAGTTCGGTTCACTTGATGATTGAACGCGCATGGAAAAAGTATGAAGCATATTGATGAGAATGGTCATTAATAAGAAGATTTCTCTTCTTCCGAAGATAAAGCACACTAAAGCGCACACTTTTCTTTTCTTTAAGGAACGAGGCTTGAACTGTTGTGTTCAAACGTCATAATCTCTCTCTTTTCTACATCTCTTGGCAAACTTATTATCAACCCCATTATCATTCAGTAGGCTTTTTGTCGTGACAGCTAATAGAGAAAAACTCAATATGATGAATTTGACCCTGAAGTAAAAAAACCCGAACTCGTCACTTAAACTTGCACACATGTAACAAAGAGCGGTGCCGAGAGTTCATGCCCCTTTGAATTCCTAAGTACTCTATACTCTTCAACCAACCAACCATCAAGTATAAGACGTACATCACCTCTTGAAAATCCACAATTGCATGAGACACCTAAGTGATAGCTACCTTGTGGGTTAAGTTAGAAAGAATCACAAAAGTAACTAGATAGGCAAGTCTTTATCACACTCAATAAACGCCCAAACAAGTCATCTTCGCAAAAGGGAAGTGATTCGCTCCCAGACGGTCAAGTTTTGTCACACAAGCTGACCACTTGTGAATGGTCAACCGTAACAAACTTCAAACAGTCTGGAACCAAATGCAATGAAGTCCAGGAGAGTATAGTGTTTCCCCAGGTCGTTATGTCCCAACGAGCTGTGCGACAATAATCAAACGAATAGTGATCGAGAGGATTTGAACGGAAAAGAGATATGATTGATTATACCTAAAGAAAAATTTATAAATTACAGGGGCTTAAATGCAAATTAAAGAAAATTAAAAAGCTAAATTATATTAAATAAACGCTATCACTATATTTAAAATGATGTTTTTGATTTTTCTTTTATAAAACTTAAATTAAAAACTACGTGACGTACAAAAGAAAATGTGAACTGAAACAATATTAATCCTAAAAATATGAAAATGACATTTTTACAAACCTAATGATAAGAGAAAATTTTTAGAAAAAGAAAATTATTTTTATAACTATTTATCTAATTATTATTAATTAAAAACTATTTTTACTTATTTAATAATAGCCTAGAATACAAGAAAATATGAAATAAAGCTAGAAAAATGAAATTATGACTTAGAAAAATCTAAAATAACTAAAGAGAATTTTCAAAACTAATTTTGTATTTTTCTGATTATTTTTCTATTTTCTATGAATTAAAAACTATTTAAAACTAATTAAATTGCTAAAAATTACAAATTAAACTATGAAAAATCTGGAAAAATATTTTTTTGACTTTTTATATTTATCTTAACCTAGGAAAAATGAAAACTTATTTTTTTTAGAAACTTTTCTGATTTAATTGTATTAAAAGCTAATTAAAATTGCCTAAAAACTGTTTTAAATGAAGAAAAATAGCAAACTGAACTAGAAAAATATGAAAAATTCAAGAAAAGTCTAAATTAATATTATGAATCTATGAAAAATATAAAAACAGTGGCTTGTGTGTGAGAATATGGAACTGCAGTTACAAGTGCTTATAAATAAGCACTTGGAATAAGCCAAAGGTACCAAATGATCACCAACTGAACACAGAAGCTATAATAAGCTATAACTACTCAAAAGCAACTAATTACAACTATCCTAAACTACTGAAATGCAAACTACACAGGTTTGATGTTTTGAACTCAAGTGCTAAAAACAGTTTGATGCTACTACTTTTAAGCTTAAGCACAAGCTACCCAATAAGCTGAAATTAAAAACAGAAGTTGGAACTTACACTAGACCTGGCTAGCTACTTCTAAACCAAAGATGAGACCCAGATAAGCTAAACTGAGCTTGTGACAAGCCCTGCAATTCACCTGTTCACACTCAGTATACACTGAGTGTGTACAGGGGAGATATGACCATTTTGACAAGCAGTTTTGAGGCTTGTAAAAAATTCACAAAAATCTACAAAAATGAGATTAAGAAAATAGACCAGTTGAAGTTTTTAAACCCACAATTTCACTTGATTTGATCCAAGAATGAATCAATGAAAAATCACCCTAGTTAGGCTCAAACTGACTTTTTCAATATTTGACTTTTGAAACAGTTATGATATTTTGACTTTTATGAACTTTGAGACCAATTTGTGGACTGAATGTGATGTATTAAGGTGAAATAATCCTACTGCAAGCAATCTCTATGAATTCTAAACACAAAACAAGCTTTTGCTTTTAGAAAATTCCAACAGTTAAGAAATTTAAGACAGATTAAGGAGATTTTGACTTTGAATGTATGCAAATGTTATTTGTTGACTGCACTGAGTACAAATGTGCTCAATAAGCCTAAAACAACAAGTCTCAACCTCTGAACAAACCTTAAACACAGATTATGCAGCAATTCCAAACACTACTTTAAATCACTGATATGCAAATTAAGCTAAGCCAACTGCTAAACTAGCTTATGCAGACACTAACACTGAGTCTAGCTAACCTAATAACAACTTAATCAACATATAAAAACTAATCCTAACCACAGATACAGATCATGCAATGAAACTTGAAAATTAACTTACATTTGGTCCTAGCCACTATGGCTTGAGATTAATCAAACACAGAACCACTAGCCTATTTATATCAACCCAAATCACTCTAATTCAACCCATTTCCATGCTCTGCAACTCACATATCCATTTCCAAGACCAAATGAGCCCAGTTTGACTTTCGTTGACCAGATATCAAAGTTGCTTGAAATTGATTGATAAGCTTACAAAAAGCTATAAGGAGCTTAAATAAACTTATTTGAGCTTAAAAATAAGCTACTAAAAGCTTGGACATAGGAATTTGAAACTGAAATTTGCAACAGTTAACATAAAACTTGAAACTTGGTTAAACTTTGAAATTGATGTTTAAAAGTACATTACACTGATAATACTACTTGAGTTTGGTACAATGAAACAAAAGATTACAGCTTTTACACTTTAACTAAAACTTTAATATTAAAACGACATAAGTGAAATTTAAAAACTAAAATCTACTCTTTCTCTTGCTTCTTCTTCTTCCTTTTATACACCAAAAGGCTTCTCTCTCCAATCTGAGTGAATCCTACTTGCATAGATAGCCATTGGATCAGTTGAAAAGATTTTAGCCGTTTGATCACTTTTTGGCGCCAAAATTGGTTTTAGCAGTGGGGGTTGAGTGAAATGGAGGAGGGGGCATTAAATGCATCTTGGAAGGTTGTTGAGGTGGGGGGAACAAGGAGAGTGGGAATTGAGCTGGAGTGATGGGAGTATGAGTGTTGCAGAGAAGCAGTTGGGGAAGAAGACTTTTTGGCGGGCAAGGGGTGTTGACCGGGGTTTGACTTGGCTTAATATATTGAAGGGGGTCCAAAAAGGAAGGGGGTCACAAGGTTTGGCAGGGTCCAAAGAGGTTATGGCAGGTCCAAAGGGTCAAGGCTATATATAACAAGGACCAAAACTGCCATTCTTGATATTTGAGGGACCAAAGCTGCCAATTTCTCAAAGTTGTTCCAAGGGACCAAAAGTGACAAGTTTCAATAGTACAAGGACCAAAATAGACTTTTTCAAACTTCCAAGGACTATTTTTGACAAATTTGAAACTTGAAGGACCAAACTTGTAATTTCTCAAAACTTTTGACATTTTTCACCAAAGGACTAATTATGACAACTTATGATTTTAAAAGGACCTTTGGTGATTTTTCTTTTGAAATTAGTGCTCAGGGACTATTTCTGACAATTTTTGAAACTTGGGGGACTGAAACTGCCAATTATGCAAACTTAGCTCATTTTTCATCTGAATTTAAACATTTTGCATCTGAAACATATAAAATGCAATTTTGGAATATTTTCAGTATTTTGATGCATTTCTGAGCATTTTTAAACGTTTTGCAGTTCAGATTTAGCCAAAAATGATGAGTATTTACACACTCATCAATCCCCCACACTAAACTATTGCTAGTCCCTAGCAATCTTTTGAGAAAAACTTAATGGATTTGAATCTCTTTACCAAAAGCCATTACTTCTGGAGTAGCCAAATGTTTCAGTTCAAGTAAGAACCATGGTACACTGATAACCATGTGATTTTGAGCAAATCACCAGCTTCCAACGGATTTGATTTGTCTTTACCAGAAGCCGTTTGCTTCTGGACTAGCCAACTCTTAGATAAATTATCAATATTATCTTTGGTGAGTCGATTACCAATTATGGTTTTCCACTGCCTTTACCACAAGCCATAAACTTGCGGGCTAGCCAACTCTTCACTAATTAAAGATATGGTGAGTTGAATACCATACAATTTTGGGCAAATTGCAAGCCGTCAACGGATTTGAGATATCTTTACCAAGAGCCGTTTGCTCCTGGATTAGCCAATCCTTTTGTTTATTAGACATGGCGGACTGATAACCGTAAGCTGAGTAAGTGCAAAACACTTACTCCAAAAAAATTTTGGCCAAAAATGAGAGAATTGGGTGGTATAATTACATGATAAAATTCGTGAGAATTCCCCCCACACTAGAAATGAATATTGCCCTCAATATTCAAAGTACCGGCGGTTATGCCGAAACATAGAACGTAAAAGGGAAATACTACGGCCATTATTTGATTTTTTTTTTTGAAAACTTATATACAACAGCGGGGGGCAACTCCCCCACACTAGGGTGGTAGAAAGTAGAAAGAAGTCAGAAATATGGGTGAAAACCCATATGGCATGCTACTGTTTTTGATTCCCGAGTCGCTAGCTTGACTCGATCCCCGCATTCATTGGTTCATGGGGAAAGTTTGTAAATCCAGGACAACCACAGGAGGAATGTCCTCTCCAAAATAATGCTTCAAACGATGACCATTCACTTTAAAATTTGGACCATCGGGTTGAGATAACTCAATGGTTCCAAAGGAAATACTTTAGTGATGGTGAATGGTCCAGACCAGCGGGATTTTAATTTTCCCGAGAAAATCTTCAATCTTGAGTTGAAAAGAAGGACCCGATCACCGACGTTGAAAACGCGGTTCTTGATTTTAGAGTCATGAATCTTCTTTGTCTTTTGTTTATAGATCAAAGAGTTCTCGTATGCTTGATCACGGAGTTCATTTAATTCATTCATTTGAACTTTCCGGTGATCACCAGCTGTCTGAATATCGAAGTTGGCATGTTTCAAGGCCCAGTATGCCTTGTGCTCAAGCTCAACCGGCAGATGACATGCCTTCCCGTATACAAGCTTGTATGGAGTACACCCGATGGGTGTTTTATAAGCTGTACGGAAGGCCCAGAGTGCGTCATCTAGCTTATCCGACCAGGAGGCACGGTTTTTGCCTACTGTCCTTTCCAGAATTCTTTTAATCCCTCGGTTGGAAACTTCCACTTGCCCACTCATTTGGGGGTGGTGCAGTAGAGAGACGGTGAGTTACACCATACTTTTGCATGACTCTATCAAACTGGTCATTGCAGAAATGCGTACCACGATCACCGATTATAGCTCGTGGAGTTCCAAACCTAGCAAAAAGAGATTTTAAGAATTTCACAACAACTCGGGCATCGTTGGTAGGCAAAGCTTTTGCTTCAACCCATTTTGACAAATAGTCAACGGCCACGAGTATGTATTTGTTTCCTCGAGATGAAGGAAATGGCCCCATAAAGTCAATGCCCCAGATATCAAAAATCTCACACACTTGAATGGCGTTTTGCGGCATTTCATTTCTTTGTGAGATATTCCCGTGACGTTGACAAGCGTCACAGGTTTTGACAAATTCGTGGGCATCCTTGTAAATCGTGGGCCAATAGAATCCGTAATCAAACACCTTCTTGGCGGTGTAGTTGGGGCTATGATGTCCCCCAGTAGGTCCAGAATGTCAAGCCTTGAGAATGTCATTGGCTTCCTGACCATACACACATCGCCTGATGACTTGATCCGCGCAGATTTTGAATAAGTAGGGGTCGTCCCAGAAGTAATGTTTTACATCTTTAAAGAATTTGTTTTTCTGTTGGGACGACATCCCTTTCACAACAAAGTTACCCGCATGGTAATTTGCAAAGTCAGCAAACCATAGGGTAGAAGAGTCTCCACGAAAAGAAACCACATTGAGTGTCTCGAGAGGGAATGTTTCATTTATTTCCTTTTTCTCAAACACATCTTGGTGAGGGTTTTCTAGACGGGACAGATGATCAGCAGCCAGGTTCTCAGCTCCTTTTTTATCACGTATAATGATATCAAATTCTTGCAGGAGGAGAACCCAACGGAGCAATCTCGGCTTTGCATCTTGTTTTGCAAAGAGATATTTGAGAGCCGAGTGATCCGTATACACCACGCATTTGGTCAAGATTAGGTATGGCCGAAACTTTTCAAATGCATACACCACAGCTAATAATTCTTTTTCTGTAGTGGTGTAATGGGTTTGAGCTTCAGTCATAGTCTTACTCGCGTAGTGGATAGGCTGAAAATGCTTGGTTTTTCGTTGCCCCAAGACTGCACCGATAGCAAAATCACTTGCATCGCACATGAGCTCAAAGGGTAAATCCCAGTCGGGGGCAACTAGAATGGGTGCTTCCGTAAGCTTTTTCTTTAATGTTTCAAAAGCTTCGATGCACTCAGGTGAGAAGATAAAAGGAGCATCTTTTTCAAGAAGATGGGTCATAGGCCGAGCGATTTTAGAAAAATCTTGTATGAATCTGCGATAAAACCCGGCATGACCAAGAAAACTCCTAATACCTTTGACGGTAGTAGGATGAGGCAATTTAGCAATAACATCAACTTTTTCTCTATCTACCTCAATCCCGTTTTTGGAAATCTTATGGCCAAGGACCATGCCTTCTTTGACCATAAAGTGGCTCTTCTCCCAATTTAGACAAAGATTGGTGTCTTCACACCGTTTTAGCATTTTGTCTAAATGGGAGAGACATGTTTGAAATGAGTCCCCAATGACCGAGAAGTCGTCCATAAACACCTCCATTGTTTCCCCGATCATGTCGTGGAAAATTGCCATCATACATCGTTGGAACGTGCCAGGAGCGTTACATAGGCCAAAAGGCATACGTCTGTAGGCAAATGTTCCGTATGGGCAGGTGAATGTGGTTTTTTCTTGATCCAGCGGATCAATGGGGATCTGAAAGTAACCCGAGAAACCATCAAGGAAACAATAGTATTTGTTCCCTGCTAATCTCTCAAGCATCTGGTCCATGAAGGGTAGAGGAAAATGGTCTTTACAGGTGGCTTCGTTTAACTTGCGATAGTCAATGCACACACGCCATCCCGTAACCAATCGAGTTGGAATTAACTCGTTTTCTTCATTTGTGACAACAATTATGCCACCCTTTTTAGGAACGCAATGAATTGGGCTAACCCAAGGACTATCAGAGATCGGGTAAATTAAACCGGCATCAAGAAGTTTGAGAACCTCTTATTTGATAACCTCATGAATCTTAGGATTCACCCTTCTCTGATGTTGGACTGCTGGTTTTAAGTCATCCTCCATTAAGATTTTGTGAGTACAAAACTCATGGTTGATACCCTTAATGTCGGAGAGTTTCCAAGCAATTGCTTGCTTGTGTGACTTCAAAACCTTTATGAGAGCAGTCTTCTCCTCCTCAGTTAAGTCTTTAGCAATTATGACGGGTAATTTATCACCCTCCAAGAATGCATACTCGAGATGAGGAGGTAGGTCCTTAAGTGCAACCTCGGGAAATTCTTTAGTAGATGTTTGTACTGATTTGATTTCCTCAATCGTGATCTCTTTCGGAGGGAGTGAAGGTAATGGATCTTCATTTAACAATTGCTCGAGATAAAGGATATCTCCCTCCGAATCATAAACACCATCAATTCCAGGCGGAATTGATTCATCACTGGCAAGAAACTCATCGATCTCTTCCAGAAGGAAGTCACCTCCCTCAAACGGAGTGAGAGAGGGGGAAGAGTCGGCAATGATTGGTTTAGAAGATGTGGTGGAATCCCCACTCACCGAATTATGAAGATAACCAAGAAACTCTTGAGAGTACTCCTCTGAAGCAATATCAATTAAATCGACTCGATTAACTGATTCAGTATCATAATTTGAGGAGTACCTCGAAGTTTGATCAAGGTTAAAAGTAACAGCTTCATTACCCACACGTAACGTGATTTCTTGCTCAAATACATCAATAAGAGCACGGCCCGTTCTCAGGAATCCTCTTCCAACAATGAGGGGAACCCGATGATCGGCATCGAAATCAACAACCACAAAATCAGCTGGAAAATGGAACTTTCCTACTTTCACAAATACATCCTCGGCGATGCCAAGAGGACGCGATATAGAACGATCTGCAAGCTCGAGAGTCATGCAAGTAGGAATAAGTTCTGGAAGAGAAAGCTTTTTCCACACTGAATAAGGCATCAGATTGATGCTTGCACCAAGATCGGCAAGGGCAAAGCATTCAATCATCCCTGGAAAAACACAAGGAAGAAGAAATTTTCCAGGATCTCTCAGCTTCTCGGGAAGCTTCTTTAACAGAACTGCTGAGCAGTTCTCGTTCAAAGGAGTTTTAGCCATTTCAAACAGTTTTTCCTTGTTGCTTAACATGTGTTTGAGAGTTGATGCAAACTTGGGCATCAGCATGATGGCATCCGCAAAGCTTATGTCAAAATGTAGCTCTTGGAAAATTTGAAATTTTTTTTCCATTTGATGACTGGCTTTTTCGCGGAGTTTTTGCTCATTTAAACGTGAGGGGTAAGGAATAGAAGTTTTGGATTTGGGGTTGTCAACTGGAGGTTCAAAAACAACTCCAGGTTTGGTTTTGGGGTTCGGGACAACTTGAGGATGGACATGTGCTGTACTTTGTGAGCTAGTAGGTTGCACTTGGTCCTTTATCGCCTCAGGTTCACTTTCCACTACCTTCGGGAGAGAAGAAGAAGAGGTAGTAGGAATAGCGGGTCCATCATATGAAGCACCACTTCTGGTTGTGATCGCCTTTGCATCGCCCCTCGGATTAGCGATCGTGTTGCTAGGTAAAGTACCTGAGCCCGAGGGTCGATCATTTAAAGACTTCTTAATGTCAGAAATCTGGCTAACCAACAACCTATTCATTTCTTCTTGGGATTTCATGAATTGCTTCAACAACTCATCAGATGATGGTCCAGTTGGAACAATGGCTTGATTTTGTGCAGGAAAATTCTGGCCTCTATTGTTTGGATTAGGGCCTTGATTTTGGAAATTTCCTTGATTATTGCCATGAAAATACCCTGGGTTGAAATTTCCCTGACCTTGGTTTCTATTGAAATTTCCTTGGTTTTGGAAATTTTGACTTTGATTTTGAAAACCGTTATTTTGACTAAAATTACCTTGGTTTTGAAAACCTTGGTTCATTCTATTCTGATTTTGATTACGGTTTTGGTTTTGGTTGAAACCGGGTGGTCCAGGGTAGTGGTTAGGACGGTGGTTCGGGTCCATAGGAGCACGGTATTGGTTGCCTCCTGGATTAGAAATCCCTCCCACAGCATTTGCTTCAAAAGGGTTACCATCGGTGGCCATACAATTGTAATAGGCATGGGGGCCACCGCAAGTAACACAGACTTCCACTTTCTTAACTTCAGCAGGAGGTGAAGTTTGTGGAAAAGAAACTTTCTTTTGGTTGGAGAGAACCAAAGCTTGAATTGCTTCCGTGAGTTTGTCAATCTTAGCATCGGTGCTAGATTGACTCACGGGCGATGAAGTAGAAGGACGAACATTGATTTGGGAAACAACCGGCTTGCTTCGTGCAGTGCGGACTTTAGACTTGTTTTCAATGATCGTTAAAGCTTCTTTGACAGTTTTCCTTAAGAAATTTCCTCCCGCGGAGGAATTGAGAGAATCTTGATCAGATTGACTCACTCCATTATAGAAAGTATCGAGTTGCATCAACTCGGAGAAACCGTGGTGAGGACATTTGCGGAGCAATTCCTTAAAACGATCCCACGATTCACTGAAGGATTCATCAAACTTTTGTGTGAACTTGATGATTTCGTTTTTAAGACTCGTGGTCTTGGAAGGTGGATAGAACTCGTTCACAAATTTCTTCACCAAATCTTCCCAAGTTTCAATTGATTTAGGGGGTTGTTTTTCAAGCCAAATCCGGGCTTGACCCTCTAGGGAAAATGGGAAGAGAAGAAGTTTAACAGCATCGGTAGGGACATTCTTGTATTTGATGGTAGATGCAATCTTGTTAAACCATCGAATATGAGCATGAGGATCATCCCGCTCAAAACCATAGAATTGACTTGAGGTTACAAGATTCAGTAACCCGGTTTTGAGTTCAAAATTTTCAGCCACAATGGCTGGGATAACAATAGCATCTCCATACCCGTCGATGGGTGCCTGGAGAAGCTCACACATAGGACGTTCTTTCGCCATGATAACGGAAGTAGTGTGAGCAGTCCGGATCTCAGATCCGACTGATGGGGCAGAACGTCTACGGACACGCCTTCTTGGAATCCTGACAAGCTCACGAAATGGGCTCACGGATCTAGAAGAGCGAGTGCGCATACACTAGAGTTAACTCTAAGAGATCTCAGAGTTAAGGAGAGGAATGGGAATTATGAAGGGAATTATGAAAATGGGGTAAGAAGAATCTTTTTGAGTTTCTGGTTTTGAAATGTAGATATAACAACAAATCCAATTAAAACAAAATCGAGGCAAAAGAACAGTGAACTTAAACCAATAATCACAAGATGAATGGCTTCTTTGAAAAAGGTACACCAATCACAAGGACACAAAGGCAAGTTTTAATCTTTGGTTCGGGAACTTATTATGGTCGTACCCCCAGTTAGGTAGTACATTGCCTTGGTTTGCGGTGGTAATTTTTATGTTGTTATTATTAAACAAAGAAAACGACAAATCTTTTTGTATTTTTATCTTTGATATATATATAGAAACAAAAGAAAAATATTTTTGTGTTTTATACGTTTTGAGATGTTTTTGGGTTTTTGGATTTTTTATAAGAAAATATATATAGATATAGATAGATGGTATGAACAAGTAGTGAATATTCAAATTACTAATCTGCTAAGCGTAAGATAATTAGCACAGCTCCCCGGCAGCGGCGCCAAAATTTGATTCGCTCCCAGACGGTCAAGTTTTGTCACACAAGCTGACCACTTGTGAATGGTCAACCGTAACAAACTTCAAACAGTCTGGAACCAAATGCAATGAAGTCCAGGAGAGTATAGTGTTTCCCCAGGTCGTTATGTCCCAACGAGCTGTGCGAGAATAATCAAACGAATAGTGATCGAGAGGATTTGAACGGAAAAGAGATATGATTGATTATACCTAAAGAAAAATTTATAAATTACAGGGGCTTAAATGCAAATTAAAGAAAATTAAAAAGCTAAATTATATTAAATAAACGCTATCACTATATTTAAAATGATGTTTTTGATTTTTCTTTTATAAAACTTAAATTAAAAACTACGTGACGTACAAAAGAAAATGTGAACTGAAACAATATTAATCCTAAAAATATGAAAATGACATTTTTACAAACCTAATGATAAGAGAAAATATTTAGAAAAAGAAAATTATTTTTATAACTATTTATCTAATTATTATTAATTAAAAACTATTTTTACTTATTTAATAATAGCCTAGAATACAAGAAAATATGAAATAAAGCTAGAAAAATGAAATTATGACTTAGAAAAATCTAAAATAACTAAAGAGAATTTTCAAAACTAATTTTGTATTTTCTGATTATTTTTCTATTTTCTATGAATTAAAAACTATTTAAAACTAATTAAATTGCTAAAAATTACAAATTAAACTATGAAAAATCTGGAAAAATATTTTTTTGACTTTTTATATATATCTTAACCTAGGAAAAATGAAAACTTATTTTTTTTTGAAACTTTTCTGATTTAATTGTATTAAAAGCTAATTAAAATTGCCTAAAAACTGTTTTAAATGAAGAAAAATAGCAAACAGAACTAGAAAAATATGAAAAATTCAGGAAAAGTCTAAATTAATATTATGAATCTATGAAAAATATAAAAACAGTGGCTTGTGTGTGAGAATATGGAATTGCAGTTACAAGTGCTTATAAATAAGCACTTGGAATAAGCCAAAGGTACCAAATGATCACCAACTGAACACAGAAGCTATAACTACTCAAAAGCAACTAATTACAACTATCCTAAACCTCTGAAATGCAAACTACACAGATTTGATGATTTGAAATCAAGTGCTAAAAACAGTTTGATGCTACTACTTTTAAGCTTAAGCACAAGCTACCCAATAAGTGAAATTAAAAAGAAGTTGGAACTTACACTAGACCCGGCTAGCTACTTCTAAACCAAAGATGAGACCCAGATAAGCTAAACTGAGCTTGTGACAAGCCCTGCAATTCACATGTGCACACTCAGTATACACGAGTGTGTACAGGGAGATATGACCATTTTGACAAGCAGTTTTGAGGCTTGTAAAAAATTCACAAAAATCTAAAAAAATGATATTCAGAAACTAGACCAGTTGAAGTTTATAAACCCACAATTTCACTTGATTTGATCCAAGAATGAATCAATGAAAAATCACCCCATTTGGGTGAAAACTGGATTTTCAATATTTGACTTTTGAAACAGTTATGATATTTTGACTTTTATGAACTTTGAGACCAATTTGTGGACTGAATGTGATGTATTAAGGTGAAATAATCCTACTGCAAGCAATCTCTATGAATTCTAAACACAAAACAAGCTTTTGCTTTTAGAAAATTCCAACAGTTAAGAAATTTAAGACAGATTAAGGAGATTTTGACTTTAAATGTATGCAAATGTTATTTGTTGACTGCACTGAGTACAAATGTGCTCAATAAGCCTAAAACAACAAGTCTCAACCTCTGAACAAACCTTAAACACAGATTATGCAGCAATTCCAAACACTACTTTAAATCACTGATATGCAAATTAAGCTAAGCCAACTGCTAAACTAGCTTATGCAGACACTAACACTGAGTCTAGCTAACCTAATAACAACTTAATCAACATATAAAAACTAATCCTAACCACAGATACAGATCATGCAATGAAACTTGAAAATTAACTTACATTTGGTCCTAGCCACTATGGCTTGAGATTAATCAAACACAGAACCACTAGCCTATTTATATCAACCCAAATCACTCTAATTCAACCCATTTCCATGCTCTACAACTCACATATCCATTTCCAAGACCAAATGAGCCCAGTTTGACTTTCGTTGACCAGATATCAAAGTTGCTTGAAATTGATTGATAAGCTTACAAAAAGCTATAAGGAGCTTAAATAAACTTATTTGAGCTTAAAAATAAGCTACTAAAAGCTTGGACATAGGAATTTGAAACTGAAATTTGCAACAGTTAACATAAAACTTGAAACTTGGTTAAACTTTGAAATTGATGTTTAAAAGTACATTACACTGATAATACTACTTGAGTTTGGTACAATGAAACAAAAGATTACAGCTTTTACACTTTAACTAAAACTTTAATATTAAAACGACATAAGTGAAATTTAAAAACTAAAATCTACTCTTTCTCTTGCTTCTTCTTCTTCCTTTTATACACCAAAAGGCTTCTCTCTCCAATCTGAGTGAATCCTACTTGCATAGATAGCCATTGGATCAGTTGAAAAGATTTTAGCCGTTTGATCACTTTTTGGCGCCAAAATTGGTTTTAGCAGTGGGGGTTGAGTGAAATGGAGGAGGGGGCATTAAATGCATCTTGGAAGGTTGTTGAGGTGGGGGGAACAAGGAGAGTGGGAATTGAGCTGGAGTGATGGGAGTATGAGTGTTGCAGAGAAGCAGTTAGGGAAGAAGACTTTTTGGCGGGCAAGGGGTGTTGACCGGGGTTTGACTTGGCTTAATATATTGAAGGGGGTCCAAAAAGGAAGGGGGTCACAAGGTTTGGCAGGTCCAAAGGGTCAAGGCTATATATAACAAGGACCAAAACTGCCATTCTTGATATTTGAGGGACCAAAGCTGCCAATTTCTCAAAGTTGTTCCAAGGGACCAAAAGTGACAAGTTTCAATAGTAAAAGGACCAAAATAGACTTTTTCAAACTTCCAAGGACTATTTTTGACAAATTTGAAACTTGAAGGACCAAACTTGTAATTTCTCAAAACTTTTGACATTTTTCACCAAAGGACTAATTATGACAACTTATGATTTTAAAAGGACCTTTGGTGATTTTTCTTTTGAAATTAGTGCTCAGGGACTATTTCTGACAATTTTTGAAACTTGGGGGACTGAAACTGCCAATTATGCAAACTTAGCTCATTTTTCATCTGAATTTAAACATTTTGCATCTGAAACATATAAAATGCAATTTTGGAATATTTTCAGTATTTTGATACATTTCTGAGCATTTTTAAACGTTTTGCAGTTCAGATTTAGCCAAAAATGATGAGTATTTACACACTCATCAGGAAGAAAGAAAGAATACGAAAATAAGTAAACGCGCCCGGGAAAACTTACTTCAAAACCAAATAAGAAATACCATACAACAAACCCCGTAGTCAACCTAGTTCCAATAACAATTCAAGCCGTGACATAATATTTTTCGTGAAAATGTATAACCCAAAGTATCAAACAACGAATCTCATCATCACACCTAATCTCATCATCAAATCTCTTCAACAAATCTCATCATTAAAACTCATGATCAAATCTCATAGCCCAACACATCTCATCCTCAAATCACATAAAATCCGATCCAACTTTGAGAAGCCCATATGTCCCTATACATCACAAACTTAGGCTCGGGTCCAGTTGTGATTAAATCTTCGCATAAATTAGGGTCCATTTTTAAGTAACGAAACATTATGACCTTATGACAACACTATAATTTTCAAGTCTTCTCATAATCTTGGATCCTAATATTTGAGAAAAGTTAGTAATCAACAAACACAACCGTAATACTTATATTTTATCACATGTTGGCACATATCAATACGAAGTGATAAACCCGGGCCCAATGGAGATTTAAACCGTAATACTTGTTGCCACATATCAGATTTTATCAATATAGATATTACGATTCCAAATATGCTTGTACCAAGTATACGGCCCATTAAGCGTTTTTGCCCATATATCCGATCCAGATTCAAAAGCTTGTCAACCCATATCAAACATTTACTAAGTCCGGTCCATTAATCCATAGACTCGTCCAATGAAGCATACACTCGGCCCATTTAATATCTCTACCCGATCCAAATTTTCTAAAGCCTGCTACCCTAATATTTGGTATTTAACACAACTCAAACACAGGTAACCCTAAAAATACTCTCATAATCCAAACCCTAAGATCTCTCCATCGTTTTCTGTCCGCTTCCCAATCTTCTCATACAACGAAATACTCCTCTCACCCAAAATTACTCATATCAATCAAACACATCCAGAAAGATTGAACTCTTCCAAACATATATCTAACTGGACCCATTACAAACCGATTAACAAAACATAAAATCTGCTAGCTTCATCATCCATAGATAATCAAAAGACGCTCACCACATGGATGGCTTGAGCAAGAATCTTGGCTTCAAGATCTCACATCAATGTCATAGGCAGGTTTTTCTTAAACGATTTATCCTTTTATTTTGTTTAGTTTAACCGATCGAATGAAAGACGAATTAACATCACTTGTTAATTTCTTTTCATGGGTCGAACAAGAAATTGAGGTAAAACTTCTCAATAGATATGATCAATGATGAACAAGTTTTGTGGGTATGACCATATGAGGTTGGATGTAATACATGAATCCCCAAAACAAATATGAGATCATTTGATTATTTCTTTAATTTTCAGTTTGAGTGTTTCGTTTGAGTCTTGATGTCTTGATCTGTGATGAAGCATGTCTTGTAATTTGACCTTGAGGTTTGAATATGCTTTGGGTGTTACACGAATATTCTGAGATTCATTTAATTTGTGTTTTTGATTCAAGTCATGGGTCTGAAATAAGGATGGTTCGACCAGAAAAAGATCTTGTAAAGATTAATAAATAATGAACCGATATGAGATCCGATTTACTTTACAGTTTGAATCGTTATTTTTTTTATGAAAGACTGAAGTAGAACATTGGTGGTTGTGATAGGTTAGACTGTGATATTGATGGCAGTACCTTAACCTATGATGTAAACGTTAAACTGAGGTCATGAGTCGATTTTATTTGGTATAGTTTGTTATGTCATGGTTACTGATTTGGATATCAACATTAGGACCATTGATGTGAATTGAAACTGAGGTCCTATATTGATTTGTGGTATTAGTTTAGTGTGGTTAACAAACAACATTTGATTTGTGCAACCTAACATTCAAACCGCATCATGTTATCTTACAAAACGCACCAGTATTAGGTCAAACCGCACTTGACTTTTCTTCTTCTTCTCTTTCTTTAACTGTCATGACAAACCGCATCTATCATAAGTTAGCAAACCGCATAGTGTTTTTTTTCTTAATCAAAATGCTCTTGCCAAACCGCTGCTTGTCAAAACGCACAAGCTTTAAACAAACCGCAACAGTTTTGTTACAAACCGCACTTCAGATACAAATCGCTTACTAGACCAAAACGCTTCTAGATTATTGTCAAGACGCAGTTGACTTAGCACAAATCGCATAAGACTTTACTGACTTTCAAACTGCAACCATAACTAAACCGCTTTATACAAATCGCATTAGTTTGAGAGTCAAAATGCTTTATATTGACCAAACTGCAACATTCTTGACCAAGTCTCATTCTGAACATTGAATCTGGACATTAACAAATCGCATCGAAGAGCTTCTTCAAACCGCACCTAAGAATATGAGACAAAACGCATACCAGAACTGTTTGACCACAAAATATGTAAACACCAGATTCAACTGTTTGGCCACAAACGTCTTAATAAAATCAGTAAACACCAGATTCAACTAAGCTTAAAATTGTTTAAAAACATATTATCACTTGTAAAAAATCTGTTTGGCCACAAAATATGCATAATTCGATATCAAAAACGTATCAAACTGTTTCAAAAAGCACATAAAACATGATATCAAATATGAATCGACCAACAAACAACCAACACTTTGTTTCCACAAACCATACGAATCAAACTACAACAAACCGCAACCAAACATCACTCAAAAACCATATGAATCACAACAACAACACAACTTGGCTCTGGTACCAATTGTAGGATAATACTTTTTATGTTGTTTGATGATTCGGGTGGTCTAGGATGGTGATGAATCAAGTATGCCATGTGTGGAAACGTAGAGGGGGGTGAATACGTTACCGTTTCAAAACTTTAGATCTTTAGTATCAAATCGCTTATGAAGCTTGTTATAATATGAAAGTTCCAATTAATGTTTGTGACCAATGTAAAGCATAGTAAACCATGTTGTCACACAAGCATTAACATCAAACCACATCACAAGCAATAGTATAGTGCAACTATAAAAGTAAAGAGATAAAGAAAGGAAAGTGCAAACCGAACACGATGATTTATAGTGGTTCGGTCACGGATCTCCTTTCCGTCCTACTCCACTCCCCGAGTACCCAACTCGAGAGTTACTTCACTAAATCAACAAGCTCCCTTCTCGGCGGAGAAAACCTTACAATCTTCGCTTACACTTTTTCCGGTACAAAGCTAAATACCGGGTTCTAGTTCGAGGTAGAACCAACCTAACGTCGCCTATACAATATTTCCGACACTAAGCTAGATGTCGAGTTCTTTTACAAGGGTACAACCACTCCCACTATGTTTTATGGCCCAACATAACAAACCTTGTGTTTTATGGCACAAACACATAAACCATCTAATCTAGTTTGGTGAAAGTGTTGTTATGATGCAATGATGTTTACACTAATGATCCATGACACAAATGTCTAATGGATATGAATAACTACTTCTAAATGAACTTCCATTGATAGGAAGCCTTCATGATGAAGATCACAAGTTCCCTAAACTTCTTGTGATAGATCTTCAACTTGTGGTGAGTGGGGATGGCTAGATCTCCAAGATTTCCTTGGTTGATCAAGGAGTATGCTTACAACAAAGATGAATGTTAGAAGCATTATGATCATGATCATTAGGGTGTTTAATGTGTGTTACTACATTGTTAATGATTGATCTAAATGTATGCAAGAAGGTGGAGAAGATGTACTTTTAAGTGGTGAAGAAATGGGAAAACAATGGGCTTCTATTTATAGCCAAAAGTGGACAGGAGCGTCCACGGACCAAGGAACCCTTTAAAGGGTTCCGTCCTTTATGCAATTTGGTGCCGTGGGTGCCTGACAGAAAATCTAAAAAATCTTTCTTCAAATCTTTCCAAGATATTACCAAATCTTACTAAGATCACATTTGATATATTGAGTGTCAATCTAACCAAAATATTCAAGTGATCTTTCAAGGGTTTCAAAGATGATGCATGACATGATGTAACATGTATTTCCATTTTTAGATTAAAAGGTTTATCAAGGTAAACTTGTAAAATGTATTATGTAACTAGTTAATAAAATGTCTAGTTACCTTTTGAAATACTTGTGAATGCAAAATGTAAAATGAGGTTCGAAATAGAATGGTTAACCTATTAAAATACTTAGTGACTCTAAATGTATTTTAAACATTCTAAATGATTTGTTAATGGGTTTGATCATAATGCCACATAACAAACATGTACGAACCTGTGTTGTAACATACGAGGACTTGAGACATCGAGAGGTGTTGAATGTATGTTGAGACAAAGTGTGATTACAAGTAACTTGCACATTTTACGTTATGTATTACAAGTTACATGTTTGTCATCAATCAAAACAAACGAGACTGTATAGATTAAATATCGTAATATTTGCACTAACAATCTCCCCCTTTTTGATGATGACAAAGATATGTAAACGTAATAGAAAGTAAAATGTAAAAGGTTACTTGTATCCTTACTACCTTTACATTACCTTCTTCGTTTACACTCTTCTCCCCCTTTTGTCGAAACAAAAGGGCGTGTCCTTGGAGTTTAACTTTATTTCTCCCCAAAAAGGCGAGCTTGCATCATCCCTAGTGAAGTTAAACCGTCCACTTCAATCCGTCCCTTGTTTGGTAGCGGATCCATGGATCAAATGAAGAGGCTTAACCTACATCAAGGTTAGTTTTATGCAACAAAAATTATGAGAAATATATGAAAAAGAAAAATGCATAGCAATGTTAGCCTATTTTCTCCACTGTTTATCGAAGCACAAATGCTTGTTTGAAAAGTGAGAATGATGCTAAATGCGTGCATGCTCCCCCTTGTTTGAGGCGTCAGGGTATGATTAAAAACCTACAAAACAAATATTAGTGCAAAACTATATTCGTCATTGGACGAGTAAGTGTTATACAACAAAGTGTGTATAAGATGCATTCAGTAAATTCTTGACGGAAGCTCCCCTTGCTCTAGGGCGTCAAGAGGAACCTTCAAAATTAATATTAGTGTAATAGAAGCTTTGTCTTTAGACAAATATGTCATATACAACCAAGTGTATAGACGATGCAATATGAGTTCTTAAAGGATATTCCTCCTTGTTCTAGGGTGTCAAGAAGCACCTAAAATAAGAAAAATAATTGATGCAAACTTCATCCTTAGATGAGTAAGTTATATACAATCGAGTGTATATGATGATGAACCTACAATGAAAAACATTAGTGCAATATATTTCATCTTTTTCACAAAGAAAAATGAGATGTATATATGTGATAAATGATATAATCAAAGATCTCATGAAGTGTAGTCTACTAATTACAATCATAAGAAAAGTGAGAATATAATATGATAAAAGCCTACAAAATAATTCCTAGAAAGAAGATATGAAGTCTTCCACCGGGTGTGCCACTAGTGGTGCTAGTGTTGGTGTCGGTTTACTAGTAGGATTCATGTGGTGATGATAGATGACTTGACATTTACAAAAGCAAGTTTTCGCTAATCTATGGTGGTGATGATTAGTGAAAGTGGTGATGGAAGATGGTGGTGATTAGGTAGGAAGCTATTAAGGAGTTAGAAACTCGTATGTATAGCAAATATAAAAATATGGACTCATGCAATCCTTTCGTCATGTCAAGTGACCAAAGCTAAGAGGAAAAAAAATGTGAATGGACATTGCATTTCAATGATGCATAAGGGTTATGATTTGAATGATTTATTGATGCTAACAACCTATTGTTATGAGCAAGTTCTCATATGCTTCAACCCAAGAATAATCAATAATGCGTTCTATCTAAGAATATATAAAAGTGATAACATGAAGATAAATTCGTTCATTGATTGACACGGATTATAAAAATGACCTATTCTAGGTGACAATGGGAAAGGTAGTATTAGCATGGTTTTGACCGACATGGATGATTATCACTTTGAAAAGAAGTGAAGACGATATGGAAAATACTAATAATGAGTACCTATATGAGGATGAGAATGATATCATATGAGTGAGAGTTGGATGGACCAACGTGTTGGAGATGGTTGTTTTGATTAATATATCCTTTGCACTGACAAGGACATGCATGATAAGCGAGAAAAGGATAAGATCCTATGATGGTGTTCTAGATAGTGAAGTTGTAAGGTGCTAGTCTAAGGAAAATCCTATATGTGGAGATGAAGACGTTTTGTAAAAACACATGATGCGTTTTTCACTTGATGAGGTATTGGTGCGAAAAAGGTTGAACTAGTTGTGGTTTCATGAACCGGTTTTAGCTAAGTGGTGTTTACCTATGTGTTGGTATTTTAGAGTCTAAGAGACATAAATTTTGACAAAAAACAATTATGTGAATGGATTTCTCTCCCCCTTAATTAGTGGACATCCAACATAATGTGTAATGTATCAATTAAGGAATGACAACAAAGTGTTTATGAGGTTATTCGGGTTAACGAAAAAGGTGAGCTTAGTGATGTTTTTCTGGATGATGGTTAGCATACAATGAACTTCATCCTTAAAGTCACGTACCTCTTCTCGATTAATACGAGATGATCGTATGATGAGGCATGTGGTTTCCTAAAAGGAAGTGAAGAGGATTAGAGTATTGTTATAACTAAATAATGATGGAGATGATTTTTGGAAAGCGGAAGCAAAAATGAGATTTGGAAAGAGGTCGGTTGAAAGACAAAAATGCAAAGCCAACCCTCTAGAACTTAATTCTATATGCTTTTGAACTATATGCAAGTGTAGGGGTCCCATAAAGCATAATACTAATCTACGTAGCAATAAAGGGGATTATGCAAAATGAGCATATAAAAGTTAGAACCAAGTGAGATAACAAATAATTTGTTATCAACCTACAAAACAAATTTGTTAGTGACAAAAGATGTTAACATGATAGAAATCAAATGATAACATATTATATAAGCAAAAACAACACATTGCACTTAGTAGACAAGAAATCACCACACAAGATAGCATCAAAACAATCATATTATGCAAGAATACAACTTTATTCAAGACATTTCATTATGAGATTGTTTTGTCGTTAGACTTTGACACTTAAACATACTTGGATATACAATAATCTATGTGATTAATTTGTAAGATAAAAAGGCTTCTAAAAGTTTGTCATACCAAAAGCACTTTGACAGATTATATGTGCACACGTAGCAAACAAATAGTGTGACAAGAAGCAAGATGAAAGATTCATGCAAGCCATGTTTAAGACATAACAATTTGGAGCATGTATCATTTGGATTGTACTACACATAGATATAATGAATGCCAACTAATAACTTTCAAACTCAAACTTATCATATCGGAATTATCACGTATCAAAATGACATATTATGATTTCATAAGTAACATGTTAATCATGCTAAAACTAATTCAAAAGTAAGTATCATGCAAATAAAGTTTTAGGTTTAAACGTTTAGTAGCATGAAACAAGAATACAAGCATTATAAAGATAAAACCGTACTAAGGTTTACACATTTAACTATCAATCAAATAGCTATCAAACACTAAGATAATGTCAAATCAACTTATCGTATCAAACAAGAACATGTAATCAACACATGTAAGTGCAATGCAAGTGGTTTTAAAAGAAGAATCATATATACTACTTGTTTGATTAGTATTCCTAAGGCGAGGCAAACTATCAATGTTTTAACACTTACTTTAGGCAAGTATAGGAAAACAGAATTTTCAAGTTGGAGAATGAATATGAGACTATTACTAGCGGTGCTCAATTAAGGCTAAACACGACCATTTTTACGGGTGATTCCACATACCCAACTTCTCTTCAGGAAGCAATTCAACCGTTAGGTCAAATTGAGTTTCTAGTGCAATAGGTTCTCCAGTAGTCATTCTCATGTTAGAAAGATGGGAACTCCTACTTTTGCCTTTTAAAGTGTATAAAAGATGATAGTTTACCAATACTTGGCTTAATGTGACACAACTAATATGCAATATAACTAAGGTGATGAAGATGTCATGTTATACACATGAATTTTAACAATGGTGTGTTGATAAACGATATGTTTTAATCTTGTGTTTAGAATCTAAGGTTTGTTCAAATTACAAAGCTAATTGTATGATCTAATGGATGACATCTTTTATGTTGAAGTGTATACTTTAAAAGTGATTTGATTATCTAAGACTAGGGAATGGAATATGTTAAATTAAGAATGTTCTCAAGAAAGCTCTTTGGAACTTTATTTGACAAGAATCTAAATAAGGTTACTAACTTCAATAGATCATGTATATGTTCTAGAGATGTGTAGTTTCAACCTTGGATGTGCATAAGGTTTAGGTTATGATGTACGCTTGAAAGGAAATGAATACAAATAGTATCTTTCAACAAATGAGATTATCGCATGGGATAAAGTTATCATGCTTATGAAAATAAGTATGACAAGATGAATTGGATATGCTAGTTCATAGAACTTTTGGATGTTCGTTTCAAGATCATTTAGCCAATGAGGTGTAATAAAATCTCTTGTAACATAACCATATATGTCGCAAGGAGAGAATGATGCATAGGATATACAATATCCTTTTAATAAGATGAATACTTAACGCATGATTTCTTAGGCATAATATTTTTCAAAACATCATGTTTTCCTAAATGAAGATATGAAGCCAAAGTGTTTGAATTGGATAGTCCTATCTAAATAAACTTGGTCTCAAGATTATATTCACTAGATGATGACAAGAGGAATTCACTCGAGTTTCTTATGTATACTCCTCAAGAGTCATTGTTGCTTGGGGTGTATGATGTTGGCTTTGAGATTGCATTTTAACATATTTTGTTAAAATGTTGATTTGAGGTTTAACGAAATTTATGCTGAAGTTTAACGACAAAGTATTACTAATACTTTGATAATTTGTGAAGGTAGTACTACTTATACCTAGTGGAAATTGACAACAATTACCAAGAGCACCATGCTTATTTGATAGTTGAGGTTCTAGCCGTAATGAATTATCTAAGTCCTTATATGTGGGAAAGGATGGTTGAGTTTGTTCAAACGTGCATTTGATTCAGTATAAGTGTTGGACACAAGGGCTTTTTGAGCAATACACTCAACGAATTCAAATGATGGTAAGGATGGTGGATTGGTTGATCTAGGTGGTAGGTCTTCTAGTGTGTCTAAATAAGGATGTGGTGATGTAGGGGTTTGTTGTGCTATGGGAGTACTTAGGTTGATTATTTGTCCATAGATGTTGAACACAAAAAGTACGGATACTAATTCTTATGGTTCATTGGTTGCTACAACTAGTGGGTGAAGTGCTTGAAGTTTTGGTTATGTTTATGAAGCTTAGGGGCTGAGGTATAGGTTCACCTTGAAAGGGCACGTTTGATTTAAACTATACTCTTGGAAGTTCATGAGCAATACGGTTAATGGTGCCAAAAGATGGAAGAGGGATAGTAGGTGTCAAAGAGGGATAAGTGGCACAGTGGGTTGTTTGTTTTGGATAAGTGTTTCAACATGTGTTGTTAAAATACTTGGGTGTTGATTTTTCGGATATGACTTTTAATGACTATAATCGTAAGTCGCATATACTTGAATATTTCAGATGAAATACTTAAGTTGTCAATCCTAATTTGTTGAGATTATAAAGCTTAGATTGAACTCAAGGATAACAAGACTTGATAATATGTATTTAACATATGTGTGAGTTATGACTCGATGTAAATACTTATCGTCTGGAAGGATGACACATTATTTTCATGTTAACCAGGTGAGGCAATACATGTAGATACAAAACAATATCTATAGTCATATGTTAGACTTGTGTATGATATCTTTGCAAATAATGAGTCCAGGTTTATTAGTCTTGGTAAGTCATCTAAGTCATCCGCAAACGGGTGAGGAGATGTTGGTGGTGTTGCACAAAGTTTGATAGGTACAAGCTTTGGAGACTTTGGTAGTGAAGTTGTTTTTGGATGATTGTGGGTGATTTTGGTGGTGGAGTTGGAGTACTCAAGTTTAGAATGTTTACATCTTGAATGGGTGATGAGATGTTGAGAGGTAATGAGTCTGAGGATGAAGAGCTCAAGTTAATGAAGCAACAAGATCGAATGCTAATCCTAGTGGTTTTCTTAAGTGGCTTATTTGAGGTTAAGGATTTAGTCATTTTGACTTTGCTTTAAGAAATGCTAAGCCTGAGGAAAAGTAACTTGATGAAGGTGTGAAAATGATCATCTTGAATGTGTTGATTTATGGAACTAAGGATTCATGGATTTGATGTTTAATCCATACAAAGATGGTAGTTTCTAATGAGATGGAAGTGTCTAAAATCATGTCAAACATCCTAAGTTAATCCATTGAGGATGTGTTGAGTGAGGTATGAAAGATATGCATTAACAACTATCCTAGAAACGAAGTTTGGTAAATTAGATTGCGGGATTTAGTAAAATTCAATAACTTACCTGTAGGATTCACGGCACCATTTCTTTACACAGCCGGAACCCTTAAATTGGTGCCGCCTGTACAGGTATGGCGGTACCAAAATCCATAACAGACGGAACCAAATTAATGGTGCCGTCTGGTCCGTGGAGACCAGAAATCTTTACAGACCCATTTTTTAGGTGTCGGGGACTTTTTCGAAACCTGAAATTTTTCTCAAAACATATGGCATTAACTATTTCTAGTTAGGAACAGTCAATAACGCATACACAAACATAATGGAGCATTGATTTTGAACAAGGGCTAACGATTTTCACATATAAGTGAAAATGGGTAAAATTTGATAACACCCGTGTGTTATCCCCCTGCATGAACCGGTTAGCATACATCAATGTTTTAAGTTAGTTTATCATCCTATGAAGCAAGAACACATAAATGACATCATACAATATTGTTTTTATCCTTGTACCAAACACTCTCTTAAAAACTCTATTTTTCAAAGTACTTGACTAATTTACTTAGTACTTATTGCTAAGTGAGTTATGACATTTCATAAGTTATGCAAGATGTTTGTATAACCTATGCAAAAGAAGTGATCTAAGTCTATAAGTGATGGTAAAACAATTTTCCAACTTAGTGCACAAAATCTAGCAAATGTCCTATTGTGCATAAACAAGAAATCGTCAAGCAAGCGAATAAATAACATGGCAAGATTGACACTTATATTATGCAAACAAACAAGTGAAAACAAAAATTTTAAAATAAGCAAGCAACATATATGCAAACAACACAAATAAGTGGTCATTTAGCATAGTATGACAAGAAAACACTTTTCATCATTTAGCGTTTAAATATGACGATTTATACCAAGTTTGATTAGTTTCCTTTAAACATATTACCAAATTATTTAGTTTCAAAGGAATTTGTATCAAAGTTCTAAGAATACCAACTTAAATTGCTTGATTCAAAAATTTGAGTTTTTATGTTAAAGCGAAACTTAATATTTTAGACATACTGTAGTATTTGGTCTATTTCACTTATTTATAATTAGATTCAGGCCATGAAAGTATTTTTAAGTGAAAGTAGACTCAATTCCCTTTAAAATGATAGGTGGCTCGACTCGTACGGACTTACGGTTAATTAGTTATGATTTTTTGAAGTTGCCCAAAAAACTGCATACTGTACACACGGATTCCACGGAACCAAATAAAGGGATCCGCCCTTTATAAGATTTGGTGCCGTGGTCCTCTGAGACAGATTCACCAAAACTAGTATTTGACATAGAGAAAACGTGTGTGACTTACTAGATTTCATAGTAAACATATAATACACATATTTAACAACATATCTACTTATGTAACTTATCTTAAACATTTACGGAGGTGATTTTTCAACTAAATTTATAGTTATCCCAAACACTCCTTTAAAATCATATTTTTCGTAAATTTTCTATAAGCACACAATACAATACTTACTAGTTCTTTCAACAAACTTTTATTTTATTTTTCAAGAAAAACTTCAAGCTTGTATACAAAGTTACATTTAACAACAAAATTTCTAAGTATAACAAGCAAAGCATTTTTCATATTATTTTTCGCTTCAATGGTAATTTGATACATAGATCGTACTCTATTTTAAAAACCATTTGTTTTGAAAATACGAGCTACGTGGCTCTGATACCAATTGTGGAAACGTAGAGGGGGGTGAATAAGTTACCGTTTAAAAACTTTAGATCTTTAGTATCAAATCGCTTATGAAGCTTGTTATAATATGAAAGTTCCAATTAATGTTTGTGACCAATGTAAAGCATAGTAAACCATGTTGTCACACAAGCATTAACATCAAACCACATCACAAGCAATAGTATAGTGCAACTATAAAAGTAAAGAGATAAAGAAAGGAAAGTGCAAACCGAACACGATGATTTATAGTGGTTCGGTCACGGATCTCCTTTCCGCCCTACTCCACTCCCCGAGTACCCAACTCGAGAGTTACTTCACTAAATCAACAAGCTCCCTTCTCGGCGGAGTAAACCTTACAATCGTCAAACACACTTTTTCCGGTACAAAGCTAAATACCGGGTTCTAGTTCGAGGTAGAACCAACCTAACGTCGCCTATACAATATTTCCGACACTAAGCTAGATGTCGAGTTCTTTTACAATGTTTTATGGCCCAACATAAGAAACCTTGTGTTTTATGGCACAAACACATAAACCATCTAATCTAGTTTGGTGAAAGTGTTGTTATGATGCAATGATGTTTACACTAATGATCCATGACACAAATGTCTAATGGATATGAATAACTACTTCTAAATGAACTTCCATTGATAGGAAGCCTTCATGATGAAGATCACAAGTTCCCTAAACTTCTTGTGATAGATCTTCAACTTGTGGTGAGTGGGGATGGCTAGATCTCCAAGATTTCCTTGGTTGATCAAGGAGTATGCTTACAACAAAGATGAATGTTAGAAGCATTATGATCATGATCATTAGAGTGTTTAATGTGTGTTACTACATTGTTAATGATTGATCTAAATGTATGCAAGAAGGTGGAGAAGATGTACTTTTAAGTGGTGAAGAAATGGGAAAACAATGGGCTTCTATTTATAGCCAAAAGTGGACAGGAGCGTCCACGGACCAAGGAGCCCTTTAAAGGGTTCCGTCCTTTATGTAATTTGGTGCCGTGGGTGCCTGACAGAAAATCTAAAAAATCTTTCTTCAAATCTTTCCAAGATATTACCAAATCTTACTAAGATCACATTTGATATATTGAGTGTCAATCTAACCAAAATATTCAAGTGATCTTTCAAGGGTTTCAAAGATGATGCATGACATGATGTAACATGTATTTCCATTTTAGATTAAAAGGTTTATCAAGGTAAACTTGTAAAATGTATTATGTAACTAGTTAATAAAATGTCTAGTTACCTTTTGAAATACTTGTGAATGCAAAATGTAAAATGAGGTTCGAAATAGAATGGTTAACCTATTAAAATACTTCGTGACTCTAAATGTATTTTAAACATTCTAAATGATTTGTTAATGGGTTTGATCATAATGCCACATAACAAACATGTACGAACCTGTGTTGTAACATACGAGGACTTGAGACATCGAGAGGTGTTGAATGTATGTTGAGACAAAGTGTGATTACAAGTAACTTGCACATTTTACGTTATGTATTACAAGTTACATGTTTGTCATCAATCAAAACAAACGAGACTGTATAGATTAAATATCGTAATATTTGCACTAACACCATGTTTAGAGATAGAAAGAGTAGAGAGGGTGTTTCTTGAGACAGAAATTAAAAACAAAAATGAAAGGTTAGATTAGAAGCACCACCTCTTCCAAGGATGGAAGAGGTATTTATAGTTACAAAGAATACGTCCTCCTGTTGGACTGTGGATCAGGCATACTGTGGGTAAAGACCCATCCGTCCTCCACGGTTTTGCACTAAACTAACTAATTAAGCTAATAAACTACTAAATAACGATATGTCTACGAGCTAACATATGCTAGGCTAGAGTTGGGGTGACCGACACTTCACTATGGATTTTCTAAATCCTAACATTTACACTCCAAAACATAATTTTTCACTCAATCTTTTCTGATAAAAGTTTTCCTCATCCAATCTCTTTTCTTTGATCATTTAGTTAGTTTATTTTGTTTAAGAATGATTCAATCATCCATTCATGTGATCACCTTCATTCCTTTACTAGTGCAAGAAAAGAACACACCGTATCGTGAAGATACAAAGTGTTGTAGTATTAGCTTCGTGCACTCATAACACTTGCTACGTACTTGTTGTATATTGTTATACATCAAGTTTTTTGTCAATATATTTAGTTAGATTGTGAATTGGTTTGATCGTGTAGAGATCGTGAAGATCTTGTGTAATTTGTATCGATAGTGTGTAGATAGGGTAGATCGTGTGTAGATCGGGTAGATCTTGTAGCTTGTGTAGTTGTGTGAAGATCAGGTAGATCGGATGTGAGATTGGTTATAGCTAGATTAGAACCCGACATTTAGCTTAGTGTCAGAAATTGTGATAAGCAACATTGTACGGTTTTCTTTTTTTGGGTAAAAGGTCAAAGACCCGGTAAATATATTACTCCAAAAAACGTTTAAGTACAAAGGATATGGGTGAATCTAATATCTCAGCCCGTTACGTAGGCGGAAAGCTTACATAACAAGATACTTCCTATTTTTTATACAAGAAAATAAACCACTACTCAAAAGAAACATTTGACTCCTATAGAAATAAATTACTTCCTACCAAGGCCTTGGAGCTTGATACCATACGTGTCATAATAAGCATCCAAATTCCCTGTAAGATCGTAGATCTAATCTGCATAGTCATCATAATCATCTTCATGATCATGACCACCACCAAATAGGTTCATCGACTCATCAAAAGTGTTCACAACCTCCTCTTCATCACTATCGGAATCAACAATCTCCCCCACCTTAGAGAATGGTTTAACCCTCTTAGTAGAAGAAGTAGACGAAAAATCTATTTTATTACCTGGATAATCAACCTTTTTAATAGGATTACCATCATCATCAACAAGAGTAGCTTTCCCATCAATAAGAAGCTTTTCAAAATCCCCAATTTTCTCAACAATAAGGGTAGGACCAACCTCGTTAGCTTCCATTGAATCACTCACAAGCGGTTCTTGTGATACATTACCAGTTTTAAGAGACCCACCCTCCTTTGCTTCCATTGTACTACCAGAATCCTCTACGTCAGTAGGAGTGCCACATTCATCAGTATCGATCATATTAAGTACAACAAAAGGATTAGATGTAGCAATCTTCATCCCACTCGTACTAGCCATTTCAATGGTTTTCTTCTTTGTATTATCCACCTTGTTGGGTTCAGGAGGAGGCGTTTTAGGTTGATACCTAAACTTAGGACCCACACCAGGTTTAGTAAAACCTCCCTTACCTGAAACACTTGGGCCACCATTCCTAACCTTATTCTTGTTATTCCCAGTTTGAAAACCATCATTAAGACCCTGTTTAGCCTGAGTAAGAGGTCGAACAGATTTAGTACAATCAAGCAGCGTATGACCAAACAGCTTACACGTATTACACCGAGGTGGTTTCCATTCGTATTCAATCTGAATCTTTTCAATAGTAGACCCTGTCCCATCAAGTAATGGTATCTCAACCGTGATGCTCCCCCTAAGAACCTAATCCACCTTAACTTCAATCAAGCACCTAGCAAAACTACTTCGACCCCATGATTCTAAGCACATTTGACTAGTGTAAGAATCTAACATTTTTGGCGTACCAATCAATGTGGCTAGAAGGCTGAGACCATCATCAAAAAACATAGCAAGGGGCACATCATAGAATTTAACCCATATCAGAATATTAGTCAGATCCTCTTTAAGCAGATTAGTATTCAACGTCCAAGTTTTAAGAATAGTTGGCACATTCCTAATCATCCACGGTCCATTTTCAAAAACATCATCAACACCTTTACGGGTGGAAAACTTAAAGAAAAAGAACCCCTTCGCATTCATCATAACCTTTTGAATACCATACTTGGCCCATGTATTCAACGACTTTCATAGGAATGAAGAGATCCACCCCATTAGTCTTTTTACTACATTTCAACCTACGAAAATTTGACTTGCACTTCGTCGAATCAAATTGATGTAGCACCCGCATACGAAACCAGCTTCACACTCGGGGCACCCATTGGTTGGGGTTGATTATGGACTTTGGGAGACGAATTAGAAACAACATTAGTACCTTTGTCTGCATTCTCCGCATTCGTAACTTCAACACCGCGCATAGCCTCTTCAAAGGTATTACACGCTTCCAAAACGACTGGATTAAGACCATAATTCGTCTCAACCACACTTTGCGCAAGATCTTCATTCATGGAGCTAGTTTGATCGGCCAAACTAGCTGAAGATCTCTTTTTCATAGAATTAGTATCATTCATTAGCAGCAGAATTACCCACATCTTCCGAAACCTTGGAAGCACTAGTCTTATTGAAGAACCCTCTTTCCATCTCTCAAAACCCCACAACCATAGCAAAGCACACGAATTCACCAAGAATAAATCAAGCGGCAGCAAAACTAACCCCCCAACATGCATGCGCAAACTGAATAATAAAGAAAACCCTAACTAAAAAGTTTGGGTTTTAACACGAAAAGCTTCATAAGAACTAACCCCCCTTCATGATGATCATACCAATAATAAGTTACGTTTATTATTGGATAAAATCTACGATTGATTAATAATAATAAAAGGCCTAACCGACCCACTAATTGATCAATATTATAAATTTGACCACTGACCACGTTAATTGAATCAATAGGGAATTAATAAGATTGACCAATGAGATAAATTGGTAGGTAACAATGATATAGATACCACGTGAATGATTTATGAAGGAGAAGAATGATTGGAGCGACCGAATATTATCCTTCAAAAAATTGCATATGAGAGAATCGGTTTAGGGTTGACGATGATTAGTGTAATGAACTCTTGAGTTGGATACTCGGAGAGTGAAGTAAAGCGAAGAGGAGCTTCCTTACCGAACCACTATACATCTCGGTGTATTGATTTGATCTTAATTTCTAACTCTCACCTTTGATCTTGCATGTTATATTTTCTAGTTATTGTAGCTTGTTAACTCTAATATAATTATATTACATTCATATTGTGATAGATTGATATTAAGAAAACTTGAATCAAAGTTTTTTTGAAAGTAATTTTTATAATGAATTAAACATGATAAAACTATTCAACCCCCTTTTAGTTTTTTACAAGATGTACAATTGAATATGACGAGTTTGGTTTTTCTGTCAAGGACTTATTGAATGGATATCCTCCTCAGAAGTAACAGTTCCCATGATCTCTATCCAGCTACCAAGTCATCATCTATCCTTACAATTTTACTTTCTATCAATTAGTCCACGTGGCACTCGCATGATGTTGGTCATCCGAGTGATGACATGTTGGTGTTTGTTGTGTCTCGTCATTATATTTCATGTAATAGTAAGACATCTCACAATATTTGCCATGCTTGTCAGCTTAACAAACATGTAAAAATTTCATTTTCTCATTTAGATTATGTATAATTTCTAATTGTTTTGATGTTATTCCTTTAGGTTTATGGATGTCTCCTAATTTAAATGCTAATGTCTTAAAAAATTAATATATCTTATTTCTAAATCATTTTTCGTATTATATTTGAATTTACACTTTACGTAACAAGTCCGATGTATTTCAAAAACAAAAATCACTTTCTTCCTTATATTAAAGCGTTTTAAACTGATAATGGTGGTGAGTTTGACAATAACCAACTTCACAATTTGTTTACCACTAATGGTATTCAATTTCGTTTTTCTTACCCCAAAACCTCCTAAAAAATGGTTAATCAGAACGATTGATTAGGACGATTAACAATATGATTCGTACCACGCTATTTTAAGAACATTTACCTTCACAGTTTTGGGTTGAAGCTCTACATATGGCGGCACACCTTTTAAATATCCTTCTTGTCCACCGCCATCAATTATGAAATCCTATACTAATATTGTTTAAGAAAGAACCAAATTGCTCATGTAATTCATATTTTTTGGTGTCTTTGTAACTCTCATTTAGACTCTCCTCATAAACTTGCCCCTCGTGTCACACCTTGTATTTTTTTTTAAAGATTTCCCACCTATCGTCAAATGTATCGTTTCCTAGACCTATCATCTAATATGATAATACTTTGTTGCCACGTTACCTTTGACGAGGAAAAATTCCCTTTAAGTGCTAATGTCTTAAAAAATTAATATATTTTATTTCGAAATCATTTTACGTATTATATTGGAATTTACACTTTACGTAGCAAGTCCGAAGTATTTCAAAAACAAAAATCACTTTCTTCCTTATATTAAAGCTTTTTAAACTGATAATGGTGGTGAGTTTTAGAATAACCAACTTCACAATTTGTTTACTGTTGGATCGATATACTCTAACCAAACTAACTATGTAGCTTGTAAGGGCTTAGCAACCTCGGATAAATCCTAAGTTACTAACAATGAAACACTGATATAACTTTACTAAGTATGCGGAAACTACTTCAATAAAGCTAAGAAGATTAACTTTAACTTCAACGATTTTATTAATACTTTAAATCTGCTTGATACACAGATTCACTAAAAATCCCTAATAGCTCTAATATCTTCTCTAAAATCGTACTTTGTAAATTCTAAATCACATATCTCTAATGCCAATCTAGGGGTCCTTTTATAGGCATAAGGATAACCCTAGTCGGTTTACAACTCTAATCCTTGTACGACAAGTAATACTAAACTAAGAACATTCTAGATAAACATTACTTTCCATTAAACATTCTATTATAACCGTCTTTAAGCTGTGCAGTACTTTGATGTTGAGCAGTACTTTGACCTTCACATAAGCAGTAGTTTGACCATCTTCAGTACTTTCATATTCTTCAGTACTTTCATATCCCAACAATCCTCCCCTAACTTGATTTCAAGTTCCTTTGTATCTGTATCTTTAACACCTTTGGTCTTCAAGGAAAAATTGTGTCTTTATCTTCAGATTTATTTGGTACTCTCTGTGCTTGTATTATCATCATCAAAGTAGTCTTTATAAGCAATCCTTTTCAGCAATTATCAGCAATCTTCAGCTTTTCAACTACTCAGCAACATATGGCAAATTGTACATCAGATCATAAAGTTTGAGTCTATTATCATCACTTCCAGGTGTGTAAACTCTTGTGAGAGGTGAATCATTGAAAATTTAATGGATTTTGATGTCTCTTTACCAAAGCCATTAACTCTAGAGTAGCCAATGTTTAGGTGTGTAAAACCATGGTACATTGATAACCATATGATTTTTAGCAAATCATCAGCTATCAACGGATTTGTTTTGTCTTTACCAAAAGTCGTACCCTTTTGGACTAGTTAGTTCTTACAACCATGGTGAACTAATTACCATATAAATGATATTTCCACAGCCTTTACCACAAGCCATTTTTCTTGTGGGCTAGCCAACTCTTCACTATATCAAATATGGTGAGTTGATTACCGTACAACTTATTGGCAAGTTTTCAACCATTCAACGGATTTGAGATATCTTTACCAGAGCCGTTTGCTCATTGATTAGCCAATCCTTTTGTTAGACATGGTGGACTGATAACCTTTTATCTCAAAAACCATTTGTTACTATTAACTTTTGTTTCAAAACATTTTGCACTTAACAAAAGTTTGCTTATTTTCTATTAAAAATCATTTACTGGTTTTATGCTGCAAGCAGTACTTTGGTTAAAGTACTGTTTGTCCAGCAGTACTTTGAATAAAATACCTATTTTCAAAAATTTATACAATTAAGAACCATATATGTACTTATGCATCATCATTAGCCATAGTTGTCCATCTGATAAACAATTCAATGACCATAAGAGCAGTTTCATTATCCTCTTCAACCTCTATACCATGATCTAGCATTCTTCTCATAAGATCTGATGTAAGCGGATATATTCTTTCTGCTAACATATGAATCATGGTTCCATCTTCCAGCTCCAAAACATGCACTCCAGATTCTTCAAAGAATCTTCAGCTAGTAATCTCCCAAACTTCTTGGTTTTGCCAGATTTCATCGGTGCTTGTCTCTTCTGTTTCCCAGATAGTTTTGAGGTCTCCAAGCAAGACTAAGCCAACTCCATTTGATGGAATGTGTTCAAAATATTCTTGCACCAGTTGGTATAAATGCCACAAATCCTCTCTGTTGATGATGTGCAATATGTCCCATAGCAAATTAAACACTCTGAAACTCTCATCTTCTCTATGAAACATCAGATAGTCTCCATCTTTTGATTCTACAACTTCAAATGTAGATATCTTTGACTTCTTTGCTGCAACATCTTTAGACTTAGGATGCTCAAAGTCTACAACTCTAAGATAGTTCCTCAGCTCATCAACTGTATCTGATCTCAATTCTACCTTCTTTGATGGATGTTCATCTTCAGTTGTTCTCTTTCTCTTTAAGCTTCTTTGTCTAGCATCCTCCTTCTGCTTATCATCATCTTTAAAAGAAATAATACTATCAACTTGCTTTTGATAAGCTTCTCTAACAGCATCATATGAATCTTTCATCTCTAAATACTTTAGCTTCTATAAACCAGTATATCCTTGAACCTTCAGATAAGCCATCATGTCATTTCTTTCCTTAGCAATACTAGGTGGCCTTCTAGGTATAACAGGTTCAGGTTCTTTCACTGGTATAGCAACCTCAGCATCATATTCAGCTTGAAACTTCTTAGCAGCTTCTTCATTCTTAGCCACTTCAATAGCTCTTAGTTCTGCCAAAGTCAGCTTCTTTTTCTTTGTTTCAACCAGTTTACCTTTACCTTTGTCTTTAGGATCCAAAGCAGGTTGAGAAGCTTGAGGTTGTTCTTCAACAACTCTTGGAATACTAGCACCTCTTGGTCTTGATAAATTTTGCAATATTTGAGCAACAGTCAAATCATCACTTGCAGTGTGCTCTACTTTAGGCGTATCAGCTTCCTCTTCTTGTAGGACTGTTGAAGGACCAGCTTCTTCTTCAAAATTTAGAGTCCTTGGTATAATTAGCTCTTGTCTATATCTTCCTTGAACAGCAGCAGTACCTTGATCAGCAGCACCTTGATCATCAGTACTTTGTACACCAGTACTTTGTGGCTCAGTACCTTTAGGCTCAGTACTTTGAATATTAACTTGAGCTTCAGTACCTTAAGGTTCAATCTCTGGTTCTTCATAATGTTCAGCATCTTCATTCAAATTTTCTTGCTCCAATATCCTCCCCAATTGGAATGAAGACTGCTTTTGAACCTTCTTGCCCTTTGAAGTCTTCGTAAACTTCCTTCCTTTCTTCTTCTGAGACTTGACCCACAATCTATGATGTTGAACTAAAGGCCAGACGAATTTCTTCAATCTTTTAAACTTGGTGTTCAACTTCATAAGTTGTGCAGCTTGAGCTTCAGTAGTTTTCTTCAATCTCACCAATTCCCTAGTTAAGACATAGTTATCCAGAACCAATCCTTCAGGAGGTATATCTCCCTCATCTCCTCTAGATGTTTGAGACCCATCTGTGGAAGTGTAATCATTGGGAAAGGATGGTGGGTTTACCGTTGGTTCTGAATCTTCGTGTGCAGTATCTTGTGGAGATGCAGTACCTTGTGTTGCAGTACCTTTTTGTGCAGCAGTACCTTGTGAAGAAGCAGTATGTTGAGAAGCAGTTCCTTCTCTTGATCCTGAAAGGTCAGGTTCTTCACTTGCAGCAGCGTCATCTCTGACTGCTTGCACTATCTCCATCATATGTGCTGTCAAAGGTGTATCCCTTCCAGAGAATTTGTCACTTTTCCTAGCCATGAAGGTGAACACCTTTGGGGGTTGTACCACAACAGGTAACAAGCTAGAAGGTTTAGGGACATCCTGAATTTGTTTGTTCAAGAAGACTTGAATAAATCTTGGGTACATTAACCATGGTGAACCATTAGAGATATGGGAAAGCATACCATCAAGAATCAATCTAGAAAAGTTAAGCAGATGGTTAGTAGCTAATCCCACTAAAGCAGATGCAATATTTGATCCAAATTGCTCCCATGAAGTACTCTTTGAACTTAGATAATGAAGTAATACATGAACCAGGTACTTCCATTGTGGGCTGAATAAGGTTTCTTAAAGGTTGTTTCTGTGAGAGATCCTTCATACCCAATATCCCTTAATGTATCCCAAATCATTTGTTTATCAAAACGAACAGCCTCTTCCTCATCATCAAACAACAAATCTTCTCTAATAGATGCTTCACTAACTTTAACAATCTTCCCAGCAACTTTAGCCTGAATATATGATTCATCATCTTCCTTATTAGAGGTAGCAGTTGCCCAAAATTGTTGAATCCAAGGCTCAATAATATCAGGTTCAACCAAAAGAGCATAATTGATTGATGAGCCAGCGAGAAAATCAATTATGTCATGAAAAAGAACATTGGCCGGTGTTTTATCTAAGTTGGCCACCATGTTATGCTTACTAACTATGTTTCGATTTGCCATTGAATGTGGTTATAAGAGAAAATGGTTTGATGAATAGTGAATGTGAATAAGAGAGAAATAAGGAAAAGATTGATAAGTATAAAGATGAGAGTGAAAATCGGTGGGTAGTTATTTATAGGTAAGATTTAAAAAATCACAGCCCAATTAATACAGTTGCCGTTATTTGAATTTTACCCCATCTTTTGACCGTTGGAACAATACGTTGATAAGACTAGCAGTGCTTTCCACGTAAGCAGTACTTTCCAAAGCAGTACTTTCACAGCAGTACTTTCAGATAAGCAAAAAGCAGTACTTTTCCATCCTCTTCTTCACAATGGCAAAAACATCAAAAAGACATTGTTTATCCTCCCCTTAAACAATGCATAGGACTATCCGACTAACTAATAAGTCCTCCCCTTAAGTGTAGCTTAGTAGTTAATCATCCCAATACTCACCACCAAATGATTGAATCTTGAAACATCAAATCCTTTTGTGAGTAGATTAGCTACATTGTCATCTGTGTGGACCTTAACAACATTAATGAGTCTATGCTCAAAACAATCTCTAATAAAGTGATGCATAATCTGAATGTGCTTGGTCTTGGAGTGATAAACTGGATTCTTCACAATGCATATTGTACTCTCATTATCAATGTTGATAGGAGTATTCTTGAAGTTGAACCCATAATCCAATAGTTGATTTTGCATCCATAATACATGTCCACAACAGCTTGCAGCAGCATCATATTCTGCTTCAGTAGATGATGTTGCTGGAATGGTTTGTTTCTTACATTGCTATGAAACTAATCTTCTTCCAAGATACTGGCATCCTCCAGTGGTTGATCTTCTATCATAATTATCACCTGCATAATCACTATCTGAAAAAGCTTCCAAGTGAAAAGGTGAATCCTTTGGATACCACAACCCTAACTTAGGTTGTTGTTTCAAATAACTAAAAATCCTCTTGACTGCATTCATATGAGAGACCTTAGGTGAGACTTGATATCTTGCACATAAACAGACAACAAACATGATATCAGGTCTAGATGCAGTTAAGTACATAAGACAGCCAATCATGGATCTGTAAAGCTTGACTTCTACAGGTTGACCATCTTCATCCTTGCCCAATGAGTTGATAGATTTTATGGGTGTGGTGACCGGCTTCATAGCATCAAAGTTAAACTTCTTAAGAATGTCAGAGACATACTTGTCTTGACTAATAAAGATTCCAGCCTCTGATTGTTTAACTTGAAGCCCCAAAAAAAAGTTAATTCACCCATGGAACTCATTTGAAATTCTTGTTGCATGAGCTTCTCAAATTCTTTCACCATAGACTGTTTTGTAGATCCAAAGATGATATCATCTACATAGACTTGAACACGCATGATATCCTTCTTGTCTCTCTTGATAAACAAAGTTTTATCAATTGCTCCTCTCCTGTAACCATGTTGCAATAAGAAAGTGGAGAGTCTTTCATACCAAGCTCTAGGTGCTTGATGAAGGCCATACAGAGCCTTAACAACTTTGTAAACTTTGTTTGGATGGGCAGGATCCTCAAAACCAGGAGGTTGTTTGACATAGACCTCCTCTGTAATCTTGCCATAAAGAAAGGCACTTTTGACATCCATTTGATAAACAAGAAAGCCCATATATGATGCAAAAGCAAGGAAAATTCGAATGGCTTCAATCCTTGCTACAGGAGCAAACACTTCATCATAGTCCACTCCTTCTTCCTGTCTATATCCTTGTGCAACTAATCTTGCTTTGTTCTTGATGACATTCCCTCTTTCATCTCTCTTAACTCTGAAAACCCATCTTGTACGGTTGTACCAATGACTTTCTTTCCATCTGGTAGATCACATAGTACCTAAACTTCTTGAAGTTTGAATTGAAGAAGTTCTTCTTGCATGGCTTCAACCCAACTCTCTTTAGTTAATGCTTGAGCAACATTCTTGGGTTCTTCTTGAGAGATAAAACAAGTGAATAAACACGTCTGTTGATCCTTATGATTCATCCTGTTTTGTTTATACACAAAGCTAAGTAAAGCATTGTGTGATTTAGAAAAGCCTTTAGCCTTGGTTCTAGTGAGCACTCCAGAAGTAGAAGGTCCAATGATTTGATCAGCAGGATGATCTTTATGAACTCTTAATGTAGGAGTCTGTGGAACTTCAAGATCATCATCCAAATTTGTGAAAGCAGCTCCTTCATTGGAATTTGAGAAAATACCTTCGTCATCTAATTCATCATCAGTGTCCTCCAAACCAGGCATGTTAGAATCATACAAATCATCAGAAGTACTGTCAATAGGTGCAGCAGTACTTTGATCCAAAGTACTGTGAGGGTAATCTGTAGACTTACCCTTTTTCTTTGTTTCTTCATAAGCTCTTCTTTGTTCATCCTCATAAGATTGTGCTATAGTTTCTTGAAAAAGCATCATATTGAGTTCATCTTGAATAGCTTGATCTTCAGCAGACAAAGTGGATTTTGGTTCATCAGTACTTTTCTCCTTCTCAACAGTTATAGGTTCTTCATCAGGAACAGCATCAGGTCTAATATTGACTCCATGAACAATGTACTATAAATCTTCTTCTTTGTGATCAACTTGATTTTCTTCTCTAACAGGAACATAATTCATAGAAGGAGTCAAAACATCAAGATCAAACATCCAATCAGGACCTTTACCCTTTTGATTTTCTTGATCTTCTAAAAATTCAACATGAAGACAATCTTGAACCTTTTTGGTGACCTTGTTGTACACTCTAAATCCTTTGCTATTGGTACAGTATCCCAATAAGTATCCTTCATCTGACTTGCCATCAAATTTTCCCAAAGCATCAATAGTATTGAGAATAGTCAAAGGACATCCAAAAGGTTTCATAAAACGTATGTTAGGTTTATTTCCCATAAGCAACTCATAAGGTGTCTTCATCTGAGGTTTAGTGACTGATACTCTATTCAACACATAGCACGCAGTACTTACGGCTTCAGCCCAAAATTGAATAGGTAATTGTGAATCTGCAAGCATTGTTCTAGCTGCTTCTATCAAGGTTCTGTTCTTTCTCTCTGCAACACCATTCTGTTGTGAAGTTCTAGCAATACTAAACTCCCTCTTGATTCCTTTCTTAGCACAAAACTCATCCATAAACTTGTTCTTGAATTCAGTCCCATTGTCACATCTAATACCTCGTACTTTGAGTCTCAATTGGTTTTCAAGGGCTATTATAAGATCATGAATAGCATCAAATGTTTCATCTTTAAATCCCCAGAAAAAGACCCAACTAAATCTACTGCAATCATCTGTTACAACTAAGCAGTACTTGTTCTTGTTTAGACTTGCAACAGAAACAGGTCCAAACAGATCCATGTGCAGCAACTCTAAAGGTTCTCTAATAGTTCTTTCCTCAATCTTCCTGCATGAAGCTTTGTGTTGTTTACCCTTTTTGCACGCCAAACATGAGTGATCATTCTTGTATGTTTTGGAAGGTAAATCTCTAACTAAATTTCCTTTGACCAACTTGTTGATATTCTTGAAATTCACATGGCCTAATATCCTATGCCACAGATGTGCTTCTTCAAGAGTTGCCTTTGCTATTAAACATGTTGCTCTTTCAGAAGAGTTAAGACTCTTCATATCCAGACTGTACACATCATTGGTTCTTGGTACTCTCAGTACTACCAAGTTATCATCAACAAGCTTGAATGCAGAGGAAAGAATAAGACATTTTGTGTCAGTGAATAACACAGGATGCTTCTTGTCACATATCTGAGAGACTGACAAAAGGTTGAACTTGAGCTCCTTCACATAACGACCATTCTCAAAATCTATGCTTCCTGCCTTGATAGTTCCTTTGCCAGTAATTCTTCCTCCACTAGGATCATTCCCAAATGCAACTCTTCCTCCAAAATAAGATCTAAAGTCTGACAGAATCTCTTTGTCTCCTGTCATGCTTCCAGAGCAACCACTATCCACAATTAAATGATCTTTAAGCTCCTCTTCAGGGTTGCCCTGTACAAAGATAAAAGAGTTAGTTATTTTTAGGAACCCAATCCATTACTGACTTGTGTTCCCCTTGTGGAGTTACATACTTAAATTCTTTAAGTATGTAATTTCCACTGTCTTTAAGCACATGATCAATTATCTTTGGTTGTTCCAAAACTTGTGTTGGTTTTTCAAAAATCTCTTTTTCATCAAAATTCTCTTTATTGTTTTCAACAAAAATCTCTGTTTCACTTTTACTTGCTGAAAGTACTGTTTGTTCCCCATAAGTACTTTCTTTCTTTACTCAGCTGGTTTTAACTTTTTGTGTAGAGTTCTTTGATCTAGATACTCTTTTTGAGGTGTAACGCCTTCTAGATTGATAGTAATTAGATCTCCTAGGGCTTCCATTCCAAAAAGTGCTAGCAGTACCTTAATTAGGTGAAAACTTAGCAGTACTTTGAGAAGCACCTGCTTGAGAAACTTTTGTCTTATCAGTACCTTGAAAAGTGCTTGAAGGTACTGGTGGTTTTGAAAAAGGTCTTCTCTGGTGAGGGTACCTATAGTCTTTTGACAAGTTGCTGTGGTTAACCCTATGTGAGTGATTCCAAACTGGTTTATTCTCCCTTGGCTTATGGTTGGTAGATCTGGTCTTTGGGAATTTGCTTAGATAATCTGAGTGAAAGTCACAGTCCTTAATCAAATGATCAGGACTATAACAAACAAAACACAATTTTTGACCCATACTCCCAAAATTTCTTCCTTTAGTTCTATGACCAAACCTAACCTGACTTTTTGGTGAATGATGAAAACTGTTTTGACCAAAATTATCCCAAAAAGGTTTAGCAGTATTTTGAAAAGGTTTTCTTGAAGGTACTGCTGAACGTGTAGCAGTACTTTGAGTTGAAGGTACTGCTTGACTCTTAACATTATCATCCTTAGGTTTCTCAACTATTTCTTTTGGGGCTTCAGAACTAGATGGACCTGAATTAGATTGACCAATAAGCTTTTTCCTAAACTCTAAGTTTTCTATTCCAAAACAAGAAACATCTGTCCTAAGTGGTTGAAAACTACCAGTTGGTGGATGAACTGCATTATAACCTTTGTCTTTCTTAAATTCAGGAGGTGTTTGACTAATAGAATCCTCATTACTAGATGTGTTCTCAACATAGTTAATGAGTTCATCATCACTAGTTATTATATCCTCAGAATCAAGTTGTTCCTGATCACTAGGTGGGTTTTCTTCTATGCTACTAAAATCCATTCCAAAACCTAGGCCAGTTTTAATGTGTGCTCTTTTCTGTTTTTCAACAAAACTAACATGTGAAAGGCCAGATTTTCCCCAAGCAGCAAAATTTTCTAGCAATTCATCCCTTTCTTTAGTTATCTTTTCAAGTTCAGAAACCTTACATCCTAACTTCCATTCACTCAATTTTAATTGATAATCCTGTTGTTCATACTTTTCTGCCCAAGCCATTTCATTATTTTCATGTGTTATAATTTTGGCTTCCATAGACTCTAAAGTAATTTGATAACCAGCTACCTCAGACCTAGCCCTTCTACAGTTATCTCTTTCAGTTACATAATCTTTAACCACTTTTTGATAAAAATCATGACACTTAGAACATACCTCAGAGATAGGGGGTGAACTTGGTGAAGTAGCTACCATAGCGAGCAGAACAGGTTCTTCTTCACTTTCCATGCTCCAATCAAAGCTTCCAAGACCATCTCTAGATTCCATAGCAGCAAATCCTGGTTCCTCATCAAAAGCTGTGCTCCAATCAAACTCTTCCACTGCGACCATAGAGTAGGTTACTGGTTCATCATCAAATTCAGCACTCCAGTCAACCTCTGATAGATTTTCTTGAGCAACCAAAGCTTTTGTTTCAGTGATAGGAATTTCCTTGAGTTCAAGCTTGGGTTTCTCAATCATTCTATTTGCCTGATATTTAGCAAACTTGCATTCTCTTGCAAAGTGTCCAGTTCTTTGACAATTAAAGCATTCAATCTTGGACTTGTCAAACGTTATACCCTATTTGGGTTTGAAGTCAATGCCTCTTCCTGTTTTCTTCATGAACTTCTTGATCCTAGCAGTGATCATAGCAACTTGCCACCTTATATCAATTTCTTCAAGAGCATCTTCTTCAATTTGTGACAAATATTCTTCATAGGTGACGGGTAAAGTGGCTTGCTAAGCAAAGAATGAGAATACAACTTCATCAGAATGGATGGTGTTTGTTGGTGATGAGGTGGGGGTAGAATAGGCAACAATACTTTGAGCAACAGTACTTTGAGTAGGATAAACAGTACTTTTAGTTGAAGTACTGCCTTTCTTTTCAGAAGACACAAAAGCAATACTGTGAGATTTTAAACTTGTTTGGCCATTCATCTCATGCTCATACACTTTTAAGTGGTTGTAAAGATCATCAAAGTCCATAGTGTCCAAACCAGGTTGTCCTCTGATCATAGTAGCAATCACATGCCATACGGATGGCAGACTTCTTAAGAACTTTAGGTTTGCATCTTCAACAGATACCTCTGCTTTGTATAACTCCAGCATACTAAGGAGATTTTGGAATCTGTCATAGGCAGCATCAAGACTTTCTCTTTCACCAACAGTGAAAGTTTCAAACTATTGCTTCAACAGATTTCTGTGCATCTTCTTGGAAGCATCATTACCTCCAAATCTTGTCTTGAGAGCAGCCCATAGTTGTTTTGCATCCTTAGCATCATGGAACTTGAGTAGGTGACCATCAGGAATAGCAGATAACAGTATGTTGAGAGCCTTTTCTTGATTTCTTACTGTAGCTGCTGGCAAGACAGCCTTAGGTGGTTTAGGATGTCCAGGAACTTCTACAGGGTCTTCAATAACTTCATTACCATTGACAATTACATTCCACAGTGCATGGTCTGTAATAGCAATGTACTGACTCATCTTCATGCTCCAGAGATCATATCCTCCCTTCTTGATGATAGGAATTTTGAGTGTGGTGATGGATGGGGGTGGTGAAGCTTCAGTCGACATCTTTAGGGTTTGTAGTTAAATTGGTTTTAAGGGTTTCTTCTTAATCAGAGTTTCCACACAAGCTCTGATACCACTTGTTGGATCGATATACTCTGACCAAACTAACTATGTAGCTTGTAAGGGCTTAGCAACCTCGGATAAATCCTAAGTTACTAACAATGAAACACTGATATAACTTTACTAAGTATGCGGAAACTACTTCAATAAAGCTAAGAAGAATAACTTTAACTTCAACGATTTAATTAATACTTTAAATCTGCTTGATACACAGATTCACTAACAATCCCTAATAGCTCTAATATCTTCTCTAAAATCGTACTTTGTAAATTCTAAATCACATATCTCTAATGCCAATCTAGGGGTCCTTTTATAGGCATAAGGATAACCTTAGTCGGTTTACAACTCTAATCCTTGTACGACAAGTAATACTAAACTAAGAACATTCTAGATAAACATTACTTTCCATAAAACATTCTATTATAACCGTCTTTAAGCTGTGCAGTACTTTGATGTTGAGCAGTACTTTGACCTTCACATAAGCAGTAGTTTGACCATCTTCAGTACTTTCATATTCTTCAGTACTTTCATATCCCAACATTTACTACTAATGGTATTCAATTTCGTTTTTCTTATCCCAAAACCTCTTAAAAAATAGTTAATCAGAACGATTGATTAGGACGATTAACAATATGATTCGTACCACAGTATTTTAAGAACATTTACCTTCACAATTTTGGGTTGAGGGTTTACATATGGCGGCACACCTTTTAAATATCCTTCTGTCCACCGCCATCAATAATGAAACCCTATACAAATATTGTTTAAGAAAGAACGAAATTGCTCATGTATTCATATTTTTTGTGTCTTTGTTACCTTCATTTAGACTCTCCTCATAAACTTGCCCCTCGTGTCACACCGTGTATTTTTTTTAAGATTTCCCACCTATCGTCAAATGTATCGTTGCTTAGACCTATCATCTAATATGATAATACTTTGTTGCCACGTTACCTTTGACGAGGAAAAATTCCCTTATGGTTCGGTCGCACCTTAACCTTCATCATAACCTTTCTTGACTCTCCACCATCATGAAATACCTTTTTTTTTATTATTATTATTTTTAGCTACAACTACGTTATCGAATACTTTTATAAACTGTTACTCTTTATGAATATTGCTAATCTCATCAAACATAACAAATATGAAGGCGTTTAAACATTGAATATTACCCAAGCAACACACAGAGTGATAAATTTGAGGAGTTAGGAAATGAATGTTCTGCATGAAACTTATGTATAATGATCGATGATCCAAAAGGCCAACAAACAATACGTCAATAGCATAAAAAAAATCGGATGATAGCTTTATTTTAAAGTCTATCTCCTAAAAATAACAAAATGGATACAAGGGTTTAACTTATTCACATATACAAAAGATCAAACTTAAACAAAACCCGATCAAGCACCAAGTATGACTTCAAAAGAAAGTATTAGAAAATTGATTACTACCATGTTATTGTTCATCACTAGGAACAATATGTGGAAGCGAATTAGCACTCTCAGGAGGTGAATCCTTTATGGTGATCGGTTCTCCTAGCCTCGATAAAGCAGCACATCTAGGCGAGGAAGTAGGAGAAGCGTTTGATTTCATAGCCAAAAGAGAACCTTCACTATAAGACCGTCTAAAAGGGTATGACACCTTAGCAACATGAGAACAATGACCACTACTCACGTTATGAAGAGCACAACTGCAATTGCGATGGTAAGGCCTACGTTGAACGCCTGCTAGATCATCACCCGATATGCATCCTCCATATAATCCATGAAACATCGCATCTCCGGTTGCTCCACTCGCCATGATAATATTTTTTTGGGTGACACTATGTGCTAACTCTTTTAACAAGAAAAGTGAATGAGTTATAATGGTGTGTGGAACTTACAATACCATATATTTATATGAAAGGGGCTACGCTTGTTGACCGAGTAGACTTGTTCATAGTACTATACGGAGCATTTTTTTTGTCACGTTAATTTATTGAGAGTTTAACTTGTAAACAACTACTAACCAAAAGAAACCAAACGATAACAAGTGAAAATGAAACTAGGGTAAAGGACATGAAAATATTACCAACTTGCCAATTTTTTTGTTGTGTAGCAATTTTTTATGTTTTTCTTAGTTATTATATACATTATACTTTTGAATTTCGTCTATTGTTATATTTTGTGGCCATTTTACATTCTCATTTATCAACACTCCAATTAACGGGGATGAGTAAAATTATCACAAAATAGATAAAAATTTTAAAGTATGATATACACAAAAAAAAATATAAAGATGAATACACTACAAAACAAAAAGTAACATATTAGTTACATGTTTTTATTTTTTGCCCTATTATTTATTAGCACTTAATGCTAAAAGCACACTAGACCGAAAAAATGAACAGCCGGAAACAACATAACCAAAATTTGTGACAAAGAGTTAATATCAAATAAGAAATGAAATAAAAATAAGAAGAGTGAGAAAAACTACAATCGCACATTTTAGATGCATCTACAAAAATAGATGCATCTTCATTTAGATTTCTCCATCTTATTTTTTTAAAACGATAATTTTGACTACCTCACAATATTTACACTATAAATGGAGTCCTTGGTTTAGCCGTCGGGTCAAAGAAATGTGTCTAAATCCTAGAAAATATTAGTAACTTTCATTTTCACCCTATCATTTTCTACATTTTTAATGCCCATTTAAGGTATTTTACCAATAACAAAGCACTTTTAGAGTTTTAATCGCAGGCACCCCATAGACTATGGGGCCCATGCGTAAGTACCCTTTTTGCTGTTTCTTTCTCTCACATGCGGCGGCTGTGGGTCCCCCCCACATGTGGCTGTACCATTTATTTATTTTTTATTTTTTATTTTTTATTTTTTTTTAATTTAATTATGTTGTGTTTAGGTATATGTATAGTGTATTTATTTGTGTAGTGTTTTTATATGTATAATGTTTTTAATTGTGAAGTGTTTTTTTATGGTATTTATTTTACGTTACTTTTTATAAACTTTTTTTATAAAAATTTTATAAATTTTTTTATAAACTTTTTTTATAAATATTTTATAAACTTTTTTTATAAATTTCTTATAAATTTTTTATAAACTTTTTTTATAAAAAATTTATAAAAAAAGTTTATAAAAAATTTATAAAAAAAGTTTATAAAAAAAAGTTTATAAAAAGTTTATAAAAAAAGTTTATAATAAAAAGTTTATAAAAAATTTATAATAAAAGTTTATAAAAAATTTATAAAAAAAAAGTTTATAAAAAGTAACGTAAAAAAAGTTTATAAAATATTTTATTGTTATTGTTTAATTAAATGAAAACAATACACAAATAAATACTCTACATATAAAAACACTACACAAATAAATACACTATATGTTTAAAAACACTACACAAATTAAATATACCACACAAATAAATACACTATACATATAAAAACACTACACAAATTAAATATACCATACAAAATAAACACTACACAATTAAATAAAATAAAAAAACAAAAAAAAAGAAAAGAAAAAAAAAAAAAAAAAGTACTGCGCAGCGTACGGACGGGCCTTCCATGACATATGGGGTGCCTGGCTTGTGTTTTGTGGGGTGCCGCCGTATCCTTCCCCTTATATAATTAGGCTTCTTGTAGCCGAATTGTAGCATATGCGGCATAGCCGTATATTTATAGCATGACATTGTACGGTTTACATAAGCTTTTCCCCTGAAAGCTGTCAACTTTTTATATATAATATTTAGGTTTTGGTATAGATTTGGACATAAGTGCATTTAAATCCAATTGATATGATTCCATAGACAAATTTTTTAAAGACAAAAATGCATATATATCCCTCCTAAAATAAATAATTGCATATATATTCTTTGTACAAGTTTTTTATGCATATAATACAATAGTTTTTATGCATGCTTTGGATATATATGCAATTTTTCATTTTCAAGAGGATATATATGCAAAAGCCCATGGGTAAACTTTCATGTTACACGGCTACCCTAATTATAGCAAAGTGAAAGTTGATTCCATTGTAGTAACAACATACATGGACCCAATACCAAAAGTTATTAGTTTGATTTTATAAAAGATACATAAAAGTTGTAATTCAAAAATTAAAAATCATGTGCGTTTTAGAAAACACTGATATACTTGACACAATTTTACACTACGCAATAAAATTCATGAGGTTCCAGTACACTTCCGAAAACAACCTCGGCCCGCCCCTGATGAGTATATACTAATAAATTTCTTACATGTATAGAAAATGATCACTCAAGGTAACATATTGCGTCGAGTGTATCAAAATTCAGAGTTTAAGTATTACAACACATAAGATACATAAATGAATGAGTTTTTTCTTGTTTACGTCATTTGGGTAGAGTGAGTTTTGACTAAGATGTAGACTATCTAATCAGAGTATCCTTGTAAGTGCTTCAAAATCGATTCTCTGACTGTTTATAGAGTAACATCTGAACCTTATTATTGGTATTCCTTTTGTGGAGGATTCTGGTTCTTATTTGCATACAATCAAGGTGGAATACAAGTGGAAACCACCAAGATGTAGTAGTTGTTCTGTGTTTGGACACGACGACAGTCAATGCCCTAAAACAAATAGAGTGAACATATATAGGAGCTGATTTGATGAACCAAAGTGGTCCAAGTCGTATAAAGAATGTTGCTGCTCAAAAAGATGAGTTCCAAGTTGTTAAAACCGTATAACAGTAAGCAACACGATAAGTCAATGGGTTTTAAACCTAAAAGCACCTTCGTGTATCATCCTATATCTATTCCTAGTGGTTCTAGGACCAAGAAGCAAGGAAGCGTGGCAAATAGCGGGGCCTCGATCTCTAAAACGCCCACGATTTCTAGCAATAAGGGAAGTGGGAATTCGGATGATATAAATCTTGTTTCTCTGAGGAATTCGTTTGCTGCTTTAATTGAACATGGGTGGAAGTGAGGGTACGACCGATAAGGATGCGACAATGGTTGTAGTTGAGAGTGATAGTGATGTTGAGGATGTATATGACGAGACTGCAAATTTCACGGCTTCCTCATCAAAGTGAGCTGGTGGAGGTGCAAATAATGCATGGTTACTTATGGATTAAGATTATGACGCGTATGACGGTTACGAGAATGAAGATCTAACTCAAAAGCAACTGACATTCTATGACGCGTTAGACATTAATCTTTGAGGTCAATTTAGACGATAGTTTATATTTGGTGTCTTTATGAGTCAAATGTGATCCAGTGTTTAGAGGTTGATTTTCTTTGATATCAGTAGAAGTGTCTTGTTATGTATGCGTTACCGTCTATGTAACGAGTTGAGATGTGTGATTCATCCACATCCTTTGTACTTAACTGTTTTTTGAAGTAATCTATTCACCGAGTTAAAACCATTTACTAAAAATAAAAATAAAAATAAATAAAAAAATATATAAAAAATAATAAAAAAAAATCTTAACCTTAAACATGTTGTGAGGGCACCAATATATTTGACTACCAGGTGACCTTGGAGGAGTTTATATAACAATAAGACACATAATGTGGGATATGTTATTTTTGTCACACCTACTTGTGATATCTTATGTTTGACATGACATGTATAGCTGTGTTAATTGAAGAAAGTGGTTGAGAGATCGACTGTAACGATCAAAGTAATATATTTAAATTAGAAAGATCCTTTGTTTTAAGAAATGAAATTTATATTTGTCACAACTCATAAAGAAGATATTGGATTCGTATGAATGCCACTTATGTTGTTATAATTTGGCAAACGTACACCTAACTTTACCAAAAATACAGTAAGGTGGCCAGTCTCCGGTGTTGAAGATTGGAAAAATCAAACTACAAATGAATCATAAATTGATCTTAACTCTAATCCTCAAAGATAAGTGATAAAATGAGGCACAACATCAATAGAGATGTGTCCCAATGTAAACCAACTAGCTAGAATGGATACCTTAGGTGAATATCGAGATCATATCGACCACTATAACTCTAAACTAAGAGTCTCTTAAACTACATCGAATCAATGATCAAAGCACGCTCTCATAACTAGCATGCCGTCCTTCACAAAATCGCCACAATTAAGCACTGTAGTGTACGTGAGAGTTTAGTCCCGATGATTGATATGCAGAGACTTGTAATTAGCATATCAACCTAGTGAAATTCTTTACCCCTAATACATTTCTCAACCTCAAAGGAATTGCAAATGGTAGAATGCTCATGGACTCGATCATGCATGGATTAAAGAGTAAAAAATTTCCCAATTGATCTTCAAAGTGAAAATCAAGCTCACTAACGATTTACTCGAACGAATGATCAGACAATACATATAACATATGCACTCGAATACTTGATGATAATTGTATAACTTCATGCAGGCTAAGATTGGTAAAAAAAAACCATGCAAATTGCATTGAAAATCGAGGTTGTAAGCATGATTATCATAATGCACATATATTAAGTGGACATATATGGATATATAGCTAGAAAGGTCTTAAGAATTCATAGATCATGTGAACAAATACACTTACAGAAACAAGCTCCCCAAGAAAAGGGTTATAAAAGGCACACTATATATAATAGAAGAAAACAATTACCGAACAATTTTCAAGTAGAATTGTTGCCCAGACTTCTTAATCAAAATACTGCTTTCCACCACGGATATCGGTCATTGGAGATGAACAGAGCGAAGAGTTATAGGTAGAAACCAATAAGGACAAGGATCCTTCACTCCAAACTCGTCTAATAGGGTAGGAAACGTTGGTTAAAGGCGAGACATGAGAGCACTTCCCAAGCGTCTTATGTAAGGCACAATTACAATTTCGATGATAGGGGCGTCGTGTGACCTCCATATCTCCGGATGTTAGACATCCTTCGAATCCACCAACACGAAAAAATCCATCTCCGGCAGTTAACCCGGAGGCCATTCTTTGTTTATCAAACACCTATCAGTGGATATATGATATGTGTCAACTGCCCTATAGTTTCTGTTGCTAGTTTTCACTTGTTTATGGAGGTTGTTAGCAACAAACAAGACTATTTTGAGGTCATTTAAGAGTGTGTGGTAGAGGTATGATATATACACATTTGTGGTATAAAAATGTGCTGTTTTTGAATCGTCATTCTGTTATTTTTAGGTGGTGTCTTGCTTAAGTTTCTCTCCTTTTTTAAGTGCTAAATTAACCTAACTCTGTCACAAGATATGTAGTGAATCACAAGTTTCTTTCCTTTTTATCGAAGTTGTTATAATACAATATATAATAGAAACAGCAGTAACTCTATAGTTCCTACGTCACAAAGTTATTATTGTGCACTAAAAAAACACATAGAAATTAAAAAAGTACATTTATGACAACGGATCTTCTAAGTTCTAACATACCAGATAACTTCTAAAACAAAGTACATCATGTTTCTTTCATTAAAAACTTAATTAGTTCTAGCCAGTTAAGAGATCATAGACAATTAATCATGTAAGTATTAGTCCATAAACATCGTATGATGAATGCATGCATATGTATTTGTAATGCATGCATATGTATTTGTATACGCAAATGTATTCATGTGAGTATATATACTTTCTTTTGATAGAATCAAGGTAGATGGGAATATTTGTAGTATGTCACAAATTTATCTAAGGTTTCAAAATCTTGTAATAAACGTTTGGTTTTATCAAAATTTATGAAAGAATATTTTGTCTATACACTCACGACAATGTAGAAGAATTTGTTTTTGGTTTTATCTAGAAACTCACACAAAAAAGAGTGAAGGAAGAAATCAATATATGAATTTATTTTGACTATTATGTTTCATTCTTTTAGATAATGGTATATAATAGTATTTATCTGGGCAATGGTATACTCACTCACAAAATGCACACAAAAAACTTACTCGTTGACGTGTCAGCGGGTGATTGGTGCATTTTGTGATAGTTTCTCTCTCTTCTCTTTTATTAAACCAATCATCCGCTCAGCGAGTGGATTTTTTTTTATGAATTTTATGAGGGAGTCTAGCATTTCTCTATTTAGTTGTACTCGCATGGCTACTTTTTTATTTATGTCAGTTGCATATATATCCACTAAAACTTGCATATTTGCATATATACCCAAATCATGCTTAAATTGCATTGTACATCATGCAATAAAAACTTGCATTATGAGGAAATATGCAAGTTTTTAAGTTTTAATGAGTATATATGCAATTCCCCCTATGTTTTATATAGTGCAAACTGTAAGAGAACAAATAGTTTGGTAATCTTGTAAAATGTTACTATAAAGCATAGATTATGGTCTGCAACACTAAGTTACAACTTTTAAGTATAAATTATAAACCATGGAACTTCAGCCTATTAGGGTATGGGTTAGAACCCAATATACATTGATAGTATTTAAGTAAGGGGAAATGATCCCTGCTGCAAACAACAACAAATTTACCTGTTGTTGGTATGCAAAAATTTTCCCTGATTATACACAATAATCCTGATAATATTCCTAAGTTTATTGTTGTTTGCAGCAAAGATCATTTCCCATCTAAGTAATTAAGGGGTTCTTAGGGTTGTTTATGTTTTCTAGCTTATGTTATTCTTTAAAAAAGGTATATCTAAGATGTTTAATAATAAGTGCTTATTAGATTCACTTACAAGAAATTGTACATAGAAAAGGTTTTTATCGTCGTATTCGCACTTTTCAAGTTTTGTTGCAAAATAAAGCAAAAATAAACATATGGACTTTTGTTAGATTTAACAGGCACATGTAGAATGGTAGACAACTTACTGATCTATATCACTACAAGAATCATGCCTTTTAGCCACGACTAGAAATCGTGGCTAAAAACTAATAAAGTTTTGGCTAAACCCCTTTAGCCACGACTTGAGGTCGTGACCAAAGCTTTGTAGCTAAAGATCTTTAGCCACGATACTTTTTAGCCACAAAAGACAACATTTTTTTACCGACGATGGTCATAACTAAAACTTTTGAAAAAAACAATATAAAAATGGGTATTAAATAATAATATACTTTAGCGACGACTTGTCATGGCTAAAAGTATGTTATTAATAATGTAACACTTTTAGCGACGATTAGTTGTCGTCGCTAAAGATATATTATTTTGATATTTTACTTTTAGCCAAGACAGTCATGGCTAAAAGTGTTACATGTTTGGTATAATCCTTGTCATCAGCTACCACTCAATTGATCATAGTTAGATATTATGAAAGATCACATATATAATCGCGTAGTACGTATATCGTTCCGTACACCGTAAAACATGTATCGTGTCTCTAATCTCGGTTCTCGTTAACACGACTTACATGACTCCATTATTATACTATATAACATTCATTGAAGTGTTTTTTGAGCCGACACTATTCTGAAGCCACCGACTTGGGGATCAGCTTGAGGGAGTGGGGCGGCTTAGGTGCATTGTGGAGCTACGGCTCGAGCAGACACTGTTCTCACGTAGAGCCAAGCAAAGCCATCGGCTTAAATGGATTAAGTTACTGGGTTTCTTAGTGGCTTTTCCACTAAGCTTTTAATAAATTTCATAGTTGGCTGCATGATTTACACCTGTATTTCATTATCGGTTCTAGATGTTTATATGGGAAAGGCATATTTGATTTTTCATTCGTTTGGTCTCTTGTTGGAAAGTCACACACACATACACATACACACACACAGCAGGGTTGTAGGTAAAAATATTTTACATGAAATTTACTTTATGTAGTTGTTATTCAAGTTTTATTGATTTAGTTGGTTTTGTGGTTGATTTTTGTTGTTTGTGCTTATGTGAATGGCAGGTTACCTTCATGCAATAGTAGTCACGGTTGACTCTGAAGGAGTGGTGGTTGTTTTGTTGTTTCAGATATCAAAGTTAAGGTGCTTCTTCCAGATATCTTTTTCAAGGTTTTGGGTGATGTTAAACAGACTAAACTAAGATACCAAATGAGGGTATGTTTTTTTGTTGTAATTGATTTGTTTTAGCTTGATGATGTTTTAAGTATGTTGGATTTTGTAATGGGTATGTTGCATTGGGTGATTCGTGCTGGTTTTAAGTTTTTTTTTTGTTTACCTAATTTAGTTTGCTTCTAGGTGTATTTGGCCTAATTTTGTAAAATTGTTTTAGGTTCAAGTTACGATTTATTCTTCTTAAGTTTTGGATGTTTTACATGTTCATGGATCTTGATTTATTGTTGCTAGCTTCTGAATTTAGAAATAGGTAAAGGATGTTTACTGTTTTTTGTATCTTGCATAATATGTGGTAGCAAGTGGTTTGTGATAAAGTCTGGACTGTGCTCCTAAGTGCTAATTCTATATGCTTTCTCATAGACTTTGTCTGAGAATCGATGTGTTGTGTTTTTTTGTTTAAATATGCTTTTAGATCAATGGTCTTAATTAATATGTGGCTAATAAACTTTTATCGTTGTTTAGTTCAGTTAATTGTGTGCTGTTTAGGCTTTGTTGCAAGATTGATGAGTAATCATCGGTGCTGATTTTGTGTACTTTCTTATGGGTATACATGGTTCGTGATAGCCTTTAAATCATGCGTTTTACATATGTGCTGATTTGGTTAAATTGTTGCAAGTTCAAGCTCATGTTTATTCTTTGCAGACTTTAACTATTTTGTTTGGTTTTAGAATGGGTGGTCTGAAATAAGTCAGGAAGAGTTGCGGATTATGATTTATGTAATTATTTAAGTGGTCTATATGTTGTGTTCAATATTATTTAATATGATCGTTGGGAGTTATCGTTGTATATATGTTTGTTGCTATGGTATATATATACAATTTTTTTCATCGTTTTCGCTTTCTATTTTTTGGTTTACTTTCTCGGTTGTCTTTTAAAATTAAAATATTGAGAATGTGTTATTATATTTGTGTTCATTTTTTGCAACTTGGCATTTATGTTGTTACCGGCACAGTTCTATTCAAAAGACAACCGTCAGTTTTACATGCGGCGGTTGGCTGCGACACATGTGCATGCCTATGCTTAACATCATTAGTGTTCTGTATTTGCAAAAATATTATGTACAATTATTAATGGTTTGTTCCTTTCTTTTTTTGTATCTAGGGTATCATAGAAATGCTAAATGTAGATATCAATTTTTGGATGAGGAGGATGGGAGAAATCGTTGCACTGAGGCTACTGCGTCGTCAAACTTGACGTTGTTGGTACCAGTAGACGTGTTGATTTGGCTAACAAATGGTTGTGTTTTGTTCATGATCATGGTTTTGCACGGAAAGGTAATTTGGGTTGTGTTAGCTGAGATTGGACCGTGTTTATAATTTTCGGCGCCAATGTAAGTAACTGTTGTGTTTTGGTATTAATGATATGCTCAGTTTTGAATATTGTTAGGATCTAATTATGTGTATTATGAAGATGTTGTAACAGGACGGATCAACACGGATGAATATATGTGAGGTTTGTTTATGTGGTTTTAGAAAAGGTGAACTTTGACCTTGGATTCAAAGGTGTTTATGCAGTTGCCTGAAGAGTACATGTTCGAATCCGCGTTTGCTGATTTAATTATGAGTAACTGTGTTGGTTTATTGAATATCGAGTAACTGTGTTGGTTTATTGAATATCGTTAAGGGTTATATGATATTTTTCTCTCGCGTAGCACGTATGCAATTTGTAAATTATTCACATGATTACTTTTTTAACACTTATGTAGTCAATTACGTTTTGTATATGTATTTTACTGTATACTTTTGGATTTCAGTGTTTTGGCAATTTTTGTCTTCTTGAAAACTTACTCTTCATGGCTGCAATCAATGGCAAAACAAGTTATGGGTAGACAGGCCAGGTGTTTGCATTATCCTGCAATCTAGGTTGTTGTTGAGTTCAGCAAACCATCTATTGAAATAAACATGTTGCAACCAAACCAACATATTATGGAGAAAAAATGTGATGAGTGCAACAAGAAGCTGAAACCAGCCTGAAAACGCAATTTAACTGTTTGTTAAGATGTTGAAAGATAGTTTCGAATTTAGGTTACTATAGTAGCAAAATTAAACCCAAAATTCAAACAAAATAATTTCAAACATTAAATTCTACTATAACATGCATACATAAATAAACTCAAAATATCAAGTTTCTAGAAATTTATATACTGATAAACATTAACTCAAATATTAAAAGCGTGGTTTTTCATATTCACCATCCTAATCCTATATATATGGCAAGAATTTTATGTTTTCAAATCATACAATACAAAACATAAGTTGTTTCTTACTTCTTGCTATGTTTTGTCTTTTTATTAACAATTAAGGCATGTCTTCATCACACAAACGATCGAGATTTTTTCAGACACGTGTGACACAAAAGAAGAAGAAACAAGGTATACTGATTAATACTGTACGAATATGTTGTTTAATTTACTCGGTTTACATGTTAGTTAATTTACTCAGTTTACATGTGAATCAAAATAGTTTAATTACATTGCGAGAAAATTAAGGTTGCAAAAGAACACATCTGTGCAGAAAACTCTGCAAGTATAAAAAGAAGAACCAAAAGGTATGTTCAAACAAAAAATATTACTTAAAGATATTATCGTTATGTGTTGTAATGATCGGAAACAATATTGATTCCATTATAATGTACATAAGATGAGAACGAAATGCATGATTACGCGTGTTTAGGGACGATGTAGATATCATCAGTAATGATGATATAGACGATAGTGACTGCGACGATAGTTATGATGATATAGATGAAGATGATTATGAAGATAATGATGTATAGAATGAATACAATTATGGGGGTACTTTCGTTTATTGTGATGATTATTATGAGGATATAGCTGAAATGAATGAAGAACATGTATAAACATAGTGTTTTACATTAATTTGTTTTTATAGATTTTATATTATCCATGCTACCTATTACTATTTGTTTTACAATTTATTGACAGAAAAATAGAGATATTTTAGCTCGCAAAAGAACTCTGAAACTTTGATGTGAGGCACTTGATGTGTGTGACAAAGTAGTAAAAAGGTTCCCGTTCAGTAAGAAGATTCGTAGTCTTAGACAATGATAACATCAAATAATCCTGAATATTAAGTGTCAATTTCCCTCGATAATGCTTGTATTTTATATCATTTATATGGATTTACGCTTGTTTTCCTCTATATTTCACATTCAGGTAAATTACGAGCATTGGAGATAATGAGACGCGGATTTGGAGAGTTTATTGAAGATATATGATAGTATGCTCATTTTGAAGATGTTACGGCGTAACTCTCCTCTCACATTACGCCGTAACAGAAGCGTGGCACAGAAAGCCAACCCAACTGAAGTTTACGGCGTAACTCTATCCTAAGATTACGTCGTAACTAATTAGGTTAAATGAAGTTCCGCGCCGCTGCAAGCTACGCCGTAACTCTTGTCACAACTACGGCGTAACCATGATTTATTGAAGATACGGCGTAACTCATTCCTGATGTTAGGCAGTAACCAGCTTTTCCAGAGCAAATTACGAAGAATTGGATGTTACGGCGTAACTCTCAACTTAAGTTACGCCGTAACCAGATCTGGCCTATAAATACAGCCCAAATTCTGCATTATAAATCATCTCTCTCTTCCTCCCTTTCTAGGGAGCGATTAGGGCAAGCATTCACTTCACACACCAAATCAGAGAACGTGGGTAAAAGGTTGAAGGCAGATCTTAGGGAGCATACGGAGCCATCTCCAAGGGAGAAATCACTCCCTTACGATAAGCATTAGCATTTTATCTTTTCTTTACTTTCAATTCATGTATTTCGATATGTTAAACATTGAATCGATTGTTTTAGTTAATATGAGCGGCTAAGCACCTCTAGTGCTAGCCTAGTTATGATTCCTTAATTTTTTTGTTTATGTTTACATTGCTTCCGTATAATTGTTTCTAGTGTGTGCATGCATAGTTTGTTGGTAGCTACCCTTGTTTCGGTAGTTTTGAATGGCGGTAGTGGCTAGTTACTTAGGAGATATGACCAACTGGCCCTAAGTAGGTAGACTGAGTGGGAAGGGTAAGAATTGACCAACTGACGACCCTTATTTGCTTGTGAGATTTGACCAACTGATCACCTACCATTTGGATGAACTTAAGAAGTTAGGGATGAGTGTTTAAGATGCTAGCGCCCGGGCACTCATTGTTATGAATCTTGCATGTAGCGGCACTTAATGACTTGGCTTAGGAGACTAAAAACAACTGGACTTTCGAGGGGTCACCTGATGATCTCCGGTGGAAACCTTTGCTGATAGGTTAGGACGAACTGACCAAATGATGTCCTAACGACTTTTAGCCCCACTTGAAGCAATTGGAAGTAATTAAACGTGAACTTAACATGATAGGAAGATTAACTAGGTTAGCACACTTCTCCTCTATTGATCACAACCCTCGCCTTTATTTGCTTTCTTTATTTTATTTTCTTGTTCTAGTAGTTAATTAATCATTTCAACCTTAAAACCTATTAAAATATGTGACACCTATACTTAGTTAAAATCCGCACACATAGCTCTTGGGACGATCTCGGTTTTTCCGAATACTACACTACACACGACCGGGTACACTGCCCGTTAGTGCATTAGGGTAGACCATAGGTATAACGAGACAATATAAATATTAAAACCTCGTCAGTAAAACCTGCATCAAGTTTTTGGCGCCGATACCGGGGAGTTATATTCGGATTTTCATTAAGTCTCTCATTTTTGTTTTGTTTTAAAATTTTCTCAATTTCTCACGATCTCTTTTCTAGTTTCAGGTACCATGGAAGTTGTTAACATTGACAACCTCACTCTTGAGGAATATCTTACAATGACGAGGGATGAACAAGGGTCGGGGCTTGTTAGGCCGGCAATTGGAGCAGATGTCCAGTTTGAAATCAGCTGTCAGTTCATGAGGAAACTAAGATAAAAGCTTTTCGCGGGAACTGATGATGATGATGCCCACTTACATGTACGAAGAGTTTGGAGATAGTCGTTCTTTTTCACGTTCCAGGGATCACTCATGATGCTCTTATGCTCAAAATATTTCCTATTACACTCACTGGAGCGCCCAAAAGATGGTTTGACAGAACTCTTGCAGGGTCGATCAATACATGGTATCTTCTAAAAAAAGCATTTATTCGAAAATATTGTCCTCCTTCGAAGATTACCAAAATGATGGAAGAAATAAGGAGCTTCGGACAAGAGATGAATGAAACGCTAGATGAAGCTTGGGAAAGATATAATGACCTTCTATACAATTGCCCAATGAATGATCTCAACAACTATCAGAAAGTCCTTATTTTCTACAATGGGTTAAACATCCCTTCCCGCCAAATGCTCGACTCTCAAGGGCCGATCCCTATGATGCCTCCAAAGACAAGCCCTTACATTAATTCAAAATATGGCTGATCATTCACGAAACTAGTACGATGAAGCTACCACTTGGGCCACTAATAGCAATAGCTTGGACGATTTTGGTGATATCACCAAAGGAATTGATAAGCTTGGATGTGATATGAAGATGGTTAAGGAAGACGTTCATTCCCTCCAAGATGAATGCAAAGCATATGAGCAGGTCAAGTATGTTGAGTCATTGGAGGAAGTCGTCAATAAATACTCTGATAATTTAAAAAGGATGCACGACTCGAATGACAAATGGATTAGGAAATTCAAGGAGGGCGCATACTTAAATTTAAAAAATCTTGACGCTAAGAGGAAAATTTTGGAGGCTAAGCTTGATGAATTAAATCAAAAGGTCCTGGAAAGTAAAAAGAATGCGGTTGGAACTATCAGATCAATGGTGGGGAAGATAAAAGAAGTCAGCAAGGAACCGGTTCCTCGTGATTTACCTAATGTCAGACCATATGTACCACCTATCCCATTTCCAGGACGTTTAAAGACTGTGAGAAAAGAAGAAACAAGCGATGATCAACTGAAGAAAATGGAAGCAAAGAACTTACAGGGTGATGAAGCAATTCCACAAGCTAATGAGGAATCAACCACAACTCAAAAAGGTATGACTTCTAGTTCTTCTTTTATTCCTAACAATCTTGTTTGTTTTCCTATACAGGTTGCTGAAGATATGGATGAAATTGTGCAACTCTTGACCTCACAAACCTCGCTTGTCGCATCACCCGATGATGGTTATGTAGCTCCGGCTATTGAACCATTTTTAGTTGATCTTGCAAAGGAATTAGAGGACAAGATCTTGGACACTTCAGTGATTAACGAGGAGACATATGAGCCAATTAATCAGCCACATCATGAGGTGAACCAAGCATCAATGCCATCAACTAAAACGGGTAAGGTAAAGAGGGAAATGACATCTCCTTTAAGGTATGATTATAATTCATCATTTCCCCATCTCATAGCAAATTCACACCCTCATGGTGTTTATTGCTATTTTCATCCACACTTGATTTTAAGAGAGGGGATGAACACCCTTTTACGTAGTAAATAAGGGTGGAGTCAAGCTCGTGACTCGGACAAAAACAAGCGCTTCGTGGGAGGCACCCCATGCTTATCTTTTCTTTTCTTTTTCATTTTATTAGTAAAGTTGGGTTTTGTGTTTTTAACCATTTTTGCAGGAATCGAAGAAGATTGCACCAGTAAATTAAACGGGGTCCTGACCCGTCCATCAGTTACGGCGTAACTCATCCCAATGATTACGCCATAACACATCACCAGTAGCGATCCTCCCAGAGCATTACCAATTACGACGTAATCCCATGCAATGGTTACGCCGTAGCTACACTCTTCTAGCCTCTGCCAGGTTTTGCTTTAATTACGGCGTAACTCCTTATAAGAGTTACGACATAAGCATACTCTGTAACACTTCTTTCTTTTTAAACACAATAACCTTGTATTAGTTTTTAAATTAACTTTGTGGGTATGTTCCCTGTAAGCCCTCACGAGACTACACTCGTCCACTTGGGACACCAAGTGGTTTAAAAGGCTTGTTGCATACGCTAAATGCAACCGTGATTCCTACGAAAGTGAGTTAGGTTTCTTTTTCATTTTTTCTTTTTCTATTTTTAGAATTATGCTTGTCGGTAGTGTGATTTCAGGGATTGAAGTTTGCTCGTGGATGCTTATGCGAATGCACGATTCTTTTTGTGAGCCTTCTTTCTTTTTGGAGCAAATTTCAGGGAAGTTCTCGCTCTAATTCTACTTTTCTCTTCAGCTTTATTTAACGCTTAGTACAAAAAGGACTTTGTACATTTCAAGTGGGGGGACGGGTGTAGAATTGTCTCTTGAACTTTATTTTGCCCTCGCTTTTCTAGTTTATTTTGAAACATTATGCCATTATTAAAATTTTGACATGTTTTTCTTAACTTAACTAGATTAGACCTTAGCCGAGCACATTATAACCCTTGATATTATATGGTGAGATTAGCCTTATCCGTTTCCAAATTTTTACCCCAAATCCGCCAAATTATGAGTGTTCCGGTAGCTTGTAAACTTTAGAACTTGGCCTTTGCATCATTTCGAGACCATAGACGAGGTATGTTGAGTTAGCTCGATGTATTTGGACTTTTTAGTTTAAGAAGGCAGTATTATAGGATTATCACCCAAATAGCCTATCATTGTGTGTCTATCGATTAGTCTCCTCGACTTCTCGACCCCCATGTTAAACCCTTTGTTGCACTCACCTTTAGTGTAAGATACCCCTAGGTACACCCTTCTGAGCCGTTCCTTTCATTTTGTTCACCCAGCATATTGTTTCGTTACACCGTTACACCTTAGCCTACCCTGTAGTCTTTATTTGTAATTGGGAAGTCATTGTTTGCCTAAGTTCAAGGTTCAAGTGGAAAGGTTCGGGAATCACGCTTTCGTCGACGACATATTCTTAAAGATCATTGAAGACCCCCCAAATTCTCATGTTGTTCATCTCAAGTGAAGGGATGTTATGTTTAGTAGTTATGATAAAAAAAATAATAAAAAAAATAAATAAATGAAATTAAAAAAAATTGATGTGATTCGAAAAAAAAAGTTGTAGTTATTTATTTGATTGTAAAGTGCGAAGTTATAAGCACTATGTTATGAGCTTATTATAGATTTAATATCGAGGAGGCCACCTCGGTCACATTTGAAGAATGGAGTTGGTAATGTGCCCATCATGACGTCCTCTAATAGCACATCTACCTGGTATTATCATGATCCGGTTTCTTGACTTAGAAACTTGAACTTTTGATGAACGGTAAGTGGTGATGACTTGGTTATAGATTTAGACTATTTGCTTGATTTTATTTTACACAAATTTTATCCCATGTATTATCCTACCCTTTAGTCATGAAGCGTGTCTAGGAGATGCAGCGAGCAATCTTTGGTGTCTTGGCCATGGATTTGGTCATGTATCATTGATTTTGTCCACTTCGCCGTGACATGTTAGTAATGACGACTCACCCTTAACCTTTGTTGTGTCTACCCATATTGCCTTCGAAAATTGTTTTGTCCTTAACTCTAGTGGTGGAGATTTGTGTAACCGCCAAGCTTATGATAGAATACATGCTATGACTGTGCGTTGAGTGATCACCCCGAAATTGACAATTATAATAGTTGAGAGATTTGAGCATTTTGTTCCTATTTCGTGAGGTGTTCGGCTTTGTTTTATTCTAGCATAAGGGATTTGTAAACTTATATTTTCCAGGTAATGGGAGATATCTTTTTAGGAATCTATCTAATAAGGTCTACTTGAGGGAAAGTAGAGTTCAAGTGGGGGGATATTTGATAACATCAAATAATCCATAATACTAAGTGTCAATTTCCCTTGATAATGCTTGTATTTTATATCATTTATATGGATTTACACTTGTTTTTCTCTATATTTTACTTTCAGGTAAATTACGAGCATTGGAGCTAATGAGACGCGGATTTGGAGAGTTTATTGAAGATATATGATAGTATGCTCATTTTGAAGATGTTACGGCGTAACTTTCCTCTCACATTACGCCGTAACAGAAGTATAGCTCAGAAACCCAACTCAACTGAAGTTTACGGCGTAACTCTATCCTAAGATTACGCCGTAACTAATTAGGTTAAATGAGGTTTCGCGCCGCTGCAAGCTACGTCGTAACTCTTGTCACAACTACGGCGTAACCATGATTTATTGAAGATACGGCGTATCTCATTCCTAATGTTACGCCGTAACCAGCTTTTCCAGTGCAAATTACGAATAATTGGATGTTACGGCGTAACTCTCAACTTAAGTTACGCCGTAACCAGATCTGGCCTATAAATACAGCCCAAATTAGGGCAAGCATTCACTTCACACACCAAATCAGAGAACGTGGGTAGAAGGTTGAAGGCAGATCTTAGGGAGCATACGGAGCCATCTCCAAGGGAGAAATCACTCCCCTACGATAAGCATTAGCATTTTATCTTTTCTTTACTTTCAATTCATGTATTTCGATATGTTAAACATTGAATCGATTGTTTTAGTTAATATGAGCGGCTAAGCACCTCTGGTGCTAGCCTAGTTATGATTCCTTAATTGTTTTGTTTATGTTTACATTGCTTCCGTATAATTGTTTCTAGTGTATGCATGCATAGTTTGTTGGTAGCTACCCTTGTTTCGGTAGTTTTGAATGGCGGTAGTGGCTAGTTACTTAGGAGATAGACCAACTGACCCTAAGTAGGTAGACTAAGTGGGAAGGGTAAGAATTGACCAACTGACGACCCTTCTTCGCTTGTGCGATTTGACCAACTGATCACCTACCTTTTGGATGAACTTAAGAAGTTAGGGATGGGTGTTTAAGATGCTAGCGCCCGGGCACTCATTGTTATGAATCTTGCATGTAGCGGCACTTAATGACTTGACATAGGGGACTAAAAACAACTGAACTTTCGAGGGGTCACCTGATGATCTCCGGTGGAAACCTTTGCTGATAGGTTAGGACGAACTGACGAATGATGTCCTAGCGACTTTTACCCCCATTTGAAGCAATTGGAAGTAATTAAACGTGAACTTAACATGATAGGAAGATTAACTAGGTTAGCACACTTCTCCTCTATTGATCACAACTCTCGCCTTTATTTGCTTTCTTTATTTTATTTTCTTGTTCTAGTGGTTAATTAATCATTTCAACCTTAAAACCTATTAAAATCTGTGACACCTAAACTTAGTTAAAATCCGCACACATAGCTCTTGGGACGGCCTCGATTTTACCGAATACTACACTACACACGACTGGGTACACTGCCCGTTAGTCCATTAGGGTAGACCATGGGTATAACGAGACAATATAAATATTAAAATCTGATCAGTAAAACCTGCATCAGACAACATGTTGATGTCGATGGTTATGCTGCGTAACTTTTTATAATTCTGGATATTAAAATTTTTGAGTTGTCTTTGTTTTTGGTTTTTATATTAGCATTCGATGCCTTTACAAAAAAGTTAGTCATCAAACACACTGAGTAGCATTGTACACAGACACCCTGCTGCAACGTGCGTGCTGAAATTCTCTCTTTTAGCAAACATTATATAGTGTTGGATGTCTTCTAACACTTACAATATTATCGTATGCAGACACTCTGCAGTAACGCGCGGGTTGAGATCCTTGTTTTATAACAAACGTAAACAAAGGGTGTTTTAGTAAAGTTTTACAAATAAAAAAAAATTAATTTACGTATAAAAAGGGTGTTTTATATTTACAAAATTTATTCATAAGTATTTATAGTAATTAATTACATTTCATTTTATATATTAATTTAAGTAATATATTATTTTATATTAAATCTTTAGCCACGATATGTCGTCACTAAAAGTTGACCGGGGAAACATTTCCGAGCGGAGGTAAATTTAATTGTGCCAAGAACTACATTCTAAACCTTAAAGGGACGATTGTGTCGTCGCTAAAGCCATTTTCCATTTTTTAAAATTATCTCGGTTTAATTAATTTTAAATAAATAATATTTAATACTTCTAGCCACGACAAAAGTCGTTGCTTAAAGTTTTAAAATTTATTATCTATTTACCGTGTTAAACAAAGTAATAAAATAAGATTTTCAATTTAGTGACTACTATATCGTCGCTAAAAGTTCTAGTTAATTTTTTTTTACCAAATATTTGCATTGAAAGTCAAAGTCAAAGTTTGAAAAAGTTTTAGCAATGACTTTGTCGTCGCTAAAGATGGTTTCAACAGTCAAACGTTGAAATCAATTATTTTGTCGTTTAGTGGACTTTTAGCCACGACTTTCATCGTGACTAAAAGTTTTTCATGGCTAAAAGCCCCCGATCTAGCAATGATCGCTTTAACACAAGGAAGAGTTCGCTTCGAGGTTATATTAACAAATACATTGATGTCTTCACAACGAAACTATGCTAAAAAGTAAAAATGTTCATCCACCGATCCGATAATATCAACAAGATTTTATGAATTATAGTTAAAATTTGTGTATTTTGAAACACCAAAATAAAAATATGCAACATGGTCGCACCAATCAACATTTTTTAGGTTAAAAAACATATTAAATGGTTTTCATTTAGAAATTAGAACAAGAATATGTTTTCAAGGCATAACCATTATTGGATTTACTAGAAAATGGAAATCAAGGTTGGACACAGGTAGACTTAAGGGAAAAGAAAAGTAGTAATTAGTTGCAAATGGTTGAATTTAGGCATGTTTTGAGTTTTGACGTTTAAGTAGCGTGGCTTTTGTGGGAATAACAGTTACATAGACATGAAACAAATTCCACAACCACCAATACCGGGTATCTTTGGCAAAATTAGCTGTAAGCTGTATGCTGTAAGCTGTAAATTGTAACTGTAAGCTATAAGCTGCAAAGCTGTTAACATGAGCTACAAGCTTTATCTTTTTTTTCAATAAAAGTGTTTGGTAAATTAGCTGTTAAATGTAATTGTAAGCTGTTAACAGTTATTTTATGATTTAACAGCTCCGAGATATTTAAAAAGCTTCATGAATCAGCTTTTCATATTAGAGCTACTTGTTTAAAATAAAAGTTTGAAGTTGATATATTCAAACGGAGCTATTTATTTTGGAAAAGATTATTTTTGTAACAGAAAGCTTATAGCTCCAAAAAAGCTACGTACCAAACATGCCCAATATGGGATATGTTATAAAAACTTATTTTTTACAAGTTATACCCCTCGTTTTACGGTTTTTTTATTTTCTAAAATTTTATTTTTGTTTTTATAATTTTGTTTATATCATAAAACTGTGAAATGAAAAGTGCAGAAAAAAATTATAAAGTTTAATAAGTAAAAAGTATTAAACTAAGAAAAACCACGGAACAAAAACTGATAAAAATTATGTTATACCGTATATAGTGGGTCAAAGGGGGTACTAGGTACAAAACATGTGTACTTTTTGTAAGTCACGGGATCTTTATAACACAACCCATACAATATAGTTTCACTATTCACATTTTTTTTAGAGGGAGTTGATATTTACACGGAACAAAACACTTTGCACACAACAATTGAATTGGAAAAGTCTTTTATGCCCCCACATCCCATTTTAATGTTTTCATATTCTCCCATGATGTCCTTCCCCCACTTTACCAACGATTTCATTTTATACGGAGTAAATTGCAAAAATCGTCCCTAAACTTTGGCCAAATTGCACGTTTCGTCCCAAACCTTTGGAAAGTGCAAATATCGTCCCTGTGGGGAAACTTTGGGGCAGAAATCGTCCCTGGCCTAGATCAAATGACTAAAATACCCTTCTCTCTTTATTACTTTTCAGTTTCTTGCGCAAATGGTCCCTGTGTTTCGCCAGATTTTGCAAATTTAGTCATTTTTTTTAATTAACTATTAATATTAGTATTATTTTTTTTTACGTTTTTGTCCGTTTTTTTACGTTTTCGTCCGATTTTTTACGTTTCCGTCCGTTTTTTTACGTTTACGTCCGATTTTTTACGTTTTTGTCCATTTTTTTACGTTTTCGTCATTTTTTTTTACGTTTTTGTCCGATTTTTACGTTTTCGTCCGTTTTTTTACGTTTTCGTCAGATTTTTTACGTTTTCGTCCGTTTTTTACGTTTTCGTCCGTTTTTTTATGTTTTGTCTATTTTTTACGTTTTGTCCGATTTTTACGTTTTCGACATTTTTTTTACGTTTTCGTCAGATTTTTTACGTTTTCGTTCGTTTTTTTACGTTTTCGTCCGATTTTTACGATTTCGTCTCTTATTTTAAGTTTCGCCCGATTTTTTACGTCTTCGTCCGTTTTTTTACGTTTTCGTCAGATTTTTTACGTTTTCAAAATGGACGAAAACGTAAAAAATCGGACGAAAACGTAAAAAAAGAGACGAAAACGTAAAAAACGGAACGAAAAGGTAAAAAAGAGACAAAACGTAAAAATCGGACGAAAACGTAAAAAATCGGACGAAAACGTAAAAAATCGGACGAAAACGTAAAAAATCGGACGAAAACGTAAAAAAACGGACGAAAGCGTAAAAAATCTGACGAAAACGTAAAAAAACAGACGAAAACGTAAAAAATCGGACGAAAACGTAAAAAATCGGACGAAAACGTAAAAAAACGGACGAAAACGTAAAAAAACGGACGGAAACGTAAAAAATCGGACGAAAACGTAAAAAAAGGGACAAAAACGTAAAAAAAATAACACTAATATTAATAGTTAATTAAAAAAAAAGGACTAAATTTGCAAAATCTGGCGAAACACAGGGACCATTTGCGCAAGAAACTGAAAAGTAATAAAGAGAGAAGGGTATTTTAGTCATTTGATCTAGGCCAGGGACGATTTCTGCCCCAAAGTTTCCCCACAAGGACGATATTTGCACTTTCCAAAGGTTTGGGACGAAACGTGCAATTTGGCCAAAGTTTAGGGACGATTTTTGCAATTTACTCTTTTATGCGGTTCCATCCGTTCATCTCAGCTAGAGTTCAATTCTAACGATTATGATTCAGCGGTTGACATGCATTCGCCGCCGTCTACTAGGTATGTTGCAGAGGTTTTCGTGAATTGGATTGAGGTAAAACAAATGGCGTTTGATTAAATATGTTTTGTTGTGCTTGATGGGAGACGGTAACTGCACGCTTTAATCATTAAAAATAGAGTAAATTGCAAAAAGCGTCCTTGTGGTTTGGCCAAATTGCACGTTTCGTCCTTGTGGTTCATTAAGTGCAAAAATCGTCCGGATTTGGCACTGTTACGTTCACTTTTGGTCCTTCAACAGTGAAATTTGGCAAACCACAAGGACGGTTTTTGCAATGATGAAGGACCAAAAGTGAACGTAACAGTGCCAAATCCGGACGATTTTTGCACTTAATGAACCACAAGGACGAAACGTGCAATTTGGCTAAACCACAAGGACGATTTTTGCAATTTACTCTTAAAAATATTTATTTTAGGTTCCAAGTCATATGAACATACTTACGGATTGCTATGACTTTCGATACGAAGAATGAGATATAACCATTTTCACATATGTGTAATGTGTGTAATTGATGTACGTGTAAGGGAAGAAAGTTAGAGTATGATACATTAGTGAAAGAAGAAAAAGGATTTGCGGTACAGATTCATGATATTTCTTCTAGCTGGACTCGTCCATTTAATTAAAAGGATTTATCAAATGATTCAATGGTCACAGAGGAGAATTTTAGGAAGCGAATGTTAATTCATATATAATATTCTCTGTTAAAACTTGAATGTTTTCAAAAGGAAATCACTGGAAAGAGGAAGCATGGTAAAAAAGAAAAGGATATTGAGGAGGACAGAAAAGTAATTTCACATTTAATTTATGTGAAAGAATCAATTTGCTCCGTGTAATTATCACCTCCCTTTTTTAAATCTAGGTCGAATAAAACCTTCATTAGACCTTCTGGATCTTGGGTATATCATATATGTTTGAGTTTGTTGAGTTCATGTTATATAAACTATAATTAGTTTATATAAGATAAACTCAAGAAACTTAGAACTATGAAGCTGTTCACAAATCGGGTAATACCCACATCAACTGAAAATCAAAAATCGAACTGAATCGAATAAAATCGAACTGAATTTGTAAACGAACTAAATTTGCTAAAACTCAACCGAACAACTCAAATATTCGGTCTTCACTGTGGATATGATTTTGTTGGACCGAGGATTTGACTATGTTTAATTGCCATGGTGCTGAAATTGCCACGTTTTAGACATTATGTGTGTTTAATAGCACGTAACAACTCGTGATTTTTTTCTTACACTTAAAATATTTTTAAACTTTAAAGAGGAATCACATGCGGCGTTGCTATATGTACAATCTCGTGTATTTATTTTCATCATACAAACTCGCGGGGGTCGTGCTTTTATTTTGATATTTATATTCATGTTAATAATACTTTTAGCCGTATTTAATTTTTAAACTCATATACGCGCGATTAAACTTATGAAAAAAAAATGACATGAGTCGTATTAAACGTGGATAGTAGCGACCCAGGAGCAAAACTAAGATGATTCCCTAGCTTAATCGATTCGTAAAATATTAACGGGTCATTATATCGGATCGGGTCATGGTACAGTCTAATTGAAAGTGCAACATTAGTCTAGAGATAAATAATCTTATTGTTTGGAGTTAATTGCATTTTTGGTCCTTGTGGTTTGGCCAAATTGCAGGTTTGATCCCTAAAACTTTGAAAGTGCAGCGATAGTTCTTATTTTGAAGTTTGAATTGCGTTTTTGGTCCTTGGATAAAGTTAAATGACTAAAATACCCTTTGTATTCTTCAGAAAAATACAAGGGTAATTTGGTCATTTCACACAAAAAAGGACCAAAAATGCTACCCAAACTTCAAAGTGAAGACTATCGCTGCACTTTCAAAGTTTTAGGGACCAAACCTGCAATTTGGCCAAACCACAAGGACCAAAAATGCAATTAACTCTATTGTTTGAAAATAGAAAAACTAAATTGCATGAGGTATAGATTATAATTGTTTACCCAGACACAACTGCAAAACCGCAAACACAACATGCTACATTTAATCTTTTTAGCCGCACAAAAGAAAGTACTAACTTAAAACAACCTCAAATTTTATTTTATTTTTTGGAACAACAATTATTATTAAACAACAACTAGCAAGGAGCTAGAGTTACAAGGATACAAGAAAAGGATTTTTGAGCCAATTTATTCCAACTAAACGAGGCTTTACAACAAAACCTACACCAGAAGAAAGACCTAGACACTATGTCGTCAAAAATCGTCGCCTTCAATGGATTCTTAGTCTCGAATATAAGCTTATTCCTGAAAGACCACAAATGCCACCACATGACATAGAACACACGTTCGAAAATCAGTTTAATTTTAGATGAAAGACGCAATGACAGAAGCCACGAACTCCATTCATCGTATGAGTTAACCTCAACATAAGGAACATCCCACCATTGAGAAATCTTGCGTGTAATTTGTTTAGCCGTAATGCAACTGAAAAATAGATGTCTAGAAGACTCCACACCATTGTCACAAATAGGGCACGAAATAGAATCCATCATAATACCTCGGCGAGAAAGGTTAAACCTCGTTGGAAGACCATCGAGCCTCACTTTCCAAGCATGAACATTCACCTTAATAGGAACATATTTTATCCAACGAGTCTTGGAGTTCAAATCCGGAAGCCTTTTGTCGTCAATTACCTTACAAATAGATTTAACAGAAAACTCCCCCGAGCCTTCCAAGGACCAACTCCATCTATCCGTTATCGGTACAAGAGAACATTATGGACCAGATCAGACAGTGCGGTATATTGTGCTTGTTCGATACCTCCCCTTGTCTTGCGACGAAACGAATCATCCAACGTATGAGTATCCATCTTTGCGTTAACCGACACCTGTTTACTTGTCTCGAGAGCATAAAGGCGCGAGTAAAGATTTTTGAGAATAGTGCATCCAATCTAGTTATCATTCCAGAAGGATATCATTATCCCATTTCCCAACTTTAGACGCATAAAGTCAAAAAAATTAATACCTTGCTTTTTTAGGACAACAATTTCGTTGACAATACACAACTAACCGGATTGATTATAAGCTTTCGTATCTTTACCAATTTTCCCGTCATTGCCATGGATAGCGTTGATGACTCTCGCCCATAAAGACGAATTTTGAGAGTAAAATCTCCACATCCATTTAAGCATTAAGGCCATGTTTAAAGCGTAAAGACTTGAGACTCCAAGCCCCCCTTTTCTTTCGAAGTCAATACACTATTCCATTTGATCCAAGTCGCTTTCCTACTACTTATGTCTTGACCGTTGAAAAAATGATTCCGAATAGATTCTAACTTACGTAGAACAGTTAGAGGAACTCGAATAATAGACATATGAAATATGGGCATGGAACCTAAGACTGATTTGAGGAGGGTAAGTCTACCTCCTATAGACAAGGTTTTCATTTTCCACTTAGATAAGCGGGGACAAACCTTGTTAATGACATCATCCCACGCATGCGTCCGAGCCATAAATCCACCCACTTTCGTACCTAGAAAAGAGAACGGGGTTTGAGCACAAGGCATCCGAGTTTATTTGCTGCACTTTTGACCTTATCGTCTGCCACATGAATCCCCGTAATTTTGATTTTGCTCATGTTAATCCGCAAACCAGAAACACGGTAAAAGCATTCCAGCACATGAATTAAAATGTTGATGTTGGCGTTACACCATTGACCAACGAAAACCACATCATCAGCATAAAACATATGAGAGAGATTCAACGATGCATTTAACTTAACACCTTTAAACATACCCGCATCTACAATGCGCTGAAACGAGAGGTACAAGCTTTTCATGATTAAAATGAATAAGAAAGAAGAAAGCCGGTCACCTAGTTTTAGGCCTTTGAAGAAACTGAACTCTTCTGTGGGACTGCCGTTTATAATAATAGAACCTCTCGACGATCTAAGGCAACTTTGAATCCAGTTGCACCATTTATCACCAAAACCAAATTTTTTTAAGACTTCTTCCAAAAAATCCCATCGGACCGAGTCGAAAGCCTTCTCAAAATCAACCTTGAAAATTAAAGATTGTTTCTTCTTTAACTTGCACCATTTCAATACTTCGTTGAGTATGAACGGGCCATCTAAGATTTGCCTATCAACAATGAAAGCTGATTGAACCTCATTAACGATACGCCCAACACACCAACGAGACAATTTGCCAGAATTTTAGCTATGATCTTATAGAGACTTCCAACGAGGCTAATTGGTCTAAAGTCTTTAACCAAGTTAGCGTCAGGAATTTTCGGAATCAAAGCAATAAAAGACGAGTTGCACCCTTTAGGGATGACACAACTATTAAAAAAATACTTGACTGCTTCAAAGACATCGTTCTCAATGATATTCCAGAAACGACGATAAAAGCGAAAAGTAAATCCGTCCGGACCAGGTATTAAAAAAAAATACTTGGATATAGCAGTCAATTATTTTTTATTGCTATATCCAAAGATATTTTGAATTTTTTTACCTACTTTATTCAATAAAAAGACTTTGACCATCCTTCCATAAAGTAAAGATCAAATAAAAAATAAAAGTAAAATGAAAAGGCTGAAAAATAATCACAGTCACATATTTCAGATGCACCTACAAAAAGAGATTATCTCTCATGAAATTTTCTTTTTACATTTGAAATGTGTGGCTGCAAATATTTCTCATTCTTCTTATTTTTATTAATCTTTTTAGTGGATCAATTCCCATCTTCCATATACCTATCTTCTTCACTAGTTCTAGTTCCATCTCCGATCCAGCCATATTCTTTTTCATTTTCTATCTTTCTCCTCTTGTTTAATTAGATCCAAGCTTTATGTATTTCTAAGGTGGTTCCTTAACAAAATGATACATCGCTTGTAACTGAATTTTTTTTCTAAGGTGGTTTCCGGGCATAACTTAGGTTGTACCTTGGTTTGCCTCTGAACGTGGATAGTAAAAAGATATTTTTCCCCCGACATTCTTACTTAATCTCATAAAAAGAATAACTATGATTCGTTCATATACATCCATTTTCTTGTGTATTAATTTACATATTACAAATATCACACTAACTCGTGCGATAAATTAATAGATAATGATGATGATATTTATAAATTACAACAACATATATATTTATTAAAAATTATAAAGTATATGAGGTATTTATAAAGTTATTAAAAGACATCAAAAATATATAAGTTTACTTAAGTTCCTAAGACTTATTTAAAGTTTAACAACTAAAGATTTATTAATCATCTATTTTTTTTTTAGTTTTTATTTTTACAAATTCGTCACATGTATTTTTACACATATTTTTTTGTTGGATGAAATTTAGATTAGTTTGATCAATTAATTTTGATTTTGACTTTTTATTGGTTAATGGGATGACTTTATTTTTTTTACGTGATAAAATTGATCTCTTCTATTGGTTTAATTGAAACCTCTTAATAGATTTGATTTCACATTTTGTATATGCACTTATTTTATAAGAGATCATCTTTTAAACACATTACTAAAAATTGTTATTAACGAAACTATTATTGTGAAACTATGATTTCATCTTTGTTAGTTATTTCGCGCAAAATGCATCAGCAACCTATAATCGCATACATTTATACTCAAAACCTTAAATATAATGATTTAGATAATATTCCTTTATCAATAATTCATGGAATCTTGAATGCGCATGGGATTTTCATGTGTATAACAGATCTCGAAGTGGTAGATTAGTGCTATCCCTCTCATTCGCTATGCTTGACCATGACCACCAAACGTTTTTGACTTATTAGCCACAATCATATTTGAAAGAGTGATCATATATCTTACTAATCATTTTGCGTATCAGAAACCAATTTTAAGCATGTTACTACGATTGAAGATTAAAGAGTTCAAAAATAGTTCAAATGAGTTTAGCTAAAGGTCGGAATCAAGACATTTGCAGAGGATAGTTTACGGCATGAAGTTTGGCGACAGTAAGATATTTAAATACGACAATAAATAACGTGGTTAATAAGAGAACTAAAATATAAAATGTAGGAAGTCTATGTATCGTATTTATAAGAGTAATGCAAAAACTTTGTAACTTATGTACTGATATATCATAAATTTCGCTAACGATGAGTTGTAAAAAGTTACGACTAAAAAGAGTATTTATTATTAATTAAAATTACAATGAAATGTCAATGTTAATTGCGTAAATTTAAGATCATTTGAAGACAAAAGATTATTTACATACCAAGGGATCAATCTTCACCATTTATTTTTATTTGATCTAATGAAAGATTAATTCCAACAATTTAAAAAACTCACTTTCATCTTCTTTTTTCAAATATTAATAACTTTCAAACCATTAATCGTTAAGCAAAAAAAAAAAAATCATTGCGACGAGCATTTAAATATCTTTCTATAAATAGCTACTTTGATATACTTTCGACAATTTTTTTTTCTTCGTATTTTTCACGTTTTTTTTATAAGCTTTTTCGTTTTTCTACGTTACTGAAATTTGCATTAAAAAATCATATATGATTAAACACTAATTTGAATCTCACATGTGATATTAGTGTTATATCATATATGATATGTAATATCACATGTGATATTAGTGTAATATCACATATGATATACATATCATATCATATATAATATCACATATCATATATGATTTAACACTAATATCACATGTGAGATTCAAATTAGTGTTTAATCATATATGATTTTTTTCATGCAAATTTCAAGTAACGTAAAAAAAGACTAAAAAACGTGAAAAAAACGATTTTTTTTTTCTTTTCTTTTTTCGAAAGTATATCAAAGTGCCCGTCTATAGAAAGATAATTAAATGCTCTTCGCGAGATGTAAATATTTTCACTTAACGATTAACGGTTTAAGAGATATTTAAATTATAAAAAAATATGTGAAATAATAAAATGCTTTTAATCTCAGCCATTGATTTCTTTTTAGATGGATGGTGAAGATAAGTCCCTTGATATGTAAGAAAAGTTTGGTATGTAAAATAACTCTTTTCTAATTGCGTATACACTTTTCACTTTTCAGGATCACTAAATTAAAAAGGAGAGTTATTTTAAGATCTTTTAAGATCTTCATTCGGGTCTCTCGGCCACAATGGATGTAGCAACCGCCTCTTTTTGTAACACCGCACGCTTGGCCACATCAACGTGTTTGTGGATTTTGTATGTCTATTAATTAAGACACTGTAAAGACGGTATAAACCATCCCAAACACGTACTTACCTTAATTTTTTTTGTCTTAAGGCCTTATTTCATTTTGAAAAAACTTATTAGCTTGTTTTTTCTTAGGATTGAGTTAATTAATTTCAACTTGTGTATTATGAATATGCCATAAGCTAAACCAAGCAACCTCATAAGCAGATACAAATGATCTTATGAGCTTTCCGATAATCATATAAGGTCACACTAACCTCATGACCCCAAATTTCGATTTAACCTAATTCTTTAAAAAAAATCTAAAATTGTTTTACCTGTTGGTCGAGGCGGTAGCAACTCGGGAAGTGCCCACAAACCAAAACCTCTTACACAAACAAAAACAAAAATAAAACACAATTATAAACAAAATCACAAAACAACTTCAAACACAAACAAAAAATAATCTGACTTTGCATACCATCAGGTGATCGGATTATCTCTCAGAGTACATCAGGTATTTATTCATTTAATATACTCCGCCAATCGTTGGAATTCCCATTTTTGTTTAGAGAGAGAATACAGATGCGAGTGAGGATTTGTGTGTGTTTTAACTTTTAAGAGAGATGATAACGTTGTTCTGTTGTGTGTGTTTTTGTGAGGAAGAAAGATGTGTCAAGAAGGGTCAAGAATTAAGGGGAAAATGGGACACCGTAGAAAGCACTGTAGCCGCTACAATGCTTTTGCGCACACACCATTTTTGTTTTTTAATATATAGTGTAATTGTTAAACTTAAATCACACAACCATACTTCCTGCAATGAAATTATCGCCCCGACATAAGGTCTAATACAACTTTAAAAAATGCAACCCGCAAAAAGAAACACGAGCATAGCGGTCTGGCTAAACGTGCAATTCATTTCCATGACTACCCTCCAACTCCACTAATAAATTCATTTCCATCTAATATCATCAAAACCACATGTCGATTTTTGCACTTTACTCTTAGAAATATAAATGGTTATCTAGTTACATGACTACCCTCCAACCCCACTATTAAATCTAGCAAACGTAAACTCTACTATAAGGTCAAAATAGTCATTAACCACATTTTTATTAGTACACCAACTATATATAAATCCATAATCACTTCAATTCCTCTAGACATTTCTTAAAAAATAACATCCAACAAACAAGAATCATCTTCTTCCCCAAATTCATCAAACCCTAAAAATCACTTCATCAGGTCAGTTCATTTACTATTCGATTCTACATCATTGAATTTCATTTTAATTCATCTTTTAACTTGCCAATTTTATTAAATCACTGTTTAATCATTACTTAATATCCCAATTTCATTTTCTTGATCAAAAATTGATTTTATGATTTATTTCGCAATTCATTGTTTTGTTTACATTTTCAGACACCCTTTTGCGATCTGAGCGCGAAAGTATAATCTTTTTTAATCAATTTGTTGTAATTTGATTGAATTTTGATTAACCCTAATTAGGGTTTTTACAGATCTGATTTGGGGATCTTGCAAATATGGAGGTTTTTGATAAATTGAAGATCTGGGTATTGTTTATCTGCTTGATATCTCAAATGGGTCATGGGTTTTATTTACCGGGTAGTTATCCTCATAAGTATGCCATAGGTGATTCTTTATCTGTGAAAGTCAACTCTTTGACTTCTATTGATACTGAGATACCATATAGTTACTATAGTTTACCCTTCTGTCAACCTCCAGAAGGGATTAAGGATAGTGCGGAGAATCTCGGTGAGCTTTTGATGGGTGATCGGATTGAGAATTCGCCGTATAGGTTTAAAATGTATACTAATGAGACGGAGATTTTTCTTTGTCAAACGAAACCGTTGTCTGGCCATGAGTATAAGTTGTTGACTAATAGGATTGATGAGATGTATCAGGTTAATGTGATGCTTGATAATTTACCGGCGATTCGATATACTAAGAGGGATACGTATTTTTTGAGGTGGACGGGGTATCCGATAGGGATTAAAGTTGGGAATGAGTATTTTATGTTTAATCATTTGAAGTTTACTGTTTTGGTGCATAAGTATGAGGAAACGAATGTGGCGAGTGTGATGGGAACTGGTGATGCAGCTGATGTGATTCCGTCGATCGGGAAACAGGAATCTGATGTTCCTGGATATATGGTTGTGGGATTTGAGGTGACGCCTTGTAGTGTTAAACATAGTCCTGAGTCGTTAAAGAATTTGAAAAATTACAGGAAGTACCCTTCTAAAATTGTGTGTGAGGAGAGTACTGTAAACATGGCTATAAAGGAAAATGAGCCGGTTGCATTTAGTTATGAAGTTGCGTTTGTTGAGAGTGATATCAAATGGCCATCGAGATGGGATGCTTACTTGAAAATGGAGGGAGCTAAAGTACATTGGTTCTCGATTCTTAACTCACTTATGGTAATCACTTTCTTAGCTGGCATTGTTCTTGTGATCTTTTTGAGAACGGTTAGGCGGGATTTGACTCACTATGAGGAGTTAGACAAAGAGGCTCAAGCCCAGATGAATGAAGAATTGTCGGGTTGGAAACTTGTTGTGGCTGATGTTTTTCGTGCTCCTAGCAATCCGGCACTTTTGTGTGTGATGGTGGGTGATGGGGTTCAGATTCTCGGAATGGCGGTTGTGACTATAATGTTTGCAGCTCTTGGGTTCATGTCACCTGCTTCCCGTGGGACCCTGGTTACTGGCATGCTTATCTTCTACATGATTCTTGGAATTTTAGCTGGTTATGTTGCTGTACGCATGTGGCGAACACTCTTCTGTGGGGACCATAAAGGATGGGTGTCGGTTTCTTGGAAAGTAGCTTGCTTTTTCCCGGGTATCGCCTTCATGATTCTCTTCACCTTGAATTTCTTATTATGGGGTTCACATAGTACTGGAGCTATCCCGTTTTCTTTGTTTGTTATCCTCATTTTACTATGGTTCTGCATTTCTGTTCCTTTAACTTTTGTTGGTGGTTACTTTGGAGCAAAAGCACCTCATATCGAATACCCTGTCAGAACCAATCAAATACCCCGTGAAATCCCTGCTCAAAAGTATCCATCTTGGCTTTTAGTTCTAGGTGCAGGAACCCTACCATTCGGTACCCTTTTCATTGAGCTTTTCTTCATCATGTCTAGCATATGGATGGGTCGGGTTTACTATGTTTTTGGGTTCTTATTCGTTGTTTTGATCCTTCTTGTGGTCGTTTGTGCTGAGGTTTCACTAGTTTTGACTTACATGCATCTTTGTGTCGAGGATTGGAAGTGGTGGTGGAAATCTTTCTTTGCTTCTGGTTCAGTTGCATTATACATTTTCTTATACTCGATAAACTATCTCATTTTTGACCTCAAGAGTCTTAGCGAACCAGTTTCAGCTACACTTTACTTAGGTTACTCACTTTTGATGGTTCTAGCCATCATGCTAGCCACAGGCACCGTTGGGTTCCTTTCTTCTTTCTGGTTCGTGCATTACTTGTTCTCATCCGTGAAGCTTGACTGAAAGAAGTTGGTTACGCACAGCTTTATTCTGTATTGTACTTTCTGTTCTGTTATTTTCTAGGAATATGGTCAGAAATACAAATAATTACAACTAAGTCGTGTTCTTCTAATTTTTTTCTTTACTTTCGCGTATTATAGTTTCCATAGCAAGAACTTTGTTACATATGAAAGCAGAAGGGATGTTTGATAGGTATCTTATATGTGGTATTTCTTTCTTATTTTGTTGATTGTACGAAATTTTTAATGAAATCTGGGTTCTTTTCATGTTGGTGTCTGGGTTTATACGTAACACATTTGCAGATCAATCACATTGTCATTATCAAGATGTATGGTTTATATGTTAACATTTGGGCTTCGGCGAGAATAGGTTGCAATGAGTTTTGATTTATGTATTATACTATCTTTACACCGTTTAAAGTATAAGGTTGAAGGCACGAAGTAGTATACATGATTTTAGTGGCGCACATATCACATTGTATAAACATTTGCTTTCCTTTGATTAAGGCGGACTGGGTATACGTGCACAAGCAACAACTCCATTTGACTCTTCGGAACTGAATATGAGCACCACTTGTCTGCGAAAGATTATAGTTTTGGCTAAGTGACCGGATATTTAATGAGCCGTTTAGTTGGTGAAAATTTCTCGTTTTTCATTTCTAAATTCCTAAAGAAAGGATTGGTTTTTCTTCTTTAATGAAGAGTTTGAAAATTTTGAAAACCGTTTAAATGAAGTGATGTTTTTCCTTTTTAAAAAACTAGACGAGTACCCGTGCATAACAACGAGATTTTATAGCGACAGATCATTTAGTGATAAAAAAAAAAAGTTTATGGGTTATAAATGAAAATTAATAAAATTTTGAAAATTTGGGGATTAAACATAACGTTTTGAAACCCGGGTCGACCCGGGTGGTTCAACTGGTTGAACCGTTCTGGTCGAAAAACAGGTCGATTTAAACCGGGTCAACTCGACGGGTTGGGTTGAACACGGGTGAAATTAAACCGGTCAACCCGTCGATGTGTATTAATACTTCTTTTTGAAATATATGTTTTCTAACATTTCTATTTTTAGTTTCAACTTTTTACTTTTTTACTTTTTGTTTTTTCCTTTATATATAGTGTTAATACAAATATGCCATAAAAACGTTTATTTATATTTTACGATCTTCTAATGTTTTGTCGATAACAAACGTAAAATCATTTTAACGAAACAAATAAAATACGTAAATAGTTTGAGTCAATAGTTTTATAACACACTTACGTTTTCACATAAAACACTAAAACAAGTATAAGTGATTTTATGATTTAGTAATACATGTGTACAACAACTAGTGTTTACATATTGGGCAAAATATAAATAACTAGTATGTAATATAAAAAATGGGTAAAAACTACAACCCATGAAATATATCCATAACCCATGGTATTGACCCATACCCATGTGACTAGGTGCATTGCACTCATTAGATACATTGTATTTAATAAAAGACCCATGGATCAACCCATAAACCATGACCCATGACCCATAACCAAAATACCCATGGGCAAAGAGGAGCGTCCCACGGATCCCTAGCTTTACGCTAGACGGATCTTTTGTGGGAGGGATCCGTGGGATCCGGGGAATAGTAAGTATTTCTCCTCTATAAATAGTGAGCCAATTCTTCCTTTTAGCTTTTCACTCTTACACATACTTTCCCCAAGTATTGTAACTCTCTAACCAGTGATCCTAAGGGATCTTTCTATGTAGTTTGTCTTTTGTTTTTGTGTGATTCTCTTGGTTCCTCTTAAAAGCGAGATCACCACCTCTTGAAGTCGAGCAAGCTCAGGTCCATGAGTTGCCATGCTTCGTTATCATCAAGACTACTGAAGTTCTCTTGTTGATAGTTCTTTCTTCCTCCATAGAAGTGTTGTGTTGAAGGCATTAGTGAAGGATGCCGAAAGAGTCAAGACGAAAGCATTAGTGAAAGGTGCTTAACGTCCGTGTCGAAAGCATTAGTGAAGAATGCTAAAGAAGTCAAGTCACAAGGCATTAGTGAAGGATGCCTAGAAGCCAAGCCAAGGGCATTAGTGAAAGGTGCCTAAGGTGTACATTCGATATGGTGTGTTTCGATATACAAGATAGATTAGTATTGGATTCAAGGATATTGATATCCTTGATGATGTTGTAATAAGGAGTTGGTCTCCTTTGGAATTAGGTGTTGTGTAGTGTTGGGTAGTAGTTCCTCCATTGTAATGGAACTCGGTACTTAGCCTAGTACCGGATAAAGGGTAGGCGACGTTGTGATAGGATTAGTTCTCCTTGGTGTGAAAGAACTCGATGGTTAGCCTAGCACTGGATAAAGGGTAGGAAACGTTGTGGTAGGTGTGGTTCACCTTGGTGTCAAAGAACCCGGTGGTTAGCCTAGTACCAGAAAAAGAGTAGGCGACGTTGTGAAGGCTTCTCCGCCATAAGGAGTTGGTGTAGTGATTACGAACTCTCGAGTATGTGACTCGGGGAGTGGAGTAGGGCAAGGAATGTGTCCTTGTAGCCGAACCACTATAAATACTCATGTCGTGGTTATGTGCTTCTTACTCTTTATCTTTCATTACACGTTTATATATCTATCTATCAACATCCAATATACACATCTAAGTAGATTGACATAAGTCAATCTAAATATTTTAAAAGGAAGTTTTAAATTGGTAAAACTATTCAACCCCCCCCCCTTCTAGTTTTCCACAATTGGTATCAGAGATTCGTTACCAAGTTTCTTAGAGTATGTTGTACTTTAAAAACTTGATACGATCCGTGTATGTTTGAAAACTACAAAGAAGGAAATATTTCAAAACATTTTTTTTCTCTTTCATGTTGGACATTGATAGATCATTTTAACATATTTGTTTCAAGAAATCTTCATGCTAGGATCTGTTCAAAACCTTCAAGAAAGGATTTAAAAAGTAATCACAACCTACTTATTCTAAGTACAAAGGATTACTTTAAGAGCTCATGAAGTATTTTTGGTATTATGTCGTCATAAGCCAAACCAAGAAGCATAAAGGTATGTTTACTTTTTCATTAGCTAGCTTACATGATTATGTTGATATCATAGTTCTTGCTTGCTTAATAATTGCTAGTCTCTTAAAAGTCTCTCTTTCGTCACTTTCTCGACTTACTCATCATCGGGAATGGTATTCCTCTTGATTTCGTCAAACTAACGCCGTCATTATAAATGGATCCTTGATAATTAACTTATCAAACCCCGTCGACCAAAACATTTTCTTTTGAAATGTCTAAACTATTGTTGTTCCGTAAGCTAGTTTATAGCCTACTACAAAAATAATGCCAAAACAAACCTTTTTCTATCCACAGTAGCCGGATCCCTCTAGTTGTACTAGCCGGATCCCAAATACAAGGGATCCGGGGGAACCGTGGGACAGAACACAGCTATGCGCATTTGAAAACCATCACTGATCTTTTTCCCTCTCCCCACATAACACAAAAACGACTCAAGAACTGATTTCATCCTCATAGGACTCCATACCCTCAAGTATTCTTCACTAGAACACCATTGTAAGTCTCTTTCTTCATCTTGAATGCAATCGGATTTAATAAGGATGCGTCTAACCCTTGACAAGAGTTAACTTATCGCCATTCAATTCCATATACCTAGTTCGACCTTCCCTCTACGAACCATTTATGAATCCCCTTTGTTATAAATTTGCCTTTCCCTTCCCCCTTGTTTATCATTATCCTGCAACCTAAATTGATAAGATAATCAATGGATAAATTGATTGGGCCGAATCGTTGCATAGAAATTAATTTGATTGATCTAAGTTCATATAATTGATTATTTATTAATATTTTCGTTTGGTCAATCGTTGAATAAAATCAACTCAAAAGGCGAATTTTGGTTGGTATTACACTAACTTGTTCTAATTCCCATTATCCTCATCCTAGGGTTTATGATTTTTCAATTTCTAATCAATTAATTCAATTAGGGTTTTCAAAATTAATCATTAAAAGGGGTTTTTAACACAATTAAGATTACATTGTGTTCACAACATTGTTAATACAAATCAAAACCATAAACCCATCTCAACTAATTTTACCTAATTGGAATACTTGTGTTTCTAGGACCAATCATGCCTAAAGCTACTCAACAAGATCACCATGATACCGTCCATTACCTCACCCATTACTATCGAAAAGAGGGGTTGACAAAAACCGACCGCAAAATCTTCAAAAGACTCGAAAAATGACTTATCCACGAAGGTCGTGTAGTCAAGGAATGTTTCCTCGAAAATACCAACGTTCGTCAAGTCTTCTCGGTAATCAAATTTGATTGTCTTCTTGACATAGATGAACAAATTAGTCCGGTTTTCATTTTTGAATTTTACAAAAGCATTAGGATCATTCGAAACACCGATGAAAGCATTTCAATCGCCTTCATCATCAACAAACAAAACTTCACGCTACCTCTCAACACATTCGCTCAAATTTTTCGCATTCCTTGTGAAGTAATTTGTATGTACTATCAAGATTGGGTTATATCTTGTCAATCCTTTGCTCTTGATCCTAACCCAATATACCAAACTCCTCTTGACGAACCCGAAACCGTCCGAGACACCGTTTTCAAAATAAGAGCCGACCAATCCCGTCTCAACCGAAACAAGAAGCTCATTCACCGTGATCCCTTTCAAATGGAACTTTTCGAAATGCACCCCATGTTTAGAAAATGGGAAGAAATTCTTAGGGAAAACGTCATTTGCCTAGTTGGTAACAAGGATCATCCAAATGCATGTCTCGTGCAAATGATCTATTGTCTCATCCACCAAAAGCCATTTAATCTCGCCTATTACATGGTAAAGAGAATGGCTGGGGTATTCAAAGTTTCCAACATGGTACTTCCATATGGTATGCTCCTAACACGACTTTGTAAGTATGTTAGTGCATTGCAACCATCTCCTATCAACGATGATCATTTCTTTGCCGATCACGTCATGGTACCTCTTACCAAACAACCCCCTAAATGGTTCACGGTCAATGGAAGAAAACCTAAAGCTCTCTCGGATTCCTCGGATGGTGAAGTAGAAGAAGATGAAGAAGAAGAAGATGTCGACCCCATAGCTAACATCGAATTGGAACCCTTTGATTACTATCGACAACTTCTAACTATTCCAAACGAGACCGCGGAATTCAAACAATTGAGGGGTATGATTCAAAACCTAGCTTATCACTTTACAAAGTTGGGAAAGAGGAAAAGAAAGGATTGACGAAAGAGACTATAAGACTATGTTTAATTTGAGACATTTGATTAATATGTGAATGACTATGTTTAGCACTCTTGTTTGTGTTAACTTGGATATTGTTATTTCTACCATTATCTATGAGATGTTTTATGTGATGACATGTTTATATCTTGGTTTAGTTTAATGGTTATTATGGTATGTTGCTAGGTGCAAAATCTGCACTTGATTCTGTGATGGTTCTGATCTGCAGGTTCCGGATCCCTAGGATTAGCCTAGACGGATCCCTCCCTTGAGGGAACCGTGAGATCCGTGACAACAGATCAGTAATACAGTATCCCATGCATCAAAATAGTTTACTAGATCACTTCACACTAGCTAAACATAAGATTTTAGAACTCAACTAAGTATTCTTCAAGGATGAGAAAGTCTCAAACCCATTCATAGCTTACATAAGATCTCATTCAAAGTTCCTTTTGATTTATCAACTCATCAAGACTCACCATAATTCCGCTTCAATACTCACAAATTGCTTTTCATTTTTCAAAATACTTAGGCGGACATATTGAACAAATTTAGGAAATTGTTTCTAGTCATCTCTATCTCAAAGTAAGTCAAAAATTAGGTTTTCAATTATTTTTTATTTTTGAGGATTTTTCAAACTCCATCTCAAGCTAACATTTGATCTCTAGGATCATTTATCATGACTTGACACCATCAAAACTCTTAGTGTTATCCTTGAACATTCATTGGTGGTCATTTAGTCTCATGTTCCTTCCATAAAAGGCAATCATTAGCTATATCACTCATTGCTCTTGATCATTCAAGTACACCCTTATTTAAGACACTTAGATAAACTGAAACACTCAAAATGATATAGGTCTTAGACCTTAGAAACATCATTTTTATCCTTTCATAGCTGCTGAGAGCCGGATCCCTTGGTTTAGCCTAGACGGATCCCTCAAAGGAGGGAACCGTGGGATCCGGGTGACAGTTTATGTCAACTCTAGCCAAGACAATCATTTCAAAGCTCATCTTGCTAACTCGAACACTCCACCTCATCTTTATTAAATCCCTAGATCAGTGAAATACTGAACTTAAATCTTGTGCATGTTAATCATCACATTTCTATGAATCTTAGTGGGTTAAGTCATAAATGCACTTTCCAAATTCTTCCCTTTATAAGTCATCTTGCTAGGACTCGTTAGTCATCAAACACAACACAATTCTCAGCAATTACAAACATCTTCTTTAGTCATTTCATCATGAGAAAAGCTTCCAGTGCTAACTCATCCACCCAAAAACCACCCAAGAAACTTGCTAGGGTCATACACGAAGTTTCTTCAACCGAATCATCTCCGGTCAAGTCCACAAATGCTAGGATTTCCCCTAAACCAAATAAACCTATCAAACTAATTCCCAAGAGGATTGTTCCCACAAGGATATCATCACCAAACTCTACTAAACCAAACACACCCTTTTCAACCCAACCAACAACATTGGTGCCTAGAGCCACATCATTTAACACCTCACAATCATCTCCACAATCTCAAAACTTAGAGGACTTACCCCCTTGGCCATCTCATCTTCCTCCATTACCAACAAATTCACTACAAAAGGTTGTATAACAAAACCAAAGTGTTGAATCAACACTTGCACCAATGTCAATGTCTCTAATTCCCCCCAATAGTCCATTTTGGATTATGAGGAGACATCAAAGTCAACCACCTGACCACATGGAAGTTGACACTTCTCTACCTCCACCCTCAAACATTGTTGAGCCACCACTTAATGAGCCTCCACCAATTTCTCCTCTATTTGAGGATCATCAACCCACTTCATTTGAACCTCCGCTTCAAGAAGCTCAAAACCATGACAAGGATTGCTATCATTGTCAACATGTTGAAAGGTTGATACATGAACTACGTGAAAAGCAACGTTTCATGTTTTATCACCTCCTCGAACGTTTCGAAGAGGTCAACAAACCTAAAAAACCATGAGCCTAAAACGGTGTCCTAGTCTCAAGCTCAACTTAGAACGTTTAGGAATCCCATTTCATGATTGATCATCCTTAAGCACGTTGTTGCTTCTTGACTTTAGGTCACTTATTACTATTAAGTGGAATATGTATTATATGGCTAGATCATTCTCTTAGTTTTAGAGATTTGTTGATTATCTCGTTGTTTTATTGAATGATAATTTATTTGCCATATTTATCTGAGTATATATTTGTTGTTTATATACATATCTCGCTCTTATATTTAGTATTGTTTGGTATATCACCTTTGCTGAATAACCTGTCTCCAGACAGACGGATCCCTGAAAAATGCCTAGACGGATCCCACAAAAGAGGGAACCATGGGAAAGAAGAATATAATTCTACTAACTTGAGTCTTATTTTCAGGAAATTATACACTATGTACTTGTTTTCTAACCTCTATTTTGTAGATTTTCAAAATACACATGAAGACTTTGACACCCTAAGCTAGGGGGAGCTTTGTGTCAAAACCACATATTGCAAAACCATTTGCAACATAATCCTTATTTAGATTACACTTCATGACACCCCATTGCAATATTGCAATCTTCAAGGGGGAGCATTCTCGTCACTAGGACGAAACCATTTGCAAACAAAGGGATGGACTCGTCAAAGGGATGGACTCGTGAAGGGGGAGTTAAGACGAGAACCATTCCCGTCACTTACTCTTATTACATATTTTCTTTTCACGTGTTTTTCTTAAAATAAATGTGTTAGTTTCTTTTATAGCTCTTTTTGTTTCGACAAAAAGGGGGAGAAGAAAGTAAAAACTACAAACTCAAATTTTTGAAAATTTTAGTTTTTCCTTAAAATAATTTTATGTTTTGTCATCAACAAAAAGGGGGAGATTGTTAATACAAATAAGCCGTAAAAACGTTTATTTATATTTTACGATCTTCTAATGTTTTGTCGATAAAAAATGTAAAATCATTTTAACGAAACAAATAAAATACGTAAATAGTTAGAGTCAATAGTTTTATAACACACTTACGTTTTCACATAAAACACTAAAACAAGTATAAGTGATTTTATGATTTAGTAATACATATGTACAACAACTAGTGTTTACATATTGGGAAAAATATACATAACTAGTATGTAATATAAAATGGGTAAAAACTACAATCCATGAAATATATCCATAACCCATGGTATTGACCCATACCCATGTGACTAGGTGCATTGCACTCATTAGATACATTGTATCTAATAAAAGACCCATGGATCAACCCATAAACCATGACCCATGACCCATAACCAAAATACCCATGGGCAAAGAGGAGCGTCCCATGGATCCCTAGCTTTATGCTAGACGGATCCCTTGTGGGTGGGATCCGTGGGATCCGGGGAACAATAAGTATTTCTCCTCTATAAATAGTGAGCCAATTCTTCCTTTTAGCTTGCCACTCTTACACATACTTTCCCCAAGTATTGTAACTCTCTAACCAGTGATCCTAAGGGATCTTTCTATGTAGTTTGTCTTTTGTTTTTGTGTGATTCTCTAGGTTTCTCTTAAAGGCGAGATCACCACCTCTTGAAGTCAAGCAAGCTCAAGTTCATGAGTTGCCATGCTTCGTCATCATCAAGACTACTGAAGTTCTCTTGTTGATAGTTCTTTCTTCCTCCATAGAAGTGTTGTGTTGAAGGCATTAGTGAAGGATGCCGAAAGAGTCAAGACGAAAGCATTAGTGAAAGGTGCTTAACGTCCGTGTCGAAAGCATTAGTGAAGAATGCTAAAGAAGTCAAGTCACAAGGCATTAGTGAAGGATGCCTAGAAGTCAAGCCAAGGGCATTAGTGAAAGGTGCCTAAGGTGTACATTCGATATGGTGTGTTTCGATGTACAACATAGATTAGTATTGGATCCAAGGATATTGATATCCTTGATGATGTTGTAATAAGGAGTTGGTCTCCTTTGGAATTAGGTGTTGTGTAGTGTTGGGTAGTAGTTCCTCCATTGTAATGGAACTCGGTACTTAGCCTAGTACCAGATAAAGGGTAGGCGACGTTGTGATAGGATTAGTTCTCCTTGGTGTGAAAGAACTCGGTGGTTAGCCTAGCACCGGATAAAGGGTAGGAAACGTTGTGGTAGGTGTGGTTCATCAATTCAATATTTCACTTTGACCATTCACTTTTTATTTTTAAAAAATTGAGAAGATTTTTAAATGAAGCTCTTTTCAAATATTTTTATTTTGGCTAATTGTCTAAAAAGGCATCAAAGTTATTTTCCTATTGTATGCAAATTCTTTCTTAATTTTCCTATTTTATGCATCTGACTTTTTGAATTTTCCTATTGTTTGCATATATCTAAAGTGGAATGATTTAATCAAGAGTTAATTTATAAATTTACATTAATCGTTCATGTGGCTTTAAAAAATTACACCATTCGTCCTTGAGTTAATTACATAAATCGTCCATGTGGCTCTAAAACTTTACACCAATCGTCCTTATGACCATTAGTCCTTGAGTTAATTACATAAATCGTCCCCGTGACTCTAAAAATTTACACGAGTCATCCTTGTGGCTAGAAATAATTAAAATTGCACATAGGCGAGGCTCAAACTCGGGTATGCTGCCTTACAAGCGAACAACTTGCCACCGGACCAAACATGCAGCGGTGTTATACACTCATTCTTTTATCATTTTATGCGATCTTTTTGAATGAGTATTTTTATTTCACGTTTTATCCAATCTTTTGATGTATACGTTTTTATGAAGCCCCGAGGATCCGTATATGTGATCAATCACGTTTTTGCTTCGATGAAATATTTATTGATCACGTATATATTTTTATACTTGATCGATAAAATTTTGAAACTCAGGCCACATTTTTATATGTGATCGAGTTGCAAATTTTTATACGTGATCGATAAAAATTTGCAACTGGTGCCACATTTTTATAAGTGATTAATGCAGGATTTCTAACCAGGTTTTAATATTTATAATAGTTTTGTCTACCTATGGTCTACCCTATGCACTCACGGGCAGTGTACCCGATCGCGTGTAGTGTAGTATTTGGTAAAGCCGATGTCGTCCCAAGAGCTATGTGAGTGGATTCAACTTAACTCTATGTCACATTTTAAAGGGGTTTTGAATTGTTTGATTAATTAAACTATTTAACAGAAATAAAATAACAATTTTAAATAAAACTGAAATCGATAGGGAGAAAGTGTACTAGCCTAGTTATTTATCCTATCAAGCAATGACTACGTTTTCTAATTAAGCCTTCTACCGCTTCAAGTGGGGCATAAGATTTACTAGACTCCTATGGTCAATTCGCCCAACCTATCTCCCTAGAATCGTTTCCGGAACCAAAGGTACTACCCTTTGTAGTAAGCAGAAGTACGGTAGACCTGTTGAGTCATTAAGTACCGCTACATGCTAGATTATTTCTTCGTGTGGCCCGGCCTCTAAAAACTTAGACCACACATCTAACTTCTTATGTTCATCCAACCCGGAGGGTGATCCTATGGTCAATTAGCACACAAGGAATTGGCATTCGTCGCAACCAATCACACTAGGGTCCTATGGTCAATTATCCTAGTACAAAAAGTACAACCGGTCTTCAAAACTACCGAAACTAGAGGATCTATCGAAAAACTATGAATACACACACTAGAAGCAATAATAAAAGCACGGAAACATAATCAAGACATGAAAAGAATCATAACTAGGCTAGTACCAAAGGTGCTTAGCCGATCATATTAATAAGAACACTAAATTCAATGTTTTGCATGGAAATGAAAGACATGAAATCGTAAATGTAATTGAAATAAGAATCGCTAAAACTATTGATGTTGTGATGTGATGTCTCCCTTGGAAATGGCTCTGTATGCTGTTGGAGATCATCCTTGTGAAACCCCTACTTCGTTCTCTGGTGAATTGTGGTGAAAAGGATATGTAAAATGCTGAAAATAGGGCTGGTATTTATAGGTCCGACACAGCTACGACGTAACCTTGAGTAGTGGTTACGCTGTAACTAGTGTAATCATTCACGATCTTATCCATAAATAAATACTTACGGTGTAACCTAGATGGGTAGTTACACCGCAACCTCCTAAGGTTTCATATACGCCGTAATCATCATTCACGTTACGTCGTAATCTTGTCGATATCATAAGTCCCTTTCTGTTTACTTTTTACGCCGTAACTCATACATTGGTTACGACGTAACCTTCTTAGTCATAAAAATCTCTAATTCTTTAGAATATTACGGCATAACCTATTGTGATAGTTACGCCGTAATCCTTGATTAGCGTTGACTTGGTCTTTATGTTTGAATTCACAGTGATGACGTAAATGGAGAGTAGAACTAAGCCGTAACTTCTTCTTAGTCATCATACTAAAGTGTGTATCTTTGTAAGTTCTTTTCTAATTCCGCGTCTCTTTTGTTCCTATGCTCATTTATAACCTGAAAACGAAATATAAAGAAATTAAAGCATATATCCATATAAACGATACAAATAATGAGCATAATAAGGGAAAATTCACACTTAAATATCAGGATTATTTGATGTCATCAAATCTACTTGCCCTCAAGTAGACCTTATTAGAATCATTTTTAAAAAGATATCCCCTAATTTTACTTGGGAAATATGAGATTAAAAACTTTCTATGCTAGAATTTTCAAAGCCGAACACCTCACGAAATGGGAAACCAACATTAATACTCTCTCTAATCTAAGTGTCAATTTTGGGGTGATCACTCAATGCACGCATCATAGCATGTATTCTATCATAGCCATGGCGGTTACACATATCTCCACCACTAGAGCTAAGGTCAAAACAATCTTCGAAAGCAATATTGGGTAAACATTTTATATAGACAAGGGTGAATTGTCATTACTAACGTGCCACGACAAAGTGGACAAAACCAATGATACATGACCAAATCCATGGCCAAGACACCAATGATTGCTCGCTTCATCACCTAGACACGTTTCATGACTAAAGGGTAGGGTAAAACATGGGATGCACATAAATGGTGTAAAAGTAAAATAAGAAGCAAATAGTCTTAGCCTATAACCAAGTCGTCACCGTTGACCGTTCATCTAAAATCTAAGCTTCAAGACGCAAAAACCAGATCATAATGCAAGAAGTAAGTGTGCTATTAGCGGGCGTCATGATGAGCACACTACTTGGTCTTCAATATATGTTGGTGTAAACATGTCACCAACTCAAATCTTCAAATATGATCGAAGTGGCCTCATCGATACTAATCCATTAAGCTTATATCAACTTAGTGCTACAATTATTTCACTATTACTTCATAACAATAAATAACAAACTATCTTTTTTTTTCATAACTACATAAAATAATATCATCTCCCCACTTGAGATGAATCATACTTGAGAAATTTTGGGGGGTCTTCAATGATCTTCAAATATATGTGTTTGACGCAAGTTTGATTCCCGAATCTCTTTACTTGAACCTCAAACCTAAGGAAACAGTGACTTCTCAATCATGAGCTAAGACTACACGGTAGGTTAAGGCGAATAGGTGTATTGAAACAATATTGATAAGGGTATGAAATGAAACGATTGGCTCGGAAGGGTGTTGATAATGTTTTAAAACATACGTTTTTAGAAGGTCATTTAAGCCCTAAATCAACGCATTTTATATCCATTACTACTTAAAATCGTTCCTTTTCACATTTTAGGTCTTTTGGAAGCAAAATGCTAGAATGAAGCATATTTGGACGAAAAGGAGCGAAAAATGAAGGAAATGGCAAAGTCGAGATCAAAGGCACTTCAGCACTCCTGACGGCGTCCCAACCAAAGGGCGACGCCGTCCCTCTATAGAAGACTTGATCAAAAGTGCACGCGACGGCTCAGCGGAATTTCTGGTCCTAAAGCCTGACGGCGTCAGGTCTAAACTCTGGAAGGCGTCACTCACAAATTTTACACTAGACGCCCAAGATCCAAGATTCAGACAACGTCCTGCATGAATACTGACGGTGTCACACATCTCAACTAACGTCGTCCCAACAATGACTTGGCTCAAACGAAACCCTATTGACGGTGACCTAATGACGTCACTAGCAAAAGGTGACTCCGTCGCGATTGTAAATCTATATATAGAATTTGATTTTTCTGTTTTAAAAGAGGTATAATTTTCGAGAGCAAACCCTAACTCAGTTGTAGTCCAACTTGGACAGTATTCTAGGGTCCCATACCCTATTTTACATCACAAGATAAGTTTGTTTATCCAATTTATCATTATGTCTACCCCATGTTCAATTGTATGTGTGTATTCTCGCTTGTTTAACATGTCAAGCTAAATTATTCTTGTGTTTGCTTAGATATATGAAACCTAGTTATTGATTATTGTTAGGTTGTCTCTTGTCGTAATTGGTAGACGCTAAATTAAGGAAAACTGCCTTCTTCTTTCATTGTTGCGAGCTTGAACGCCCTGAATAGCAAAAAGCATTCGAGTGCACATTAGGCCATTTGTTGTGTTATTGCGTGAATTGTAGCTTTAGGATAGTAGTGTATCCGGGGGAGATGCTATTGCACTTTCCGATCCCGGGTATTCTAGAGGAGAGTTGCAATTCATAGAACTATGGAATTAGGCACCACCCTACCGCCAAACGGAATACAACGCACCAATTAAGATAAAAGAAGTGACAATTCAACCGACCAATAAGAGATAACTAGGGAGTAATAGCATCTAAGTGAGCACATCTTTAATCATCATACGAGCACACCTCAATTAAACATAATCTACCCACTAGTTAATTAGATAATTAAATAAGTAGTTAAAATAGTGATATCGGTAGAAGTACCACCCCCAATCATATACCCCGAGATTTTTACCCTTGCTTTCTAAAAAACATAAAAAAAGACTAAAAAGAATCTTCCTCAACCTCACCTTCTCATCATATATCTCTTTATAGCATTCCTATTCCCCTAGAAAACGAAATCAATCCCCAAGGCTTACAGCGTACTACACTACAACGATTAGTTCACTGCCTAGAGGGTTGAAAAGCTTGCTCGTAGAAAAGAAGGTTTTCTCGACCCCAAACCCTGCTATCAAGTTTTTGGCGCCGCTGCCGGGGGAATATAATAGCTAGTTAGATTTCTATCTCGTTTAGGTCCACTCGCTTGATTCCTATCAAGTGAGCTTTTCTCTATTTTCATTAGCTTTCTTGTAGTCTATCATATTTCTTTGTGTTTTTGTTCGTAGCCTCATCACTTTTCATCATGGAAGGTGATAACCCACCCAACAACGATCCACCATTTCCCCCTACTAACACCCTTCGATAACTCAAGACCTGTAGTTCCACCAAAACCTTCCTTGAACCCTTTGTCGAACCCGAGAGAGAATTGTATAAACGGAGTAGAGCCCTCCCTGATTTAGAACCACAAGGCACCACCATTGATTTTGATGAAGCCATGACTGATGAAGAACCCACACATTCCCCTAATCCGCATGAAGCTTTTGATGCGTGGGTTCGGGGTCGAGAAAACCTCCTTTTCTATGAGCAAGCTTTTCAACCCTCTAGGCAGTGAACCTAATCGTTGTAGTGTAGTATGGGGTAAGCCTCGGGGATTGATATCGTTCTCTAGGGTAATAGAAATGACAGAAAGAGATTTATGACGAGAAGGTGGGGTTGAGGAAGATTCTTTTTAGTCTTTTTTTTAGAAAACAAAGGTAAATATACCGAGGTATATGATTAAGGGGTGGTACTTCTACCGATTTTTCTACTTTAACTAATTATCTAATTAACTATCGATAGATTATGCTAATTGAGGTGTACTCGTATGATGATTAAAGATGTGTTCACTTAGATGCTATTACTCCCTAGTTATCTTTTATTGGTCGGTTGAATTGTCACTTCCTTTATTTTAATTGGTGCGTTGTATTCCGGTTAGTCATAGGGCGGTGCCTAATTCCCTAGTTCTATAAATTGTAACTCTCCTTTATAATACCCAGGATCGGCAAGTGCAATAGCATCTCCCCCGAATATACTACTATCCTAAAGCTACAATTCACGCAATAAACACAACGAATGGCCTAAGTGCACTCTTAAGCTTTTTTACTATTTTGGACGTTCAAGCTCGCAAAAATTAAATAATGAGCCAGTTTTCCTTAATCTAACGTCTATCAATTCAGACAAGAGACAACCTAACAAAAATTAATAAATAGGTTTCATAGATCTAAGCAAACACAAGAGTAATTTAGCTAAACATGTTAAACAAGCAAGCATACACACAATCAATTGAACATGGGGTAGATGTACGTAATGATAAATTGGATAAACAAACGTATCTTGTGGTGTAAAATAGGGTATGAGATACTAGAATACTGTCCAAGTCGGACTACAACTGAGTTAGGGATTTCTATCCAAAATTCTGCCTCCTAAAATACAGAAAAATCGAATTCTATATATAGATTTACAATCGCGACGGCGTCACCTTTTGCTAGTGACGCCGTCAGATCGCCGTCATTAGGGTTTCGTTTGGGCCAAGTCATCATTGGGACGACGTCATCTTATGAGTGTGATGCTGTCAGTCTTCAGTAGCGACGTCGTCTGAATCTTGGATCTTGGGCGTCTGGTGTAGATTTTGTGAGTGACGCCTTCCAGAAATTAGGCGTGACGCCGTCAGGCTTTAGGACCAGAAATTCCGTTGAGCCGTCGCGTGTACTTTTGATCAAGTCTTCAACAGAGGGACGGCGTCGCCCTTTGGTTGGGACGCCGTCAGGTGTGCTAGATGGCCTTTGATTTTGACTTTGCCATTTTCTTCATGCTTTTGCTCCTTTTCGTCTAAATATGCTTCATTCCAGCATTTTGCTTCCAAAAGACCTAAAATGTGAAAATGAACGATTTTAAGCAGTAATGGATATAAAATGTGTCGATTTAGGGCTTAAATGACCCTCTAAAAGCATACGTTTTAAATCCTTATCAAATATCCCTACATTTGGAATTTGCTTGTCCTCAAGCAAATGTGCTTTTGCCCTATCAATTTATAAGTTAGGGGGCTTGAAGCATTGGTTTAAGATAGTCTACAACAAGTACAAGCGCCATAATAATTATAACAAGCACGGAAATTATATACTAGCACCTCACAATTGGTGTTTGGATTCTCTCATCTCTCGGGTTTATATGAAATATAAAATGAATGGAAATGGAAGATAAACACTCATTACCTGGCATAGTACATAGATTACCATAAGCTTGAGAATAGATCAAACCTCCACCGCTTTGGTGTAAGCACCTAGGAATAACTATCTAAGAGGTCTTTACAAGGGTTGTAATGTTAGGCTTAAGGTAGGGACATAAAGGGTTTTGTTGGATAGGTGTATTTAGTGGTGGCAAGTCAAAAATCTTATTTTACATGCATGTAAAGCGTGGCGTTGCTAAACCAAGACTCGACTCAGTAACAGTAGATAACTTGAAACAAAATACAAACATAAACTTAAAAACATAAATATAAAGATAGATGTAGGATGGTAGCCCGTACGTTTTTTTTTTCATACCTTTTTTACTCTACCATCCTCTACGATAACATCAAAATATAAGGGATTTATAGGAGAATCCCTACACTTGAGTTTTTATTTAACTAAACTATGTGACCTGATTTGAAAAGATTAAAAACCTTGGAGCATTTAATTACATAGACAAAGGGAATTGGAATTTATCGTTCTTTCCTGTTACTCCATAAAATATTACTTTTAACCCATGAGTCCCAGTCGTCCAAAAATTGTATACAAAAGATATGACTCGACTAGCAACCATGTAAGTAACTAGATAATTGAAATAAGGGTTTAGTAGTGATAACAATAATGCACTAAAGATGTCTGTATACAAGGTAGGCTAAGGCGATTTGGGTGTAACATTTGGGGGTAGATTGTAAACAATGCTCTTCATTGATATTCCGGAAAACCGAAACATCACGAGAACCGTGAAAAGGATAGGCTCTGAGGGGTTAAATAGGGGTATCGTGTACTAAAGATGAGTACATCGCAAGGGTGTGGATAATTACTCAACCGATGTGGAAGATGTAATTATAATACTGGTTTCAAACAAGGGTTATCCTAATGCCTCTTATCATTTAGTTACTCCTAACTACACAAGTGTAGTCTCACTAGCAATCTCGGAATGCATCACAAAACAAGTTCTAGAATCTATTATACTACCGGTACACTCACAAAGCATTAAAGATGAATGCTTTTATTCCTAAAGATCTAGGGGCGAACCTCACATTTTTGGGGTGGAATTTGAGTGGTATACGGTTATTATGCTAGTCATATAATTCATTATCCACGAGACGCTTTATTAATACTAAAGTTTAGCTCGTAAATGTCATAAAAAATTTTAAATTTGGTGCTAAAATTGCCCTAAAAAATATTTCTTATGGTTTATTACACAAATTACCAAGGACAAAACAAATATTCAAGTGAGTGAATAGTTTCAAAGTTCCTGTTTTATTCTCTCTCCCTACGCTTAAACTGAACATTGTCCCCAATGTTCCCCGAAAGTATCAAAGTTATGATAAAAAAAGGTAAGTAAGGAAAAGAAACTAATACTCCCCTGATTAGTTCTATAGGATATATGTGAAGTTGTGGTTAAATCCTCCTCCAAGAAGAATGCATAAGTAATAAGCTTCATCCAATATGTGTTTCTTCTTCTTGTCCAATATAACCTGCACACTTATAACAAAAACAAATGAAACCTTCGCGTAAAATCTACGGTAAAACTATATATGACACACAACTACACTAGAAAGCAAGTAAGATATAATGCTTGTGAAATGGATGTTTGCAGTTTTTCTGGAATTTAAGAATTGTGAATTTCCAAAAATCTTAAATTACGCAGAAACCGAAACTATATTTTGTTTCTACATAGCCTGACGTTATCAGGTGTTAATCCTAACACCGTCAGGTTGTCCTGACAAAAATTGCTCTGCTGCATTTTTGTAGGACCTTATATCTATCAACCTTATCACACAAATACCAAGCGAACCCAACACACACGTAACAACAGTTACGCGTAATATGTGAAACACAAACACAAAACATAAAGCTTAGAAATAAGAAGGAAAGATTAAGAGATGGTGACTTGAAGATATAAAATCCGTGTATGTGATGATAAGATATGCAAACAATAAGTTGTATATTCCTTGAGAGAGAAAATACACACACACACACACACACTTTCAAGCACACCCCTCAAATGACCATTTGAGGGGTATTTATAGTACAAGACACATGTTGCCCTAAAGGCTTTCCATGGGCTTGGCTTGGGCTTCGTGGACTTGGATTGGATTACATGTAATAGAAGGCTAGCTTAACATAACTATTAGCCATTTAGCTTAGCCCAGTCCACGAGCCCGTTGACTATTCTATCACGATATCTAACACATGTTACAAAGTTCCTAAATGTGAATGACCATCACTTCTAATAAAAACTATTAAGGCTAACAATCTCCCCCTAAGGGGTGGTCATTCAAATGATGCTCCACTTGATTAGGTTTTTACTTTTCTTGAGCTTGAACTTAGCGTGTAGATATAGAATAGTCTTGATTCTTTGTTCCTTCATGCTTTGTGATCAGATAATGTGGTTGTCTGCCGTTGTCAACTTCGTTGGTTAGGTGTCTCCACGTCTTTCTCCACCATGCTCACACTTCTATTTGTCTTTTGGTTACCAATGATGTAGTTCTCGAGTCTTTAAACTTTGTGTAGCCTTTGATTGTGATGATAACTTTCATGTGTCGTTGGTATGAGCATGTGGCGAGTCACGCACGATCCATCCGCTCCAGAGCTTCCATAAGAAGAAAACATAAAAGCAGTTAGTAATAAGCGGATTCCGGCACTTACAAGTTTGAATTTCGAGGGTGTTAACGGCATAGTGTGAAAACACATCTCTAATTCTCACAAAGGCCGTTCCTGGAGTCCCACAAGTGAGATAACGCGATATACGAAGTACATCTACTTTCGGATGAGTCATTGAGGTACACCGAAGCATCACCCCACGACTGTAGACCGTTTGAGACACACTAAGCGTAATCCACAGGGAATTACCGAAGTGACCTGCTGTTAGGCTGCTTGATATTGACCCTGGCAGGAATTTCCATTCAATCATTGAAGATCACAGATGTGAAACTTCTCATAAATGTACTGGCAGATTGCTAAGATCTGCGTAGGACTCTAGAATATATCACTTGTGTCCTTAATGATGAACAACAAGCGATGTCATGTCAAGTGTTCCTATGAGATCTTTTGATGAATCTCGTGGCTCTAGACTCAATTAGTGCATTTTGGTTTTCCTAAGCGGAGACTAGGGAGAGGGTCTCCTTCTTCAATACCAACAATCTCTAAGAGAGAGTTAATAGATTATGTAGGGTTCCCAGTGAGAATGAAACAAATCCTTTTAAGAGGAATTGAGTGGCTAGAAGGTTAGGTGCAGTGCGTCACTGGGTCCATGACGTCTTTGTCTTCAATACCAGTGTCATCTAGTGACAACCAGTAGCAGATGAATTGAACCCGGTTTCTTCCCTAAGGTTGACTATGGAGGGCTATTTCTTTTTACCCTTTCATTACATTTCTTTTTAATTCTTCAACCCCTTCTTTCTCCTTTCTCACATTACTCCCTTTTTCAATCATACCTAAGGACTTCTAATACTAAACTATTGGTGATGTCCTTGGGTAGATCCCTCCGGCTCTGGCGGATCATAGGACGGATTTCCTATCCTTAGTCACCTTATAACTCCATGACTGTCCTATTGTTGCCATAAAACCATTTTTCTTGAAAATCTCTCAGAGTGTTTATGATAGAAAACATGTTTGAGACACTCCGCGAGTTTTATATTTTCAGAAACACTCCCCCTTCACATGTTCTTATAAGTTTTGACAGAAATCTGCACATAGAGGGTAGAGATTGCACTTTTTGAATTGATCGACTTTAAATGAACAAGACCGATTCGAGACACGTTTACATCACTAGAGAACTAGCTTGAAATTATTACCCGTCCTGGTCAAGTCCATAGAAAGTTTCTCGAGATGGTACATTTCCTGACTTTAATTCCCGTCAATTCATTGGTTCCGTCTGAGTCGAGCTCATTTTGAGATTTAAAAAACGATCATTAAACATTTTTGATCACATTTTAATCACGTCTCCTCCCCCTCAAAAATAGCATATTCGGGATATTTTTGATATCAACTGATTAAGCAACATTTTAGAATCTTTTGGGGAGACAAACGGATTTGATTTAAGCATGAATTTTGGAACAATTTTTTGTTTTATACTCCCCCTTAACGAAAACATATTTTTCATACAGAAAATTTTAGAATCAATTAAGGGTTTAGAGGGAGTTATCTTGGTACCAAATGTGAGAGATTTTGAAAATCTTTTTGAAAAATTTCAAATTAATGGTACGCAAGATGAAGATTTTGAAAATCTTTTGAAGATATTTAGAGAGAAAATTATCTTCATTTGTTTTAGGATAAGTGCTCGATATTTATGAAAATCGATTTTGCGTAGCATTTTCCTTTCTTTAAAGATCAGTTACAGTCGAAGTAACTGCAGCCATTATATTTTTAGGAATAGTGCTTGAAAAATATTTAAAACCTTTGATTTTGATAAGCACTTTCCTTTCTTTGAAGTCCATCATGTGTTATGTTGAAGTCCGGGTTTTCGTATCTGAAGTATACGAAAGCCATTTTATGAAGAAATTTTGAGAAACGACATGTTTTAGAAAACATTAAAGAACTCTCGCTCAAGCATCTGTACATACCCGTATCATTGTTGAATGACATTTCTAGAAACGTTCAGAATATCGATTATACGAGAGACATGTCGTGAGAAGAATATTTTTGGATTTTTGATTTTATATTGTTTTTGTATTTTTGAAAGTTTATATTTTTATATTTTGCTTTTGTTGGTTTTCAAATTTTGTATTTTGTTTTTCAAAAATATTTACAGCGAAGCTTTTGGAAAATCATTTTCAAGAAGATTCGAGAAGACGTTCTAACTCCTCAGGGGTTAGGCTTCGCATTTCAATTCGTCGAACTAAATAGTCAAACCTTTCTTTTGGAAGGGCTTTAGTTAATAGATCGGCGAGTTGGTAATCCGTCTTCACGAAGAATAATTCAACAGTACCATTTTCGACGTACTCTTTGATAAAGTGATAGCGGACTCGATATGCTTAGTCTTTGAGTGATGAACAGGATTGCATGATATGGCTATGGCACTTTTCGAGTCACAATACATAGGTATTTTATCGAAAGTAAAGCCATAATCTGTGAGTTGTGTTCTCATCCATAGAACTTGAGCACAACACGCAGATAGAGACACATACTCAGCTTCAGCGGTTGATAGTGCAGTGCAATCTTGTTTCTTTGAAGACCAACTTACTAACTTTTCACCCAAAAATTGTGCTCCTCCGGATGTACTTTTTGTTGTAACTTGATCACCTGCGTGGTCTGCATCTGAAAAGGCAATTAGATCAAATCCGGATTCCTTCGGATACCAAAGTCCCATGTGAATGGATGTCTTCAGGTACCGAAAGATCCGTTTAACCTCTTTGAGGTGCAGTTCGGTAGGCTTTGCCTGAAACCGTGCTAATAAGCAAACAACAAAATGAATATCTGGTCGACTAGCTGTAAGGTACATGAGAGAACCAATCATGCTCCGATATTTCTTCGGATCAATAGGTTTCCCAAACAAATCGGCTCCAATTTTTGGTGAAGTTACCATTGGTGTTCCGACCGAGTCACAATTATCCATACCATGATTTTTCAAAATCTCAGTCGTGTATTTAGCTTGATTTATAAAAATTCCACGAGGGGACTGATGTATTTGTAAACCAAGAAAGAATTTTAGTTCCCTCATCATGGACATTTCAAATTTGCTTTTCATGAGATTTTCAAAATGTTTTGAAAGATTCGGATTAGTGGACCCAAAGATGATGTCGTCCACATAAATCTGAACAATCAAAATGTCGTTTTTGCATTTTTGTGTAAACAAGGTAGGATCAACTGTGCCTTTGGTGAAATTGTTTTGGATAAGGAAAGAGGACAGTTCGTCATACCATGCTCTCGGAGCTTGTTTCAATCCATAGATTGACTTTTTGAGTTTGTAGGACGTAGTCGGATGATTCATGTCTATGAAGCCTTACTGACTCACGTACACTTCTTCTTTGAGTTCCATTCAAGAACGCGGTCTTAATGTCCATCGATAAACCGTGATGTTTTTGTGAGCGGCATAGGCTAAGAAAATCCTGACTGCTTCTAGTCTAGCTACGGCGCGAATGACTCTTCAAAGTCTATCCCTTCCTCTTGTCTGTATCCTTTGGCCACAAGACGAGCTTTGTTGCGAATGACAGTCATTTCTTCATCCCGTTTGTTCTTCCATAACCATTTAAGATCAATGACACCAACGTCAATGGGTCTTGGAACCATTTCCCAAGAGTCATGTAGGCGGTATTGGAGAAGTTCCTCCTGCATTTCTTCTATCCATGCGGGTTACTGCCATTGCCGCGAATGTTCTTTGGCTCTATATTGCTAATTGGAGCAAAGGTAAATGCATAAGTCGAATCGGTGGCAAGATGGCGTCTCGCTCGAATTGGCCTTGAAGGTTCACCAATAACTTGTTCAATCGGATGGTCTTTAGTCCACTTCAGAGTAGAAGGATACCGTTGGTTATACGTATGCGAATTAGATGGTTCTCGTAAGCTAGAAGATGATTCAGCTGATTCCGTAGCAAACGGGTTTTCAAATAAGTCGTCATCTAACGTTGCATCGTTTTGGTTTTGATTTTGCTCATCAACTGCTGGTAGAACGGGTGCAATAACTGTAGTAGATGTAGATGATGTAGATGGAATTGGTGCATTGGTTTCGACCGTTGTAGATGCATCTTCTGTTGGTGGTGGAGGATGATGTTGAGCGGGTGCAGCGGAATGATGGTTTGATGCATTTGTCGAAGTTCCACCATAGTATTCATCGAACATTAACTCAAAGAAATTCTCCCATTCTTGTTCTTTAGGATTTTCAATCGAAGTTGATTGAGCTCTTTGAGGTACGAGTCCTGAACTGATGTGTCCAGAAGTCTGTCGGTTTAGTGCGGGTTCTAGAGCGAGTCTCTCAGAAGCCATATGTGAAAGTTCGTCAAACTTCACATTCATCGTCTCCATGATCCTCCTAGTTCTCCTGTTATACACCCTGAATGCCCTCGAGTTATCTGAATATCCAATGAAGATTCCAATATCACCTTTTGCTTTCAGTTTTCCAAGATCTTCTCTGTCATTCCTAGGATAGCACAAAGCGCCAAATACGTGAAAGTAAGAGATATCCGGTTTTCTGTTGTTCACAAGCTCATATGGGGTTTTATTGAAGCTTGGATGGATGAGGATCGGTTACGAGTGAAACAAGCAGTGGCAACAGCATCACCCATACGAAATAGCGGTGCACTAGAATAGATTAGCATTGTGCGAGCGGCTTCCACAAGAGTTCTATTTCTTCTTTCAACTACCCCATTCTGCTGTGGAGTTCTAACAAGCGATGTCGATGAGTAATTCCAACATCTTCAAAATAAGTTCTTAACTCTGATTAGTGAATTACTGTGCGTTGTCTGTTCTTACAACCCTTAATGGAGTTTGAAGAAGTACTTGAATACGTTTGAGAAGGGTGATGATGATGCTTGGTGCTTCGTCTTTTGATCTCAGGAACTTAACCCATGTATATCTCGAATAATCATCGACGATAACAAGAATATACTTTTTCCTATTAATGCTTTCAACTCTCATTGGGCCACATAAGTCCATGTGCAACATATGCAACTTTGCTTCCGAACTAGGTACGGTTTTGGGTTTATATGATGCTCTTTTGCTCTTTCCTTGTTCGCATGATGGACATAAATGATCCTTGGTGTATTTGAACTTTGGAAGTCCGTGGACGATGTTGTCTTTGGCAATTTTGTTGATGGTGTCGAAATTGAGATGGGATAACCGTCATTGTGCCACAACCGGACTGTGTTCCGGATGCACGTGTCATAAGACATATTGGTGATGAAGAGGCCATTTGATTGATGTCGATAGCATACAATTTTGTATCACGATTCAGTTAAGAGATCGTGCCATCCAAGTTTCTAACGAAGCAAGCATTTCTCCTAAAAGCAACCTCTAAATCTGCATCACAGACTGCCCGACTGAAAACAAATTGTGTCCCAACCCTTCAACATAGTAAACTCGAGTGATCAAATAATTTCCAAAAGGTAGATCTCCATAACCCATGATAGCTGCTACATGATCATTTCCGAAACGTACGGTTCCCATGAATTTTCAGACGAAATTGATCAGCAGCGTCAGATTCCCGGTCATGTGCTTGGAGCAACCCGAGTCGACGATCCAAAGAAAATTTCGATAACACGCGATGTAACAGAAAAAGAAGATTTTGGAAACCGTTTTGATTTTGGTTCCGTTGGGTTAGAGGTAAAATCCGATCACACTCGAGAGAGGTTTTCTGAGGGAAGTCCGGTTTATCACTCATTGTTCCATTCTGAGGTGTGAAAGTTCTACCTGTGGGTTTCCAAATATCATCCCTAAAGTATACACGTTGGTTCCTGTCAGTAGTGTAAAGCCTAAGTTTTGCAACTAGTCTTCCTACTCTTTTAGCGTAATTACTTTTTGGGACGTTCTTCTTAACAGGCTTATCATTCACATTCTTAGAAACACAATCATCTTGAAGATTTAAAGATTTCTTGCAAGTTAGACAAAGAGATTCAACACATTCATTAGACTTAGCAAGTTTCATAGGTTCAGTACATTCAGATGAAATGTCTTTCTTATTCAAAAGCTGTAAATTCCTAGGGTGTTCTTCTACTTTCTTCTCTTTATTCAAGCTACTACTCCTAGAGGCATGTGAGACTCTATTGTTCCTTGTATTGCTCTTAGGCTTTAGTCTGCTGCTCCTAGAGGTGCTTTCTAGTCCTGTAGAAGGTGAGGCACACGCATTAGGATTCACATTTTTATGAAGGGAGGTGGTTTCAGCTATTCTAGTCTCTTTAGATGTGGAGGCAGACGCATTAGTGGTACTCATCTTAAAAAGGCAAGGTGCTAAAACTTTTGGTTTCTCGATAACCGCTTTTCCCTTATCAACATATTGTTTAGGTAGAGGCGGTGGAGTGGACTGGTTTTGATGAAACATTTTTCTCATTGACTTTTGGAGGAGGCAAAGAAACAGACATTTTTGGTTTTAAAACAGGTTTGGGAACATTTGCTTTCTCCGCATGATCAATGGTTTTTTAATCCACAGTATCCACTGCCTTTCCTTTTTGACATTCCAGGTGAGCCCTCAAAAGATCATTTTTCGCTTTCATGTCATTGTAGGCACGCTCATACGACAATTTGTCATACTTGCATTCCTCAGTTTTTCGATCAAGTTGTTTAAAATATGAGACATTTTCTTTTTCAAGTTTCTCAAGTGCTTTTTCATATTTTGAAACAATTGCGGAGGTCTCAGACTGGAGTCTTTCATGATCTTCAACAAAATATGTTTGCAAAATGATGGACATAATATCAGTAGTCAGAACATCTTCGAAGAGTGAATCATTTAGATTTTCCAAAACTTTGATGTGTTCAACACTTTCATTAGCTTGCTTTACCAGGGATTTATGGTCCTTGACAAAGTCAGTTGTTTCTTTCAAAAACGCTTGTTCAAAATGAATTACCCTTGAGTTGATGTTATTCAGCTGAGGGGCAATTTGAGTTTCAAAAAACTTTTTCTGTTCATTATCAAAACTATTAAACCATATGTTTCTAATATTGGTTTTAGTTTTAACGGTCTCTTGAAGATCTGCAATTCTAGTTTTCACATTTTCCAAAATACTTCGCGCTTCACTTGTGTTAAAAGGATTGTTTGAAGACATTTGTTCAATGTTCGAAAGAGATTTGGAGACAACAACTGGTTTTGAAACTAATTTGGAAACAGGTGTTGACACTTTGTTTGAAACACTTGGTTTGGTGGAAAACGTTGATTGAGAAACAAACGAAATACCATTAATTTGGTTCCATTTATTATAATCAATAGGTTTGATTTCCGGATGTTTTTGTTTCATTTTTGATCTACTCTCCTGAGATAGTTCCAACGTTTCAAGAGAATCATGCACAATTATAGGTTCATGCAATGGTTGTCCATTGTTCAACACATTCCGTTCTTTCTGAGCTTTCTTGGGAAAACAAGGAGGTGAGTTACCAAGAGCCATTTTTTGCGAAGTATGAAAAATCGGATTTACTTGATTAGAAAGCATCTTGATTGTCTTAGCGGAATGACCCGTTGTAAGAAGTAAATTGTCCAATTTTTTGATCGTTTCAGTTTTATCCAGAATCTCATCAAGAAGAGAATCTTCTCGTTTTGCAAAATCGGTTATCAACTTCTTCTTCTCTTTTTCAAGATCAGAATATGTTGCTTTTTGTTTTGAAAGTTGGTCATTTAGTTCAGAAATTTCCTTGTTTAAAGATTTGATTTTCAAATTTAGATTCACATCAAGTGTGTCATACTTGAGTTGCAAATCTTTTTCTCTTAAAACAGAATCTCGATAACCAATTTCTAATTCTGACATTTTGTTTGTATGAAATTCATAGGCTTTAGCGTGCTCTTTGTAACTCTCAAGCTCAGTGGTCAATTTAGCATTCGCGGCTTTAACTTCGCGATTGACCGTTTTAACTTTCGCAACTTCAATGCCACATTGATTGATTAATGATTCAACATAAGCACGTGTTTCCTCATCAGTCTCAGTATTTTGTGCCACACGGCCTCCACTAGGATCCACATCGGAGTCTGAGTTAGTATTGCTACAACTTCGGATTGTCCATGTATGTATCATAAGTAGGTGCTTTGATGTCACAGAATGCTTTGTTCGTCATGAGTAAACACATCAAATATGACATTGTTATAGCATGGATCAATGATTGGTACCTCAGATATTGTATTGGCGTCATAGGACAGGAGGTGAGTCGACTCCGTGTCATACTTAGCTTCTCTGAAGATTTGCCATGAAGATGCAATTCGCATTGAGTTCCTCGAGGTCTTCCAATTCATCCACAATAGAGAAAAACTCAATTTCCTCAGCACTCAACTGTAACCCCGCTTCTTGCTTATCTGCTAACAAAGCAGCTTTCCGAAGAAAATCACCAGTCTTCTTGTGCGGTTTAGTGGGACAGTTTCTTGCCATGTGACCCACTCCTTGAGAGTTATAACACTTAATCGATTACCCGATTCACATTTCCATGATTCCCAACGATTTGGAGCTGCTACATACCCATTTTGATTACCCACTGCTCTATTCCCAACATTCATCCAATCGATTTCCAACATTCTGACCCAACTGATTACCACGATCACGGAACCGCTCGATTACCCATACGAAATCCAGTAGCATATCCCTGCTGATTTCCAATAACTCCAACCATTTGTCCTTGATTTCCCATATTCACACGGTACTGTGCAATTTGCCTGTTGCGAGTGTTTGATGATATCCTTTGGTTGTTGTTAGTAGGTGTGGAATAGCGACCTTTGATTACTTGACCCAAGAGAGAAATTATTTGGGACATAGGGTCTTCTTGATCAGATTCTAGATCAGTGATTCCTTGTTCCTGGTATTGTGGATCTGGATAGAATTGTTTTTGTGGTTGTGGAATGTATTCTTTGCAAGTTGTTGTTGTTGGAAGATGATGAAGCTTGTTGTTGTGTATTCACTGGAGGTTGAGTCTTTGCAATGAGTGCCAATGGATCATGATTCTTTGCTAATCTTTCTTGCCTGACTTCATTCGCTTCAGCTTGGTTTAGTTTCAGAAAATCATTCAGTTGATCAAAGTTCACCCGATGTAAGTCTTTTGTTTGGTTGACAATAGTGACATATCGTCCCCATTCTTATGGAAGATTGTTCAGGAACTTGATGTTTTGAACGATAGTTACGGGTGTCAGCTTGTTTTCGATTAGCTCATTCATCAAAGTGCAAAACCTTCCATAGTAGGATTCAATGGATTCTCACGGAGTAGATGTGAACTTTTCCCATTCAGTTAGCAACTTGTTCTCCATGTCTTGATGACCAATTTTCGTTCCATGACAAAGTCGTCTAACACGTTCCCACATATCGAAAGCAGTTTCACAACTGTCTACCGCAGCAAAGATGTCTATTGGTAAACCCGGTTGGATAATATGAATTGCCATGTCATCTGCTTCGACTTGTTTACGATCCTCTGCAGTGTATTGATTCGTATTGAAGGACGAGAAGATGGTGTGGTGGGAGGTGTTGCATCAGGATTTCCAGGTTCATTAACTTGTCGAGGCTTGAAGGGTCCATCCTGAATGGATTTAATCATGAGTTTGCCATTAGGTTTGGTCTTGATGTAACGAAGCATACGACTTGTCCATTGAAGATAACCACCTTTTGCCAACATAGGAGGTCGGTTTTCGGCACCGGCTGCATGAATGTCTTGTTGAGTAGCCATTGATGAAGGTATGATATGATAAAGTTGATGTAGGATCGATTCAACGATAAAGGAGTTGTGTTGCTGATGATTAAGCTCAGTTGAGGCTTTCTGAAAGTCGTACTCGTAACCTTGGTTCTTAGGCGAAAAAAATTTCTCCCAAAATTTGAAATTCACTATAAAAATCAATTCTAAGGTCGTATGAAAAATTTGAGTTATGACAATTTTGACGCCAAATTTGACCCGAAAAATTTGAATTTAGGCCCAAAAATTTGAATTTTTGACCAAAATTTTCACTGTTAAACCAAAATTTGAATCTCGCGTAAAAATTGAACGTTTAGTCTCCTCAAAAAATTTAAATTTTACTCAAGTTTTCCCGCCAAAAAACTCTCCAAAAAACTTTTTTTTTTTTTGAAAAATGAAGAGCTTAGGCGTAGAAACACGAAGTTACGAGTAGACGAGGCTTAGGCGTAGGATCTGGTGCTTATGCGTAGGATCTTATGCGTAGGAAGCTTATGCGTAGAAACCTTATGCGTAGAAACCTTAAGCGTAGAAACCTTAAGCGTAGGAACCTTAAGCGTAGAAACCTTAAGCGTAGGAACCTTAAGCGTAGAAACCTTAAGCGTAGGAACCTTAAGCGTAACCTTAAGCTTATGCGTAGACAAAAAGTTACTCGTAAACCTTACGCGTAATTTTGAAGTTATGCGTAGAGTTACTCGTAAGCTTTTAGCTTATGCGTAAACTATGGTTAAGAACCAAAAATCCTTTACACTGTCACAGCGTAAGAGATATCCACAAGTCGAAGTGTTACACACACTTATCCAAGTGAGGGAAGCACTGAGTAACAGTTATAGCCCGAAGATTCTTCACCAAAAAGTTACGAGTAGAAAACTAGGGTTTTGACTTTTTGACTTCTACTCGTAAGAAATATCCAACGATTCAAATGATTTCTTTTGCACAGAAAGCCTTAAAAACACTCGAATAACCCAAAAATGTTGACCTTTTTCACCCAAAGTGCTTAGAAAAGTTATGAGTAGAAATGACCAATAACCAAATACGAGCTTAAAATGAAGAAAAACACGTAAAGCTTGGAACTTTTTGCAAAAAACTGAAACTTTAGCACCAAATAAACCTTAAACCACAAGAATCTTGAATTTTAAAGTGCAAAAATTAAAGCTTTAAGCTTGACAAAAAACGTATAACGAGAGCCTTTTACGCGTAACCCTTCAAAACAAACAAAAACACTCCTAAACCATTGTTAGGCGATTGATACCAATTGTAGGACCTTATATCTATCAACCTTATCACACAAATACCAAGCGAACCCAACACACACGTAACAACAGTTACGCGTAATATGTGAAACACAAACACAAAACGTAAAGCTTAGAAATAAGAAGGAAAGATTAAGAGATGGTGACTTGAAGATATAAAATCCGTGTATGTGATGATAAGATATGCAAACAATAAGTTGTATATTCCTTGAGAGAGAAAATACACACACACACACACTTTCAAGCACACCCCTCAAATGACCATTTGAGGGGTATTTATAGTACAAGACACATGTTGCCCTAAAGGCTTTCCATGGGCTTGGCTTGGGCTTCGTGGACTTGGATTGGATTACATGTAATAGAAGGCTAGCTTAACATAACTATTAGCCATTTAGCTTAGCCCAGTCCACGAGCCCGTTGACTATTCTATCACGATATCTAACACACGTTACAAAGTTCCTAAATGTGAATGACCATCACTTCTAATAAAAACTATTAAGGCTAACAATTTTTCTGTAAAAAATCTGGAAAAATTACCTCGTTAAAACCTAGAAAAATTTCTGCAAAACATCCATTATGACTCAATACAAGCATTTGAATCTAACAAACACACAAATATATCAATTTCAATTGTTCTTATTCTCATGTTCATGTTCTTAAAAACATATATGATCTTCCCTACACTTATCTTTTGTAAAATACCTTTATATGCAATTAAGACGAGGTTAAAGACAAAAAAAAACATTTTTACAAAGTCTAACATGAGAATAAACAACAATAAAAAAGACATATGAACACACAAATTGAAAAACAAACAAGCAAACAATTAAGCATGGGTTGCCTCCTACGATGCGCTTTTCTTTATTTATGAGTCTTGTAGCTAGACTCGAAGTCGTGCTCCTACGTGACTTCTTTACCGTCATCTTCTTCCTTATGACGGTTTCTATTGGGGTTTTCCATAGCATAATTATGCCCTATTGTGCATCTTTCTAACATCTTGCCCCAAATTGGTTCTATATTCCGGTCCTAGTTTCATACATTCTTTATAGAACCCAAATATCTTACTCATCACATAGTCTGCTTCTCTCCTCTTATCCTCCTCATTACTATAGTAGACCGATAGCTTAAGTTCCTTCTTATTATTGGATAGTGATGAGAATTTCTCAATATTAAATGGCATTTGGTAGGCAATGTCATCGGTTTCATCCTTGAATCTAACTATCCCTAACGATGGATCATAAGTCATTCCGGAGCTATCTATGAAAGGCTTTCCTAGAACTACATGGGACAAGATAGGATCTATAGCCGTGCTAATATCTTCCACAATCACGAAATCCGTTAGGTACGTGAAGCTACCTACATAGACGGGCAATCCCTTAACTTTACCAAGGAAATTACATCTTACTCTAGGATCATTGGGGTATTGCCTACTTGGGATAGGTTTTTTCATTACCCAATTATGGTACGTGCTAGTCATGATATTTATTGGGGACTTGTGATCAATGTAGGCCTTTGCCACGAAAAAGATGTCCTATGCAACATGGTATGTTGAGATTTATAGGATTTCCAAAGGTGATTCATGGGCATCTCCTAGTATAAAAGAGACGAAGGTTGCGCACTAGGTGTGGGTGCTATGAAAGTTCCTCATCCGTAGGAAAATTATTGAAGTGTTCATCACCTACTTCGTCTACTTCATTGGTTTTTTCATTCTTAGGAGTCTCACTAACCTCAAGTATCGTCTCATGGTTTGCTTCATCACTATTCCTATTTGGTTTCACAAAGGTGATGGCATTGATGAAGTGAACGTGCTTTGATGAAGACGGGTCCCTAGTTTCATTGCCTAATTGTGAATGTGCAAAGTACTTGCTAGGGTCATTAATCTTAACACGGGAAGCCTTTTCGAGAGAGTGAGTCGAGATGGCATTAACGACATTCAAGAGGTTATCTATCTTCATATCCATCTCGACTTGTTGTTGGTTAAAGCAGTCCGAAAGCTTGGCTATTTGGGCTTCCTGGGATGTAACTAGGTGTTGCATCATCCATTCTAGGTTGTGTTGACTAGGGGTATGAGAGATTTGATTGTGTTGTTGGGGCCATGGGGAGTCGTTAGAGGTGAACTCTTTGGTTTGACTCCAATTATAGTTGGGTTTGGCCCTCCATGCCTCTCGGGCTTTGTTGTAAGTCCTAGGTCCGGGTGTTGTGGGGAATCTTCCTCCAATTCCATTGGTACGCGTGGATGCGTAGTCTATGGAAGCTTGTTCGGGGAGTCTCGCGCAATTACGAGTGTCATGGGGACCACTACATAACTCACACAAGGAGGAGGCCGTGTTCACTTGGCGTGAGGGCTTGGGAGCTTCGTAGGAGCTCATTAGGAATTTGACTTGATCTTCAAGTTCGAGCATCCTACGATTGGAAGGTTCTGAGTCAATGGGAGGCTAGGAGATTGCCTTGACAGTTTTGCTTAACTCACTGGGTTCATTCCAACATTCGTTGTCATACTGGGCAAGGTCCTCTATTGTACCCCACGACTCTTCCGCGGTAAGTTCACTAAGCTTGCCACCGGTCGCTTGGTCGATGGTTTGCCTAGTTGAGAGATTGATATGATCATAAAAAATTTGGACTTGAAGCCAAAGATCAATGCCGTGATGAGGGACTTATGGGGTGATTCTTAGGAAAGAAACCAATTATAATATTTTTAGTATTGGGTAACTCAAATTTATTAGATTGGAATCCCCGGATCGTTCCTAGAGGGATGAATGGAATTTGAAACTCACGTCGCGTTATTCGGGATTTGACTGGTTTTAAAGGGTTTTTGATGATTTCTAAACTACGGGGCAAGCAAAAGTAATGGGAAGCAAATAAAATTACTAAATCTATGATGCAAACAAGATATTACAACTAAGGGTGCAAATTAAACTCAATACGCAAATTACGTAAACACAAAAACCTATTCTAAAATGAAAATTATTCTATCTTAACCCCTAAAAATGAAATAATATTTTTCTACAGATAAAATGTGACTTGAAAATTATCTAAAATTTAAAACTAATTTTTTTGTTTATTTTTCTTGATTTTATTTGAATTAAAAACTATTTTTGTATTTTTGAAATTGATTTAAAAGGCTAGAAAATATAAAAACTTACAAGAAAATTACCAAAATATTTTTCAAAAATCTAAACTAACTAAAAATAAATTTATAAACTGAAATTATATTTTTCTGACTTTTTCTCTAGTTATTATGAATTTAATACTAATAAAATATAATTAAATGTTTAGAAAATACTATTTTAACTAGGAAAAATCTGGAAAAATACTTTTTCTGACTTTTTGATTATTCTAAACCTGAGAAAATTATTTTTGTATTTTTGTGAACCTTTTCTAATTTATTTCTATTAAAAGCTATTTGAAAATGCTGAAAACTGTTTTTAAATCCATAAAAATAGTAAATGGCTATGGAAAAATCTGAAAAATTGCAAATAAGTTCTAAATTCTACTTAGAAGCTAAGAAAAATATCAAATGCTACTGGTGAATGCAAATTATACTACTTGAATGCAAAAAGTTATGAATAAGCTAAATATAAATGTACTAAAAGCTGAATTAAGCTACCAGAAGCTACAATTAAGGTGAATAAGCTAAAACCATCCTAAAGTAGTCTAATGCAACTGATTTAGGATCAAGCAAGCATAATTTATAAGCTAAAATCACAAATCTAAATTCTAAATCATAACAGCAACTCAGCTCTGACTCCCCTACCTGCAGATCTTCTAGATGATTGAAAATAAGCACTAAGAAAAAGCCAGATATTGGAACCTCAAAGAGACCTATCCAAGAGCTTCTCTACCAAAAATGAACTTAAATGGACCTGTTTTGAGCTTGCTAGAAGCTCTGGAAGAAGCTGTGACAGAATTAGTATAAACTGATTCTGTGCACAGGACAACTTTTAGAAAATGGACCAAATCTAAGCACAAATTAAGCTGTTCTAAAAAATTTGTAAAAATAATCCAAAATTACCTTCTTAAGAACAACCAACCAAAGTTACTAAATCCAGTTTTACAGCTTAATTAGACTCAAAATGAATGAATTAAAATTATAAAATTAGAAGCTGTTTGAGCTTCAAGTGAAAATTTGACTTTTTGAAAATCCATATGGTTTGACTTATATGAACTTTGATTGCTTCAAACTAATGCTAAATGATGTAATAAGCTGTTTTATGACCTAGATAAGCTATTTATACTAATCATATACCTATATGCAAACTTATGAAAGCTAAATTCTAATTGATATTACTGCAAATTAAGATCAAAAGTGAAATAGACTTTTTAGCTAATGACATATGAATTCTATGCTTGAACTAGCCTTTATATTACTGACATGAACTATATGAACTATAATTTCCTACTTAAACTGTAAAACCCCAAAATCGTAAACGCGTTAAAGGACTATTATACCCCTCACTTGATAATGCGTAAAGTAAAACAAGCTCTATAATTACGCTAGGTACATAATGATAATTGATTTACTTAGAACATTGAAAAATAAAACTTACATTTATAATACAAATAAACATGACACATTAAAAAGGTTACATGTGCCATACACTAAAGTATTTAAATGAATGTAACATAATAAGTATGGAAATTATGTAAATTGATTTGGTCCTTTTCCCTCTTTGTTCGGTTGAGATACACGACCCACACACCTCAATAATTGCCAAAATTATCTCATTCCTATCTACAAGTTTCATTCAAAACATATTCCCCTAACAACCCTAAAGAAAGTCACGGCAAAAGATCCCTTCATCCCATTTTTTTTTCTGTCGACACACCAGGGGGTCCAAGAGAAGGTTTAAACAAGGTTTGTAGGGGCTGTTATCGTAGGAAATTCGCACGAGGACTGTTGTGTGTCATGGGTCTTGTGGTGTTGCTGTTGGTCGTGGCTCCTAGGACTCCAAAGGGTGCTTGATATTGCTTGGTTTTGATCTTGTTCCTCCCTCATTACACGCATAAAAGGGTAATCATACATCACCTCACCTTTCCTTTTGTTTTCTGACTTTGGTCGTGAGTCATGACCCTCATGCACATGGTCTTATAAGAGTTAAAAGCAACATAAACTAATGATATGCTAAAACCTTGTCACAAGAATAATAAGTCACATATATTAATGATGCGTGTATGTATTTGCCGTATATAAAAGAGGTACCAGTAGCTAGGTTGCGAGTTAAAGACATTGCTTTTATTTCTAGGACTTAAAACTATGAAACCATTATCATGAATATAAGCTGATTTTGAAAACTTGTAATGAAGAGTTCGAAATCGTTTTCGGTAATACTAGTATTACGTATGATTTATGAAGAAGACATTTTGCATGGGGTCTTTATCAAAATTAGTTTATAAGTATGTTAATAAAGATTACTAGAATAAGTTTATAAGTATGTTAATAAACTGTTTGTCGAGGTTCATGTAATTACGTTTAAGTCTTTAGACAAATGAAAGAATAGTTCATGTAATATGACATTTTGAAGTATCGACAAGTCAGTTTTCGAATCTTTAAATTATTCATTCTACAAGAATAGCACATCAGGCTGGATTTCTTTTTTATTGATCATGCATACTATAAGATCTAAATCACCGAATTGATATCATATGTGAATTAGTTTTGAAATTGAGTCTTAATATTTATATGAGCATGGTCAGTAGTAATTATTCATCATATTTTTTTTACGTCACTAAATGGAAATAATAAACAAAGCCGAATTAAGAAGACAACAATATTTAGTTCATTCGTTATATTAATATGAACTAGTTCGTAAATTCGTGTAGATCGGGTGAAGAAGGAGTGATCCGTTTTCCTTGTGTTCATTTGCTTTCGTTTATAAGGTACATATATTCTATCCCTTTTCAGTAGGGATTTCCCTCACTTTCTGATCCCTTGAATTTGTTCGCTTATGATATTTCTTTGCTATTGACTCTTTAATATTGACCATTGTTATTGAATCGTTGATATCGATCCCTTTTGCTATTGATCCATTGCTATTGAACCATTGCTATTGAATCTTTGCTTTGCTATTGACCCCTCTGTTATTGAACCACTGTTACTGAACTCTGTTATTGAACCTCTGTACTGGACCATTGCTATTGACCCCTCTGTTATTGGACCTCTGTTATTGAACTAATGTTACTAAACCTTTGATACTGAATGTTGATATTGAACTGCTACTACTGAATTTTGATATTGAACTGCTGCTACTGAACTTTGATATTGAACTGTTGCTATGAACCTTTGAATGGTGGACTACTGATATTGAACTTCTGATTATGATGACTGATATATATATTGCTACACTGTGGACCTTGTTTGCCCCTTGATTTGTACCCGAGCCAAATACTGTTAACTAGTCATGGGGTTCCATGACCGTGTCATTGATGCACCAATGGCATGACTCCAGTGTGTACGAGTGATGTTACACACCGTCCCTATACTGTACTGATTATGCGCGCTTCATTGTTATTGTTATGGCCACTCTGTTCTGCAGGGCGTATGGATGCATCCTAGATACATGCTGTACTGTTACTGATATATATACGTTCGGTGATGTGGTGCGTGTGTGCAATACACCCCCTCACCGGGAGCTAGCTACTCCATGGTTCTGAGGTCTCCCCTCCTATTGTCTGGTATTCGAGGTCACCCCTCCGAATCGATGGTTACTATTGATTCTTTGGGCTGCTATTGCCACTACGATATACTGTCTGTACTGTTGGCTCGGGATAGATTTCCGACAACCCTTACACTGTTGATATACTTATATTGTACCATCTGTTTACCCCAACGCACCATATCCTGTATTGATTGTCTGTTACTCTGTACCCTTATGTGACTCGTTCTACTATCGTTCCATCCAAGTATCGGGTTATTATGTGATTATTGAATTTGATTATGCTTTTACATGTTTTACATGACTATCATTTGCCCCGCTACTATATGTTTTATATGTGATTGTCTGATTCACCTACTGTCATGCTAATAACTGACCAACCGCTTATCATAATGTTATGTGACTCTTTGATTGGTCTGGTGATCATGCTTGTGTGAAAGCAGTTAGGTTATCTGTTTATCATGTGTATCTTCGTTCAGCTATGTTCATGAGCTATGATTATCCGTTAGTATTCTTGTCTGCTGATTGTTGACCCACTATGTTACATTTATGCTTATACTTCTATCTAATTTGTTAAATGGTTCATCATATGTGTCGGCTTGTTGAATTGTTTAGTTTCTGTACTAGGACCTTGTTTAGATAATTCATGCAGTTATAATGTTCGTTCTGTATTCCTACTTGATAGATGTGACTACCGTATTTAGACTACTCTGTTATGATCGGTTAAGTTATTAACTGTAAATTATTTGACTTGTGTGATTGCCATGCTCACTTTCTCATTAATTGCCTCCGCTAGAATTTGGACTTCTGTTTGGCTTATATGTACTCTGACTTCCTGATTTATTGTATGCCTGGTTATTTAGATGTGCTTCCGTATATGTCATCAATGTGTTATGTGCTTTTTCCTCCTCTGTTATCTGTTCCTTCTGGATATCTGTATAATTGTGTTTCTGCAGGAATCCTCATCGACTCATTGTTTCCTTTCCGTTGCGACCTTGTTATTGTTTCCATTGTTTCATATCGTATTTCTGATTTTGTTTAGCTTTCACTTTGTTATATCTGTTCACTGGGCTTTTTAAGCTCAGCCGCATTTCTTTTCCTGCGGCAGGTCTTAGGTTTCAAGATGGGCTTTGATGAGCAGAGAGTTGGATTATCTGAGTGGACCAACCCTAGTTACCTTATTATTTTGGACTTATTTTGAAGAGCTTTTGTTTTGAGACTTCATTTCATTTTAGATATTGTATTTTCTTGTCAGTCAGTTGTTTATATGATTTGATACTTCATTTTTTTAGTTTCCGTTTGTAAAGATTTTATTTGTATGTTCTGATATGACACCAGAATGTGACACTTCTACCCTTGTCGGGTTGGGGTGTTACAATTATGGTATCAGAGATAAGGTTTCGTCTTGTTGACCTTAGGATTGACCTGTGAGGATTTGGGTAGACACTAGGCTTCCGTCTGTTCTGATATCTTCCGATTCCTTTTGGTTGTCGTTCCGATTTGACTTCGATATTATTTTGTCTTCACTAATTTGGTCTGCTTCTCTTCGCATTTGATTTTGTTTATTTTGTCTTCGCACATCCGTCTGTCGATCGTTAGATGGAGATTTCTCGTAGAGCCGAAGATGATAGTGCCGACCCTGCGTTGCTGCAATAGTCCCTGTCCTGGAGAGGTTCGTGAAGCAGAAGCCACACCCGACTGCCGTGCTGCTGGAAACATCAGGATGCTGCTGGAGGAAGCTGGACGGATCAACTAAAGACGCAACACACGAAGACAAGATTCAACTGGTGGCTGAGAAGATTCATCTACTTCATAGGATTGGGCGCGACTTGTGTTACTCCGATTCGTTGTCATGCGTTTTGAGGCGGTTGATATTTTGTTAAGTCATTTTGATCGGTATTGCTTTTCTTTGATTCGTTCAGAACTCGGTTTGAATCGTGAAGTTTTATCGTTTAGCATTCGGGTATATCTCAGTTTTGTTTTGGATCGTCGAATGAGTCATGAGGAACCGTTTTGAGCAAGTTGGTGGCCTCCCTTCTTTGTGTTATGGTAAGTTGGGTTGATGTATTATATCTTTGCATGTATGTGTATCTGGTCTGTTTTGGTATGTTAATTGCTATCTGTATGTGATATGTTTTGTTGTGATATTGGTTATGTGGTTTGTCATGACCCGGGACAGAATATGATGACAATAAGGACTTGTTATGTGATGCAAGTATTATGACGCCTGATCACCGTGATAATACCGAGATCATATAATTTGAACTTATTGAAATCATACGACATCTTGGGAAATGCCTGGGGTTGGTACGTGAATGGAATATGACTTATATCCGTTAAATTGTCAACCCTCATGTTCGTTTGGAATTCTGTACCTCTTTGCGAGATTCTCATCGACATCTGTTACGTATAAGTTTTTACGCTTTGGAACCGAAATCGTTATGATCTGTGTGGAACTATGGATTGCTTCGTCTGCCTTAAGCCGGTACGTCTCTGTGTACCTCTGTGACTTCAATTTTCGAGGACGAAAATTTTATTTTAGAGGGGAAGAATTGTAAAACCCCAAAATCGTAAACGCGTTAAAGGACTATTATACCCCTCACTTGATAATGCGTAAAATAAAACAAGCTCTATAATTACGCTAGGTACATAATGATAATTGATTTACTTAGAACATTGAAAAATAAAACTTACATTTATAATACAAATAAACATGACACATTAAAAAGGTTACATGTGCCATACACTAAAGTATTTAAATGAATGTAACATAATAAGTATGGAAATTATGTAAATTGATTTGGTCCTTTTCCCTCTTTGTTCGGTTGAGATACACGACCCACACACCTCAATAATTGCCAAAATTATCTCATTCCTATCTACAAGTTTCATTCAAAACATATTCCCCTAACAACCCTAAAGAAAGTCACGGCAAAAGATCCCTTCATCCCATTTTTTTTTTCTGTCGACACACCAGGGGGTCCAAGAGGAGGTTTAAACAAGGTTTGTAGGGGCTGTTATCGTAGGAAATTCGCACGAGGACTGTTGTGTGTCGTGGGTCTTGTGGTGTTGCTGTTGGTCGTGGCTCCTAGGACTCCAAAGGGTGCTTGATATTGCTTGGTTTCGATCTTGTTCCTCCCTCATTACACGCATAAAAGGGTAATCATACATCACCTCACCTTTCCTTTTGTTTTCTGACTTTGGTCGTGAGTCATGACCCTCATGCACATGGTCTTATAAGAGTTAAAAGCAACATAAACTAATGATATGCTAAAACCTTGTCACAAGAATAATAAGTCACATATATTAATGATGTGTGTATGTATTTTCCGTATATAAAAGAGGTACCAGTAGCTAGGTTGTGAGTTAAAGACATTGCTTTTATTTCTAGGACTTAAAACTATGAAACCATTATCATGAATATAAGCTGATTTTGAAAACTTGTAATGAAGAGTTCGAAATCGTTTTCGGTAATACTAGTATTACGTATGATTTATGAAGAAGACATTTTGCATGGGGTCTTTATCAAAATTAGTTTATAAGTATGTTAATAAAGATTACTAGAATAAGTTTATAAGTATGTTAATAAACTGTTTGTCGAGGTTCATGTAATTACGTTTAAGTCTTTAGACAAATGAAAGAATAGTTCATGTAATATGACATTTTGAAGTATCGACAAGTCAGTTTTCGAATCTTTAAATTATTCATTCTACAAGAATAGCACATCAGGCTGGATTTCTTTTTTATTGATCATGCATACTATAAGATCTAAATCACCGAATTGATATCATATGTGAATTAGTTTTGAAATTGAGTCTTAATATTTATATGAGCATGGTCACTAGTAATTATTCATCATATTTTTTTTACGTCACTAAATGGAAATAATAAACAAAGCCGAATTAAGAAGACAACAATATTTAGTTCATTCGTTATATTAATATGAACTAGTTCGTAAATTCGTGTAGATCGGGTGAAGAAGGAGTGATCCGTTTTCCTTGTGTTCATTTGCTTTCGTTTATAAGGTACATATATTCTATCCCTTTTCAGTAGGGATTTCCCTCACTTTCTGATACCTTGAATTTGTTCGCTTATGATATTTCTTTGCTATTGACTCTTTAATATTGACCATTGTTATTGAATCGTTGATATCGATCCCTTTTGCTATTGATCCATTGCTATTGAACCATTGCTATTGAATCTTTGCTTTGCTATTGACCCCTCTGTTATTGAACCACTGTTACTGAACTCTGTTATTGAACCTCTGTACTGGACCATTGCTATTGACCTCTCTGTTATTGGACCTCTGTTATTGAACTAATGTTACTAAACCTTTGATACTGAATGTTGATATTGAACGCTACTCTGAATTTTGATATTGAACTGCTCTTGAACTTTGATATTGAACTGTTGCTATGAACCTTTGAATGGTGGACTACGATATTGAACTCGATTATGATGACCGATATATATATTGCTACATTGTGGACCTTGTTTGCCCCTTCAGATTTGTACCCGAGCCAAACATGTTAACTAGTCATGGGGGTTCCATGACCGTGTCATTGATGCACCAATGGCATGACTCCAGTGTGTACGAGTGATGTTACACACCGTCCCTATATTGTACTGATTATGCGCGCTTCACTGTTATTGTTATGGCCACTACTGTTTCTGCAGGGGTATGGATGCATCCTAGATCTGTACTGCACTTTACTGATATATATATCGTTCTGGTGATGTGGTGCGTGTGTGCAATACACCCCCTCTCACTGGGAGCTAGCTACTCCACTGGTTACTGAGGTCTCCCCTCCTATTGTGCGGTATTCCGAGGTCACCCATCCGAATACGATGGTTACTATTGATTACTGGGCTGCTATTGCCACTACTAATATTATTGTACTGTACTGTTGGCTCGGATAGATTTCGACAACCCTTACCGTTGATATACTTATATTGTACCATCTGTTTACCCCAACGCACCATATCTGTATTGATTGTGTTTACTCTGTACCCTTATGTGACTCGTTCTACTATCGTTCCATCCAAGTATCGGGTTATTATGTGATTATTGAATTTGATTATGCTTTTACATGTTTTACATGACTATCATTTGCCCTGCTACTATATGTTGTATATGTGATTGTCTGATTCACCTACTGTCATGCTAATAACTGACCAACCGCTTATCATAATGTTATGTGACTCTTTGATTGGTCTGGTGATCATGCTTGTGTGAAAGCAGTTAGGTTATCTGTTTATCATGTGTATCTTCGTTCAGCTATGTTCATGAGCTATGATTATCCGTTAGTATTCTTGTCTGCTGATTGTTGACCCACTATGTTACATTTCTGCTTATACTTCTGTCTGATTTGTTAAATGGTTCATCGTATGTGGTCTGGCTTGTTGAATTGTTTAGTTTCTGTACTAGGACCTTGTTTAGATAATTCATGCAGTTATAATGTTCGTTCTGATGGAAGTTACTTGTGTAATTACCTCTTGCTCCCATTTTCCTATTTTTCTCTATTTATTTTATTTTTGGTGAGAAATGAATTGCTCAAAGTTTCTCGTTTCGATAATTTTTATTCCGATAAAGATATGAAGTTTTTTTCTATCTTCTCTCAAGAACCATTGTCTTACAAATGAGGTCCACATCAAGGAAATTTTATTCACTTATATTTTTGACTTTTTCATTTTTCCATTTTTTTTCTTTTACTTATACTTTTAGTTATATGAGCTATAAACTATGGAGCTTCACGGGGTAATTCCAAGACCTTACACGTTTCAAATTAAAGGATCCAAGGGCCCGTTACGACGGAGAATTCCAAACCTCTAAGCTTCATGAAAGGAGGATCCCAGGGTGTTAAACCAAGACCTCACACAATCCTGGTTAGAGGTCCAAGGCCCGACGTAGGAGGGTAGCCAAGACCTAAACACTTACTTTCGAAATAAGGATCCAAGGGCCCAATCTCTAACCGCAGCTCATAACTTTATTTATTACTTATTACTTATTCATTACGAGACCTTGATGTGTACCCAATTTTTAAAACAAGGATTCTTTTAAGAAGATAAAGAACTAACTATCGTTAAAACTTAACATCTTTAATTATTTATTCACAAATATGGGGTGAGACAATTTTGTGGGAGCAAAAAGCCACAAGTACCTTCGATGGGCTCTAAAGAGAACCATCTACTCCACGCTTAGCATCTAAACTCATAAGTAACTCTATCATTCCTTGATCTCCGCAAATTTAAAATCTCAAAGAATGAGATCCGCGGATGCTTAGCCGATAATTAAATTATCTATGGTTAAGGGAAAAAGCTAGGGCTCAACACACCCGGTCAAGTCAGAATTCTATTCCTACTCTCACCAGCGGAAAGTCAACAAGGTGTCAAAACATATGCAAACTTAGCAAATGCTTTATTAAATAATCTTAAGTCTCGCATTTTTAAAGTCACTTATTAGAAACTAGCAAATCTTTTCAAAGCTCCGCATATTTAAAATCACTTAGGGAAGCATACAAATTATTGGCCTTTTGAGCTAGAATCGCATTTTATAGCCTCTTGTCTAAGCAATTAGCAAAGAATTTTTCAAGAAAACGCATATTTAAAGTAACTTCTAAGAGACTCGCAAAGACTTTTCAATCATAAAACTAACAAAAGCTTAATTTTTTTTTAAAATTTTCACTTTTTGCACAAAATTTCATTTTCTAAGGAAAAACGGGGTTGCGAGAGTACACGGCAGAGAATAAGCAAGTGCTGTCAAATCAAATCGAAGATTACTCACCTCAGACTAAAACGAAACATTGTCCCCTCAATGTTTAAAGTCAAAAGTAATAACGAAAATCTAAAAGCCATTTATTAAGTATGCTTAAAGATAAACGTTAGTCGATAAGATTTCGGATATCGGATTTTCATCAGCATCGATCATGAAACTCGAGTGGAGAAAAGACAAACTTCGAACACGAGAGTCTTCATATCGTGAAATCCTAGACAAAAACATTACAAACAACCAAACACGAGAAATCGATGAGGCTAACCCCTTCACGTCACTTATTAGAAGAAAATAAAAAGAAGACAGAGGATAAGAATGGGGTGCCTCCCACGAAGCGCTACTGTTTTTTATCACCGAGTCGCTAGCTTGACTCGGTCTCCGAATTCAATTATCCATGGGGAAAGTTTGGAGATCCGGGACAACCATAGACGCGATGTCCCCTCCAAAGTAATGCTTAACACGATGACCATTCACCTTGAAATTTGGGCCTTCGGGCTGAGATAACTCTATAGTCCCATACGGGAAAACTTGAGCTACGGTGAATGGTCCAGACCAACGGGTTTTGAGTTTGCCCCAGAATATCTTCAACTGAGAATTAAAGAGGAGGACATGATCACCAACGTTGAAGACGTGATTTTTGATTTTAGAATCATGAATCCTCTTAGTCTTCTCTTTGTAAATCAAAGAAATCTCATAAGGCTGATCCTAAGTTCATTTAATTCATTCAATTGAACTTTACGGTGATCACCCGCGGTCTTAAGGTCAAAGTTCACATGTTTCAAGGCCCAATATGCCTTATGCTCGAGCTCGATGGGCAAATGACAAGCCTTTTCATACACCAATGGGTGTCTTGTATGCGGTGCGAAAAGCCGATAATGCATCATCTAACTTATCGACCCATGAAGCTCGGTTCTCTCCTACGGTCCTTTCTAAAATCCTTTTCAATCCACGATTGGAGACCTCAACTTGACCGCTCGTTTGCAGGTGATACGCGGTAGAAAGACGGTGGGTAACTTCATATTTAGACATAACCTTTGAAAATTGTTCATTACAAAAATGGGCACCGCGATCACTGATTATAGCACGAGGTGCTCCAAATCGGGAAAACAAGTTCTTCAAAAACTTAACAACCACTCGGGCGTCATTGGTGGGTAGCGCCTTCGCTTCAACCCATTTGGACAAGTAGTCGACGGCCATGAGGATATACTTATTACCCTTAGATGACGGAAATGGTCCCATAAAATCGATGCCCCAAACATCAAAAATTTCGGAGACTTGAATCGCATTTTGCGGCATTTTGTCTTTTTGCGAAATCTTTCCTTAACGTTGGCATGAGTCACATGATTTAACCAAATCATGGGCATCTCGATATATGCCGGCCAATAAAATCCGGAATCAAAAACCTTTTTAGCGGTGTAGCTTGCACCATGATGGGCTTCGTTGGGTCCATTGTGGCAAGCATTAAGAATATCAATGGCTTCTTGGCCATGAACACACCGCCGGATTACTTGATCCGCACAAATCTTAAACAAGTAGGGGTCATCCCATAAATAATCTTTAACATCCTTAAAAAACTTTTTCTTTTGTTGGGACGACATCCCTTTCACAATGAAATTCTCTGCATGATAATTTGCAAAGTTGGCAAACCATGGGGTATTAGGATCTTTCTTAGCAATCATCCCAAGTGTCTCGAGAGGAAATGTGTCCGTGATCTCCTTTTTCTCGAGCACACTTTGATGGGGATTCTCAAGTCTAGATAAGTGGTCGGCAGCAAGGTTCTCCGCTCCTTTTTTGTCAAGAATGGTAACATCAAATTCCTTAAGGAGGAGAACCCACCGAAGTAATCGGGGCTTTGCATCTTGCTTAGCCAAAAGGTACTTAAGGACAGAATGTTCGGTATATACTATGGTCTTTGATAAGACAAGGTAGGTTCTGAATTTCTCGAAAGCATAAACTACGGCCAATAATTCTTTTTCAGTAGTTGTATAATTATGTTGGGCCTTAGACAATGTCTTACTCGCATAGTGTATGGGTTGAAAATGTTTCGACTATCGTTGCCCCAAGACTGCCCCAATTGCGTAATCACTTGCATCACACATAAGCTCAAAGGGCAAATCCCAGTTGGGGGCAACTAAAATCGGAGCCTCGGTTAATTTCTTCTTAAGTATGTTAAAGGCTTCAATGCATTCATTAGTGAAGATAAATGGAGCATCCTTTTCGAGGAGATGGGTCAGAGGGCGGGCTATCTTAGAGAAATCTTGAATGAAACGGCGATAGAAACCGGCATGACCTAAAAAACTCCGAATACCTTTGACGGTAGTGGGATGAGGTAACTTAGCAATAATGTCGACTTTAGCTCGGTTGACCTCAATCCCTGATTTTGAAATCTTATGGCCGAGGACAATGCCCCCTCGAACCATGAAATGGCGCTTCTCCCAATTCAAGACCAAATTGGTGTCTTCACACCTTTTAAGCATGAGGTCTAGATGAGAGAGGCAAGAAGTGAAAGAATATCCATAAATCGAGAAATCATCCATAAACACCTCTATAGTCTTCTCGATCATATCGTGGAAAATCGCCATCATGCACCTTTGGAACGTGCCGGGAGCATTGCATAAGCCAAATGGCATTCGTCGATAAGCAAACGTTCCATAAGGGTAAGTGAAAGTTGTCTTCTCTTGATCTTGCGGGCCGATCAGAATTTGGAAGTAACTGGGGAAACAATCGAGAAAACAATAGAACTCATTCCCCGCTAGATGTTCGAGCATTTGATCCATAAAAGGTAGCGGGAAATGGTCTTTCCTTGTAGCATCATTCAATTTCTGGTAATCAATACACACCCTCCATCCGATGACGAGGCGTGTGGAAATCAACTCATTATCTTCATTCATCACTATGGTCATTCCGTCTTTCTTCGGGACACAATGGATAGGGCTAACCCATGAACTATCTGAGATCGGGTAAATGACTCCGGCGTCAAGGAGTTTTAGAACTTCCTTTTTGATGACATCATGAATTTTTGGGTTAACCCTTCGTTGTTGTTGTATGACGGGTTTGTAATCATCTTCCATTAAGATCTTGTGAGTACAAAAATGTGGGCTTATGCCCTTAATGTCGGAAATCTGCCAAGTGATGGCACTCTTATGTTTTTTAAGGATGGTCAAAAGTTCAGTTTTCTCCTCATCTTTCAAATTCTTAGCAATAATGACGGGAAACTTATTCGGTTCTTCAAGAAAAGCGTATTCAAGATGAGGAGGTAAATCCTTGAGCTCGGGCTCCGGAGGATTCTCATTTGATGTTTGTACTTCTTTGAGTTCTTCAATCGTGATTTCTTTCGGAGGGAGTGACGGTGATGGATCTTCATTTAACAATTGTTCAAGATAAAAAATATCTCCCTCCGAATCATAAACACTGATGAGTGTCTAAATACTCATCATTTTTGTACTATCTAGACTGCAAAAACATCTGAAAACACTCAGAAATGCATCAAAATGATGAAAATATCACAAACAAGTGTTTTATGTGTTTTAAATGCAAAAATCTGGTGAAAAACGTATTAAGTTTGCATAATTGGCAGTTTTAGTCCCCCAAGTTTCAAAAGTTGTCAAATCTAGTCCCTGGTAATTCAAAAACTTGTAAAATGTCATTTAAGGTCCATGTGATTCAAAAGTTGTCAAAATAACCCCTTTAAAGTTTAAAATTTACAAAATGTCAACTTTAGTCCCTAAACTTTGAAAATTGTCAAATATAGTCCTTGGTTAATTTAAAAAGTGAAAATTATCAAATATTAACCTTGTACTATTCATAAATGACATCATTGGTCCTTATAGTGAACTTTTGGAAAATTACATATTTGGTCCCTCAAGTTTCAAACTTGACAGTTTTGGCCCTTGGATTTACAAAATTGGAAAATAATCAATAATGGTCCTTGTACTATTCATATATGTCAGGTTTGGTCCTTGTATGAACTTTGGAATATGTGCAGGTTTAACCCCTTAAGTTTCAGAATATTACAACAATGGTCCTTGTGTTTATCAAATAACCAATTGGACCCTTTATATTATTAAACACCAAATCCAATCCAGTCCAATAGCCCAGGCCCAATATCACAACCCGACCCATGTTTTAAAATAAAACCACACCCCCGTTTTTCCTCTTCTTCTTCCACCTCCCTCAACCTCCACCTGTAACACCACTTGCATTCTCCACCTCAACCCTTCCAGCTCACCCCTACTTTACTACCCACTCTCCACCACCTCTGCCACTACCACCCCCCACAATAAATGCCCTTCACACCATATTTCCCTCCCAATACCACTCTTACCCACGGTATTGACCAAAACTACCCCAACTTGGCCTAAATTTTACCAAATATCTTCCTGACAGTTCTACATACTCCCAAGAAGCTTTAATTGTGCTCAAACCGCCTCAATTACACGTGGAGCGTTTTGGCACCAAAAATGCATTTAAATGGTGGAGATCGATTCAGAGCATCAATGGTCAGGATTATTGGAGGGATTTGACCAAAAGGGTGAGGAGAATTCAGAGGACTATAAAAGAGAGAAGAAGGAGAAGGAAACATACTTTTTTTTGAATAGCCTAGGTCACGTAGTGTAGAGTAACTCTTATTGCTTTCCTAGTTTAATGTAATTTAAAGTTTTAATGTTGTTCTTTTCTTCAAATTAGTGTAATGAACCTTTTTAATCAGTTTAATTTCAAGTTCTCTTTTAAATTCATGATTTAGTTTAATGATATTTAAATTTCCAAGTCTTTTAAATTATTGTTGTTTGTTGTTGATTATTGGACTGCCTAGGCTCATGTAAGCTCCTGAAAAAGCTCACTAAGCTTTTAGAAACCATTGAATCGGTTTCAATCCTTAAATATCAAAAATAGCTAAAAAAATCTAGAAAATAGAAAATAAATAAAAAATCATGTGTTCTTGGTGATCTAAGCTTGGAGCATGGCCATTTTGGATTGCCATAGGTTATAGAGTCTCATGGGAGACTATAGGTTATGGTTTGGTCCCTTGGTTCATTGATTCTCAGTTCAACTCACTTGTAAGCCACTTTTACAATTTTTTGCAATTTACTGTTTCCCTTTAATATATGCTTTGATTCCATGTTTTCATGTTTATATGTTGTTTATTAGTCATAATGTATCATAATATTCTGTTGATATGTGTTGAAATTGGTTGTTACAAGTTTCAAAAGTGAAACTGTGAATATGGCATGAAATTGGTAATCATAGATATAGTCTGGTTTGACAGCTTGATTATGTTGAAAAAGGTCTATTTTGACACAATAGATCCTCTGGATTGTTAATGATATGCTTGTTCATTGATTTACTTTGAAAACTATGATATGACAGTTTTTAAAGGGTTGTTTGGTTCTATGGGTTAGACTGTGTGTATGAGTGTATTTGTGGTTGTTCTTGTCTGAGTTACTATTTATATGTCCTACTACACTCAGTAAAACCTTAACTAATGAGTTTAGCATGGTAGATTAACTCTTGACAGTCTCATTATGAGAATTTAGAGGTTGATAGAACTTGAAATCATGTTTATGTGTTTAAATATTGTTTAGCTTTATTAATTTCTTGTTATTGTAGCTTTATATAACATATTTGTTTGATAAATTCAGATCAAAGTTGAGCTAAGTCAACTTGATCATAAACCTTTAAAAAGTCAAAATTTTCTAATACCAGTTTTTGAATAAAATTTAGAATTTTACTGTGTATTCATTATTAATATCTAGCTTAAATCCTTTTGGGATATTAATATTTAGCTGCTAAATTAAATTAGAAAAATACTACCTGGTATCTTATTAGCTTATAAACTGCTTATCTACTTGTTTCTTTTGAGTCCCTTAACTGAGAAAGTGCCCTGTGCACAGATTTGGTACCCAATTTCATAAGCTCCTCAAGAGCTTATTAGTGTAAGCCAAACCTTGTAAAATAGCTTTTTAGAGAGTTTAACTGGTATACTTGTTGAATCCAGTTGTTGTTTTCATTTCCTAGCTTATTTAGGTGCTTTAAAATAAGCTAGAAGTTGCCTAGAAACCCATAAGTATCCTGTTTATTCAGTTAAGCTTATGCTTATTTATAGCTTGTTTAGTGTTTATTTCTAGATTGATTAGCTTTTTCAGTATTAATATTAGCTTAATAATAGTTTCTTAGCTTATTCCAGTTTATTATTGCTTATTTAGTAGCTTATTAAGCCATTTAGTTAATACTTGTGCTTATTTTCCTTTTCTTGTTCACTGTTGAGATTTTCAGGCTTATTCTGAGCTTATTAGTGGTTTTCACAAAAAGTCTTAGTTATAAAAAGTGCTTATTTCATTGGTCTTAATAAGTTTCAAAAAGAAAAATCGAAAAAAAAAATATTTTGCAAAAAGGGAGAGGCAGGGGTCGAACCTGAGACCTCCCCCTTATGAGAGTGATTAGATGTACCTGGATGCCATGCGCCCTTGGGACTTGTCTTGGTTTTATTTTGCAAAATCTATTACTTATATACACTTTGTCCAGTTTAGCTTATTTGGTTGTTTTAGCTTATTTCTAGCTTTTTCGAGCTAGCTTTTTCCATTTTTGTATTTTTCATAACTTTGTATTAGTATTAAGTATTTTATAAAAAAGTTTCAGATTTTTCTCGTTATTTTTAGTATTTTTAAACATTTAATTAGTATAAAATCTTATTTAATTCATAATAAAAAATATAAAAGTCTAAAAAATATAAAACTTTTTCTAAAATTTTCTTTTGTCATATAGTACGTAAAAAAATTGTTTTTACACTTGTAGGTCTTTTATTTCATAAATTTTACGTTTTTGCTTGACTTTTCGGCGTAATTTTTAGAAATAACGCTCGTTTCCATTTTAAGTAACGTTTTTAGATAATTTGAGTTTACGTTTTAGTTAAAATAGTTTATTTAAGGTATTTTGTTTTATAAAATCATAAAAACATCATTGTAAAAATAGTGATAGCGTTTATTTAATATATTTTATCTTTTATTTCTTTTAATTTGCATTTAAGTCGCTATAATTTGTAAATCTTTTCTTTAGGCATAAATATCCATCAAAATCCTACTTACGATCACTATCCTAGTGATTATTCGACATCTGAAGTTGTTTAACACCAATTCATCCTCCGTGGGACTTAACGACCTGTGAATTCATTATATTCCTCGATCTAAATTCAATTGGTTTCGAAATGTTTTGAGTTTCTTCTTACGGTCATTCACAAGTGGCTAGCTTGCGTGAGATAACTTGACGGTTGGGACCAATCAAATTTTAGCGCCGCCGGAGCACATGGCGTGTTTTAAGCATTTCCAGATCTATTCTTGCACATATACCACCTTTTTGTAAACAGTTTTTTTTTTTGTAAAGTTAATCAAAATCAAAAAGTTCATTAACACTTTTCCTAAAGTGTTAACAAACCCAAAAAGATTTTCATTCTTTGTTTTTACAAAATGTTTATCCAAAAATTCAAAAATATCCATCTTTACCCTCTCACATCTTTGATTCTTCATCCCTACCCCTATGAAACCCTTTGATTCTTTCTATGTCTTATCCCCACCCTCTTGGTTGTCAATGGTGTGGTGGTCCTTATAATGGTGGCAATTGCCCTAATTGTAGCATGGTGGAGTCGGGAAACGGATGCGTCTATAACCGGGATCCCTATTCCTACCATAACACAACCTGATTTATTCCATCGGCTACCACCTTGTGAGACTCAGCATTTTCTTTGTTGTGAAATCTTGTGTGGTGGTTCACACTCCAGTTCTGATTGTCAATCGGAAACACGCTTGTCTATGGCGGGTTCCGATAACAATTATGACTACAACACATATGACTCACGGCCACATCACGGTTTCTGTTTGAGTATTGTGGAGGTCCTCATGTAGCTCGATTGTCAAACAAGGAATCCATTTCCCTGTAACAATTACGACTCTTCATATCATGACCAACCTCCACAGTATCAAATGAATCGAGGCACCACCTCACCGACCCACTTCCTCAAAATCTTCTCCTTGATCTTTTGGATTTAGTGAAAGATTTGAAGGAATGTAAACATCCCCAAGATAATCCAATTGAAAAATCCATGGAAGTTTTGTTAGTTGAAGAGCGGTTGCTAAATTAGATTCCCAGTTGCCTTTGAAAAATCGTTAGGGAATCAATTGCAAAAGCAAAAAATCTAGCTCTCGATTCCGTTTCATTCCACGATGCGATGATGATGAAGTTACCCTTGATATTAGTCAATTATGTACAAGTTCATCAAATTCATCAGTTGAAATTCCTTCCATGAAAAATCGGGAGAAAGACTATGATGGAATTACTAGCATAAGAACAAATGGAAAGTATAAAACATATGTATGCTAGTCCTTCTCAACTCCCTCAGTCTGTTGTTATCACACCCGATGTTCCCACTCACTCTCTGAACATGGGGGATGAGCTCTTGACCTGTTCACGAAAGGAATCGGACGAATTCATAAAGTCTAGTGTTGAGAACCTTGTCCCAATCCCAAGAGAGTCACAGGGAACTTTTGACCATGTGTGTGATATCCCTACCCCTCTTGTCTTCCCAAAAGATCATGTTGAGATGTGCTCCGATTCTAATGATGACGATTCGTTATCTTGTGGAGACATCAGTTATATGGAAGATTTACCTTAAAGGCTAGTCACTTAGAAGAAGAGAATGATGAAGTTCTGACAGAAATCAAAGATGAAGCACTTCGTGCAACATTACTAAATGTCAGTCTTCTCATTTCTAAAATCGAGGCTTTCAAAGAAAAGCCCATTTCATCTCCTATTCCCATAAAGGATAGTGACAATTTTTCCGATGATTCTATTCGAGGAAATGGAAGCCTTCATTTTGATCAGATGGGAGAGAAAATTAGTGGTAATACCACTTCTCATTTTCATAATTCTCTCCCCGATTATGAATCATTTACATTGGAGGATTTCACTACTGAACCCACTCATATCAATCGAATATGATTCATTCACCTTGAGGAGTTCTCCGTGGCGAACTTACTCATATCATATCTCCGCCGAGATATGATAATTTCTACTTTGATCTAGACACACTCATAATATGTCTTGATCAAGTAAACTATCTCGAGGAGATTCATGAAACTATGAATTCTCCTATTGAGGATGAAGAGTTAATCATGATTTTTATCATGATTTTCTTTCTTTCTTCATATATCTGTCACTTCTCTGTTCTTCACTCCTTCGGGAATGAAGACATTATCTTTGACCCCGGAATTTTCATATATCATTTGTGAGCCGGTTCTATCTATATCTCATCGGTGTGGAACTTTCACGTACTTCAATGTTTATCCAAACATCTTGAATGAAAGTCCGATGGAGATTGTCTCTTCCACTTACTTCCCCATGAACAAAATTAATTCGGGGTCGAGTCAAGCTAGCGACTCGGTAATCAAAAACAATAGTTAAACATGGGTTTTCACCCGTGTGTACCACCCTAGTGTGGGGGAGTTGCCCCCCGCTGTTGTATATAAACCTCAAAAAGAGAATAATTGTTGTTTTTCTACACTTAGCTAGTAATGTTATCTTTTTACGTTCTAAGTTTCGGCATAACACCCGGTACTTTGAATATTGAGGACAATATTCATTTCTAAGTGTGGGGGAAATTGGCTGAATTTTGATCATAAATGTACCCTTTTAGTCCCTTTTTCCCCCAAAATGGCCAAATTTAAAATTTTTTTAGTGGAAGTACTATGTACTAAACACAACAAATGGTAATCAGTCCACCATGTCTAACCCACTTAAGGATTGGCTAATCCGAGAACAAGCGGCTCTTGTTAAAGATATCTCAAATCCGTTGACGGCTTGCAATTTGCCCAAAATTGTATGGTATTCAACTCACCATATCCCAAAAAGTGAAGAGTTGGCTAGCCTGCAAGTTTATGGCTTGTGGTAAAAGGCGATGGAAAAACCATAATTGGTAATCGGCTCACCAAAGATAATATTGATAATTTATCTAAGAGTTGGCTAGTCCAGAAGCAAGCGGCTTCGGTAAGGAGACATAAATCAAATCCGTTGGAAATTTGGTGGTTTGCTCAAAATCACATGGTTATCGATTGTACCATGGTTCTTACTTGAGGCTGAAATATTTGGCTACTCGAGTAATGGCTTTTGGTAAAGAGATAAAATCCATTAACTTTTCATAAATCATTGCTAGGGACTAGCAATATCTTAGTATGGGGGATTGATGAGTGTCTGAATACTCATCATTTTTATCTTATCTAGAGCTGCAAAAACATGCAGAAAACACTCAGAAATGCATCAAAATGATGAAAATATCACAAACAAGTGTTTTATGTGTATTAAATGCAAAAATGCCAAATCGGTGAAAAAGCATTATTAAGTTGCATAATTGGCAGTTTTAGTCCCCGAGTTTCAAAGTTGTCAAATCTAGTCCCTAGTAATTCAAAAACTTGTAAAATGTCATTTAAGGTCCATGTGATTCAAAAGTTGTCAAAATAACCCCTTTAAAGTTTAAAATTTACAAAATGACAACTTTAGTCCTTAAACTTTGAAAATTGTCAAATATAGTCCTTGGTTAATTTAAAAGTGAAAATTATCAAATATTAACCTTGTACTATTCATAAATGACATCATTGGTCCTTATAGTGAACTTTTGGAAAATTACATATTTGGTCCCTCAAGTTTCAAACTTGACAGTTTTGTAAGATATAGCTTTTCACATACACATCATAACATTAACACAAGGTAGCATATAGATGGAATTATAGAGAGAGAAAGTTAGAGGTTTAGGGAACTTAGTGAGAGAAAGTGAAAGATATTATTATGAGCTCCAACTCTCTACCTTGGGAGGTAGAGAGTATTAATAGTCTTACATAAATGCGCCCACACATCGGTGTGGATCGGGCATACGAGTGGGTAAAGACCGTCCGTCCTCCACGGTGTTACTTAACTAAATACTACTTAACTAAATATTACTACGACTACGAGCTTTCTAACGATTACATATACTTGAGGTGACCGACTCTTTAATACCCGGAATTTCTAATTCCTAACAATCTCCCCCTAAAGGAGGTCACCTCAATCATGCACTAAAATTACATTGAATACAAACAGATATTACATTAACAATTGTTCTTGCATTCTTGATGTAGTCCTTTGTTCCTAAGCTCGTAGTCATTGATTCTTCACATTGCATGTTTGGTTACTTCAAGTGGAGGTCTTTTCCTGATCCACGTGATAATAATTTGAGCCACTTTTGAGATCATCGGCTAGTAGAAAATCTCTGATACATCCATTGTGGTGTTGGTATTATGTGATGTTGTGACATTACGATCGACATGCTCACATTACGGATCATGATATATTCTCATCGAGTAGCGGAAGCATTTGTTGATTCATGATATTGGCGTAGCGAAGCATGGAGTAAAAATATCGAGTCATTGATGCACTAATCATGATTTCTTTTGAGATGAATGTGTTAGGTGAGCATGCGGGTATGAATTGACCGCTTCATTACGATCGGTACAAGCGTCGGGTGTACACATAAGGCAGTTAGCAATAAAGCGCACGAAAGTGTCTTTGATCACTTTCGATGAATTGAGGTACACGCGGTTCCCGTTGATCGGTACAAGTCGCATCTTTTGTGATCGGTATAATTCGAAGAATTTCCTTGGCGAGGGTTTCGCGGTGCTCTAGTTGTTCTCAAACCGGAACGTCTCAAAGAAGACAACACGAATTGAGTGAACCGGCGAATTCGTCCGATTGATGAAAGAAATTTGAAAAACAATCGTGTATTGCTCAATAGAAATTGTTTTTGCAATATTACGAAGGTTTTAATGAAAATCAATTATCAATCATAAAACACCTTTTAATTTGAAAAATTAGTACCGGATGCGACGTGCTAATGAAAAGAAGTTTTTAAAGCACAAAGACCGGTTTTTCAAAGGTATCCGTCAATCCATAACTGAACCGAGGATTGATTCAAAAGAATGAATCGCCCCATTGTTTACGTTCGGTTGTCACATGGTTGATCGTATAATAGATCTCACATGCCACCTACCAGGAGCTTGTTAGATGTTGGCTCGAGAAGGCTTTCCATCTTCATTGTGAATATGTTTGCATATCACTCAGATGTTCCGGCAATACCACAAGGATAATGCGTAGGACTCAAGATATAATCTCTCTTTCCACATTGTGTGAAGCAGAGAGTCTTCATTGAAAGTGTCCTAATGAGATTTATTGATGATCTCGTGGCTCTAGACTCAATTTGTGCATTTTTGGATCCTATATGGGAGACTAGGAGAGGGTCTCCTCCTTCAATATCAACAATCTCTAAGAGAAAGTCGATAGATAATGTAGGTTCCCAGTGAGAATGAAACAAGTCCTTTTAAGAGGAACTTGAGTGGTTTGGGAAGTTGAAGTGCAGTGCGTCCTTGGGTCCATGACGTCTTGTCTTCAATACCGATGTTACCATCAGTAGCATATGAATTGAACCCGGTTTCTGCCCTAAGGTTGAATAAATGGAGGGCTATTTGTTTTCACTCTTTTCTCATTCAATTCTTTTTAATTCTTCAACCCCCGGTGCCAGAGACTTCATAGCTAGAACCTTGTTGGGTTTATTCCATTACTAGCTCAGTCTTAGTCCGCACTCTTCCCATATCTCATTTTCTCCTTTTATCATCATACCTAAGAACTCTACAGTAACTAATGGATAGTCCCTGGGTAGATCCCTCGGTTCGGCGGGATCATGGGAACCAATACCTAACCTTATCATCCTTATATCACCATACATAAAGTAAATTTGGTGGTCTATTTGGTATTGTTCATCTGCCATTGGAACCAATTGAAAACCATTTGAAAATCAATTCGGATACTTGTGATATATTATCAAAGCATTTTGTACCTGAATTGTTTTGATATTTTTAGAAAAAGAGCTCCCCTCAACATGTGCATCAAGTATTTGAAAATGTTTTGCACACGGAGGCAAGAGAAAGAATTAACTTCTTTGATTACCATTTTTTAAAGATATCAACATCACTTCCCTAATCGAATCAAGTAGATAAAGCATTTTGGGGAAGGATGAGGTTTTCATGATTTTGCTCCCCTCAATATGTGCCTCGAGATTTGAAAAGAGTTTTGCACATACTAGAGGGAAACTGCACATTGAGATAAGTGATCACGTTTCAAATCATTGTGGTTTAATATAGATGCTCCCCTCAATGTGTGCATGGAAAATTTGAAATCGTTTGTCACCTACGGGGAGGCAAACATGCTAATCACTTAAGAAACCATTTATCGAATTATCGGTTTAAATCCTATTTAAATCACAACTTCTCCCCCGATCACAATTATTAAAACATTTGAGATTTGTGATCTTCTTAGATTTAAATTGATTTTGAAAGCTTTTAAGGAGAATTGTGACTTGATTATGAAAGCGTTTTAGCGATAAGGATCGATGTTGAGATTTTAAACTCCATTGGTTAAACATGCATGTACATCTTTTGAAAACAATTTAATGCCAAATAACTTTTAATTTAATTGAAATCATTCTCCCCTCAATCAATGACATAGGTTGTTGATTGAGAGATAGATATTTTGAATAAGTCACGATGATTATCAAAAATAGAGACCGAGTTATTTTTCAAAGCATTTAGTTTTCAGCAGATAAATGTTATAGAATCCGAGCATGGAATTTGAAAACATGGTAAAACATGGCTCTGTTCTTTCTTTTAAAACGGTTATTGCACGAAAATGACAATAAACCATTGTTTCTCTTCTCCCAAAATATTTTTTGATTTTTGATTTTTTTTTTTTTTTATAAAATGAACAACATCTAAAGTCCGTGTCATTCTTTGAGTGACAGCACAAAGACCGTAGATATTTTCGAACCGAAAAAACATGACAAAAAGACAATATTTTTGAAGATTTTTGAATTTTGATTTTTATGGATTTTTGAAAGTTTTATATTTTTCTATTTGGTTTTATAGGGTTTTATAATTTTGTATTTTGTTTTTCGAATAAATATATACAGAGATAGATGAAGATAGACCTTTACTCCTCGTCTTCCTCACGAAGACGTTTGAGTGTATCGGTTGAAGGCTTTTCAAGCCAAGGCGTGGAAGAATAAACTCAAAACGTTCTCTTGGAAGAGCTTTGGTGAAGATGTCGCTAACGATATTCGGACCTCACAAAATATAGTTCCACCACACCTTTTCCACTTGTTCCCGATGAAATGATGTGAATGTCGATATGCTTTGCTCTTGAGTGTTGAACGTTGTTGCATGATAGAGCAATAGCACTTTATTATCCGCGATGAGAGGGATTTTGTTGAATTCAAAGCCATAGTCGGATAATTGAGATCTCATCCATAAGATTTGAGCACAACAAGATGACATGGCTATGTATTCACCTCTGTAGAGGAAATAGAAGTACTCATTTGCTTCTTTGAAGGCCAACTCACAAGCTTATCACCCAAGCGAGCACCTCGGATGTACTGGCGTGTATCTTGACAACTGCATGATCGGCATCTGCATAGGCGTTAGTGACATACCGGTGTCCTTTGGGTACCATAGTCCCATATTGATGGTTCCTTGGAGATACCGAAAGACCCGTTTAACGCTTCAAGGTGCTTTTTAGTAGGCTTAGCCACGGTATCTAGCACACATGCAAACGGCGAACAAGATGTCACGGTCTACTAGTTGTGAGGTACATCGGGGATCCAATCATACTACGATATTTCGTTTGGTCAATCATGATCCCTGAGTGGTCCTCATCTAGTTTGGTTCGATCAATCATTGGGGTGTCAACAGGGTCACATGAATCAAATCCAAATTTCTTTAAAATCTCTATTGCATATTTAGATTGATTTATGAAAATGCCTCCGGGACTTTGTGAAATTTGTAATCCCAAGAAAATGACATTTGTCCCATCATTGACATTTGAAATTTTGAACTCATTTCATTAGAAAACGATCACATTCCATTGGGTCAGTCGAGGCAAAAATAATATCATCAACATAAATTTGAACTTGAGTTAAATGTTTGCACGACTTCACGGTGAACAATGTAGGATCAACTGCTCCTTTACTGAATCCGGTTGATAGAAGAAACTTTGACAATGTATCATACCATGCCCTTGGAGCTTGCTTTAAACCGTAAAGAGCCTTCTTCGGATAAGCGTGAGTAGGATGCTCTTGATTCACAAATCCTTCAGGTTGGGCGGCGTGAGCGACTTCTTTAAGATCTCGTTAAATGCGTCTTCACATCCATCGATACACTACCATGTTCTTACTAGCGGCGTTAGCGAAAGATTCCGATTGCCTCGATTCGAGCAGCAGGGGAGCAAAAGATTCTTCAAAGTCTATACCCTCCTCTTGACGATATCCTTTAGCAACTAATCGAGCCTTGTTCTTCAACACATCACCATGCTCATCAAGTTTTACTTTGAAGATCCATTTGAGAGCAATAATCATAGCACAATGCAGGCGGTACTAACTCCCATACATCAAGTCGATCAAACTCATGAATTTCATCTTACATGGCATTGAACCACTTGTCTTCATTCATGGCGGTTTTAACATCTTTTGGTTCGATCTTAGAAAGTACGGAGTTGAAGAAACACCATAAGGCATCGGTGGCAAGTTGTTTCGGGTTGATCTGGGGCGAGAGGGATTTCCAATGATGTTGTCTAATGGATGATCGTGAGTCCATTTTCGGAGGTGTTCATGTGGTATTGTTGAGGCGAAAGGTAGCTGAGTCGATGTCTCTGAAGAAGATGGTTACGATGATGATTCGGGAGCAAATATGTTTTCAAATGGAGCATCTTCGGGAGTAGCAAAGGGATTAACTTCATCATTGATGCCTGAAACATTTCCATGATGTACATTTGAAGAATGATGATTTGTTGATGAGGCGAAGGATCGCGGCGGGTGCTTCTTGACTTAAAGATATTGAGGCGAAGGATTGACTTCATTCACGGGAATATGAGCATCCTCATTTAGTGGGAATCATCACCTCATTAGTGTTTGAATCATACAGTTCATCAAACATAGGATCAAACAATTTCTTTAAATCATCTTCCGATGGAGGTACATATGGAGTTTCTTGAGAAGAGTTTGGAACAAGAGATGAACCAATGGGACTGTCTTGAAGTCGGTCTGGTTTGGAGTGTCCAGGAGCCATTTGACCGTCAGACTCATCAACGTGCGCGTGAATGGTTTCCATGATATTTCGGGTTCTTTTGTTATAGATTCGGTATCCCTTTTTGTTTGGTGCATATCCTACAAATACTCCAATGTCACTTTAGCCCTAAGTTTCCCTAAGTCTTGACCCTCATTAGTTGGATAGCACAATGCACCAAACACACGAAGGAAAAAGAGATTAGGTTTTCTGTTGTGGACAAGTTCATATGGAGTTTTCCATGTAGCAGTGTGGATTAGGGAGCGATTTTGTGTATAGCATGCGTGGCTTGCTTGTGACGAGAAACATTGGAACCTTTGAGTAAATCAACATTGTTCTAGCGGCTTCAACAAGAGTCGATTTAGTCTTTCAACTACACCGTTCATTGAGGAGTTCGTGAAACACTTCTTTGATGGCTGATTCCAATGCTTTCATAGAATTCACTAAGTTGTTTGTTGACAAACTCGGTTCCATTGTCGTTCGACAATTACGGCGGTTTTGTTAAGTCGAACCTGCTTGATGAGTTTGATGATGATATCGAGGAGTTTCATCCTTTGTCCTTAAGAACTTGACCCTGTGAATCTAGAGTAATCATCAACCACAACTAACACATATTTCTTCCCAAAGATATTCGTACCTCATTGGTCCACATAAATCCATATGAATCATATGAAGAACTTACGTGTGAGTTAGTAGGTTTGGGTTTATGGGCATATTTCTTGCTTTTTCCCAATTGACATCTTGAACAAAGATGATCCTTTTCATACTTTAGTCTAGGTAAACCTACAACTAGGTCCTTTACGGAAAGATCATTGATGGTGCGAAGTTCAAGTGATTGAGACGACGATGCCATAACCATGACTTTGTTTTTGAAGCCTTTGATAACAAGAAGATTGGAGAAGCCCTCATCATGTCATCGATAGAGATGGTGTAAAGGTTTGAACCACGAGTTCCTTTTAACAGTTCCTTACCATTAAGATCTCTAACAAAGCGGTATGTTTTAGAAGGCAACTTCTAGATCGAGTCACGAATTGACCAACAGAGAGAGATTATGACCCAACCCTTCAACATAGTAGACACTCGAGATGACACTATCACCAACAACATAATCTCCATAACCCATAATAGCACCGAAATGATCATTACCAAATCTAACTGTCCCGATGAACTTGCTCACGAAGTTCATGAGCATGACGGTCTCGGTCATATGCTTGGAGCGGCTGAGTCCGTACCACGAGCGATTTGAACGATCTGCAGTTGAACACGAACAAAATGGATAAGCGGATAATTGGGATCCCCATGCAAGAATGGGTTCCACTTGGTTAGTGATAATGATTGGAACACCCACATCGTGAATCGAAACATCCATATCGAGTAGAAGCAATGGAATCATTGGGAATAGATGCAATCTTTGGTGTCAGTATTTGACCTATTCAAAGTATGTTTACTTCTTAAGGGAATAGTTCTACCGGTAGGCATCCATTTTCTAGTGGGCATAATCTTAGCAGTTTGAGAACAAAGCTGATTATTCTTATGGCCAAAAGGTATCCAATAATAACCTATCTTTATAAAAGTTCTTCCTGTGGGTTTCCACTGTTTTCTAACAATCTTTCGTTTTTGCCTTTTGCCTTATTTGCACGATTATTAGCATTAACAATTTTAACCGGGCATTTGACAGCATTAGACAAAGCATTCACACCACATTCATGATTAGCAATTCAAGCATCACATTACAAGGTTTGCAGATAGTATCGAATTAATTAATTACGATGCGCCTAAGGCTAATACTAGAATCAACACGATTCGTTTTATTCAACTCAAGCTTAAAGTTCCTAGATTGGTCTTCTACTCTCTTCCCATGCACATTCTTAGCTTGCAAGGTCCTATCATTCCTTGTATTGTCTTGAGACTTTGACCGCTTCGCTTTAAAGTCCTTGATTACTCTGTAGAGGAATGGGAACATTAGTTGGTTGATCTAATTTTGCATTCTGAACTTGATGTGCAAGGATCGAAGTACTAGAAGGCACATTAGTGTATACTTTAAGGTGTGATTTGAGCTTTTGCGGGAGCACACTAAAGTTCACTTTCTTAGCACTAACATATCCGGAATCTGAACTACTTGAAGGCACATTAGTGTTTCCTTTTTAAGGCATAGAACGGATTTCTGCTTGGCACTAGGCATAGAACAAGGCATCACAGCTTTGCCTTTTGCACCTAAGGTTAAGGATTTTGGACATGTGGCAATTACACATTCTAGCAACTCTTGAGATCGTTTGGCCCGGAGGCAAGCAAACCTAATTTCACTATCAAGAGGTTTGTTAATGAAATCCTCTTGACAATCTCACCGGAGACATTCTAGACTATCCTTAAGGTGAGCACATTATTCATGAAAAGCATGTTCATTATTCCTAAGATGAGGAGGAATATATTTAAGCATCAAATTGTGTATTTGCAGTCTAAGGGTGACTTTGAGACAACATTCTTATTGAAAACAAGTGTCAGTTTCCCATTTCCCGACTTCTCAGATTCTCAATTTCCTTTTGTAAAGACGTTATTTTTTCGTTGTTTTGGTCACGGGTGACTTTTATTGAATCATATAACTCTTTAAAATGTCGTTTAACTTTTTCATTTTCTTCTAGAAAACTCTCGTTTTCCTTTTGTAAGGCATCAACTAAGTTTTGAAGATGAAAAGTTTGAGAATTCTGAGAATCTAAAGGAGGAGGGATTTGGGAGCTTGTCATATTGTTCGTTTGACCCTTTAATTGAGAGATTTGGGCTTTCAACTTTCTCGATCGTGTTGCACGAGCTTGAATCATTTCATCACGTTTGTTAATTTGAAAAAGTGCATCAAACTCTGGAGCATCTGACGATGTCTTGATATTTGAAGTTTTAACATTTTCTTTAAGATGTTGATATTTTAGTTGTAAATTAAAATGCTCAACTTCCAGTTTAGAAAAATGTTTAACCAAATTGTCGTGATCATTCAGTTCAATTTTCTCGTTTAGTTTAGAATTAGTTTTTTCAAGCTCAATGACACGATCATGGGAGACTTTCGGGGCCACAGATAGTTCATGAAATTTGGAAGCATTAATAGAGAAATTTGAAGCGATGAAAAAGATATCTTGAGCAACACATTCAGTAATAAGAGTCTCATTTAATGTATGCAAGTTCTTCCTCTCAATCTCATTATATTTTAGTGCGCGCTCATAATCACTAACTTCAACTACCATTGCATCAAATTCCTTTTCCATTTCCTTAATATCAGTTTCTATCCCCTTTTTAAGACTCTCAAAGTGATCTTTTATAAGTTTAAAGAAAGGCATGACCTCAGTTAAATAACATTCTTTCATTTGCTCAAAACCTCTTTCTCCTTCAGTTTATACCAGTGGGTGTGATCCTTTTCTTGCAAGTTTTCTCAAAATCAACAAATAGTTGAAATATAACATATTGACTAATTAAGGTCTTGCTTTTAGTGGCAATTGTTCTAGGAACTAGATGCATTGGTGTATTAGGAGGATACTCATTAAGCTCTAGGCATTTTCCATAAAGGGGGTTTGTTTCAACAATATTTTCACTTTGCTTTTCTAAATCCTTTTCGAGAAAACTTGTTCGGGAGTCAACAATGTTTGAGGCTTAAACATGTTCAAGGAAATCCATTTTTCCTTCTTGTAGTCATGGGGAGTGATAATAATCTTTTTCTCTTTGCATTTCGGGTCATCTAGTTTTTGTTCATCCTTTCCCTAGTGACTTCATCTGATTTCTTATCTTCCTCGGTGCACTCAACGCAACTAGGTTTCTGCCTAGGCTTAAGAATTTCATTACCATCATAAAGCACCTTATGAGCATTTCTAGCCTTTTAATTACCTCTGGATTAGGTTCCTCAACAAGGGGAATGCTATGCTTATAAGCTTAAGACTTCTATGTTTAGTGACCATGTGGCGATCTGAATGGTGTTTCCTTGTATGTACAACTTGTTCTCAAGTTTGTTTTTCAAAGTTTTCCGATTAGAAAAATCTCTCAAGAGTTTTGATTCCTTTGCATTAAATTCTTGCTTAAGCATTTTCACATTTTCTTGAAGTTCTTGTTTTTGTTTAGATGTTTTAGAAAGTTTTTCTTGCAAGGAATTTAATTCTTGTTTCAATACTTCTTCTCTAAACTTACTTTTTCTAATTCCTGTACTTACTTGGTTATCCATTTCCTGCTCACGCAGTGGTCAACTCAAACTTAGCACGTTGTTCATAAATAGCAACACGTTCTTTATAGGCATTTAGTTCTGAAATAATGGAATCATCGGGGCACATGCGGTGTATTCATCAAAAACATAGTCATTGTTGATTTGAAGATGCATCACTTGGTACAACTTCACTTTCACTTTGTTTCACATATTGATCATATGGGACAATATTGATATTACCCATATTTTCAATATTTGATTCAATAGTTTCATTTGATTGTACTTTGTCATGCATCTGTGCACATCGCATCATCGTATAGTTTTAATACCTCTGAGATGAGCTTGTCATGGGATGGCCCAGCTAGTGATGAAGAAGAGACCTTGGGAGAGACCATTGGAGAAATGCTAGCCATAAAAATTGTGTGCCGTGAGGTCCATCATCCACATCAGTCGTATGCATCACAATCGGTGACTTGAAAGGCATTCGATGATTGTGACCTATCTCCTGAATAGGCTGCTCATCCACATCTGCATCATAGGTCTTGGCATTGCCCTCGGCAAGAAACAACAATTCCTCTTCATCCAAAGTAGCACCATTGTCGAGCTTGAGCAGCAAGACATCTTATCTCTCGAAGTAATCGGCATTCTGTGGGCGCTTTGGAGATGTACAGTTCCTTGCAATGTGTCCCTCTCCACCCCAGTTATAACATTTGATGAGCTTAGTTTGACCTTGGTTACCATTCCTTCCTCGATTCTGGTTTCCAACATAACCTCTCCCTGCTCCACCTCGTCCCGATCATATCTTGTCTTTCTGACTGGTTGCACCACGATCCTTCCATCTTTAATAGTGGCTTGATTGTGTGGGTTAGATGCTGATTCGAGGTTGTTGTTGGTTTGTGGGAGAGTATTCATGTTTTGACTGATGAGAAGAGCTAGTTGATTAATGAAGCTACCCACGTGAGCATCAGCATCAGCTTGTTTGTACATAGGATCGGGAATGAGTTTGTGATTACCATTACCCAAGGGTATGACTTGTGATGCTTTGGTTGTGATTCCGATGTTTGAGTAGAAAGCTGTAGAGTCATTAGACGAGCTTGTCTCTTCCTGGTTGGTTTTGAACTGATTGAGAATTAATTTTTCAAACATAGCATGTCTCTCATTCGGAAGGAGGAAGGCATAGAGTTGCTCATAGTTTGTATTCTTCAATCCTTTAGTGAGCTTCACAGCGATAACAAACTTGTGCCATTCGGGATTCATGTTGTTCACAAATTTTGAGTTCAACTGAATGTTAGGCATAGTCATTCCGATGTTCCTCATGTCATTAACTAACTTATGAAATCTCACATAGTACTCATAGACACTCTCATCTGGTTTCATCTTGAAATGCTCAAATTCGTCATAGAGTTGGGATTCTCTGTCTTCCATAGTTAATTGAGAACGAGAGAAGCATCTTAACATTGTCCCAAACTTGCCTTAGCATCGTGTTATGATTGATCAGCTTGTAGATGTCTTTAGGAAGACCTTGAAGAACAATGTTTGAAGCCCCGATATCTGCATCAAATCTCTTTTTATCCTTATCATCAAGCTCATCATACATCTTAGGTATGTCCATTCCGTAAACAGAGTACCATCTCGCATTAGTATCAAGTATGTCTCTAGTCGTCTCAACTCGATATGGTCCTTCATCAATGGATTTGAGAATGTTGACACCATTTTCCTTTCCAAGGCAATACAGTCGAATTCGTTGAGCCCAAGAGTCGTAGTCGGTTCGTCAAGCATGGGTGGGCAGTATCGAACACCGGTTGCTTGAACATCCTCGCAACAGCTAAATGTGGAGATGACGTGGGAGCGTTGGTAGACATGTTAACGATTATACGGGATTTTATAACTCTATGATTAAACCGGAAATAGATTCTTTCACGGGATTTCTTCTAAATCAAGAGAAACCGTAAACAATCACTCAAGACTCTAGATGATAAAATACTAAATCGCTAGAAGATAGTGCACTAAGTCGCTAGAAATTAATGCACTAAGTCGCTAGAAATTAATGCACTAAGTCGCTAACCCTTAATTAGCTACACCCCTAAGTCGCTAGAATCACAAGTCGCTAGAGAAAAGCAAGTCGCTAAGTAGTAACTCACTCGCTGAGACCAAGTAAGCTAACCAAATTTTTGGCGCAATTGGCTACACAAGTCGCTAGAGACACAAGTCGCTAAAAGCAACTAAGCGCTCTCCAAGTACCACAAGTCAAGCTACCGTAGTGGAGAATCCACTACTTGTACTTTAACTCGCTAGATCTAACTCGCTAGCTCCAACACTGTAAGTCGCTACAAAAATGTGAAGCAAGTCGCTACCAAGAAAATATTTCGTGAGCTAAGTCGCTAGCTTGAAAAAAACCATATAAACCTCACTTTTCAATCCAAAACAACCCAACCAAGATGATTCAAGCTTACCAAATGAAAACCTAAACACTTTTGATGATTCTAAACATAAAAGTACCAACAAAATTCAAACTTTAACACAAGAAATCAACCAAATGATGCAAAAACCACTAAACTTTTTCAAACTCAAAACCACCTAAAAACCACTAGAAATCCAAAGATGTGCAAGATATGATCTAACCATGGCTCTTGATACCAATTGTAAGATATAACTTTTCACATACACATCATAACATTAACACAAGGTAGCATATAGATGGAATTCTAGAGAGAAAGTTAGAGGTTTAGGGAACTTAGTGAGAGAAAGTGAAAGATATTATTATGAGCTCCAACTCTCTACCTTGGGAGAGTATTTATAGTCTTACATAAATCGCCACACATGAACGTGGATCGGGCATACAAGTGGGTAAAGACCGTCCGTCCTCCACGGTGTTACTTAACTAAATACTACTTGACTAAATATTACTACGACTACGAGCTTTCTAACGATTACATATACTTGAGGTGACCGACTCTTTAATACCTGGAATTTCTAATTCCTAACAAGTTTTGGCCCTTGGATTTACAAAATTGGAAAATAATCAATAATGGTCCTTGTACTATTCATATATGTCAGGTTTGGTCCTTGTATGAACTTTTGGAATGTAATGTGCTGAGTTTAACCCTCAAGTTTGAGAATATTACAACAATGGTCCTTGTGTTTATCAAATAACCAATTGGACCCTTTATATTATTAAACACCAAATCCAATCCAATAGCCTGGCCCAATATCACAACCGACCCATGTTTTAAAATAAAACCACACCCCCGTTTTTCCTCTTCTTCTTCCACCTCCCTCAACCTCCACCTGTAACACCACTTGCATTCTCCACCTCAACCCTTCCAGCTCACCCCTACTTTACTACCCACTCTCCACCACCTCTGCCACTACCACCCCCCACAATAAATGCCCTTCACACCATATTTCCCTCCCAATACCACTCTTACCCACGGTATTGACCAAAACTACCCCAACTTGGCCTAAATTTTACCAAATATCTTCGGCGACAGTTCTACATACTCCCAAGAAGCTTTAATTGTGCTCAAACCGCCTCAATTACACGTGGAGCGTTTTGGCGTAAAATGCATTTAAATGGTGGAGATCGATTGAGCATCAATGGTCAGATTATTGGAGGGATTTGACCAAAAGGGTGAGGAGAATTGAGGACTATAAAAAGAGAAGGAGAAGGAAACATACTTTTTTTTGAATAGCCTAGGTCACGTAGTGTAGATTAACTCTTATTGCTTTCCTAGTTTAATGTAATTTAAAGTTTTAATGTTGTTCTTTTCTTCAAATTAGTGTAATGAACCTTTTTAATCAGTTTAATTTCAAGTTCTCTTTTAAATTCATGATTTAGTTTAATGATATTTAAATTTCCAAGTCTTTTAAATTATTGTTGTTTGTTGTTGATTATTGGACTGCCTAGGCTCATGTAAGCTCCTGAAAAAGCTCACTAAGCTTTTAGAAACCATTGAATCAGTTTCAATCCTTAAATATCAAAAATAGCTAAAAAAATCTAGAAAATAGAAAATAAATAAAAAATCATGTGTTCTTGGTGATCTAAGCTTGGAGCATGGCCATTTTGGATTGCCATAGGTTATAGAGTCTCATGGGAGACTATAGGTTATGGTTTGGTCCCTTGGTTCATTGATTCTCAGTTCAACTCACTTGTAAGCCACTTTTACAATTTTTTGCAATTCTTGTTTCCCTTTAATATATGCTTTGATTCCATGTTTTCATGTTTATATGTTGTTTATTAGTCATAATGTATCATAATATTCTATTGATATGTGTTGAAATTGGTTGTTACAAGTTTCAAAAGTGAAACTGTGAATATGGCATGAAATTGGTAATCATAGATATAGTCGGTTTGACTTGATTATGTTGAAAAAGGTCTATTTTGACACAATAGATCCTCTGGATTGTTAATGATATGCTTGTTCATTGATTTACTTTGAAAACTATGATATGGCGGTTTTAAAGGGTTGTTTGGTTCTATGGGTTAGACTGTGTGTATGAGTGTATTTGTGGTTGTTCTTGTCTGAGTTACTATTTATATGTCCTACTACACTCAGTAAAACCTTAACTAATGAGTTTAGCATGGTAGAATGTCAATTAACTCTTGACAGTCTCATTATGAGAATTTAGAGGTTGATAGAACTTGAAATCATGTTTATGTGTTTAAATATTGTTTAGCTTTATTAATTTCTTGTTATTGTAGCTTTATATAACATATTTGTTTGATAAATTCATATCAAAGTTGAGCTAAGTCAACTTGATCATAAACCTTTAAAAAGTCAAAATTTTCTAATACCGAGTTTTGAATAAAATTTAGAATTTTATTGTGTATTCAATAATTAGATTTAGCTTAAATCCTTTTGGGATATTAATATTTAGCTGCTAAATTAAATTAGAAAAATACTAGCTGGTATCTTATTAGCTTATAAACTGCTTATCTACTTGTTTCTTTTGAGTCCCTTAACGAGAAAGTGCCACGTGTACGCATTTGGTACCAATTTCATAAGCTCCTCAAGAGCTTATTAGTGTAAGCCAAACCTTGTAAAATAGCTTTTTAGAGAGTTTAACTGGTATACTTGTTGAATCCAGTTGTTGTTTTCATTTCCTAGCTTATTTAGGTGCTTTAAAATAAGCTAGAAGTTGCCTAGAAACCCATAAGTATCCTGTTTATTCAGTTAAGTTTATGCTTATTTATAGCTTGTTTAGTGTTTATTTCTAGATTGATTAGCTTTTTCAGTATTAATATTAGCTTAATAATAGTTTCTTAGCTTATTCCAGTTTATTATTGCTTATTTAGTAGCTTATTAAGCCATTTAGTTAATACTTGTGCTTATTTTCCTTTTCTTGTTCACTATTGAGATTTTCAGGCTTATTCAGTGCTTATTAGTGTTTTTCATAAAGAGTTGTAGTTATAAAAAGTGCTTATCTCTTTGTACTTAATAAGTTTCAAAAAGAAAAATCGAAAATAAAAATATTTTGCAAAAGGGAGAGGCTGGGGTGAACACGAGACCTCCCCCTTATGAGAGTGATTAGATGTACACGGATGCCATGCTACTTGGGACTTGTCTTGGTTTTATTTTGCAAAATCTATTACTTATATACACTTTGTCCAGTTTAGCTTATTTGGTTGTTTTAGCTTATTTCTAGCTTATTCGAGCTAGCTTTTTCCATTTTTGTATTTTTCATAAGTTTGTATTAGTATTAAGTATTTTATAAAAAAGTTTCAGATTTTTCTCGTTATTTTTAGTATTTTTAAACATTTAATTAGTATAAAATCTTATTTAATTCATAATAAAAAATATAAAAGTCTAAAAAATATAAAACTTTTTTCTAAAATTTTCTTTTGTCATATAGTACGTAAAAAAATTGTTTTTACACTTGTAGGTCTTTTATTTCATAAAGTTTACGTTTTTGCTTGCGCACTCGCGTAATTTTTAGAAATAACGCTCGTTTCCATTTTAAGTAACGTTTTTAGATAATTTGAGTTTACGTTTTAGTTAAAATAGTTTATTTAAGGTATTTTGTTTTATAAAATCATAAAAACATCATTGTAAAAATAGTGATAGCGTTTATTTAATATATTTTATCTTTTATTTCTTTTAATTTGCATTTAAGTCGCTGTAATTTGTAAATCTTTTCTTTAGGCATAAATATCCATCAAAATCCTTACTGATCACTATCCTTAGTGATTATTCGACATCTGAAGTTGTTTAACACCAATTCATCCTCCGTGGGACTTAACGACCTGGGAATTCATTATATTCCTCTGATCTAAATTGCAATTGGTTTCTGAGCTGTTTTGAGTTTCTTACGGCTGGTCATTCACAAGTGGCTAGCTTGCGTGAGATAACTTGACGGTTCGGGACCAATCAAACACCATTATCAATTCCCGGTGGAATCGATTCATCAATAACAAGAAATTCATCGATCTTTTCCAAAAAGAAGTCACCTCCCTCAAACGGAGTAAGTGAGGGGGAAGAGTCGGCAATTATTGGTTCAGAAATTTGTTCAGAGATAGGTTTAGAAATTAGATCAGAAGGTGAGTCAGAAGTTTCAACAGAAGGGGTGGAATTGCCAACTTTGGAATTGTTAGCAAAACCGAGAATCTCTTGAGCGTACTCCTCACAAGAAACATCAATAACATCGATTTGATTGATGGAAGCATCGTCAAAGTTGGAGGAGTACCTCGACGTTTGATTGATGTTAAACGTTACGGCTTCTTTGTTCACTCTTAACGTAATCTCTCCTTCGAACACATCAATTAAAGCACGACCGGTCCTCAAGAAACACCTTCTGAGAATGAGGGGTACTTGAGGGTCGGCATCAAAATCGACTACAACAAAATCCGCGGGAAAATGGAACTTCCCCACTTTAACAAAAACATCCTCGGCTATACCGATTGGGCAGGTTGTAGAACGGTAGGCTAGCTCGAGAGTCATACACGTTAGGGAAAGTTCGGGCAATGAAAGATTCTTGTAGATCGATAATGGCATTAGATTGATACTCGCGCCAAGATCGGCCAAGGCGGAGCACTGAACAATTCCTTGAAAATCACATGGAATGAGAAACTTGCCGGGGTCACCTAACTTTTTAGGAAGTTTCTTGAGGATAACCGCTAAAAAATTCTCATTCAGAGACGTTTTAGCAAGATCATAAAGTTTTTCCTTGTTCGTTAGCAAACCCTTAATCGTAGAAGCAAGTTTAGGCATCAAGAGAAGGGCATCCGCAAAACTGATTTCCACATTCAAGTCTTTGAAAATTTGGAAGAACGTTTCCATTTGATGATTAGACTTTTAACGAAGAGTTTGATCTTTTAGACGTGACGGATATGGAATACATTGTTTCGGGTTAGATTTCTTTGCATTAACGGGAGCATCTTCGAGCTCAGAAGTCGGGACAACCGTGGGATGGACATTCTCGGTACTCCCCTTATCAGTAGGAAGCACCGGGTCCTTTGTCACCCCGGTATCACGGTATACCACACGAGAAGAAGAAGAAGTAGTGGTAGGAACCGTGGGTCCATCATAAGCTACACCACTTCGGGTGGTGATTGCTTTCATGTCACCTCTCGGGTTAGGAATCTTGTTACTCGAAAGAGTACCAGAACCAAAGGGTTGAGAAGAAGAGGTAGAAGGTTGATTTGACTTAAAGAAACTAGCCAAAATATTCTTCAATTCATTTGTTTGTCTATAATTGGAAGTCTCCATTTCCTTCTTGAATTCCACCCTCATGTTGTTGATCTGAGTCTGCAACCTTCTAATGGTATTATCAGTGTTCTTGATGTAAGTTGCTAAATCGGGATTCTAAGCAACTTGATGAGGCGATTGATAAGGTTGTTGATGATGAGAAGGTTGTTGGTAAACTTGAGGTGGAGGAGCTTGGTAGTTTTGATTACCATGATTAATATTAGCTCCTCGGTTTTGATTTGCATTATGGTTACCATTAAAACGGTTTTGATTTTGGTTTTGAGGTTGATTAAAACCGGGAGGTCCGAGGTAGTTGTTTGAATGGTAGCTAAGAAGATTTCGATCTCAGTGTAGCCACCGGCGGTTGGGCACTCGGAATAAGAATGAGGACCTCCACAAGTCTCACAAGTCAGGTTCACCGCTTTCATATGCTGATTCTGATTATTCAATTGAGTTATCCTTAAGATATCGTCAATCTTTTTGTTAAGAGCGGCTATTTTGGGAGAAGAAGACGTATTTGATCGAGATGACTCACCTCTTTCAGGGGAAGAGTCCTAATAATTGTGATGGGCGGTCATGTTCTCAATAAGATCGTAACATTCCTCGGGACGCCTTTTCATGAAAGTTCCACCGGCAGCTGCATTGATCGTGTCACGGTGTCTGAACGTCAAACCATTATAAAATGTATCAATTTGGGTGACAAGCAACATGTTATGATTCGTACATCTATCAATTGCAATCTTATAACGTTCCCAAGCTTCAAACAAAGATTCGTCGGGATATTGTCGGAAATTACTGATATCATTTCTCAATTTCGTCACCATCGATGGTGGAAAATACTTTGCCAAAAACTTAGAAACCATTTCCTCAAAAGTATGAATCGAATTTTTCAGGAGTCGATCAAACCAAGAGGTGGCGTGATGAGTCAATGAGTATGGGAAAAGATATAGACGAAGGGCGTCATCGGAAACCCCATTTAGTTTCATACTCTGGGTGACGGTTAGAAATTTGTCAAGATGCTTATTAGCATCGTCACCCGGTAAACCGTGAAATTGACAACTATTCTGAACTTGTTGAATCATATGATGTTTCAAACCAAAATCCGTGGCTTGAATATTAATGGGAGCAATGGGTCCTCCCTTCCCATACATGGTAGGTTGACATAGCTCCTCCATCGTTCGGAGATCAGGAGCTACATTTTGATTAACGGGAGGAGGAATGGGACCGGGAATGGGTGGTCCTTGATTAGTAGCCATATTACGTAACTCGGGTACGTTTTGATTTCGAAGTCGTCGTGACTGAGAACGAGGGCGCATGCACTAAAAATCAAAATCCAAAAAGTAAAAATGAATTTGAAAAAGGAAAATCTTTTTGGTTTCTATATTTAAGAAAATTTTTGAAAAACATTCTTTTTGGTAACCATCCCATCAATCGGTGCTCGGTAGCTCTCAAAAGTACGCGCAGCGAAGCGGGAAAGAAGAGTGGATCTTTCTTCAGTCTGCAATTTAATGTCAAGATTTCTGATAACATCAAATTACCTGATCTTTTATATATCAAATTCCCGTATTTATGGCATCATTTGCATTAATATAGTACTTAATTCTTTCATATTTGCATTTCAGGATAACTGAGGCGTTGGAGCGGAAAAGAAGTGATAAAAGGCCAAGTATATGCTCTGAAGATTGTTTTACGAGGGCCTTTGGATTTTATGTGAAGATTACGCCGTAACTAGCTTATAAGGTTACGGCGTAAATATGAGCTTTGAAGGTTACGGCGTAACATGGCAATTTAGTTACGCCGTAGTGATTATTTCAGAGGAATAAGTATGAGATGAAGAAAGATTACGGCGTAACTCGGATAATTAGTTACGGCGTAATTTATTACTTGGGCGCAAAGTTTCGTGGTCCAGGGACTAAAGGCGGTCAAAATAATATTAAGTCATTTATCGCAAGGACCAAAGGTAAAAATAACAAGAGCGATCATGGACTAAAGGTGACAACTTATATGAAGTTTATTTACTTCTTGGACTAAAAATAAATGAAGAACGATTAGGGGCCAAAAGCGTCTACCAGGTTTATAATGTTTCAAGATATTATCATGATTAGAAAAAGTACGAAAGTCAAAGTTACTACGTAATTGAAAGATTTAGTTACGACGTAACTTAGTTACGACGTAACTTAGTTACGACGTAATTGTTCGAGAGCCGGATTTCGTTGTTAGTTACGGCGTAATTTGCACTTAAGGTTACGCCGTAACCATGTCGGGGCCTATAAATACAGCCCTAAATCTGCATTTTTAAGTATCTCTCTTCACCCCTCTCCTAGGGGTCGATTAGGGCACCACTCCAGGGCATTTTCCAGCAGTCCGAAGCCAGTTTTGAAGGAAGAATTCACTCGCAATCATCATTATGTTCAATACAATTTGTATCAATCATTATTGAAGGAAAGGCATTTTCCAGCAGTCCGAAGCCAGTTTTGAAGTAATTTGTATCAAACATTATGTTCAATACAATTTATGATTTATTCATTTTTGTTGGTATGATTTACTATATGTTTGGCTAAGCACCCTGGTGCTGGCTTTGTTATGATTCCTTAATTGTTTTGTTTACGTTTACTTTATTTCCGTACAATTATTTCTAAGTGTATGCATGCATAGTTCTTTGGTAGTCACCCTCGATTCGGTAGTTTTGAATGGCGGTAGAGGCCAATTGCCTAGGAGATATGAACAACTGACACTAGGTGAGCGTGACGAGACGGGAAGGGTAAGATATGACCAACTGACGACCCTTTCTACTTGTGCGATTTGACCAACCGATCACCTATCGTTTGGATGAACTTAAGAACTGGGGGTGTAGTGTCTAAGTTCCTAACGGCCGGGCACTCACTATTTTGAATCTAGCATGTAGCGGTACTTAATGACTTTGCTTAGGGGACCAGGAACAACAGGACTTATGACGGTGCGCCTGATTTCTCCTATGGTGGCATCTTTGCTGATAGGTTAGGGCGAATTGACCAAATGTTGTCCTCTCGAATTTAACCCCACCTGAAGTAATTGAAAGTAAGTAGACGTAGACATAACTATCTAGGAGGATTAACTAGGTTAGCACCACTCTACTTCATTGATCACATCTCTTGCCTTTATCTGCTTTCTTGTCTTATTAGTTAATTTATTATTTCTATCTTAAAGCAATTAAAATCGTGACATAGACTTAAGTTAATTTCCGATCCACGTAGCTCTTGGGACGACCTCGGCTTTACCGATTACTACACTACACATGACCGGGTACACTGCCCGTTAGTGCACTAGGGTAGACGATAGGTATTGCGAGACAATATAAATTTAAGACCTGGTCAGTAAAACCTGTATCAAGTTTTTGGCGCCGCTGCCGGGGAGCTATTTTAGGATTTGAATTTAAGTTTTTCTTTTCTTTCTATTCTGCTGTTTTCTTTGTTTCTTGAGTACGCTTCGTAATCATGGAAATGGAACCGATTTTGATAATATGACATTGAAAGAATACTGGAGTACGAGCGTGAAATGGAAAGAAAAGTTTTGAGGAATCGTCAATCTTGGAGAACTTCTACGAGATCGCCTTCCCTAGAGCATTTCTTTCAACCATATATCTATGGTGATTATGTATCTCCTCAAGAGTATGATGAATTGGACATGGATAACATGACCCTTCATGAATATGAATTATATACTGACCAACCGATGTCGGAAGATGAACGCTTTAGTGATTATTCATATAACACTCGATCCTGAACCGATGATAGCGAGTTGATGATTGAAAGAGCGTTGGACGATTTGTTCAGAATTGGTGCTAAAAATCTTCAACGCATGGAACAAGAGGAGACTCATGATGAGTCTATTAAGGATGTGAACCTTGGAAGTGAGGACCTTCTTAACTTTCCTATTTCTCCTATTACTAATATTTTTGGTAGTGTTTGTGAACAGGATGCAAATAATGTTAATTTCGACGTTACAAAGGAGGAAGAGGAAGCCGAGGAGGAATGTGATGAATGGAATTTTTATGACATGTGGGATATCACGGTAGAGGATGTTGAAAGGCTTAGGCAAATTCTAACACCTCCCATGCGTTATGAACCTATCCCAGAGCCGGTAATGCAACCCTTGACATCACCTATCACACCTGCCAATGACTGTTCTGTAGCACCAACTACCAAACCTGTGTTGAACGAGCTTCTAAAGGAATTCGGAGATGAGATTTTTGAATATTTCCGTGGTTGACGAAGAAGCCGAATGCGACCCTGCTAAAGATGTGAAGGAGCTCGAGGAACCGCTTTATAAAGATCCTTCATCATTTTCTACGGACGTAAGGGCACATCTGGCAGTTGATGAAACGAATATGGTTTTGAAGAAAGTTAGTCAACAACAACATGGAACTAGCCAATCCTCTAATCCGTCAATGAACATGGGTCCGGTAAGTAGGGAAATGACTTCTCCTATAAGGTATGACTATAATTAATCATTTCCCCATCCCATAGCAAATTCACACCCTCTTGGTGTTTATTGCTATTTTCATCCACACTTGATTTTAAGTGAGGGGATGAACACCCTTTTACTTAGTAAATAAGGGTGAATTCAAGCTCGTGACTTAACAAAACAAGCGCCGTGGGAGGCACCCCATGCCTATCTGTTCTTTTCCATTTTATTAGTATAGTTGGGTTTTGTGTTTTCTAACCATTTTTGCAGGAAACGAGGAAGTAATTGCTGCTGCAGTTTGCTAATCTGACCGGAGTTACGGCGTAACTCATCTTTGTGATTACGTCGTAACCAACTTTTTAGCAGAATTCTTGACGATTAATAATTACGACGTAATACCATCTCCGTGGTTACGCCAGTAACAACTCGCTTTTGCGACTTATGTCGTTTTGCTAGTTACGGCGTAACTCCCTCATAAGAGTTACGACGTAACCTTCCTCTGCTTTAATTCTTTCATTTTAAAACACAATAACCTTGTATTAGTATTTTAAATGAACTTTGTGGGTGTGTTCCCTGTAAACCCTCACGAGACTTCACTCGTCCACTTTGGACACCAAGTGGTTTAAAAGGCTTGTTGCATTCGCTAAATGCAATCGTGATTCCTACGAAAGTAAGTTAGGTTTTTCATTTTCTTTTTATTGCTTGTTGTTCTTCTAGTATGATGCGTTTGGTTGTCTTAAGTGAATTCAGGTTATTAAAGTTTGCTCATAAATCTCAAAGCGGGACACGTTTTCTTGTGAGTCTTCGATCATGCCGAGCAAATCCCGGGGAGTTTTCTGTTCCAATTCTAACCCTTCTTATCTTTCATTTATATGCTTAAGTATGACCCAAGTGGGGGGAAGGGATTAGACATAGACACCCGCTTGATTTTACTTGCCCTTATTTTTCTAGTTTTTGATGAAAAGTGTTTCATTAATATAATTTTGACATTTTTTTCATTACTTAACTGGATTAATCTAGACTGAGCACACCTACCCTATATTTCCATTGTGTGAGGATAAGCCTTTCCGTTTTCCCCTTATACATAAATCCATAAATATGAGTGTGTCGGTGGATGTAGTAGACTTTAGAACTTGGCTTTGTATATCTTTTCGAGACCATTATCATGAGAATTACACTGAGGTAACTTGGTGTGATCGGTGCAGCTAGGATATAAGGCAATTTTAGGATTAAACCCGAATAGCCCATCATTTATGTTTGTGTATATTGGCTTTTCACATCGATTAGTCAATCCCCCTGTTAAACCCTTTTTTGTTGCACTCATCATTAGATACACCCTTCTGAGCCTTTCCTTTCATTTTGTTCACCCAATATAACTGTTTCGTTACACCTATCGCCTAGCCTACCCTGTAGTTTCTTATGTCCATGGTCCGGGCGCTGTTGATTAATTTTGGTTCCATTAGTGAAAGTCGCGGGTTTTGAATAAAGGGTTTTGGAAGAAAATCGGGTTTAGATGATAATTGATCTCAAGTGGGGGGATGCTTTTTATGTTCGTATCATTTTTATTTTTATTCATGTATCTTGCATAAAAAAAAAAAAAAAAAAAACAAAAAAGTGAAAAAATAAAAATAAAATAAAATAATGCAAGCAAGAGTTTGTTTATAGCTGATAGTAATATAAATCAGCTTATGTGTCATATTGTGTTTAGTATTCTCGCCTTGTTCAACTGGCGCAAATTTTTACAAAACCGTTTTGTTTTTCGGATAACATTAGAAACCCGAACATTTCTATCTCGCCTTTCAAATTTTAATATTCGTACAATGGGGACATTGTACATTTCAAGTGGGGGGATGGGAGACAGAAATGGTTGATTTTGATAGATATGTGCTAAATTGACCCAAATTTTAAAATTTTTTTATATAGCACATACCTTTTTTTTCATTGAAGATGAAGGCCGAGTTAATGCATCTTATTTGTCTAAGTTTATGGAGTTTATGAGGCACCACATTTTTATTATGCATTAACTCGTGTATTGAATTATTGAAGACCCCTTGACTCTTGACCCTCTATTTTTGCTATTGGATTGAATGCGACTAGTGGTGGGGTGACTATGGACTTAGGAATCTATTTGTTTCGTGTCTTTTTATTTACACCCATTAAAATTTTCCCATGCCTTATCCTACCCTTAGTCATGAATCGAGTTTAGGTGAGGAAGCGAGCAATCATTGGTGTCTTGGCCATGGATTTGGTCATGTATCATTGGTTTTGTCCCCTTCGCCGTAGCTCGTTAGTAATGACAAAATAACCCCATAAGCCTATGTTGTGTCAACCCATTGCCTTTTAGAATAGCTGCATCTATAGACTCTAGTGGTGGAGATTAGTATCTTTGCCAAGCCTATGATAGAATACTCGCCATGACTGAGCAGTTGAGTGATCACCCCAAAAATATTAAACACGTGAATTATGAGAGAGAGTGATTTCAATTCCCTTTTCGTGAGGTGCTCGGTTTGGAATTTTCTAGCTTAGGTGATTTTTAGACTCATAACTTCCAATTAATCCTGAGAGATATCTTTTTAAGAATTATTTAAAGAGTCTACTTGAGGACAAGTAGGATTCAAGTGGGGGGATATTTGATAACATCAAATTACCTGATCTTTTATATATCAAATTCCCGTGTTTATGGCCTCATTTGCATTAATATAGTACTTAATTCTTTCATATTCGTTCATATTTTCATTTCAGGATAACTGAGGCGTTGGAGCGTAAAAGAAGTGATAAAAGGCCAAGTATATGCTCTGAAGATTGATTTACGAGGGCCTTTGGATTTTATGTGAAGATTACGCCGTAACTAGCTTATAAGGTTACGGCGTAAATATGAGCTTTGAAGGTTACGGCGTAACATGGCAATTTAGTTACGCCGTAGTGATTATTTCGAAGGAATAAGTATGAGATGAAGAAATATTACGGCGTAACTCGGATTTTTCAGTATCTCTCTTCACCCCTCTCCTAGGGGTCGATTAGGGCACCACTCCTGGGCATTTTCCAGCAGTCCGAAGCCAGTTTTGAAGGAAGAATTCACTCGAAATCATCATCATTATTAGCTCTACATCAAGTAATTTGTATCAAACATTATGTTCAATTCAATTTATGATTTATTCATTTTGTTGGTATGATTTACTATATGTTTGGCTAAGCACCCGGTGCTTGGCCTTGTTATGATTCCTTAATTGTTTTGTTTATGTTTACTTTATTTCCGTACAATTATTTCTAAGTGTATGCATGCATAGTTATTTGGTAGTCACCCCTGATTCGGTAGTTTTGAATGGCGGTAGAGGCCAATTTCCTTGGAGATATGACCAACTGACCCTAGGTGAGCGGACTGAGACTGGAAGGGTAAGATATGACCAACTGATGACCCTTTATACTTGTGCGATTTGACCAACTGATCACCTATCGTTTGGATGAACTTAAGAATTAGGGGGGGGGTGTAGTGTCTAAGTTCCTAACGGCCGGGCACTCACTATTTTGAATCTAGCATGTAGCGGTACTTAATGACTTGGCTTAGGGACCAGGAACAACAGGACTTATGATGGTGCGCCTGATTTCTCCTGTGGTGGCATCTTTGCTGATAGGTTAGGGCGAATTGACCAAATGTTGTCCTCTCGAATTTGACCCCACCTGAAGTAATTGGAAGTAAGTAGACGTAGACATAACTAGCTAGGAGGATTAACTAGGTTAGCACCACTCTACTTCATTGATCACATCTCTTGCATTTATCTGCTTTCTTGTCTTATTAGTTAATTTATTATTTCTATCTTAAAGCAATTAAAATCGTGACATAGACTTAAGTTAATTTCCGATCCACGTAGCTCTTGGGAAGACCTCGGCTTTACCGATTACTACACTCTACACGACCGGGTACACTGCCCGTTAGTGCACTAGGGTAGACCATAGGTATTGCGAGACAATATAAATTTAAGACCTGGTCAGTAAAACCTGCATCAACTTCCTTATACCCCGTGTATAGGTTGTACTTTGAGGTGAGCCGACGTAACAATTGGTGTTTCGATTTGTTTTGTTGGTTTTTTAATTTTATGGTTTTGTAAACACTTTAGGAAAAGTGTTTTGGTTTTTAGATGTTTTTTGGGTTTTTTTTTTTTGAAAAAGAGATATTTACAAAAACAACGATAACTTCACTTGGGGAAGGATCTTCAAATACACGCGAATCGAGACGGAAACAGAAACTCACTACATGCCCTCCCCGGGAGCAGCGCCAAAAATTGATTCTTAGGAAAGAAACCAATTATAGTATTTGTAGTATTGGGTAACTCAAATGTATTAGATTGGAATCCCCGGTTCGTTCCTAGTGAGGGATGAATGGAATTTGAAACTCTTTTTTGGGTAAAGGGGAGTAATCTTGCACCCTGGTAAAATATTAATAACCAAAAACGTTTAAGTACAAAGGGCGAGGGTGAGTTCCCTCGCCTCAGTCCCTTAGGACACTTACAGACACTCATATACACTTACAGACACTCATATAAGCGTGACAATCCACACTTATAACAAACATTGAACATCAAACTACAACGACTATAAAAAACAAATTAAATACTTGAATCTTCAAGTCATCATAGTAGTCCAAACTTCCAACTTCAACCAATCACACACAAACCCGCAGCACCTCGATCTCATGTGAGAAATTAAAAAGATACGACTTCAGCACCAAACCCCACCAACCATAATGATCCAAGGAACCAAAACATAGGGATTATAAACCCTAACTTCCATATAGCGTACCAATCAACCCAGTAAAATAAGCATTATGGATACAAAGCATCAAAAGGTACTACTGACATGCATCAAAGAGACCAAGAGGAGGAAAAGACCCTCCCCAATGGCTCAATGACATTCCACGAAGAACCCAATCGAGCAGCAGTTATAGGATAACAACCCTAAAGCTAGGGTTTCATGAACAAACTGCCATAGAACCACAAGGGTTTTCCGCACCCTAACTTCCAATCACCACAAAGAACGATCACAAGACCAACGAATGAGGAGTTCAAATACAGATCTATGAAAGTAGTATAGGTTTTGAACAAGCTTCCCTTCAAACTTGACTTACATCTCTCTCTAAAATCCACATCCACTACACGCACATCAGGACTAGGACTTGCAATCAATCACAAGCAGACCATAGTCACCAACCAGCTAAGCCACCAACAGGCAAAAGAACAAATCTACGAAGCTTTGATATAACATTCAAAGGACAGCCAACAATCAGCACCACGCGAATAAATAAAACACGAAACCCTGATAAAAGGTTTCGCTTAAGCAATAATGATCAGATCCACCAAGACACGATAATAAAAATGAACCTAAAAAGTTAGGGTTTCGTTATCTTAAAGTCCAAATCGCAGCAGGAACAACACAACCGCCGCCTTATGATTATAACTACAAACCTTAGCCAATCGCTTGCATACCATTAAAGTAGAGAAGCGACTGAAGAAGGTTGTAGTTGGATCAGTTTAGGATAATATGGCGGCTAATCAACAGGGACGATTTCCAAAACCCTAACAAAAGCAATCGACTCCATAAAAAATGACTAAGAATCATGAAAACCATCAATAAATCTGATAATAATCAAATCATAAAAGAAGAAACATGATCTATGGACGACATAAATGAAAATCGACTGAAAAATTAAGGGTGTAAGGGTTTCGGAAATTGCCCCCTGGAATATGAAACTCACGTCGCGTTATTCGGGATTTGAATGGTTTTAAAGGGATTTTTGATGATTTCTAAATTACGGGGCAAGCAAAAGTAATAGGAAGCAAAAAAAATTACTAAATCTGCGATGCAAGCAAGATATTACAACTAAGGGTGCAAATTAAACTTAATACGCAAATTACGTAAACACAAAAAACGTATTCCAAAATGCAAATTATTCTATTTTAACCCCTAAAAATGAACTAATATTTTTCTACAGCTAAAAATGTGATTTGAAAATTATCCAAAATTTAAAACACATTTTTTTTATTTTTCTTGATTTTATTTGAATTAAAAACTATTTTTGTATTTTTAAAATTGATTTAAAAGGCTAGAAAATATAAAAACTTACAAAAGAATTACCAAACTATTTTAAAAAGATCTAAACTAACTAAAAATAAAATTCTAAACTCAAATTATATTTTTCTGACTTTTTCTCTATTTATTATGAATTTAAAACAAATAAAATCTAATTAAATGTCTAGAAAATACTATTTTAACTAAGAAAAATCTGGAAAAATACTTTTTCTGACTTTTTGATTATTCTAAACTTCAGAAAATTATTTTTTTATTTTTTTGAACCTTTTCTGATTTATTTCTGTTAAAAGCTATTTAAAAATGCTGAAAACTGTTTTTAAATCCAGAAAAATAGTAAATGGCTATGGAAAAATCTAAAAAATTGTAGATACGTTCAAAATTCAACTTAGAAGCTAGTAAAATTATCAAATGCTACTGACAAATGCAAATTATACTACTTGAATGTAAACAGTTATGAATAAAATAAATATAAATGCACTAAAAGCTGAATTAAGCTACCAGAAGCTACAATTAAGGTGAATAAGCTAAAACTATCCTAAAGTATTCTAATGCAACTGATTTAGGATAAAAAAACACAATTTATAAGCTAAAATCACAAATCTAAATTCTGAATCATAACAGCAAAAGCTCTGACTCCCCTACTTGCAGATCTTCAAAAGGATTGAAAATAAGCACTAAGAAAAAGCCAGATATTGGAACCTCAAAGAGACCTATCCAAGAGCTTCTCTACCAAAAATGAACTTAAATGGACCTGTTTTGAGCTTGCTAGAAGCTCTGGAAGAAGCTGTGACAGAATTAGTATAAACTGATTCTGCACGTGACAACTTTTAGAAAATGGACCAAATCTAAGCACAAATTAAGCTGTTCTAAAAAATTTGTAAAAATAATCCAAAATTACCTTCTTAAGAACAACCAACCAAAGTTACTAAATCCAGTTTTACAGCTTAATTAGACTCAAAATGAATGAATTAAAATTATAAAATTAGAAGCTGTTTGAGCTTCAAGTGAAAATTTGACTTTTTGAAAATCCATATGGTTTGACTTATATGAACTTTGATTGCTTCAAACTAATGCTAAATGATGTAATAAGCTGTTTTATGACCTAGATAAGCTATTTATACTAATCATATACCTATATGCAAACTTATGAAAGCTAAATTCTAATTGATATTACTGCAAATTAAGATCAAAAGTGAAATAGACTTTTTAGCTAATGACCTATGAATTCTATGCTTGAACTAGCCTTTATATTACTGACATGAACTATAATTTCCTACTTAAACTCCCTAAAACTCAGATTCTTATAATGAACCAAACACTCCTTAACCTTCTGATATGCAAATCTAACAAGCTAATCCTAAAACTGAGCTACAACCAACTTTAATTCAGATTCAATGGATCAAATAAGAGCTAAGAGAAACTATTATGACAACAATATCAATCTTAAACTTCCAAAGCCAAATGATCACAGAATTGATAGCCTTATCAGAATAATATGCAGTTTTGAGAATTAAGCTAAATGATGATCTACATCAACAAATTAAGCTACAACAGATGAAAATAAGCTAATCAAACAGAAATAATCTAAATCTAACATATCTAAACTAATGAATCAGTAAATTGCAAAATTAAGCTAAAATTAAAAAGATAAACTCACTTTTTGCCTCAGCTGAACAGAGGCTCCCAATTAAGGGCAGCTACAAGCTCTCTAGCTTATTTATAAGCTAGAGTAAAGTCCTTCTTGCCCCTCCATTGCAGGAAACTTCCAAAGCACTCCACAATTTTGCATAGGAATTTGATTTTTGACTGTTTTTATGTGAACTAGGTCTAGAACTGATTATGAAACTGTAATAAGCATACAATAAGCTATAATGAGCTTATATAAGCTTAAACTAACAGGAAATAAAGCTTAATGAAGCTTTGAAACTGATTTAGACATATATTTTTTATTTTTCAATGATTTTTTAGATTTTTTTTTGTGATTTTTGATTTGAGAAGTAAACAAGCTGAGATAAAATGTGAAATAAGCTAAATGAATTTGAATATAAGCTAATTAGCAACTGAGATTGATTAAAACAGTAACTGCGCAACCATGAGAAATTTCACCTTAAAAAATAAACTTTCATGAAATTTGAAACCTATTACAAACTAGAAATTGAAATACAATATGACTTAACTATTTGAAAACAAATTAAAAACAGATATAAGCACTGAAATTAACTACTAAATTCTACACATATGCTATTGTGAAGTCGTGGGTATTTATAGCTGAATTAGACCCTTGGAAGCTTCAAGAAGGAACAAATTTGTGCTTCTTTCAACGAATTTCTACCCTTGATCATCTTCCCATCAATCCATCTTTGATCTCGACCCTTGATTGTACTTGATGACATACCATCAACCAATGGGAATGCACCTTGGCACACGGATTGCCAAGGTGGCATTCCATGTGTCAGTTGGTGTCAGCTAATTAGACTGAATTGCCCTTACTTGTGGTAATTTGCACGGTTAAGAAATTAGGGTTCTTCATCTGGGTAAACGGGAATAAAAAGCGCGGGTTAATTTGTTGGGTATTTTTTATTATCTTTGACTATTTGATCAGTAATAAATGGGGGGGGGGGGTTCGTTGGGGTTTTGGCTAGGGGTTCACTTGGGTGTAAGGTTTAATTGGTAATATTTATTGACTGGGCAGATTCTATGAAAGGGGTAAAAATGGTTTATGAACCTTTGTTTTATTTAGGGATTTAAATGAAAAGGTTTTTATTTTAAAAGGTTTAAAGTGTTATTTTGTGAAAGTTTAAGGGTATTTGTGGGAATTTAGGCATAAAGGGATACAAGGGTGTATTTTACAAATCTCGGAAAGACGAGGGATCATTTTTGTCATTTTCCATATCTCACGGGTAGCATCTGTCATTTTTGCAATCTTGAGGGACTAAATCTATAATTTCTTTAAAGTTGATCCAATCTTTCAAAAATTATCCTTTTAGCATCAAAATCTTCAGGTTTACTCAATTTTGATTTCCCGGCTTCAGCTTTTGCACTCTCTTCCTTCTCGTGCTCGGTTTTTGTCTAATTTGTCTTACTTTTATGTGTTTTGCCATGTCCGTACATGCACATGCATAAACTCAAGAAACCAACAAATATTAGACTTTAATGGCTCTTTTCTGGTTATTTTGGGTCTATTTTGGTAAAGAAATGGTATGTGTTTTTGCACATACCATGGAGTAAGTCCTTTAATCGAGTCCACACCTCGTAGAGAGTTTTGCCTTAACGTTGTTGAAACATCAAGATGTCATTCCTTAGTGATAATATCAAATAATCCTGAATATTAAGTGTCAATTTCCCCTGATAATGCTCGTATTTTATATCATTTATATGGATTTATGCTCGTTTTCCTCTATATTTCACTTTCAGGTAAATTACGAGCATTGGAGCTAATGAGACGCGGATTTGGAGAGTTTATTGAAGATATATGATAGTATGCTCTTTTTGAAGATGTTACGGCGTAACTCCTCTCTCACATTACGCAGTGACAGAACCATGGCTTAGAAAACCAATTAAACAGAAGATTACGGGGTAACTCCCTCCTAGGATTACGTCGTAACTAATTAGGTCAAATGAGGTTCTGCGCCGCTGCAAGCTACGACGTAACTAATTCCATAATTACGGCGTAACAACGATTTATTGAAGATACGGCGTAACTCATTCCTGATGTTACGCCGTAACCAGCTTTTCTAGAGCAAATTACAAAGAAATAGATGTTACGGCATAACTCTTAACTCAAGTTACGCCGTAACCAGATCTGGCCTATAAAATACCGCCCAAATTCCATCATTTCTAATCATCCACTTCACACATAAATTCAGAGAACGTGAGAAGAAGGTTGAAGGCATATCTTAGGGAGCATACGGAGCCATATTCAAGGGAGAATTCACTCCCCTACGATAAGCATTAGTATTTTATCATTTCTTTACTTTCCATTCATGTATTTCGTAATGTTAAACATCGAATCGATTATTTTAGTTAATATGAGCGGCTAAGCACCTCTGATGCTAGCCTAGTTATGATTCCTTAATTGTTTTGTTTATGTTTACATTGCTTCCGTATAATTGTTTCTAGTGTATGCATGCATAGTTTGTTGGTAGCTACCCTTGTTTCAGTAGTTTTGAATGGCGGTAGTGGCTAGTTACTTAAGAGATATGACCAACTGACCCTAAGTAGTTAGACTGAGTGGGAAGGGTAAGAATTGGCCAACTGACGACCCTTCTTCGCTTGTGCGATTTGACCAAATGATCACCTACCGTTTGGATGAACTTAAGAAGTTAGGGATGAGTGTTTAAGATGCTAGCGCCCGGGCACTCATTGTTACAAATCTTGCATGTAGCGGAACTTAATGACTTGGCTTAGGGGACTAAAAACAACTGGACTTTCGACGGGTCACCTAACATCTCCGGTGGAAACATTTGCTGATAGGTTAGGACGAATTAACCAAATGTTGTCCTAGCGACCTTTACCCCCACTTGAAGCAATTGGAAGTAACTAAACATAAACTTAACTTGATAGGATGATTAACTAGGTTAGCACACTTCTCCTATATTGATCACAACCCTCGCCTTTACTTGCTATCTTTTATTTTCTATTTTAGTAGTTAATTAATCATTTCAACCTTAAAACCTATTAAAATCTATGACACTTAGACTTAGTTAAAATACGCACACATAGCTCTTGGGAAGACCTCGGTTTTACCGAACACTACACTACACACGACTGGGTACATTGCTCGTTAGTGCATTAGGGTAGACCATAAGTATAACGAGACATTATAAATATTAAAACCTGGTCAGTAAAACTTGTATCAAGTTTTTGGCGCCGCTGCCGGGGAGTTATATTAGGATTTTTTATTAAGTCTATTTTTAATTTTCTTTCTTTTTATAATGTCAGGATTAAAGACCAGAAGCTCCAAGCCATTTTTGGCTACCCCGTTCGATGATCCGGAAAAGCAAATTCGGACGAAAATAGTTTACTCACCAATTCCTATTCATAATATTTTCTCATTTTACGAATCTGACCAGTCTGATGCAGATGCTGAAATCATTGATGAAAATAACATCGAGGAAATAACCATGGAGCAGTATTTGGAGCAACCCAATGTGAACTATAAATGAGCCTTCACACAAGACTCTAGTATGGAGAAATTATCCATTCTAGACCAACTTATCCTGAAATTACACGAGCTGCAGTTTTCAGGAGACGAGAGTGAGGATGTTCAAAATCATGTTGAAGAAGTGCTCTACTTATCATCCCTTTTTAGCGTCCGGAATATCCCTAGCTATTCGGTTACAGCAAGAATTTTTCCTATGACTCTTACAGGGACTGCAAAAAGATGGTATAATAAACTCCCAGCCGAATGCAAGGAAGCATGGGATCAATTAAGAAGAGAATTCGTTCAACAATTTTTCCCTCCTTCAATGATGGCTAAACTTCTCGGTAAGATCCATCAGTTCGTTCAAGAGAGTGAAGAAACGTTGTATCAAGCGTGGGAAAGATTCAATGAGTTACTTTACCGATTCCTTACTCATGACCTGAACAAGCATCATATCGTCTATGTCTTCTATAAGGGAATTAACGCAGAAACCCGTGAATTACTCGATTCTCCTAGACCTATTCCAAGCATGAAACCTGACCAAGCTTTGAAGTGTATTCGACGGATTTCTGAACATTGCTATAAATGGCATATGGAGACAGGGTACTGTCCTAAGGATAATTTCGATCATAAGGTGATGAAAACATTGACCAAGCAAGAATATAATTATGGGAAATTTTCGAAAAGCGGAGGCTGGAAAGGGTTAATGAAAGTGAAGCTTGTAAGGTAGAAAAGGTAAAGAGTGTATTTGAGGCCAAGACTGGAAACAGCTTAGAAAAGATGATCCTTGACCATATCAAGGAATCAAGGGAACGTGACGAGCGAATTGAAAAAATGATGAAGAAATTCGTGGAAAACACAGCTTCTTCTCTTAAGACTCATGAAGACCGGATAAAGAGATTGGAGAAGAGTGTGAACTTATGCTCGAAAGCCATCACGGATTACCTTGTTGCACGGGAAGAAGAAGTTGTCAACACAGTTGAAACAATCTTTGAAGAGGCCATTACTTTCTCAGAGAAGGTTAAATAAAGAATCAGCAAGGAGAAACTCTTACTCCTTAACATTGGAGCTCTCCCGGTAAACATCCCTCTTGTTAATTCCATTAAAACTGACCCTAACAATGTTTTTCAGGAATTAAATAATGATTTCAACGAGACGGTTCAGCTTAACGAGAGATGTTCAGCAATTTTAAGAAATGAACTGCCACAAAAGGAAAAAGATCACGGTTGTTTCACTCTCCCTTGCTTGATCGGGAGTCTCAATATGTGTAACGCCTTTGCTGATCTTGGAGCGAGCATAATCATAATACCTCGTTCAATGTTCCTACTTATGGGTATCGGAGATCTTAAACCAGCCAAAAAGAAAATTGAAATGGCCGATCGATCCATGCAGTCACCCTTGGGAATCATTGAAAATGTATTGGTAAAGATAAAAAAATTTCTCTTCCCGATTGATTTCGTGATTCTTGATATTCCAAAAGACAACAGGATACCTATTATTTTAGGAAGACCAATGCTCGCTACTGCCCATGCAAAAGTGGATGTATTCGCTTGAAAATTAACTCTCAAAGCTAATGGGGAAGTTGATATGTTCAGCCCTAATGAACTTCTGTCCACCCCTCAAAACGTTTGCGCGATTGACCCTATTGGCGATTTTGGTGATGCATTAGAAGAATTTCTTAGTGACTCCCCGAAGACTCCTCCAAATCTTGGTGTGATAGCTTCAGGGAAAGATTTTGATGTGTTTGTCAATTTTGAAGAAGAAGATGACTTGGGAATCAGCGCTGATGATTTCTCTAGCGATGTCGAAATGGTCCATTGGCACAAAAACTCTGAAATGACTTTTTCACAATCTGACCAACCCAAGGTTTATGAGATGGGAGCTCGAATCCATCATAGAAATCCCTATTATCTGAAAATTTCATGCAAGATTGGGTTCATTGATTTCCATCTGTTCATCGACACAAATTCCCCAAAAAACATCATTTCGAAGGAGTGCTACAACCAGGTTATGGAAAAGGAACTTGAATATAAAAGGAAAAAATTTCCTAGGGATTGCAACAAACATTCGTGTCTTTGTTGGGAGTCACTCGTTTTTGGTCGATTTTGTGGTTTTGGATGACGTTAGTGAGTTCGTGGAAGATGGGCTAACCGGGGTGATTTTCAGGAAACCCTTTGAAGAACTATCTAGGCTAGATAAAAATGAGAAGGAAGGGCTAGTATGGTTAAATATTGTCGAAGATAAAACATATTTTAAAATGCCAAGAACTGTTAAGAATTTTAAAAAGTGGACTAAGAAGCAGTTAAGCCATGCTCAGCCACTACTCGACATTAGTGACGAAGATAAGGCCAAAGGAATTAACCACCATTATCAAATGATCAAGAATTTTTACTTGGGGTGTTTAGAACTGGGCACGGACTACAAGCGGGATGATAATCTGATCAATTGGATTCAACGTGGAGATTGCCATATCCACAAAATGACAAACAAGCACTTCTAGCCCCAAGGCTTTGAGTCTAACTTAAAGACTCGTAAATAAAGAAAAGTGCTCTTTCGGGAGACAACCCGAATTATCTCTTCATTTGTTTTATTTCCATTTCTATCGGGTTTTGTGTTTTTAACCATTGTTGCAGGAAAACAGAGAAAAGTTGCTGCAACATGCTGAACGGGGACCTGATCTGTCAACAATTACAGCGTAACTCATTCTTATGGTTATGCTGTAACATAATTTTTGCAGTAGTTCTTCTCAGAGCATTACCAATTACGGCGTAATCCCATGCAATGGTTACGCCGTAGCTACACTGATGTAGCATCTACCAGGTTTTGCTTAATTACGGCGTAACTCCTTATGGAAGTTACAATGTAACTATCCTCTGTAACACTTCTTTCTTTTTAAAACACAATAACTTTGTATTAGTTTTTAAATAAACTTTGTGGGTATGTTCCCTGTAAGCCCTCACGAGACTACACTCGTCCACTTGGGACACCAAGTGGTTTAAAAGGCTCGTTGTATACGCTAAATGCAACCGTGATTCCTACGAAACTGAGTTAGGTTTCTTTTTCATTTTTATTTTTCTTTTTAGAATTATGCTTGTCTGTAGTGTGATTTCAGGGATTGAAGTTTGCTAGTGGATGCTTATGCGAAGGCACGATTCTTTTCGTGAGCCTTCTTTCTTTTTTGGAGCAAATTTCAGGGAAGTTCTCGCTCTAATTCTACTTTTCTCTTCACCTTTATTTAACGCTTAGTACAAAAGGGACTTTGTATATTTCAAGTGGGGACTAAGTAGAATTGTCTCTTGAACTTTATTTTGCCCTCGTTTTTCTAGTTTATTTTGAAAAATTATGCCATTTTTAAAATTTTTACATGTTTTTCTTAACCTAACTAGATTAGACCTTAGCCGAGCACATTATAACCCTTAATATTATATGGTGAGATTAGCCTTATCCGTTTCCAAATTTTTACCCCAAATCCACCAAATTATGAGTGTGTCGGTAGCTTGTAAACTTTAGAACTTGGCCTTTACATCATTTCGAGACCATAGACGAGGTATGTTGAGTTAGCTCGATGTATTTGGACTTTTCAGTTTAAGAAGACAGTATTATAGGATTATCACCCAAATAGCCTATCATTGTGTGTCTATCGATTAGTCACCTCGACTTCTCGACCCCCATGTTAAACCCTTTGTTGCACTCACCTTTAGTGCAAGATACCCCTAGATACACCCATCTGAGCCATTCCTTTCATTTTGTTCACCCAACATATTGTTTTGTTACATTCTTACACCTTAGCCTACCCTGTAGTCTTTATTTGTAATTGGGAAGTCACTGTTTGTCTAAGTTTAAGGTTCAAGTGGAAAGGTTCGGGAATCACACTTTCGTTGATGACATATTCTTAAAGATCATTGAAGACCCCCCGGATTCTCATTGTTCATCTCAAGTGGGGGGATGTTATGTTTAGTTGAAAAAAAAAGAATGATTGATATATATATATATGTGTATATATATATATATATATATATATATATATATATATATATATAGTTATTGTTATTTATTTGATTGTAAAGTGCGAAGTTATAAGCATTATGTTATGAGCTTACTATAGATTTAGTATCGAGGAGGCCACCTCGGTCACATTTGAATAAATGAGTTGGTAATGTGCCCATCATGACATCATCTAATGGCACATCTACCTGGTAGTATCATGATCCGGTTTCTTAACTTAGAAACTTGAACTTTGGGCGAACGATAAGTGGTGATGACCTGGTTGTGGATTTAGACTATTTGCTTGATTTTATTTTACACCAATTTTATCCCATGTCTTATCCTTCCCTTTAGTCATGAAGCGTGTCTAGGTGATGCAGTGAACAATTTTTGGTGTCTTAGCCAAGGATTTGGTCCTGTATCATTGATTTTTTCCACTTCGCCGTGACATGTTAGCAATGACAACTCACCCTTAACCTTTGTCATGTCTACCCATATTGCCTTCGAGAATTATTTAGCCCTTAACTCTAGTGGTGGGGATTTGTGTAACGTCCAAGCTTATGATGCTATGCTTGTGCGATGAGTGATCACCCCGAAATTGACACTTAGAATAGTTGCGAGATTTGAGTGTTTTGTTCCCATTTCGTGAGGTGTTCGGCTTTGTTTTATTCTAGCATAAGGGATTTGTAAACTTATATTTTCCAGGTAATGGGAGATATCTTTTTAGGAAACTATCTACTCAGGTCTACTTGAGGGCAAGTAGAGTTCAAGTGGGGGGATATTTGATAACATCAATTAATCCTAAATATTAAGTGTCAATTTCCCCTGATAATGCTCGTATTTTATATCATTTATATGGATTTACGCTTGTTTTCCTCTATATTTCACTTTCAGGTAAATTACGAGCATTGTAGCTAATGAGACGCGGATTTGGAGAGTTTATTGAATATATATGATAGTATGTTCATTTTGAAGATGTTACTGCAGTAACTCTCTCTCACATTACTGCAATGTAAGTGTGGCTCAGAAAACCAACTAAACGGAAGATTACGGCGTAACTCCCTCCTAGGATTACGTCGTAACTAATTAGGTTAAATGAGGTTCCGTGCCGCTGTAAGCTACGACGTAACTAATTCCATAATTACGGCGTAACAACGATTTATTGAAGATACGGCGTAACTCATTCATGATGTTACGCCGTAACCAGCTTTTCCAGAGCAAATTACGAAGAAATAGATGTTACGGCGTAACTCTAAACTCAAGTTACGCTGTAACCAGATCTGGCCAATAAATACCGCCCAAATTCCATCATTTCTAATCATCCACTTCACACACCAGTTCAGAGAACATGAGTAGAAGGTTGAAGGCATATCTAGGGAGCATATGGAGCCATCTCCAAGGGAGAATTTACTCCCCTAGGATAAGCATTAGCATTTTATCATTTCTTTACTTTCAGTTCATGTATTTTGTAATGTTAAACATTGAATCGATTGTTTTAGTTAATATGAGCGGCTAAGCACCTCTGGTGCTATCCTAGTTATGATTCCTTAGTTGTTTTGTTTATGTTTACATTGCTTACGTATAATTGTTTCTAGTGTATGCATGCATAGTTTGTTGGTAGCTACCTTTATTTCGGTAGTTTTGAATGGTGGTAGTGGCTAGTTACTTAGGAGATATGACCAACTGACCTTAAGTAGTTAGACTGAGTGGGAAGGGTAAGAATTGACCAACTGACGACCCTTCTTCGCTTGTGTGATTTGACCAACTGATCACCTACCGTTTGGATGAACTTAAGAAGTTAGGGATGAGTGTTTAAGAAGCTAGCGCCCGGGCACTCATTGTTACAAATCTTGCATGTAGCGGAACTTAATGACTTGGCTTAGGGGACTAAAAACAACTGGACTTTCTACTGGTCACCTGACATCTCCGGTGGAAACCTTTGCTGATAGGTTAGGACGAACTGACCAAATGCTGTCCTAGCGACCTTTACCCCCACTTGAAGCAATTGGAAGTAATTAAACATAAACTTAACTTGATAGGATGAGTAACTAGGTTAGCACACTTCTCCTATATTGATCACAACCCTCGCCTTTACTTGCTATCTTTTATTTTCTGTTTTAGTAGTTAATTAATCATTGCAACCTTAAAACTTATTAAAATTTGTGACACTTAGACTTAGTTAAAATCCGCACACATAGCTCTTGGGACGACCTCGGTTTTACCGAATACTACACTACACACGACTGGGTACACTGCCCGTTAGTGCATCAGGGTAGACCGTAGTTATAACGAGACATTATAAATATTTAAACCTGGTCAGTAAAACCTGCATCACTTAGCTTGGTAGTTCTCCCCGATGGGAAAAATTGGGCAAGGAAGCGAGTGGTGAGATCATCCCAACTTGAGATGGATCCGACAGGAAGTCGCTCATGCCAATTACTAGCTTGGTCCCGTAGAGAGAATTGGAAGAGACGCAAGTGCGTGGTCTCCCGTGTGGTAGCATCAAGGTCAATAGAGTCAACGATTTTTAGAAAATCCTTGAGATGCTTCTTAGGATCTTCGAAACGAAGTTCATGGAATGCACATCCATTTTGCACCAACCGGATGGTGTCGGATCGCAGGGCCGTAGTTTGAGCTTGAAGTGGGAGCTCAATGGTGTTCCTATAGCCTAGATGGCTCGGTCTAGAGTATTCACCAAGAGTACGGCCTCTTTCCGAGTCAAGTGGTGGTTGGTTGAGTGGAAGTGGTTGATGTGGTGGTGGATTGTCACCCATGGTGAAAAGTGATAAGGTTACGAACAAAAACACAAAGAATGGGGATAGACTACAAGGAAGCTATAGAAAAAAAATCTCACTTGATAGGAATCAAGCGAGCGGACCTAAACGAGATAGAAGTCTAACTAGCTATTCTATTCCCCGGCAGCGACGCCAAAAACTTGATACGGAGGGGTTCGGGGTCGAGAAAACCTCTTTTTCTACGAGCAAACTTTTCAACCCTCTAGGCAGTGAACCTAATCGTTGTAGTGTAGTATGGGGTAAGCCTCGGGGATTGATAGCATTCTCTAGGGGAATAGGAATGTTAGAAAGAGATTTATGACGAAAAGTTGGGGTTGAGGAAGATTCTTTTTAGTCTTTTTTATGGTTTTTTAGAAAACAAAGGTAAATATCTCGGGGTATATGATTGGGGGTGGTACTTCTACCGATTTTATACTTTAACTAATTATCTAATTAACTATGGATATCTTATGCTAATTGAGGTGTGCTTGTATTATGATTAAAAATATGTTCACTTAGATGCTATTACTCCCTAGTTATCTTTTATTGGTCGGTTGAATTGTCACTTCCTTTATCTTAATTGGTGCGTTGTATTCCGGTTAGTCGTAGGACGGTGCCTAATTCCCTAGTTCTATGAATTGTAACTCTCCTTTAGAATACCCATGATCGGAAAGTACAATAGCATCTTCCCTGAATACAATACTATCCTAAAGCTACAATTCACACAATAAACACAATGAATGGCCTAAGTGCACTCTTAAGCTTTTTTGCTATTTAGGACGTTCAAGCTCGCAACAATTAAAGAAGAAGTATGTTTTCCTTACTCTAGCGTCTACCAATTAAGATAAGAGACAACCTAACAACAATTAATAACTAGGTTTCATAGATCTAAGCAAACACAAGAGTAATTTAGCTAGACATGTTAAACAAGCAAGCATACACACAATCAATTGAACATGGGGTAGACATAATAATAAATTGGATAAACAAACTTATCTTGTGGTGTAAAATAGGGTATGAGACACTAGAATACTGTCCAAGTTGGACTACAACTGAGTTAGGGTTTGCTCTCCAAAATTCTACCTCCTAAAATACAGAAAAATCGATTTCTATATATAGATTTACAATCGCGACGGCGTCACCTTTTGCCAGTGACGTCGTCAGGTCGTCGTCATTAGGGTTTCGTTTGGGCCAAGTCATCATTGGGATTGAGTCATCTTATGAGTGTCACGTCGTCAGTCTTCAGTAGCGTCGTCGTCTAAATATTGGATCTTAGCTGTCTGGTGTAGATTTTGTGAGTGACGTCTTCCAGAAATTAGGCGTGCACCGTCAGGCTTTAGGACCAGAAATTCTGCTGAGCCGTCGCGTGCACTTTTGATCAAGTCTTCAATAGAGGGACGGCGTCGCCCTTTGGTTGGGACGTCGTCAGGTGTGCTGGATTGTCTTTGATCTTGACTTTGCCATTTTCTTCATGTTTTCGCTCCTTTTCGTCCAAATATGCTTCATTCCAGCATTTTGCTTCCAAAATACCTAAAATATGAAAAGGAATGATTTTAAGCAGTAACGGATATAAAATGTGTCGATTTAGGGCTTAAATGACCCCCTAAAAGCGTACGTTTTAAATCCTTATAAGCTTTCATCAACGATAAACTGAGCCTACATAGTGAGGAAGTTCCCGCCACTCCTGTCAATGAACACATCAACGAACCCAAAGCCAAAATCCTCAAAGATTATTCTTCTCCTACCTCATCTGGATATACTGGCGCTATCGTTTATCCTTCTGAACAAATCAACGAGATGTTGCATGTGACCGACATTTGGCTTATCCAGAATGCATGTCAATTTCACAGATCTCGCAGCGAGAACCCAATTCACCACATCAAACAATTCTTGAAAATTGTAGATACTATCTATACTGACGGAGCCTGTCAGGAGACATCTAAACTCTGGTTTTTCCCATTCTCTCTACAAGGAAAGGCCAAGGAATCGCTTGACAAGCAGCCTCCAAGGTCTATCTTCACTTGGGAACAACTCACTTCCAAGTTCACCTAAACGTTCTTTCCTCCTGGAAGGACTGCGACCATCAGGAGCGAAATCCTTCACTTCCGTAAAAAAGATGGAGAATCTATCTTTAACTCCTGGACTCGTTTTAAAGATCTTGTTCAACTAGCCCCACACCATGGTATCAACATTTGGTTGCTTGTTCAAATCTTTTATGACAATGTATCCCGTGAAGACCAAAAAGGAATTGACTTCTCGACCAGCAGAAGGATCTCCAACATCAGTGCGGAAGAAGGATGGGATTGCATTGAGGAGTATGTCCAAGACCAAGACAACACTTGGAATGAGCCGACAACCTTGATGTATGTTTCGGCTGCCTCATACAAAAACCCATTATCTCTCGACGATCGGATGAAGAGGGCACAAGAGAAGCTTGCATACCTCGCAAAGTCACAAGAACCTAAGAGATTGGTTAATCCATACCTTATATGCGACATTTGTGGAGGGCCACACGAGGGCGATGAGTGTGACGAAAATACACGCCATGAGCAAGCTCTCCTTTCCAGCCATGACATCTATGATGACCCTTACCTCTTAATATTTTATCAGAACGATGATTACACCCTTTGGGGTAATCTAAAAAGAAAAGATGAGGGGGAAGAGGGTCCCGAGTACGCCACCCGTGATACCTTTGAAGAAGAGCTCGAACATTTCACCATATAAAATAGAATCCTTCTAAAGGGCCTTGAAGAATTCGTTCAAGAGCAACAGGCTGAATTAGAAGGCCAGTTCGCCGAACTCCACAAAAGGATAAGTGAACTCGATCTAATTTGACAAGATCCAACCTTTGCTATCACAACTCGATCTGGAACCACTACTAAAGATCTACCCTACCCGGTTTAAAACCCCACAACCCGTGAACTCGGCAGACAAGGAGGGAGCACCTGAACCCCCTCCAACCTCTCACGACCCCACTCCACAGTCATCTACATCCATCCAACGTTCAACTCTTACAAAATACCTTATCCCTCGCATCTAAAGAACCAAAAGGCCGAAGAAGACAATAAAAGATTGTTGTCTTACTTCAAGGACGCCGTTGTCACCATCCCTTTTATCACTGCATTCTACCATCTTCCTAAACATAGCACATATTTCAAAAGATTACTCTCCAATCGGAAGAAACTTGAAGGGTTATTGACGTTCAGAGAAGAATGTTCAGCTATTATCCAGAAAAGCCTGCCCAAAAAGAAAGAAGATCCGGGCAGTTTCACCATTCCTTGCTCAATCGGAGCACTCTTTATGAAAAACGCTTTGGCAGATCTTGGGGCAATTATTAACTTGATGCCTCACTATTTGTTTCTTAAGCTTGGGTATTCAGGGCTGAAACCAACCAGAAGGAGTATTCAACTTGCAGACCGATCAGTCAAATATTCCATTGGAGTTTGCGGAAATGTTCTGGTTAGGATAGGAGAATTAAGGTTTCTAGTAGACTTCGTGATCTTAGAAATGGAGGAGGATGAGTCCGTTCCAATAATCCTTGGGAGACCATTCTTAGCCACGGCTCGCGCCATTATCGATGTTCATGATGGAAAACTCACTTTACGGGTGGGATTCGAGAGCTTAACATTTGATATCAAGGACACTATGAGGTACCCTTCCTCTTATGATCATCCTATATATCTTATTGAAGAAGTTGATGAATTTTTTGACGAAGTTGATAGTTATGTAGATGAGTATTTGGTAGACGGGTTTATGAATGTCAACGATGGCATGATGTACGATGATGGGGAGGAAGAAACTGAGATGGTTAGAGCCGTTTCTTTCTACCAGCGTAAGGAGGAAATTGAGCTTCTTGACCTTCAATATCCGGAAAATAAGCTAAAACCATCAATTAAGGTACCTCCTACCTTGGAATTGAAAGATCTCCTAAGTCATCTGGAATATGCCTTCCTTTAAGGAGCAGATTAACTCCCCGTAATCATAAGCTCCTCCCTAAGCCCTGAACAAAAAGAGAAGCTCTTGGAAGTGCAAAGAGAGTACAAGGGAGTGATCGCATGGAGCGTTGCTGACATTAAAGGAATTGACTCTACTTTTTGCACTCATAAAATTCTTATGGAGGAAGACTACAAACCCACTGTTCAACCTCAAAGAAGAGTAAATCCCAATATCAAAGAAGTGGTAAAGAAAGAGGTCATCAAGCTCCTTGATGCTGGTTTAATTTACCCTATTTCAGACAGCCCCTGGGTCAACCCAATCCAAATGGTCCCAAAAAAGGGAGGAATGACTGTTGTGATGAACGAAAAGGGTGATTTGGTTCCTCAAAGAACGGTTACATGTTGGCATATGTGTATCGACTATAGAAAATGAACGATATGATGCCACCCAAAAGGATCACTTTCCTTTACCATTCATCAATAAAGTGCTTGAAAGATTAGCTGGGCATGAGTACTACTGATTTCTTGACGGTTTCTCAGGGTACTTCCAAATCCCTATTTCCCCTGAAGATGAAGAAAAAACTACTTTCACATGCCCCTATGGGACTTTTGAGTAGAAACGAATGCCTTTTGGGCTATGCAACACTCCCGCTACCTTTCAACGATGTATGATGGCCATATTCCACGAATCGATTGAAGATAGCATGGAATTTTTCATGGATGATTTTTTGATGTTTGAAAATTCTTTCGATATTTGTTTATCCAACCTTGGGAAGATGCTAAAGCGGTGTGAAGAAACTAACCTAGTCCTAAACTGGGAAAAATGCCATTTCATGGTAAGAAAAGGGATTGTCTTGGGACACAAAGTCTCCAGGAATGGGATCGAGGTTGATACGGCCAAGATAGAGGCAATATCCAAATTGCCATATCCTACAACCGTTAAAGCTATCCGAAGCTTCCATGGTCATGCGGGCTTTTATGGGAGGTTTATTAAGGACTTCTAAAAAATTGCCCGACCAATGACACAACTTCTCGTCAAAGACACACCTTTTGACTTTTCAGAGGAATGTAAGGACGCGTCCAATCGCCTGAAGCAAGATCTTAACCCAAGCTCCTATAATGGTTACTCCTGATTCGTCTCAACCATTCGAGATCATGTGCGATGCTAGTGATTATGCTGTAGGGGCCGTTTGGGGCCAAAGAAAAAAGAAGCATTTTCAGCCAATTTACTATGCTAGCAAGACCATGAATGGAGTGCAAGAAAATTACACAACCACCGAAAAAGAGCTTCTGGCTGTAGTTTTTGCCTTTGATAAATTCAGACAGTATCTCGTTCTTACCAAAACTATTGTCTTCATCGATCATTCTGCCTTACGATACTTGTTCTCCAAACAAGATGCAAAGCATCGACTTATTAGATGGATTTTATTGCTCCAAGAATTTGACAATGAAATTCGGGATAAAAAGGGGGATGAAAATCTTGCTGCTGATCATCTTTCACGGTTGAAAAACTCGGACTTGGAGAAATGAAATAATGACGAGATTTGTAACTCCTTCCCTGAGGATTAGCTGATGTCTGATTCTCGAAGTAGGCTTAGGGGTATGTGTGTATGGATAAAACCACAATATCGATATTAAAAATAACCACAAGGAATGATTTAAAATCCCTTTAGGAAAAAAGATAATGAATCAAATCCCGTGAGTGATAGTGATACGGATTAGGAAATCCGAGTCGTGTCCCAATGAGGTGTGAATGGGCAACGTCGTTTATGGTTTTTTATTAAAATGCTCGATGTTTTGGATTGATGATTTTATCTAAACTACGGGAAATGGGAAAACAATTAAGGGAAATTACACTACGGGAATCCTAAAAATGCGAATAAACGTAAAACGTAAATAATAAAACGCGAATTAAAATGCAACTACGTCTAATCTAAGCCCTAAAAATGATCTAAAATTACTTTAAAACTAAAAATGAAATTTAAAACTTAATTATGATTTAAAACTCATTTTTATGATTTTTCTTTTATTTATTTGAATTAAATACTAATTTTAAACTTTTTAAAACTAATTTAAAATACTAAAAATTATGAAAATAAGGGGAAAATTATGAAAATATTTTTTTTAAAATCTAAAATAACTCAAAAGACTTTTCAAAACTGATTTTGTATTTTTCTGAACTTTTTTCAAATTTCTATGAATTAAAAACTATTTTAAACTAATTTAAATGCTAAAAATTACTATTTTAACTAAGAAAATTATGGAAAAATATTTTTTTGGTTTTTTATATTTTTCTTAATCTGAGAAAAATAAAAACATATTTTTTAAAAGCTTTTCTGATTTATTAGTATTAAAAGTAATTAAAAGTCTTAAAACTGATTTTAAATAAGAAAAATAGCAAACAGTGTTGGAAAAATATGAAATTCTCCAGAAAAGTCCTAAATATTATTCTAAGTCTGGGAAAATTATCAAATGCAACTTAACAGGACTGAATAAGCACTTTGGGCACAAATAGTCTACAAATAAGCAATCTAAAATAAGCTAAATGTAGCAATAAGCTATTATGGATAATCCTTAAGCTAAATGGAGCTAAAGGAAAATTAGGGGATCAGAATTAAGCTAAGGGAACATGCAATAAGCTAAGGCTAAAGGGGAAATAAGCTAAAGGATTATTTAAAGGATACTAAGGAAAATAAGCTAGGGGAATAAGCTAAAAGGGATAAGCTAATATAGTCTAAAGCTACCTAATAAGCTAAAGGGAGTCCTAGATAAGCAGTACCTAAGGCAAATAAGCGCAAATAAGCACATAAGTCTGCTGTTGGGACAGCAGACTCAGTAGCAAAAGGTGGTTTTCAAGCTTATAGTAGACTAGGTAAAAGATTTTTTTGAATTTTTTCTTTTTGAGGGAAGTAAAACAAGCTATTGAAAATGATATTTTTAATTTTACAAATTTTAAAACAACTAAAAGTGGGCTAAACAACTGATTGAAGATTAGCCAAAATCGATTTTGGACAAAAACTCAACAAAGCACCGATTTAAAACACTTAGCAAACCTGGTAAACGATTTTTTTGAATTTTTTCCTTTTAGGAATAGTGAAACTAGATACTAAAGTTGCTATTTTTAATTTTTAAAATTTTTTATGACACATAAAAATAGCTAAAACTACTGTGTGAAAATGATGGTTTGGGCTGTTTTGACAACATTTTGAAAGAAAACCCAAACTGACCCAAGAACTTTGACCCTTACACCACTGACTTAGACTTCAAAAATAGACTCAATGACAACCAAAACGACAGCTAAAAGGAACCTTAACCAATTTTTGCCGTAGGGACTGTTATAAGGATTATTAAAACTCAAAATTTTGAAAACTGACCTTAACACTGTAAAACTTGGTAATAATGATAAAAACAGTTCTTAAACTACTAATGAGACTTGATTAGAGCTATATTAAATTCACTAAATGACCAAAGAGGGATACAAGCTCTGTACAAACACCCCTTTATGGAGGATGTTTGGTACTTTTTCAAAGGAAAAGACTTTTTGAGTTTTGTTTTGTGAAAGAGGTTTATCTAATAAGCTGTGACATGACTTGAAAAAGCATTTGTAGACTGAAAATAAGCGCTATACATAAGCTATGATAAAAATGCTATATTTTTTTTTATCCTTTTTTTGAAATTTTTTATGAAGACTTTGAGAATATATTTTAAAAACTAAACTAATATGGTAGATAACTATATTATGCTATATTAAGCATATAAAACAGTAAATAAGTAGAAGATTAAGCTAATAAGCAGTTTTGACTTTTTGACTTTATTTTATTATTTATTTATTATTATTATTATTTTATTTTTTTTGAATTTCTTATTGTAAAACTAAAAAGACTTATGTAAATAAAACTCAAGACTCACAAATAAGCTATTAGCTAGCTTAAGTGAGATTATGAGAATGGAGAAGATCTTAATCAACCATGACTGAGCACAAACTTAAACATAAATAAGTGACAGAATTTAAAAAAAAAGAAACAACTTTTATTGATTAAAACTTCTGAGTACAAGAGACTTTAAGAAAGTAAATAAGCAAGAATACAATAAGACATTAAAAAGACAAATTTAGACACTAAAAAGACAACTCTCTTGTGATACAAAGGGGTCCTATATATAGTCAGAGGAGGGTTGTCGCTAGGGTTTGGGAAGGACCCGAAGCTTAAATTTCGCCCATTGATCTTATCTTGGTCTCTAGTCAATCAATCTCAGCCTTTGATCATTGTGGTGAGGTGTCTTAGCCAATGAGAAGCCTTGAATTGTCCACCTTGTCATTCCCTCTCGCCATGTCGATTTCTAGAAGGCCCTTGAGATGCTAGTACGAGGTTATGGATTGGGGTAAGTATTTGGAGCAGGGTAAAAACATGGGGAAGATGATAAGCAAGAAGGGTAATATTTGGGAGGGAGTTGACCATTTGTTTGACCGGGATTAAATGGGGGTTTGACCGTTTAATATAAGGTTGACTCGGGTTGGATTTGGTAACCTGTAAGTGGTGTAAGATAAATGGTTGGGCTTGGATGGTATATAAAAGGATTTGGGCTTTTGGGGAAATAATTTTTGGATCCGGATGTAAAGGTGTAGTAAGGATTAGGATAGTTTTAGGATTTTTAGTTTAGGGGTAAATTGTGACAAGTTGTAAATTGTAGGGACTATTTGTGAAATATTTGAGACAATAATACCAAGGGCCAATCTTGACAACTTCATAAATTCCAAGGACCAAGTTTGTCATTTTGAGAAAATTATTCTTCAAGGACAAATTTTGCCAATTTTGATTCTTCAGGGTATTTTTGCTAATTTATGAAAGTTGAGGGACTGATTCTCGACACTTCTCCAAAGTTGATCATATCTTTCGAAATCATCTTCTCAAGATAGAAATCTTCACAGATGCTCAATTCGACCTTCGGCTGCCAGCCTTTTAGCACTCTCTCTCTCGTGCTCAGGTTTTTTTTGTCTGATTTGGCTTTCTTTTGTGTGTTTTGACATATCCATACCTGCACATGCATAAACTCAAGAAAACAACAAATATTAGCAATAAACGGCTCTTTCTTGGTTATTTTAGGTCAGATTTAGTAAAGAAATGATATGTGTTTTTGCACATATCAATGTCCGTTAAGAATGTTGAGCCATGGTATGCCGATTATGCTAATTATCTATCCAGTGGGGTCTTACCAAATTATATGACTAGGCAAGAAAAGACAAGATTCTTCACTGAGCTAAAATATTATTTTTGGGACGAACCCTTTCTATTCCTTATGTGTCCTAATCAGATCAATTGGATTTGGGTTGCAGGAAGGAGATTGATAAGATTATGAGAGTGTGTCATGCGGGACCATCAGACGGGCATCAAGGTATAAATGTTACGGCACGAAAATTTTTCGATGCCGGATTCTACTGGCCTACTGTATTCCGCGATGTCAAGAGATTAATTCAGACGTGTGATGCACGCCAACGGTCGGGAACATCTCGAGAAGATATGACGCACCCCAAAACTACATTCAAGTCTGCGAAATATTCGATTTTTGGGGTATCGATTTCATAGGGCCTTTTCCATCATCCAGAGGGAATGAATACATTCTGGTCGCCATTGATTATGTGTCCAAATGGGTGGAGGCACAAGCCCTTAGAACCAATGATGCAAGGGTAGTCATTCATTTTATCAAGAAACTCTTCGCGCGATTTGGGATTCCCAAGGCACTAATTAGTGACAGGAGGACCCACTTCTGCAATACTCAAATGGAAAAGATAATGTAGAATTATGGTGTTCCTCACAGGTTCTCTACGTCATATCATCCCCAAATAAATGGGCAAGTAGAAAACACAAATAGGGCATTATAACGAATACTCAAAAAAACAGTCCACCAAAACAGAAAAGATTGGTCATTCAAACTAGATGAGGCACTCTGGGTATTCAGAACGTCTTATAAAACTCTCATTATAACAACCCTTTTTTGCTTACGGGAAAGCATGTCATCACCCTATTGAGCTTGAGCAAAAGGCATACTGGGCACTTAAGGCCTGTAACATGTATTATTCTGAGGCAGGGTTAAATAGGTTCTTGCAGCTTCAAGAGCTAGACGAACTAAGACTCGAGGCCTATGAGTCCTTAATCACGTACAAAGAAAGAGCGAAACGATGGCATGATCAATGAATAAAGAGTGCTAAAGAGTTTGTGGAGGGAGATAAGGTACTCTTATATAATTCAAGGTTAAGATTATTCCCGAGAAAACTCAAATCAAGGTGGTATGGACCCTTTTCGGTAAAGAGGGCAATGAGTGGTGGAGCCATTGTATTGATAGAAAATGATGGGAGAGAGTTTACCGTAAATGGACAACGTGTGAAACATTACCAAATAGACAATAACGAATTAATCAATGATGAAGATATTGTTTTGGAAAATGAGGTCGCGTTGGGGCACGACCTCGAGTCTAGCTACAAGACTCATAAATAAAGAAAAGCGCTTCGTGGGAGGCAATGCTTAATTGTTTGCTTGTTTGTTTTTCAATTTGTGTGTTTATATATCTTTTTCATTGTTGTTTATTCTCATGCTATACTTTGTGAAAATGCTTTATTTTGTTTTTAACTTCGTTTTAATTACATATAAAGGTATTTTACAAAAAGATAAGTGTAAGGAAGATCATGTATTTTTTTAAGAACATGAACATGAGATTAACAATAACTGAAATTGATATATATGTGTGTTTGTTAGAGTCAAATGCTTGTATCGAGTCATAATGGATGTTCTGCAGAAATTTTTCCAGGTTTTAATGAGGTAATTTTTCCATAATTTTTTTCCAAAAAAACGTAGCAAACCACTTTTTGTCAGGACAACCTGACGGCGTTTGGATTAACACCTGACGACATCAGGAAATGTAGAAACAAAATATCAGTTTCGTTTTCTGTGTATTTTGTAATTTTTGGAAATTCCCAATTCTTAATTTTCAAGAAAAACTACAAACATCCATTCCAAAAGCATTATATCATACTTGCTTTCTAGTGTAGTTATGTGTCATATATAGTTTTACCGCCGATTTTACGTGAAGGTTTCGTTTGTTTTCTTATAAGTATGCAGGTTATATTGGACAAGAAGAAGAAAAACATATTGGCTAAAGCTTATTACTTATGCATTCTTCTTGGAGGAGGATTTAACCGCAACTTCACACATATCCTACCGAGCTAATTAGGGGAGTATTAGTTTCTTTCTCTTACTTACCTTCTTTTATCATAACTTTGATACTTTTGGGAAACATTTGGGACAATGTTCAGTTTAAGTGTAGGGAGGGAGAATAAATTGGAAACTTAGAAACTATTCACTCACTTGATTATTTGTCTTGTCCTTGGTACTTTATGTAATAAACCATAAGAAATATTTGTTAGGGAAAGTTTAACACCAAATTTAAAATTTTTTATGACATTTACGAGCTAAAATTTAGTCTTAATAAAGCGTCTCATGGATAGGAATTATATAACTAGCACAAAAAACCGTATACCACTCAAATTCCACCTAAAAAATGTGAGGTTCGCCCCTAGATCTTTAGGAATAAAAGCATTCATCTTTAATGCTTAGTGAGTGTACCAGTAATATAATAGATTCTAGAACTTTTTTTGTGATGCATTCCGAGATCGCTAGTGAGACTACACTTGTGTAGTTAGGATTAACTAAATGATAAGAGGCATTAGTTGAGTAATTACCCCACACCCTTGTGATGTACTCATAATATAACCCTTGTTTGAAACCTATAATATAACTACATCTTCCACATTGGTTGAGTAATTCCCCCACACCCTTGCGATGTACTCATCTTTAGTACACGATACCCCTAGTTAACCCCTCAGAGCCTATCCTTTTCGTGGTTCTCGTGATGTTTTGGTTTTCTGGAATATCAATGAAGAGCATTGTTTACAATTCACCCCCAAATGTACACCCAAATTGCCTTAGCCTACCTTGTATGCACTCACCTTTAGTGCATTATTATTATCACTGCTAAACCCTTAGTTTAATTATCTAGTTACTTGCATGGTTGCTAAGTCGAGTCATATCCCTTTTATATAGTTTTGGGACGATTGGGACTCATGGGTTAAAGTAATATTCTATGGAGTATCGAGAAAGAACGATAAATTCAAATTTCCTTTGTCTACGTAATTAAATACTCCAAGTGTTTTGATCTTTTCAAATCGGGTCAATTAATGTTAGTTAAATAAAAACTCAAGTGTAGGGATGATCCTATAAATCCCTAATATTTTGATATTATCGTAAAGGATGGTAGAGTAAAAAGGTATGAAAAAAAATTAAAAAAAATAGAAAAAGAGTTGTTGAAAAAAAAAAGAGAAAAACATACGGGCTACCATCCTACATCTATCTTTATGTTTATGTTTTTAAGTTTATGTTTGTGTTTTGTTTCAAGTTATCTTGTGTTAGCGAGTCGAGTCTTGGCTTAGCAACGCCACGCTTTACATGCTTGTAACATAAGATTTTTGACTTTCCACCACTAAATATCTCCTATCCAACATAACCCTTTACTTCCCTACCCTAATCCTAACGTTACAACCCTTGTAAAGACCTCTTAGATAGTTATTCCTAGGTGCTTACGCCAAAGCAGTGGAGGTTTGATCTATTCTCAAGCTTAGGGTAATCTATGTACTATGCCAGGTAATGAGTGTTTATCTTCCATTTCCATTTATGTTATATTTCATATAAACCCGAGAGATGAGAGAATCCAAACACCAATTGTGAGGTGCTAGTGTATAATTTACGTGCTTGTTATGACCATTGCGGCGCTTATACTTGTTGTCGACTATCTTAAACGAATGCTTCATGCCTCCTAACTTATAAATTGATTGGCCAAAAGCGCATTCGCTTGAGGACAAGCAAATTTCAAGTGTAGGGATATTTGATAAGGATTTAAAACATGCATTTTTAGGGGGTCATTTAAGCTCTAAATCGACACATTTTATATCCGTTACTACTTAAAATCGTTCCTTTTTACATTTTAGGTCTTTTGGAAGCAAAATGCTTGAATGAAGCATACTTGGACGAAAAGGAGCGAAAATATAAAGAAAATGGCAAAGTCAAGATCAAAGGCACTTCAGCACACCTGACGGCGTCCCAACCAAAGGGCGACGCCGTCCCTCTATAGAAGACTTGATCAAAAGTGCACGCGACGCCTCAAATGAATTTCTGGTCCTAAAGCCTGACGGCGTCACGCCTAAACTCTGGAAGGCGTCACTCACAAATTTCTCACCATACGCCCAAGATCCAAGATTCAGACAACGTCCTGCATAAAGAGTTGAAGATTGATGGCGTCACACATCTCAATTGACGCCTTCCCAACGATGACTTGGCCCAAATGAAACCCTAATGACGGTGTCACTAGCAAAAGGTGATGCCGTCGCGATTGTAAATCTATATATAGAATTCAATTTTTTTGTTTTAAAAGAAGTAGAACTTTGGAGAGCAAAGCATAACTCAGTTGTAGTCCGACTTGGACAGTATTCTAGGGTCCCATACCCTATTTTACAGCACAAGATAAGTTTGTTTATCCAATTTGTTAATACAAATAAGCCGTAAAAACGTTTATTTATATTTTACGATCTTCTAATGTTTTGTCGATAACAAACGTAAAATCATATTAACGAAACAAATAAAATACGTAAATGGTTTGAACTAATAGTTTCTAACATATTCACATTTTCACATAAAACACTAAAAACAAGTATAAGTGATTTTATGATTTAGTAATACATATGTATAACAACTAGTGTTTACATATTTGGGTAAAATATACACATAACTAGTATGTAGTATATTGGGTAATATAAATGGGTAGAAACTTAAGTATCACAACCCATTAGGAAAATACATTGAATGTAATTGGGTATAACCCAAAGCCCATAACCCATGGATCTTGACCCATAACCCATTGCATGACATCATGATTATATCATGCATGGATAATATCCATAACCCATGCATTAACCCATACCCAAGTGACTAAGTGCATTGCACTCAAAGATACATTGTATCTAGCCAAAGATCCATGGTTCAACCCATGACCCATAACCAAAATACCCATGGGCAAAGAGGAGCGTTCCACGGATCCCTAGATTTGTGCTAGCCGGATCCCGTGTGGTAGGGATCCGTGGGATCTGGGAACGATAGGATTTTTCCTCTATAAATAGTGAGCCATTTCTTCATTATTTCTCACCCCTTTCTAACATACTTTCACCCTGAGTTAAAAACTCACTAACCTTAGATCCAAGAGATCTATGTTTGTAGTTTTGTTTTTGTGTGATCTTTTAGGTTCTTCTTAAAGGCAAGATCACCACCTTTGAAGTCGAGCAAGCTCAAGTCCATGAGTTTCCATGCTTCCTCATCATCAAGGCTACTGAAGTCTTCTTGTTGATGATTCCTTTCTTTCTTCAAAGAAGTGTAGTATTGAAGACATTAGTGAAAGATGTCTCAAGTGTCAAGACGAAGATATTAGTGAAGGGTATCTATCGTCTATAGGATAAGCACTTGTGGTAGGTGCTTAGAAGTCAAGACAAATAAGCATTAGAGAAAGGTGCTTAGAAGTCAAGACAAAGAAGCATTAGTGAAAGGTGCTTAGAAGTGAGGACACAAGACATTAGTAAAAGGTGCCTTGTAGATCTAGTCAAAGGCATTAGTGAAAGGTGCCTTAGATGTACATTCGATATGGTGTGTTTCGATGTACAAGATAGACTAGTATTAGATCCAAGGATATTGATATCCTTGATGATGTTGTAAAGGAGTAGATCTCCTTTGGGATTAGTCGTTGGTGTAGTGTGGTAGTAGTTCCTCCATTGCAATGGAACTAGGTGCTTAGCCTAGTACCTAATAAAGGGTAGGCTACGTTGTGAAGGTGTAGTTCACCTTGGAGTGAAAGAACTAGGTACTTAGCCTAGTACCTTATAAAGGGTAGGCGACGTTGTGTAGGTGTGGTTCACCTTAGAGTGAAAGAACCCGGTGGTTAGCCTAGCACTAGAAAAAGGGTAGGCGACATTGTGAAGGCTTCTCCACCATAAGGAGATCGGTGTAGTGATTACGAACTCTCGAGTAGGTGACTCGGGGAGTGGAGTAGGGCAAGGAAGGTGTCCTTGTAGTTGAACCACTATAAATATTCGTGTTGTGGTTTTGTGATTCTTACTCTTATCTTTTCATTACTTACCTTTGTATGCTTGTTTATCAACATCCAACACACACATCAAAATAGATTGACATAAGTCGATCTAAATAAATTAAAAGGAAGTTTTAATTGGCAAAACTCTTCAACCCCCCTTCTAGTTTTCCACAATTGGCATCAGAGCTTCGTTACCAAGTTTGTTGAAGTATATTGTCCTTTAAAAACTTGATACGATCCATGGTTAATTGAAAACTACAAAGAAGGTCTTTCATAAAAACAAACACCATGTCTTTTAAAACTGTATGTTTGGATGTTGATTTGATAACAACATTTTTCTTATTTATTTTTTTATTTCACTAATCTTCTTTTTCATGTTGATTAGTCAAAGCTCATACCCACCAAGCTTTAGGAGTCGCTTGGTAACAAGAATACCTTCCTTAAGAAGGTATCTTAAACACAAAGAAGCGGGAATCGTCTAAGTGACATTTGTTGTGTCATTTGTAACGAAATTCCTAAGTACACTAGAGTTATGATTTTCTTTTCACTTTGCTTGATAATTAAGTATACCTATTTAGGTATTTATATGATTATCTTTTGTGCTTATACATGTTTTACATAAAGCTTCATTAGGAAGCCTTTCTCTCACATACGTGTTTTATTTCTCGTCCAAAGTCGTGGTATATAAAACTTATGTTTTGTTTCTTTTAAATTCAATAATAAAACAAAAACACGAATTTCAAAAATTCCTCCTTCCCTATAAATAAACCCATCATCGACCACTCTACCAAACCCTCACTTTTTCAAATCCTCCTATTTCAAAAATTTCCTCTTATTCAAAAACTTCATCTTCCTCCTCATTTCATCTCAACCGAAACCAAGAAGATCCGTCATCAACATGGTTTACATTACACTCGTGCTCATCGCCCTAACACTCATCGCACTTGTGTTCCCTATGATGAAGTTCACATACGGAGACATTTACTTTGTGTTGTTAATCTATATTGGGATCATATACCAAATCCTTTGTATCATCCTTAGTATTGAAATGCAATATTAATAATAATCTAGTTTATCTAGGTTATTTTTATCATAATGTGTTTGTCACTTATTTTGATTTATATGTTTTATATTCTTTCGTGATACATTAGAAGTCATGTATGCATGCTAAAAGAAAATGTAGGATAAAACATATTTCGTGGTATAAAAAGGGTAAAACCTATGTTTTTATCAAATCTGTTTCTGTTACTACAGATCCACGGATCCCCGAAGATATACTAGCCGGATCCCTTTTATAAAAGAACCGTGGGATCCGTCCTACTGGAAAACAGTTTTTCATGCAAATTAAAAACCACTATCTTTCTAAATGCAATAATCCACTAGAAAGTCAAAACCTTGAGTGAGTTAAAGTGTTAAATACCATTGTTAATAAAAATCTAGTAAAAACATTAGATCATCATAGGTTGACCACAAACATCTCCTTTTATTAACTTGTCATTTCTATAGGTTCATCTATGACGCATGAATATGAGTTTGATTTTTCACTCACTAGCGTCTACACTCCGAACATCTCTCTCGAACCCAACACACCTGGCAATCATGTCCGTGGGTTCAATAATCTCGAAAACCGTCACTTCCACGAAGGACGTATTGTAGACACCTCTCTACAATTCGAAGAAGGTATCAATACCTCCTTCCGAGCCATAGGACTAGAATGTCTTCTTGAAATCAACGAAAAGATATGTCCAAGGTTCATAATGGAATTCTTCCGTCAAGTCGAACTCGTTCGTAACGAGGATCGCTCTTTATCTCTTTTGTTTTATATCAAAAACCAAAAGTTTACTCTAACCCTTGGGAATTTTGCTCACATCCTCCGGATTCCAAATCATGGACAATGTGCCTTCACCGAAGATTGGTCTCTTAATTCTCTCTTCAATTTTCGTGAAGAAAATAGTCCATATTGTTCACACATACCCTCTCCGGAAGATTTAAATCGCATAATATGCAAACCTCGACCATATTACTCCGATTCAAACATTATCTTTACAAGGGATATCCGAGAAGAGTACAAGCCTCTTGCACTCATCCTACATGAAAATGTTTGGAGTCTTAGGGGAAATCGAGAAATTCTTCCCGCTTGTTGTGCTCACATGTTGTATTGTTTGCTAACACAACAACCATACAATCTCACCTACTTCTTCGCTAATTGCAAATCTTCAAGGCTCCAAAAATAAACTCATCCCTTATGGAATGTTCTTGACATGCCTCTATCATAATTTTATGCACTTCCATCCTTAATTTCAAAGTCCGTTGTACGTACTTGTGAACAAGATGATGGAACCACTAAACATATCTCTCATGAAGACTTTCTTCATTCTTGATTCCACCAACACTCATCAATCACATAATGATCCTCCTAGCAAAAACACTCAAGGAACCTAGTAGTATTCCAAAATAGGATCAATTCTCTTGTACTCGTGCTTTATCAATGTAATCGAATTTCTTTCATGAAATAAAACATCTTACATTTGATATCTTAGTATTAGAACTCTTTTTAGACTATCCTTGAGATATAATGCATTGTCAAGATCATTGCATACCTTTAGTAAAGGTCCTGCTGAGCAGATAGACGGATCCCAAAGATTGTGCTAGACGGATCCCTACACTTAGGGAACCGTGGGATCCGGCAAACAGAAAATGCAATTGCAAGCATTATATTTCAAACATATCCTTAGAACATCTCACATTAAGCTAAACATAGGGTCTTAAGGGAAGTTAAGTCCTTATCAAGATAGGTTGATCCTTCCTACTCACACATAACTCACCAAGATCACACTCTAAGATGCTTGTAGATCTACCGTTTCATTTTTAATCCATTACTCTTCCGCTCTCAAACTCACACTTCATTTTTTACTTAATTCCTCACATTTAGTCTTAGAAATCCTTCGATTATGGCATAATTGATCATAAATCATCCTTACCTCAAAATTGATCAAAGTTGATCAAACTCTAGTTTTTCCCACCTCAAAGCTTCTAGGATATTTTCTGAAACACTATCCTAAGTCACAACCTGATCTCTAGGATCATTTAGCTTCAATTGGCACTCTCATCTTTAGTGTCATCCTTGCTCATCCATTGGTACTCTTGAAAGTTCCAAATCCTTCCATAAAAGACAATCATTAACTACATCATTCATTACCTTCAAAGTACTTAAGCACCCCTTCATTTAAAACACTTAGGAGGACTGAAACACTCAAAATGTTATAGGTCTTTGATCTTAGAAACATCATTTCCACTCTTTCATAACTGCTGAAAGCCGGATCCCTAGGATTAGAGACGAATCCCTCTGAGAAGGGAACCGTGGGATCCGGGTGACAGTTTATGTCAAATCTTGCTAAAACAATCATTTCAACTCATCTTCCTAACTCAAACACTCCATCTCATCTTAAATGAGTTCCTAGATCAGTGTAAACTCTAAAATTGACTCTTGTGCATGTTAATCATCACATTCCAATGAATCTTAGTGGCTTAAGGCTTAAATGCACTTGCCAAATCTCTTGGTTTATAAACCACTTTGTTAGGACCTCTATAGTCATCACTCTCATCCTAACTTTCATCTCTTGCAACCTCTTAAAATCATCTCATCATGAGGAAAACCCCAAGTAGTAACTTATCCACCAAAGAACCACCCATGAAAAAGGCTCGTGTTATACACGAAATCTCTTCAACCGAATCATCTCCGGTCAAGCCAACAAATGATAGAATCCTTCATCATCCAATCAAACCAATTCCTAAAAGGATAGTGCCCACAAAACTACCTATGCCAAACACCACCATACCTCCTAGGCCAAACAATATCATCTCCACTAAACCATCACCATTAGTTCCTAGAGCTATTTCATTTACATCCCCAATATCATCACCACACCTCTACAATTTAGAGGACTTGCCTCCTAGGCCGTCTCATCCGCTTCCGCCAACAACATTCTCCTCATTAGGAGGAATAATGGTTCAAAATCAAGGTGTTGAGTCAACACTTGCTCCGGCTTCCTTTTCGCCGTTTCCATCATATAATCCCATTTGGATTATAAGAAATCATCAAAGTCAACCACCCGACCATATGGAAGTTGACACTTCTCTACCACCACCATCATTCTTGGTTGAGTCATTCTCAAATGCACCTCCACCAATCCCTCCATTGTTTGAAGCTCCACAAGCCGCTTCACTTGATCCTTCGCATCAAGCCATTTCTTTTCTTCCACCACCACTACCTAGCCATGACAAAGATCGCTATCATTGTCAACATGTTGAAAGTTTGATACATGAAGTACGAGAAGACCAACGTTTCATGTTCTATCATCTCCTCGAACGTTTCGACGAGATTAAACCTAAACAAAACTCGAGCTAGAAGATTTTAGTGGTGTCCTAGCATCAAGCGATAGTTGGTCCTAGTCATGTATTTTCTTATTTTCTTAGTTTTTAGAGTCATGTATATCGTAACTCTAGTTTTATTAAATGGAATTACATGCTACTTGTTATTTTGTTGAGAATATGATTACTTTGTATTCATATCTTATTTTTGAGATAACATTACTTGTTATATCACCTTGGCTGTAATTAAACAGCTAATACGGATCCTCGAATTGCCTAGACGGATCCCTACTAGGAGGGAACTGTGGGATCTGTGAGACAGAAAGCTCTCTTTCTACTAACTTGAATCACATTTGCAGGAAATTGTGAAGTATACTTGCTTTCTAACCTTTGTTTTGTAGTTATTCAATTTACATAAGAAGACTTTGACATCCTAAAGCTAGGGAGAGCTTTGTGTCAAAGCAATACATTGCAAATTACTTGCAATACTAGGTTTACATTTCATGACATCCCCTTGAAAAATTACAATCATCAAGGGGGAGCACATTCGTCACTTAGACGAAATCTTTTGCAAACTTACTTGCAAACAAATTAGATTAGTATGACTTTCTTGACGCCCTTACATAGGGATGGACTCGTCAAGGGGGAGTAAAGACGAGATCCTTTCCCGTTACTTGCTCTTTATTTTACTTTTAGTTCTTTCACATGTTTTTCTTAAAACGATGTGTTGCTTTCCTTCAAACACTTTTTGTTTCGACAAAAAAGGGGAGAAGAAAGTAAAAACTACAAATTCAAACTTTTACGAATTTTAGCTTTTCCTTAAAATAATTTTATGTTTTGTCACCAACAAAAAGGGGGAGATTTTTAATACAAATAAGCCATAAAAATGTTTATTTATATTTTACGATCTTCTAATGTTTTGTCGATAACAAACGTAAAATCATATTAACGAAACAAATAAAATACGTAAATGGTTTGAACTAATAGTTTCTAACATATTCACATTTTCACATAAAACACTAAAAACAAGTATAAGTGATTTTATGATTTAGTAATACATATGTATAACAACTAGTGTTTACATATTTGGGTAAAATATAAACATAACTAGTATGTAGTATATTGGGTAATATAAATGGGTAGAAACTTAAGTATCACAACCCATTGGGCAAATACATTGAATGTAGTTGGGTATAACACAAAGCCCATAACCCATGGATCTTGACCCATAACCCATTGCATGACATCATGATTATATCATGCATGGATAATATCCATAACCCATGCATCAACCCATACCCAAGTGACTAAGTGCATTGCACTCAAAGATACATTGTATCTAGCCAAAGATCCATGGTTCAACCCATGACCCATAACCAAAATACCCATCGGCAAAGAGGAGCGTTCCACGGATCCCTAGCTTTGTGCTAGCCGGATCCCTTGTGGTAGGGATCCGTGGGATCAGGGGGACAGTAGGATTTTTCCTCTATAAATAGTGAGCCATTTCTTCATTATTGTTCACCCCTTTCTAACATACTTTCTCCCCCTGAAGTTAAAACTCACTAACCTTAGATCCAAGAGATCTATGTTTGTAGTTTTGTTTTGTGTGATCTTTTAGGTTCCTCTTAAAGGCAAGATCACCACCTTTGAAGTCGAGCAAGTTCAAGTCCATGAGTTGCCATGCTTCCTCATCATCAAGGCTCTTGAAGAAGTCTTCTTGTTGATGATTCCTTTCTTTCTTCAAAGAAGTGTAGTATTGAAGACATTAGTGAAAGATGTCTCAAGTGTCAAGACGAAGATATTAGTGAAGGGTATCTATCGTCTATAGGATAAGCACTTGTGGTAGGTGCTTAGAAGTCAAGACAAAGAAGCATTAGAAAGGTGCTTAGAAGTCAAGACAAAGAAGCATTAGTGAAAGGTGCTTAGAAGTGAAGACACAAGACATTAGTGAAAGGTGTCTTGTAGATCTAGTCAAAGGCATTAGTGAAAGGTGCCTTAGATGTACATTCGATATGGTGTGTTTGATGTACAAGATAGACTAGTATTAGATCCAAGGATATTGATATCCTTGATGATGTTGTAAAGGAGTAGATCTCCTTTGGGATTAGTCGTTGTGTAGTGTGGTAGTAGTTCCTCCATTGCAATGGAACTAGGTGCTTAGCCTAGTACCTAATAAAGGGTAGGCGACGTTGTGAAGGTGTAGTTCAACTTGGAGTGAAAGAACTAGGTACTTAGCCTAGTACCTTATAAAGGGTAGGCGACGTTGTGTAGGTGTGGTTCACCTTGGAGTGAAAGAACCCGGTGGTTAGCCTAGCACCGGAAAAAGGGTAGGCGACGTTGTGAAGGCTTCTCCGCCATAAGGAGATCGGTGTAGTGATTACGAACTCTCGAGTAGGTGACTCGGGGAGTAGAGTAGGGCAAGGAAGGTGTCCTTGTAGCCGAACCACTATAAATACTCGTGTTGTGGTTTTGTGCTTCTTACTCTTATCTTTTCATTACTTACCTTTATATGCTTGTTTATCAACATCCAACACACACATCCAAATAGATTGACATAAGTCGATCTAAATAAATTAAAAGGAAGTTTTAATTGGCAAAACTATTCAACCCCCCCTTCTAGTTTTCCACACAATTTATCATTATATCTACCCCATGTTCAATTGTATGTATGTATTCTTGCTTGTTTAACATGTATAGCTAAATTATTCTTGTGTTTGCTTAGATCCATGAAACCTAGTTATTGATTGTTGTTAGGTTATCTCTTGTCTTAATTGGTAGACGCTAGATTAAGGAAAACTGGCTTCTTCTTTCATTGTTGCGAGCTTGAACGTCCTAAATAGCAAAAAGCCTTTGAGTGCACATTAGGCCATTCGTTGTGTTTATTGTGTGAATTGTAGCTTTAGGATAGTAGTGTATTCAGGGGAGATGCTATTGCACTTGCCGATCCTGCGTAATCTAGAGGAGAGTTTCAATTCATAGAACTAGGGAATTAGGCACCACCCTACAACCAAACGAAATACAACTCACCAATTAAGATAAAAGAAGTGACAATTCAACCGACCAATAAGAGATAACTAGAGAGTAATAGCATCTAAGTGAACACATCTTTAATCATCATACGATCACACCTTAATTAAACATAATATATCCACTAGTTAATTAGATAATTAGATAAGTAGTTAAAGTAGTGAAATCGGTAGAAGTACCACCCCCAATCGTATACCCCGAGATTTTTACCCTTGCTTTCTAAAAAACATAAAAAAAAAACTAAAAAGAATCTTCCTCAACCCCACCTTCTCGTCATATATCTCTTTCTAGCATTCCTATTCCCCTATAGAATGAAATCAATCCCCGAGGCTTATCCCATACTACACTACAACGATTAGGTTCACTGCCTAGAGGGTTGAAAAGCTTGCTCATAGAAAAGGAGGTTTTCTCGACCCCGAACCCTGCTATCAGGTGTATCTAGGGTATCTTGCACTAAAGATGAGTGCAACAAAAGGGTTTTAACACGTGGGTCAAATAGTCGAGGTGACTAGTCGATAAACGCATACAATTATACACATATGTGCTATTTGGGTGTTAATCCTAAAATATTGCCTTCTCGAATTGCCTCTTCCAAATTTATCAAGCTAACTCGACACACTACTCGTCTATTTTCTCGAAATGATGTAAATGCCAAGTTTACATACTACTGGCACACTCAATATTTGGTGGATTTGGGTAAAATAAAGGGAAATGTAAAGGCTAAATCTGACCATAGAAAACAAGGGTTACAATGTGCTCGGCTAAGGTCTATTCTAGTTAGGTTAGGTAAAACATGTCAAAATTTAAAAAATGGCATAATTTTTCAAAATAAATTAGAAAAATGAGGGTAAGCAAGTTCAAGTTATAATTCTACTCTCGCCCCCCCCCCTCCCCCACTTGAAATGGACAAAGTCCCTTTTGTACTAAACATGAAATAAAGATGAGAAAAAAGTACAATTGGAACAAGAACTGATTCGATTGTAATACATCAATTTTAATTTTTATTAGTTTTTCCATTAGATTTAATAATCACTTAAGGACAAATGATAATCAATCTTCCGGAGTCGTAATTCACGACGAGATATGAATTGAAATTTATGTTATGTCTTTTGTATGATGCTTGATTATCGGATATTTTTTGTTTTGGATTTTTAGAAAAGATTTAAAAACTATTTTAGCTATTAGGAAATATTGTTAGGAATATGTTTTATTATCAAGTGTAGGTCATGTCATTTGTAATAGGTCGTTAATAATTATGGTTTATAAATGTTTGTATTTAGTTTTACAGCTCATGTAGTAAACCCATGAGCTGTGATAAGAGGTTCTTCTAGAACCAAGGGGAAACACCCTTACCTATTTAAACACTATAAATACCCCCTCCCTTGAAAGGAGAGGGTGTTGGTTCTAATTTCAATTATCATTTTCATTAATCCTTCATTAGTTCCTTTCACTTTCTCTTTCTAAAACTTTCTCTCTCTAGAAATACATATTGATGTGATAGAATGGTGACCTAACAAGTGGTATCAGAGCCAAGGGATTGTTTTGGTTGTGATAAAGATCAAATTTCATGTTTTTAGATTTATGAATTTTAGTGAGTTAGAAAATTTTAAATTTTTTTTTAAAATTGTTTTTATCAAAAAAGTGAGATACTTTATCATAGTTTAGGTTAATATTTATTAGATCTAATAGAAATCCGTGCTTAATAACGTGTTTTAGATTGAAATTTATGGATTTTTTTGACTGAAATACGTATTCTTGAATGTCAGTAATCGACTCAGACATCACCAATGAATTGACGATCTTTGAATGTCAGTAATCGAAAAGATTTGTCTTCCAAGACTTATCTTAGTAGAATGTACCAATCCAAGACAATCTTGATTGACATGAACTTTGATGGGTCTAACCTCCTTTTCAAGGAGAGTTTACATCTTCAAGGTAGTTATTAGAGCTAGTTGTCACCTAAAAGCTGAAAATGGATCTCCTTTTCCGGGCACTTATAGGTTCAGATTTTAAGATCGTAAACAGCATAGTGTGAGAACTTTCTCTAATACTTGCCAAGGCCGTTCCTAAATTGTATATTCTCGAGAGAGAATAACAATCCAGGTGAGCCGCTGAAGTATACTGAAATATCACTCCACGACTGTAGACCGTTTGAAACCACCAAGCATAACCCGTAAAAGCGGGGCCGAAGCGACTGTTGTCAGGGCAGTTTGATGTTGACCCTGGCAGGAGTTTCCATTCAATCATTGAGGATCAAAATTGTGAATCCCCTCATAAATGTTCTGGCAGATTGCTAAGATCTGCGTAGGACTCTAAAATAATTCACTTGTGTCCTTATTTTTTGAACAACAAGTGATGAAATATTTAAGTGTTCCTAAGAGATCTTTTGATGAATCTCATGGCTCTAAACTCGATTAGTGCGCTTTGATTTTCCTAATCAGAGACTAGGGAGAGGGTCTCCTTCTTTAATACCAACAATCTCTAAGAGAAAGTCGATAGATTATGTAGGGTACCCTGTGACAATGAAACAAGCTCTTTTGAGAGAACTTGAGTGGCTTAGAAGGTTTAGTGCATTGCATCACTGGGTCCATGACGACTTTGTCTTCAATACCAGTGTCATTTTGTGACAACTAGTAACATATGAATTGAACCGGTGATTATTCGCCTAAGTTGAATAATTTGGAGGGCTATTTCTTTTCACCCTTTTCTTTAACTTTTCTTTTAATTCTTCAACTCCTTCTTTCTCCGATTCTCATTTTCTCCTTTTTCAATCATACCTAAGGACTTCTAAATACTAACTATTTGTGGTGTCCTTGGATAGATCCCTCCACTCTGGCGGATCATAGGACGTTTATTCCTAAACTTAGTCACCTTTTAACTCCATGACTATCCTATGTTGCCACAAAACCTTTTTTTGAAAATCTCTCAAGATGTTTATGATGAAAAACATGTTTTGCTAACACCTTGAGAGTTTTTTGATTTTTCAGAAATACTCCCCCTCCACATGTACTTATGAGTTTTGACTAAAATCTGCACAGAGAGGGTAGAGCTCACACTTTTGAATTGATCGACTCTTGATAGACAATTCCCTCGAGACACGGTTACGTTGTATAGTTAAAGAGATCCATTATTAGCTTTTAGGTGAAAACTAGCTCTAATAACTACCTTGAAGATGTAAACTCTCCTTGAAAAGGAGGTTAGAACCGTCAAAGTTCATGTCAATCAAGAGTGTCTTGGATTGGTACATTCTACTAAGATAAGTCTTGGAAGACAAATCTTTTCAATTACTTACATTCAAAGATCGTCAATTCATTGGTGATGTCTGAGTCGAGCACATGATGAGATTCCATAACTTCCAGATCAACAATTTTAATCACATTTCTCCCCCACAAAAATAGCATATGTATGTTGTTTTTGAAAAACATGGTGATTAAAATATGCTTTTTGAGGCGTTTGAAATTCCTTTGGGAAGAAACGGATTTCAAGAACATTTGATTTGGAACAAAGATTTTGTGTTACAAACAGTTAAGAAGCTTTCGCTCCTTTAATTAGGATTGGTGCACTGAAGCGTACCACAGGGTCCTTTCATGGAATAAGATTTTGTTTTCGTTGAACAAAAGTACTCCCCCTCAAATACGGAAATATATTCGAGAGATAGCCTTCTTGAGCCGAATTTGGAACCAGATTATTACATGTTGTAAAAACATATTATCAGATTTGTTGTGCTTGTGAGAATTCGTGCTCAAGGTTTAAAGAAAACAGAATCAATGAACATAATCATACGAATGATAGTAAAGAGTTAGAGTTATTACAGACAGATGTTTAAATGTTCCAGTAATGTTCCAAAAGACTATCTAACTGCAGTACTTCATTCAGGACGACGAAACATCAAGATATTTGGCACCCTTGCTCTTCCTCCAACATAGCCTTCAAGTCGTCTCATTTGAACTCGAAACTTGAGTCGTGAATCAATTTTCTTGACAAACTTTTCAGCTTGCTTAACATCGTTTCTCTTCCATGTCATGTTCCGCAACCATCCTTGCTTCCTGCCCGCGTTCAGATCTTCAAGAATGTTCATGAGCTCAGCCTTAACCTGTGTTAACGTATCATCGCTGAACTTGTGAGTTTCTTCATATCCCATGAATTTTATTATTTTGTTCCTGACGAAGTTTAATCCAAATGGTGTTCTTGTGAATGTGTACGGTTTCCTGTCATAAATGCTGGGTGGTTTGAGATCAGGCTTGGTAAGATTCAGACGTTTTTGATAACTTTCAACGCCAAGATAAAGATCTTCAACTCTTGTCTTAATGACGAGACTGCGGATAAAAATGAGAATTGAATTGAAGATATCATATTGTAAGCTGCCAAGAAGATGCATAAGCTTTCCTTGAACTTTGAGAAGATACAAATCTTCAATATCGCTGAGATTCAGTAACTTGTAGTCAGCCTCATTGAAGGTGTATTCTTTGTCATCAGCTATGCGAACCGTGATTTCAGTCAAAAAATTGTACCCGTAGTTGGTCATAACTTCTGCACTGATAATGGACAAGATCCGTTGGTTGTAACAAACTTTATGTTTAGAAGTGAAAGTGAGTCGCCATTTGTAAAACCATTTACGCATATTAGGCCAGTAGAAGATGCCAAGTTCTGCCTCATCATTATACGTAAGAACCAAAGAGCTAAACAATTCATCAACTTCTTCCTCCATTCCCTCTTGAGTGTAAACCGCAGCATGGAACTTTGACAATGATGTTGCATACCTCTTCTCTGGATCTGTGTTACCATACATCAGGTATTCTAAATCATGATTAAAGAAGTATGGTGTGGGTACCTTGGGATTATGAGTATGACCCATGAGTAGTAAAGGTTGAGAATAGTCTTGAAACTTGAACGTTTTGGGAGCACTGGAAGGCAACGAAACATCCCAAGTGATATTCTCAGACATTGCTCTTGCAACTTCCTCAAGATTATACTCAAATTGGAGCCTTGAAGTAGTGGAAGTCTTAAATTGTGTAAACCCTGCTCGGCGAATGTTGGCGATGTGAGACAATTGAAGTTTCTGCACCTTCATGATCTTTTTCAAATTCTTTGTGAAATCCACAATGGAAGCTTCATTAGGAATTGCATCTTCTGGATGAGCATCAACCATATCTTCAAACTAGTCAAACTTAGTCGTGGAAGAGTCAATCCATTCTGGGGCTTCTTCTTGTTGCATGTTAGATGGTGGCTGGGATATGACTTTAGAGACAGTCTTTTGTGGAGGTTGAGATGTATATATGTGGTTGAATTTCATCTTCAGGTGGGATATCATGAGAGGTGGTTTGAAGAACTGAAGATGACGGTGCAATGAATTTGGAGCGTTTGTCTCTTGGACGTGACTCATCATCCTTATCATTAGGTCTACGTTTACGAGGCGGGATAACTTTGCACGATGCAGTCTTCTTATCAGCCCTCTTCATGGACTTGAGTAAAGCGTCTCGAAGTTCAACTTCTTCATCATCGTCAATTATCTTTTCAAGGAGTTGACTTTTGAGATCGGCAGTAGACAACTTTGAAGGTTTTGTTTCAAGAGTCATCGGGTGTGTTTGAAGATGAGTAGCTACAACACCCTGAAGCTTGTTTTGAACATATGTGCGTAATGCCGATGGTAGATCTTCACTAAAGTAACTCTTTGCTTTTGTAGGAAGAACCTTTTTAATGAGTTCTTTCATCTGCTCGGATAAAGGGTACTTCTGAAGTGTTTGAAGCTGTTGTTGTAGATCCTGAAGTTGCTGTTGTTGTGTCTGAACATGGATTTGAAGGGAAGTAAGCTGCTCTTGAATGACTTTCATGTTATCTTTCTCAGTCGCTTCAGATGTTTGTCGAGAGGGGAGTCTGATCTTAAAAGTGGTTTTGGAAGGAACATTTGTCTTTGACTATTGATCTGAAGAAGTTGGAGGTGGTTGTGTTAGTGATGTAGGAATACGAGTGTCACCCTCGATATGTGGTTGATCACCGGCAACATCATCAGAATCATCATTCTCATCGACGTTATCAGATTCATCATTATTGACAGATTCATCGTCATCAGAACGAATGAATTGATCAGATTCATCTTTGGATGTAGAGAGTGTGACAGAAGCTGAGTTAACAGATTCGGAAGAAACCGATTCAATCAGAGGTTATTCATGCTCTTCAATTCGTTCAGTAATTACCTTAGAACCTGATCCTTCACCCTTCTTATGCAACCTTTCCTCTTTGGCTAGGTAATGACGTTTGTTGACTGCCATAGTTTTCTTCAAGAGTGCTTGTTCTTCTTCGTGGGTGCGAGGAGGTTGAATTGATTGGTTTTGAACACTGATGGTTTTACCACTCTGTCCTTGCGACTTTCTTGTTTCACCTTAACAATTCTTTGATTCTCAGCATGGTCATCATCTTCTTCTTGATTACTAACTTGTTCTTCCTCATCAACATTTTTTGCATCGGACAAATCCTCATCAAGCAGCATGGTTTTCTTGTGTTTTGTAGCAGAGGATTTCTTTCCTTTACCTTTTCCTTTTACAGCAATAGTCCCAACTGTTCCTACTTTTTCTGCTTGATCATACTCTAAGTAAGCCGTAGTCTGCTTGATTCCACCATTCAATAGGCGGTCAGGAATTCTTAAACCTTTGTTTGTTGTGTTAGTGCTTTGAATTTAATTAACAATTTTAAGAACATGATCCATGTTACGAGTATGATACTTATCAACACTTGCAAGTCGTTTGTCGATGCTTGGATCTTCTTTCATGAAGTATTCAATAAGAAGCTTGGTGTAACGAGCAAACGGAACTTTATACCCTTTCTTATTGATAAACTGTCGTGCTTGATAGATCATATCATTCCAAATGATCTGTGCATAATCAAGATGTTGTGTATTAATCACACCCCAAAAGATTTGTAGAAGTTCTAATCGTGGGTGTTCATGGTCGGTTGCCTTTCTTGTGACACAATGACTAAGTATGGTATATAAGGATAACCATGGTTGAGGAATGAATTTCTGGTTCACATCAGAATTCTTTGACAGAAATTGAGCAAGACTCATCATAACCCATTCGTCTAAGAGATGTGACAATTTGTGAGAACGATGGAGATGGCATGAAGGAAGTGTGAGTTCTAGTTTCTTCAAGAGGAAGATGAAGAACGTGACGAAGAATGGTGACATCAAATTCCACTGTCGTTCTGTCAATCTAGGCTGTCATGTTTTTGGAATCCTTACTGATCTTGAGAGAATGCCAGAATTGGTTTAAGTAGATCTCAGGGACACTTGCAGAGTGAATCAGAAGATGCCTAAAGAAGTGCTACTTAAGAATTTCCACGATTATTTGACATGTGGGATGACATTGAAGTTTTTCGAGATCAACACGAGAGTTTGAAAGCCCAATATTGCGTTCATCATCAATGGGAACATGTCCCTCCTTGTGAGTGATACTTGAGACATATTTTGACCTGAAACAAATCATTTACCAAGCCATCCAAAAATTTGCATTGACATGTTAATGTTATGACAAAAAATGATTATACACAATTGGCAAACTTGTAGATACACTCATATGATCCAAACTTACAAACTATTCAAACTCACAGAAGCATTTTAAAAAATAATGCATACTCGCTGAACTGTATTGGAAACTCGCAAGAAATTCAAACTCACAAGAAACTGATAGTCAAACTCGAAAGTGTTGTAGAAACTCATAGAAACTCATAAAAAATTAGAAACTCGCAAGCCTTCTTAAAAAAATGACAAACTCGCAAGAATTCATTGTCATAAATGGGAAACACACAGAAACTCATAAATTTTTCAAAACTCGCAAAAATTTAATTGTGTTACAATAAACTCGCAATTATTCAATCATTGCAAACTCGCAATTAACTAAACTCGCTAATATTCAAGAAGTGGTAACTTGCAAAAAACTGATGTCAAAAATTAGACAAACGCGCTAAACCTCTTGAAAATCAAACAATCTCGCAAGAATTCATGAACTCCAAACTCGCAGAAAAACATAAGTTTTGCCAAACTCGCAAATATTTAATTTGTATACTACAAACTCGCAAGAATTCTTTGCAAACTCGTAAAAAAACACATAATTCTTAATCAAACTCGCAAAAATTCAACTATCAAACACAACATATTCGCAGAAAAACCATTCAAAAACTATCCTATCTTGCAAAATATCAAACACAGAACACATGTAAACAATTCCTAATAAACGATTCCATGAATAAAAAACGTTATGTCCAAATTCGCATAATTCTACAACTGATTAATAAGCTATGTGTCCGAATTCGTGTTTAATAACCCTATGTTTAACAAACCCAACACTAAGATTATTAATAAAAACTTACAGTCGATGGAATATAAAAATCGTGGCTTAGAGCGGATTAAGAAATTGGCAGCAGCAGTTATGTGTGTTTTGTGAATAATACGGATTTGAAAAGTGAATAAAACCAAGGCTTATATAGGGACAAGTATGAGAACATGACACATTTAGTCTCTGGTTTTTAAAAAAACGTTTTATTAAGCCTTTTTTTTAATTAAAAAATCTTTTTGGATTTTGAAAGATTTTATATTTTTGTATTTTGCTTTTGAAATAAGTATTTACAAAGAAAGATGGTTTGGTGTTTGACGTTTTTAAGAACATTTGAATAAATTTTCCAGATCTTCTGGAGTCAAACACCGCATACCAATTTGATGGACAAGCTCGAAACGATGCGGGTGGCAAGGCTTTGGTGTGTCACAAATCGCCAATTGGTATTGAGTACCCACAAAGTATAATTCAATTGTACCCTTTTTGACATGCTCTTTGATGAAATGATATCGGAGAGCGATATGCTTTGACTTGGAATCGAACGTGTTGGGAGATGGCAATGGCACTCTTGTAGTCACGCGTACATTGGTATCTTGTCGAATACAAAACCGTAGTCCATCAGTTGTGATCTCATCCAAATTATCCGAGCACAGACATCTTGCGACATGGCAACGTATTCGCTTATGTGGATGACATGGATGTCATCTTGTTTCTTTGGTGCCAAGACACAAGTTTATCTCAGGCTGAACACCACGGATGTGCTTTTGCTTGCGTATCTAAACACCACTGCGTGATCGGTGAAAAGCGATTAGTGCAAAACGAATCCCGGATACAGATTCCCAAGTGAATGGTTCCCTTTACGTAGAGAAGGATTCTTTTAGCCTCATTGAGGTGTCTTTCGCTTGGTCTTTGTTGGGATATGAAAGTCTTTGAAGATATCAAAGTACTGAAGATATCAAAGTAATCTGTAGCGCAGTAAATCTGGAAAAGTCAAAGAGTCAAAGTACTGCTAAAGATAAAGTCAAAGAAATCTTGCACAATGAAGTCAAATCTTGCAAGAACAAAGACAAGCTGTTATATTGGTTTATAGAAAGTATGATAACTCTAGAATATTCGTATTAGATTACTTGTCATACAAGGTTATCAATTGTAAACCGACTAGGATATCCTTGAGCCTATAAAAGGACTCCTAGATTGGCATTAGAGATATGACTTATGACTTACGATTTTAGAATTAGAGTTTTAGAGAAAGTTCGATTATTTTAGAGTTGTATTAGAGTATGCATAATAAGCGATTTAGAGTTTATAATAAAGGTTATTCTTCTTAGCTTTGTTAAGTAAATTCGCGCATTACTTAATAAAGATTACTCAGTGTTTTTTTGTTAATAACTTAGGATTTATCCGAGGTTATTAAACCTTAACAAGCTAGTTAAGTTAGTTTGATTAAAGTATATCGATCCAACAAGTGGTATTAGAGCTTGTGTGGAAACTCTGACTAGGAAGAAACCCTACTACAACAATATTCAAGATGTCGTGAAGGCTGCATCAACTCCTATCACGAGGTATGTTCTAAGTGTCATGATTTTTATCATAAATTACTTCGCAGTTATGTGATTGAGAGAGATAGTTGTGTTAAGGCTAGAAATTTTGAGGTAGAGGTTATCAAATAACCTTAGAATCTATGGAAGCCAAAATTTTAGCACATGAAACTAATGAAGTAGCTTGGGTTGAAAAATATGCACAAGGATTACCGTTAAAGCTTAGTGAATGGAAATTAAACTGTAAAATTCTTTGAAATTGAGAAATTAACTAAGGAAAGAGATGATTTGTTAGCTAAGTTTGTCTGCTTGGGGTGCCGGTTTGTCACATGTTTCTTATGTTCAAAAACAGACAAAGAGCTTATCTTAAAAGCGGATTAGGTTTTGGTATGGATTTTAGTAAGATAGAAGAAAACCAATCTAGTAATCGGGATGAAGGTGAGTATGAGGATATAACCACTAGTGATGAAGAACTCATTAATTATGTAGATACATCTAGTAATGATGGTTCATTAAGTGACTCACCTCCTGCATATAAGAAAGCTAATGATTATCATGTTGTTCCACATCCTACTGGTATTCATCAACCCCTTAGGCACGATGTTTTCGTTTTGGAATAGCAGTCTAGAGTTTAGGAAAAAGCTAGTTGCTAAATCTAGGTCCGAGACACCCAAAGAAACTGTTGAAAACGGTGTTCAAAATCAAGCAGTACTTTTAAATCAAAGTCTTGCTTCACAAGATACCTTCTTCAAAATCTTTTCAAAAGCGTCTTGCTAAACCTTTTTGGGATAATTTTGGTCAAAACAGGTTTAATCACTCACCAAGAAGGCAAAATAATTTTGGGCATAGACATAGAAGATATCACTTTGACAGTATAGGGAAAGCTGTGTTTTGTGTGTTTGATCCTACTCATCTAATTAAGGATTGTGAACATCACTCAGTATACCTTAGAAAATTTCCAAAGAACAGGGCTGCCAACGAGAAACCTAGAGTACAAACCAGTTTGGAATAATTCAAATAGGGTCAATCACGAAATTTCTCCGGATCATAAATACCTCACCAGCGAAAACCTTTTTCAAAACCTTCATTATCTAACAGTACTTTCCAAATCTTTATTAACTCTGGCCCATACTTTCACAACGTCTTTGCTCAGAGACAAAACAAGGTCTTGATCACAATACTTGGTATAGAAATTCTAGGCAAAGTCACTATCAACCTAGAAGGTTTTCCAATTCACATAGGAGATTTAGATCAGAGGAACCAAGTGTTAAAAAAAATGGGTTAAAAGGGAAAGTACCTGCAGAGGGACGACATGTACTTTCAACTAAAAGTGAATCGATGTTTTGTGATGACAGAAAAAGAGATTTGTGTTGAAAAACCAGAAAGTTTTGAAAATCCACATGCTTTGAATAACAAGATATCTTGGATCATGCTTTAGAAAATAGTGGAGATTATGTACTCAAAGAATGTGAGTATGTCACTCCACAAGGGGAACACAAGTCAGTAATGGCTTGGGTTCCTCAAAGCCACTAACTTTTTCATCTTATTAGACAGGGCAACCCGGAAGAGGAGCTTAAAGATCATTTTTTATAGTGGTTGTTCTGTGAGCATGACAGGAGACAAGGAGTTTCAATAGGTGTTTTGGAGTATATTTAGCTACTAAGCTATGTTTAAGGGGAGGACTATAAGTTGTTAGTATAGTCATGTGTATTGCTTGAGGGAGGATGCTTGTTGATACTTCGTCTATATGAAGAAATTTTGGCAAAGTCTTGTTTTTCCTGAAATACTGCTTGGAAAGTCTTGCTTGGGAAAGTCATCGCTTATGTGGAAAGTACTGTTTGTCGTATTAAAGTATTGTTCCAACGGTAATATTGATGGGTAATTGATAATAACGGTAACTTTGTTATTATAGGGTGTGATTTTTCAAATCCTACCTATAAATAACTACTTTCCGATTTTCCCTCTCATATTATTACCTTACATCTTTTCCATACTTATCTCCCAATCACAATCTCTTTATTCTTCGATCAATTCATTCTTGTGCTCACTTATTCTACAATGGCGAATCGTTTAACTGTTTCAAAACACAATATGGTGGCTAATTTGGACAAGACTGAGGCAAATATAGCTTTTTATGATATTGTTGATTATCTTATTGGGTCGCCTATTAGTTATGCTCTTTTAGTTGAGCCGGATATTATTGAACCATGGATTCAAGAATTTTGGGCTAATGCTAGAGATAATATGGAGGAGGATGTATACTATATTAGATCAACGATTCTTTGGAAGGACTATAAAGATTACGAAGCCTCTATTCGAGAAGATTTATTATTTGGAGATGAAGATGGGGCTATTCGATTTGACAAACAACCGATTTGGGATACTTTTCGGAATCTTGGTTATGAAGGATCTTTAACCGAACAAACATTCAAGAAAGCATTATTCTGTCCTTAATGGAAGTTTTTGATTCATGTATTGCTTCATTGCATAAGTTCTAAAAGTACTTCTTGGAGAGCAATTTGGTCGAATATAGCATCGCAGTGGTTGGTTTAGCTACATTGACGAGTGTTTAATTTTTCAAAGCTTATTTTGGATGGGATGCTATCACATATATCCTCTGGGTCAAAATGGCTAATGTACCCAAGGTTTATACAGGTTTTCTTAAACAAGCAATTGGTGATGTTCCAAAACCTTTGCTTTGTTACCTTTATAATGCAACAAGCCAAAATCTTTACATTTATGGCTAGGAGAAGTGCTTTGTTCAGAGGTGGAGATATTCCATTAACTTCTACAATAATGGAAGTTGTTCAAGGTACATGCGTAATGACCTGGAGAAGATGGAGAAAGTGAAGGTGTTGATTCGTACAGATGCGCCGCCAAAAGTGCTTTTACGCATCTTTGCTTCTCTTGAAGGATCTTGCATCATTACAGTCTTGTTTCTTCAAGCCCGAGGTTCAACCGATATTGAAAGAACACCTACTCCATCTCCACAACATTCTATTCCTGTTTCGGAGGAACATTCACATCCTCACACTTCTGATCATACTATTCCTCGTGAAGGATTAACTTTGGATAACTATGCTTTGACAAAGGAGCTAGTTCGATTGAATAAGACTGTTGAGTCTCAAGCTAAAGCACTTAGGAAGTTGAGACGTAGGTATGTTTGGTTGAAAAATTTTATTAAACCCTATATTCAAGGTTTCAATTTATGGGTTAAAGAGGAAAACAAACGTCGAAAGGAATTAAAACAAAAGAAGGTTCCTAAGTCATCTTCTGTCAACTTGGGGAGGAATTTAGCAAAGGAAAATTTGAAAGAAGATGTTACCAAGAAGAAAGAATCTGAAATCTTGAAGACAAGATTATTTCAGATTCGAGAACAACAAGAAGGAGTGCAAGTTCAAAGTCTTGAACATCAAGGTACTGATGTTCAAATCTTGATGTTCAAGGATCTTGAACATTAAAGTCTTGATTTTCATGATACATCTAGGCAAGAAGTAATAACTCCAAGGGTATTGAATTTTGAAGAAGAAGTTGGTCCTTCTACATTTGTTATAGAAGAAGAAGAGGAATTCACATTCATACCTATTCATTCCGCTAGTGATGATGAAGTAATTGCTACAATATTAGATTTATCACAACCAAGAGGAGGGGTTACTATTAGAGATGTACAAGAAGAAGAACAACCAAGAGCTTCTCAACCAGTCATTGATCCTAAAGACAAAGGGAAAGGTATTCTGGTTGAAACAAAGAAAAAGAAACTCACTTTGGCTGAACTTAGAGCAATTGAAGTTGCTAGGAATGAAGCTTCTGCTAGAAAAGTTCAAGAAGAGTTAGATGCTCAAGATAGAAAAGAACAAAAAGCTCAAGAGGCTCGAGATAAGCACTCAAGAGGTGCAAGATGAATTAGATCTTGAAACTCTGAACCTTTACAGTCCCCTACAACTGTTAGATTTATGCCAAGAAGACCTAATTTAGCTAAGGACAGGAATGCTATGATGGCTTATCCGAAAAGTCAAGGGTATAAAGGATTACAGAAGTTTAATTATCTTGAGATGAAAAGATTATATGATAGGAGGATTATAAGAAGAATGTTCAGGCATCAAAGATTTTAGAGAAGAAACTACGGTGGACCTGAAACCGAAAGGAAGAAAAGTTTAAAGAGAAAAAGAAAACCTGAAGTTCTGAGATGTTCAGTTTTCAAAGAAAGAAAAGGTAGAATTAAGATCTGAGACTAGTGATGAATTGAAGAATTATCTCAGAGTGGTAGATTTTGATTATACAAAGGAAGATGATGATATGAAGATGAACAGATCAAAGATCAGTGTTTTCAAAGTTGAGAAATCTAAGAATGAAGAATACATGATTTTTCATAAGGAAGATGAAAGTTTTAAAGTTTTCAAGAGGTTATGGGATTTGCTGCATGTTATTGATAGAGTAGATCTATTCTATTTATATCATGTTGTGAAGGCTTATTTTGAAGATCATCCATTGGAAGGGATTGGATTGGTTTTACATGGTGATCTCATAACTTTATGGGAAACTGATGAAGAACGATGATATCTGGAAGAATCAGAAAACTGGGAAATAGTTTCTTGGAGATTCTTTGAAGAATCTAGAGTTCATGTTTTGGAGCTAGAGAATGGAACAATGATACACATGTTTGCAGAAAGAAGATATCCTCTCACAGTTGAGCTCATGAGAAGAATGCTAGAGCATGGATTGGAAGTAGAAGAGGATAATGAAACTGCTTGCATGGTTATCAACTTGTTTATAAACCGGACTACCATTGCTGAGGATGATCAATAAGCGGTATGAATTTTATTTGAATAAATACTTTTGATATATCAGTACTTTTATTCAAAGTACTGTGATCGAGCATGATACTTTCATCAAATGTATTTCTTTGAACTAAACCAGTTAAATAAATTTTAGAAGAAACCTTGTTGCTAAGTAATAAATATTTTGAAATAAAGGTTTAGTAAATGGTTTTGTGATGATAACATCAATAGGTTATCAATCCACCATGGTTACAAAAGGATTTACTAATCCATGAGCAACGGCTCGGTAAAGATATATCAAATCCGCTTTTAGTTGACAACTTGCTAATAAGTTGGATGGTATTCAACTCACCATATCAGTAATGTGAAGAGTTGGCTAGCCCACAAGAAAATGGCTTGTGGTAAAGGCACTGGAAAAACCATTATTGGTAATTAGTTCACCATTAGATAGAAGAACTAACTAGTCCGAAGGTACAGACTTTTGGTAAAGACAAAACAAATCTGTTGATAGGTGGTGGTTTGCTAAAAATCATATGGTTATCAATGTACCATGGTCTTACACACCAAAACATTTGGCTACTCCAGAGATAATGGCTTTGGTAAAGAGTTCTAAATCCATTAATTTTTCAATGATTCACTTGAAAGTGATGAGAATAGTATGCAACTCAAACTGAATTAAATGTACAAATTGTCATATGTTGTGTTCTTTGAAAAGATGGAGCTTGTGGATGTCTGCGTAAAGAGAACAATTCTAAGAGATACTTTGACAAGAACAGGATGTTACTGAGATAAAAGCTTAAAGACTAAGAAACAATCCGTCTTTAAAAGATGAAGCTGTTAAAGATATATTAACAAAGGAACTTGAAGTCAAGCAAGTAGAATTCAAGTTAGGGGAGGATTATTGGGATATGAAAGTCTTGAAGATATCAAAATCTTGAAGATATCAAAGTCTGTAAAGTCTGCAAAATCACGGAAAAAGTCAAAGAGTCAAAGTCTTGCTAAAGATAAAGTCAAAGTCTTGCAAATGAAGTCAAAATGCAAGAACAAAGAACTGTTATATTCGTTTATAGAAAGTATGGTAACTCTAGAATATTCCGTATTAGATTACTTGTCATACAAGGTTATCAATTGTAAACCGACTAGGATATCCTTGAGCCTATAAAAGGACTCCTAGATTGGCATTAGAGATATGACTTATGACTTACGATTTTAGAATTAGAGTTTTAGAGAAAGTTCGATTATCTTAGAGTTGTATTAGAGTATCTGCATAATAAGCAGATTTAGAGTTTATAATAAAGGTTATTCTTCTTAGCTTTGTTAAGTAAATTCCGCGTACTTAATAAAGATTACTAAGTGTTTCTTTGTTAATAACTTAGGATTTATCCGAGGTTATTAAACCTTAACAAGCTAGTTAAGTTAGTTTGATTAAAGTATATCGATCCAACAGTCTTGACTGATAACGGGAGCAAAGATATACAGCAAATACAATGTCAGGTCTGCTGGCTGTTAGATACATGAGAGACCCAATAATACTTTGGTATTTTGTAGGGTCAATCACTTTCCCATGTAAATCAGCATCCAGCTTTGGTGACGTTGCAGACATAGGTGTGTTATAGGTATCACAACTGGTCATTCCATGTTTCTTTAAGATTTCAAGAGCATATTTGGACTGATTTAAAAATATGCCACAGGGAGATTGATGAACCTGAAGTCCTAAGAAGAACTTTAGTTCACCCATCATGGACATTTCAAAATTTTGTTTTATTAAATTTGCAAAAGCGTTGGAGTACTTTTTATGTGTTGAACCAAAAATGATATCATCAACAAAAATTCGAACAATTAAAATATGTTCCCCGTGACGTTAAATGAAAAATGTTGGATCAACAGTTCCTTTGGTAAACTGATTAGCGAGAAGAAATTGTGACAGTTTGTCGTACTTTGGGCCCTTGGGGCTTGTTTAAGACCATAAAGAGCCTTTTTGAGCTTGTACACGTAGTTAGGATGTTCTGAATCAACGAACCCTTCTAGTTGAACCACATAAACTTCTTCACCGAGTTGACCATTTAGAAACGCCGTTTTCACATCCATTTGATAAACCGTGATATTCTTGTGTCGGCATATGCCGGGAATATCCGTGCGGACTTCAAGCCGAACTCTTGGTGCAAACGATTCTTCATAATCTATTCCTTCTTCTTGAGAATACCCTTTAGCCACAAGACGAGATTTGTTGTGAATAGCTGCCTTCAAGCATCGGTTTGTTTTTCGGATCCATTTGAGTCCAATGACATAAATCCCATCCGTCTTGCAACAAGTTCCCAGACTTCGAGACGTTTGAACTGATTCAACTCTTCTTGCATTGATTCAATCCAATTGTCGTATGTCATAGCTTCTTTGATGTTGCGTGGTTCTTCTTGACAAACGGTGAGAGCATAAACGCAAGTTTCAGCATCTGTGTGAAGACGTTGTCTTGTCATGACTGGATTAGAAGGGTTGCTAATCACATTCACTAAGGGATGATCTTTTGTCCATTTATGTGTTGAAAGGTGATGATTGAATGTTGCATGCATATTAGACGGATCCAAATTGCTTGAAGATGACTCGCCAATGTCAGGAATGGGTTGAGCCGGTGCAAATGGATTGAAGAAAGCATTTCATTCATAATCTGCGGGTGCGGGTACTTCTTGATTGTGTGTTTCATCAGCTGTGTCAGTGTTTGATGCAATGTGTTCTTCTGTTGATTGAGAATCATTCAGCGGTGCATCGGTGCAACGTTGTTGTTGTTGGAGTAGGTGTATCGGTATTGGATTATGATCGGGGTGTGCAGCGAAACAATCGATACATGGAGCACTACTTTAGAATCTCATCAAACGAGGAGCAAACAAAGTTTCCAATTATTGACGAGTGAATTCCATGGGTGGAACAGCTGATGAAGAGGGAAAGTTTAGACGGTTGGATGCAGGTCCTAAGCGGTTTTGCTTTCGAAGCCATGTTTGTAAGCTCATCAAAGTTGACATGAACGGTTTCCATCATTTGTCGAGTTCGACGATTCCAAATTCGAAATCCTTTTGAATTTTCACAATATCCAATGAACACTCCAATGTCGCTTTCGGTGAAGTTTACCAATATCATCACGATCATTTTTGGATAACACATTGCAGAATACATGAAAATATCGATGTCCGGTTTGCGGTTGTGAACAATCTCATATGGAGTTTTATTATGGCGTATATGAATGATGGAACGGTTTTGAGTAAAATGCGAGTTGAGACGGCTTCACCACAAGAAATACGGTAATTATGAGAAAATCAACATTGTTGAGCGGCCTCCACTAACGTTCAGTTTCGTCTTTCAACAACACCATTTTGTTCAGGAGTACGAGCAATCGAGGTCGGATGTGTGATTCCAACTTTCTCAAAGTAAGCACGAAGTGTTTGATTCTTTAATTCAGTTCCATTGTGCATTCTTACAATTGAACGATGTTTTGAGTTGAACCGATCTTTGTGAGAAAGGTGATAATCATTGTTGGATCTTGATCTTTAGTTAAGAAAATAGACCCAAGTCCATCGTGAATAATCATCAACAATAACCAGAATGTAGCGTTTGCCATTCACACTTTGTATACGCATGGGACCACATAAATCCATATGAAGCAAGTGAAGAACATGTTGAGAACTTGGTTCGGTTTTGAAAAGTTAGATCTCTTGCTCTTGCCTTGTTCACAAGCCGAACATAAGTGATCTTTGGTGTATCGGAACCTTGGAAAACCATCAACTAACTTAAACGAGCGAGTTCAGTCATGGTTTTGAATTTTAAATGAGAAAGCCTTTTGTGCCATAACCATGATTTCGTCGAAGTTTCTTTTGAGAGAAGAATCGGTGAAGATGCAATCATATCGGACATAGGGATCGTATAAAGATTTGTGCTCCGATTGCCGGTGAGTAAATCATGTCCTTCCAAATCACGTACGTAACACGTTTTGGGCGAACGCAACTTCCAATCATCATCACAAAATTGTCCAACTGAGAAAAGATTGTGTCCAAGAACTTCAACATAATAAACCCGACTGATCTTGATGTTTCCATTAACATAATCTCCATATCCCATTATTTCAGCAAAATGATCATTCCGAATCGACCGGTACAAATGAACTTTGAAACAAAGTTTACTAACAGCTTAAGATTTTGTCATATGCACGGTACATCCGCTATCAACAATCCACAGAACGAGTTGAATCACCTGCAACACACGAAGACAACAAGGGTGGTATGATAGAATCAGTGGAACCCAAAGAGTTAGTGGGTTCCATTATGTTAGTGTTACACACATTTGCACATTTAGGAATACATTTAAAACTTGAGTGCTGTGCAACCATTGTTGCCATAACCAATTAGTTTTGCTTTGGTCTTAGTGAAGTCACTAGGTGAGAATACTTTCTTAGAAGATGTTTTTGCAGCAATGGGTGTGTCAACAGATTTCTCGAAACTACACATGCACCTTCCTAAATTGATTTTGCAACTATAATGGACCTAGAGGAGGGCCAGTTTATAGATTTCTTAGAATGAGCTAGAGAGAATTGCAACACATTTTTCATGATTACTAGACATCATACTTTTCTGACGAAAACACAAGAAGCATTAACGTTTGAAACGTTTAGAGACTTATCATTCGTTACACTGACATTAGAATTACAAGTTGCCAAATTTAAATCTAAAGCATATGCAACATGATTTTTATTTGATTTCCTAAGATGAACTTCTACTTCGATTTGGACGAGTGCTCTTCCTATATTCTTGAGATCCTAGTATTTTCTTTTTGTCTCTTATTCTCGGATCTTCTAACATTAGTAGACGCAACTATTCTTGTAGAAGTGGAAGAAAGCAAATTAGTTCCACGAGTTTTATAAATTATATACATGCCAGGAGCAATCACGTTTGTGTTACTAGACTTGCTAGATTCTTGTTTAGCTAGCTTTTCTTTAAGCTCAATGATGATGTGTTTTTTATCCTGAATTATGGAATTTAATCTTCCATGTTCACCCAACATTTGTCGAGTGTATTCAACATGGTGATCATGTTCTTTTGACGCTTCAAAACGAACAGTTTTAAGAGAATCAAAAATCGTTTGATATTCCTTTTTGACTTGTGCAATCTCTTGTTCATATTTGAAAATTTGACATTTTAACGACGCATTTTCATCATCAAGAAATTTGACTCTTGATAGTCGCGACTCTTCCAAAGAAAACTTTTCCTTTTGATTTTGGAAAGCAATTTCAGATTCAATTGTTTGAGACTGACACCATTGAAGTCTTCGTTTAAGTTCAGAAATCTCCATTGAAAGTTTAGATTGGACATCACCATTTTGTGAAAACATTTTCTCATTTTTCCTCTTTTAATTTCTCAATTTCATGCCTTAACATCAGATTGTCCATTTCCAATGTTTGAACCATATTGGGATTCTAAGCAGTTAACACAGTATCATTCACAGAAGCAAATTCACAATATATAACCACATAAGCAATATTAGCATAAAGAGCATCTTCTAACAATTGATCAAAGGCATTTTGAAGATCTTTGTTTTTGCATTGTTCTTGTGAAACTGAGTTTTCAAGTGTGTTAAAAGCTTCAATCATTGAAGTCACCTCTTATTGAAGTTCCCTTTCGGTGTGTTGCACATGACGCAAATGTGCGACGTGGTGAAATTTGGGTTTGAAACATTTGTCTTTGCTCTCTTGCATAAGCAGATTGAAAATTAGATGCTTTTAACTCAGAATTTTTCTCAATTGCCGTTTCTAAAAATGAAATATCTTCCATAAGCGTTTAAAAGTACCGCAATACTAAACAAGGTTTAGGAGTTTTTGGCAACGAGTTGCTTTTGCAAGAGGATGGTAAAGGACCATTTATTTGTGCAACACTGTGAACGGGACCTTCCATGCAAGATGCCTCTATTAATTCAGAAATATTATACGATGGTGTTGAAATGACATTCAGTTTGTAAGAAGCATTTTCTCTTGTGTAATCATATGGTAAAATTCCATTTTTGCAATTTTAAGCGACTTCAACCATCTTGTGCCCATTGTTCCTCACAATCAAATACAACAAGTTGCATGCTTGGATCTAAAAGACATTGAGCACTATACAATTTGGGTATTTCCTTGAGAGGTGAAGAAAACGTGGGTGATTATACCCAAGAGCAAAACGTTTTGAGTCATCAGGACTCGGAAGTGAGGTTGACATTTCAATGCTTTTCTTGAGTGGCCAATCTTATATACAACAGTGCCAAAATCTTGTAACCATCTTTCCAATCGAAGAATTTCCTCGATTTGATCATCAATGCGTTTCTTAGATTTATTTTTGAATTCAGAAAAATTTGACCGACTTGTTGAAAAATCTTGTTTAGTATTGGAAAGTTCCGTTTGAAGATTTTCAATGTTTTTCTAAAGTTCAGACTTTTCTTGTTCAATTTTAGAAATCTTTTCGTTATTTGACGCAACAATTTCATGCATCTGATGTTGAAGATTTTGTTCGTTAACGTAAGATTTTTTAAAGGCCACTTCAAAACTTGTTTCTCGGGTGGTTTTAGTTTCAAAATCATTTATCCGTTTTCGACAACTCTCAAGTTCAGCAGTCAAGGAGGTAATCTCAGCCCTACGGTTGTTGTTTATCTCATTACATTTTGCAGTTTGGGCTTGCATTGGCCGAAGTAATGAATTAAGATATTCTGAATCTAGACCATGAATTGCTTCACTCTGTTCAATATGTTCATTATTTTCATCATCACTTAGGTCATCAAATGTAACCATGGGGTTAATTTAATCGGCTTCAATATGATTAAATAATGATACATGTTGAACAGAATGCTGCTCATCAGATGCAGATGCAGACACAACCTGAGATAGACCGTCTGTGTCATAGACTGATCCATTCTCTGTTTGACGAATGGGATGTTCCTGCATATTTGCCATAAAACAACTGCAGCATTTGCTTCCAAATCTTCATATTCATCATCTGAGAGAGTATCTACCATAAAACCTTGCTGAGTTTCAGAGTTCTCCTCTGCTTCATCCTTGTATGCCATCAGCGTGACTTGTTTATAGTAATCTCCCCCTCTGGTTCATGGTTCAAGACAAGCATTAGCAAGATGTCCTTGCTTTTTGCAATTATAGCAGCGAATAGTAGATCCTGAAGCCGGTGAATTCCCTGTTTCCACAACTTGAACATTTCTCTTGAAGTTATTACTACCCGATCCCCCAGCTGATGTTTGACCATTCCCAAAATTAGCAGAATACCCACTTGTAATCATTCGACAACCACTAGTTCTGTTCTGAACTTCAACTTTGCCGCCTTGTATAACTGCGTGACTTTTGGGATTTGATGATGAACGAAGACGATTGTTTGACTGAGTAGAGAACTTGGAGAAGGCTTTAGCAATAAAGGCCATTCCATGATTCAATGCTTCAAAAGCATCATCTTGATCATCATTGGTTTGAGCATAGTATGCAGTGTTAGAATCACCTTCGGGATTGACTTGATGAGAAGGTGTGGGTGGAGCATAAGCAAAGTGGCGTTGTTGTTGATCAAAAGCATGATTGGACTTTGGGTACGGATTCGGATAACCATGTTCCAGGAGAGCAATCTGATCAGCAATCGGTGGTGGAGGGAAACCGTGTGTGCCATGAGCTTCTTTATCTTTGAGAACCTTCTATTGATGATGTTTCAGATAATCATACAACAACCCATACTTGACATCATGAAGATCCTTGACTTGACAAAAAAAAGTAACATACTTATGCCAATCTGGTCCTAATGAGTTCAGAAACTTTGTGTTAATAGCAACGGTTGGAAGATCAATCTTATGTCGATGCAAATCATTGACCACATTTGTGAAACGATGATAATATGATTCAAGTGATTCCCCAGGCTCAATGGTAAACACATCAAAGTTGTCATGCAATTTAGACTCCATGTCGATCTTATTCAGTTCAGTGCCTTCCATCAAAAGATGAATTTTTTCCCATATAGCTTTTGCAGTTTTCTGTGCATCAATACTTTTGTAAATCGGATTAGGAATTCCAAGAAGTATTTGTTGCATAGCAAGCTCATCGGCTTCAAGATGAAGTAGTTGTTCTAGTGTTAAACGGCTCAGTGGAACAATTGAGATAGTATCGGGTCTTGGTGGAACAAATCGAGTCTAGAGACATGAGATTCATCAAAAGATCTCTTAGGAACACTTAAATATTTCATCACTTGTTGTTCAAACAATAAGGACACAAGTGACATGTTCCAGAGTCCTACGCAGATCTTAGCAATCTGCCAGAACATTTATGAGGGGATTCACAATTGTGATCCTCAATGATTGAATGGAAACTCCTGCCAGGGTCAACATCAAACAGCCCTGACGACAGGTCACCTCGGTAATCCTTTACGGGTTACGCTTGGCGGTTTCAAACGGTCTACAGTCGTGGAGTGATATTTCGGTATATCTTCGCGGCTCACGGATTGTTATTCTCTCGAGAATATACAATTTAGAAACGGCCTTGGCAAGGATTAGAGAAAGTTCTCACTATGCTTGTTTACGATCTTAAAATCGAACCTATAAGTGCGGGAACTTTATTGTTAACGGTTTCATGTAGGTACTCATAAAGACCAGGAGTTCCATAAAGACCATTACCACCATCATTATCATCAACATATTTGTTCCACATGCTCATACCAACATCATAAAGACATTCTCATCTAAGATCTAAGCAAAGCAAAGTTCAGAAAGATTCTACGTCAAAGTCAAAGAATCTGCAAAGTTATGAGATAAAGATCAAAGTTAAAGAATGAGAGTTTCAAATGTATGAATCATAAACTTCACCAGAAGTATGAGCATGCTGGAAATGACTTTCATCACTAACAACAAAGATGCTGATGAAAGGCAGATTTCACTACTGATTACAATAACTAGAACAAAGAACAAAGATGCAAAGAATCAAAGACTTCACAAGCTATGAACGCCAAAGAAGTTCAAGACGTCGAACGACCTAAGCAAGACAAAAAATGATGACCAACCATTAGGGGGAGATTGTTAGGAATACAGCTCATGTAGTAAACCCATGAACTGTGATAAGAGGTTCTTCTAGAACCAAGGGGAAACACCCCTACCTATGTAAACACTATAAATACCCCCTCCCTTGAAGGGAGAGGGTGTTGGTTCTAATTGCAATTATCATTTTCATTAATCCTTCATTAGTTCCTTCCACTTTCTCTCTCTAAAACTTTCTCTCTCTAGAAATACATATTGATGTGATAGAATGGTGACCTAACAAATATTTTAACTAATTAGGATTAAGCTACAACTAATGAAGAAATAAAATTAAGCTAAGAAAATGATAATAAAAGCTATGCTTGTCAAGTGAGATGAAAAGGTAATTGAGTGTGAATAATCTATTAAGCTCTTTGAATTAATACCCGTCAGAATTAAATTATTTTCTCACAACGTTAACTTATATTGAAAACAATCCTTTTTCTTCTTGGTAATAATCACAAGATCTAAATAATGAATTATTCAAACGGATTTTTCCCGTTAAAACAATCAACTAATTATATCTAAAAAGAATCCAGAAATTATTAATCAATAATCTTCGATACCCGTATAAAAAACTATTTTCTCACAACGTTTTGAAAACAATTCTTTATCTAGGTAAAATTACTAGATTTAATTAATTACCCTAACGGCTTTTGACCGTCAAAACAACCAAATTCAATCTACTCAATAAGCATAACTACCAAGCTAACAATAATAATCTCAACAATAATAAACATTTTATTAACTAAAATAACTAAGCTAATGAGAAAAGGTAGAAAATAAAACCCGATCTAAGCTAGGAGACGAATAAAGTCCACCCGATTTTATAAACTTGACAAATTGTAAAAGCATTAATATAACCAAACAATCAATAAGGTTTGTGACTTTATTAATTAATTAGCTAATTAAGACTAAAAAGCTCTAAACTTTACTAATAAGCTAGCTTATAAAACCCTTAAGCTCCTTGGCTTGCCTTAGGTTGTAATGATGAGAAACTAAGAAAAGATCAAAACTTTATCAAAGGTTAGGACAAATAATCTATAATATGGATCAAAATAAGCTATGAAAAAGCTTATTGATTAAGAAAAATTAAGAAAGATTAAAACTTTTTTAACTAAAAATATTAGATCTAGAGTAATAAGCTAATGGACAACTTTTTATAAAAGAAAACTAATAAAAATGAATCTTTTTGGTTTCTTATAAAGAAATTTGTAAAACAAAGATTAGATCTAAGTTTATAAAAGCTTTTAAAATAAAGTAGTAAAAGAGTGCTTATGAAATAAGCTAGATCTAAATAAGCCACAAAAAGCTAATACGCTTTCATGACTTCTTTGATAAGATAAGAAAAGAAAAAAGAAAAAGAAAAGAGTAGAAATAGAAGAAATAAATACTAAGTAGGAAACATAATCTTCATTAAGCTAAAAATCTTAATTACAAAATAAGCTCAAAATAAGCACATACAAAAACAAACTACCTCTAAAAAACTACTCCTAAAACTAAAACTACTCCTAAAGCTAATAATAATAAAAAGAACTGTGAGTAAAAGATTGTGTCTCGGATCCCAATTTATAGCCCCCAATTGATTCTCGATTGTTCCGAGGATAGGATCCTCGTATACCACTTATGCTTGGCCACGTGGAGCTCGTGTATTGACCGGAACATGTTTGTGCGTGTGTGGGAGTGGTGCAGCAGAGGCTGACACGCCCTTGTGGAATTTATTAGAGCGTTTGACATTCACGCTGGGACACAAACTGCTACTATCAATTTGCAACATTACTATATATATAATTTGGGGACACAAAATGGTGGCATGTTATGTCGTTTAGGGCTAAAATGGTTTCTTTGGGTTTCTTCGTTTGGTTTGGTCCAAAAGCTGCTGCCTCACCGCCTTTGATATAGCCTTTGATATATCTACAAGATATCACCACCATTGATATAGCCTCACCAGACACTCTTTACCGCTTCTCTTTTCTTATGGAAAGCCAGATGATGAAGAAAATCCAATCAGTCCGGCCAACATGTTTAGCATCAATTAATCCGTATTTTAGGTATCTGATTAGTAAAACCTAAAAAATCTACATTCAATAAACTTTATTTTTGTAATTTCTTTTTACTTGATCAGTAGTAATTGATTAAATTATATAATTAAAATTACGCTGCCTGCCTTAAGTAAATTCGTTATTAATCTAATCATGGATCATGTTTCTTTATATTTGTACATATAAGCTACGTTTAGATATGATGTTGGTTTTGTATGCTGAATAAGTTTATCATCAGAATATGTGTGAAAACAAGGTATGGTTTTGATTTTCACAAGAAACAATTAAACAAACCCTAATTCTTCAAATTGATTCAAGATATTGTTCTTTATTCCCTCTTTAATTATGTAACTGTTTGATGCGTACATCATTATTAGACCTAATTAGACTTGATCATCGTTTCTCAAATTGTTAGTCCTGTTCTTTTTTCTTTTTTTTTCTTTTGGTATTAACGACTGCACATCTGGCCGCCTAACTCTCTTCTTATCCAAAAACAGTGAGATAGAGAGTGGGATATTAGAATTTTGGTATTACCATCACCTGTTATATAGAATTTTGGCTTTGCTGAATATGTGGCTTATTAATTGATTGATTAATGTGTTTTTATTTATGGGTTTTGATTGAATTTTTTTTTGGTTGTTTTGCAGGCTAATAGGATATTAGAAGTAGCGCAGAAATCCTATTCTCGAATACCCAAAACGCTTTTGAATAGAAGTGGTTCAGTTGGAGAAAAATATTATTCATTTAAGACTACTAACACTTCAAAGTTTTAGAAAGACCTTATCTTGGCGGGACGTTCAGTAATGCAGAAAAGGCAATGATGATAGTTAATGGGCTTTGATGATTCTTATGATTTGAGTGAAATTAAATGGGTCGTTGAAAACTTGAGAGTAACCTGGCGGGGCAATGACCGGGCGGCATGGTATAAATGATTACTTTGCAACTGAGTCTGATTGCAGCCACAGTGAAGTTCAGATGCTTCTATCACCCGGTCCGTGTTTACTAATCTGAGCCTGACTGTTTATGTTTCAATGATCTGACTGAAGGTGCTTTGAACAGCTTTGTTCTATTCGTCAGCCCGGCCACCGGCGCACTGCAAACTTTAGTTTGCGGGTGTTTTTATCATTGAAATTGCTAACGGGTTGGGAATGACCATATCTTGGCATGGTATTTATACTAACGTAGCCATGGCGGGTTTTTCGGGTTTATACTAACGTGGCCAGAACAACAGGTCCGCAAACTGCTACAAAACGGGTCCACGAGATGTCGTTTAGGACTAATCGTTTTGTATCCTTACACTATATATATAGTAATTCACATGTTGCTAAGGCGATGATGATAATTTTGTACATTTACATTCTTTCGACGGCCGTTCCTTGGCGGGGCAACCAGAATTGTCGTTGCAGCCATGGTGTACGTTTAATGTCGATTCTATATGTACGTATATGAGCCTCATTTTTTGTTGGGCTGCTATATAAACACCAGGATCAGAACTACGCGAACATGAAAGATAAACTGTACACGGAAGATTGTCATCACCTGATTTCACTACAGGTTAGTTTTTTCACTACTGTGTTGTTTTAGGTATGAATGAAGGGACAAAAGCAAGTTGTAGCAGCTTGCGCAAAAGTGACAGCCAAAAACATTCCACGGCTCGAGGTTATTCAATCATACTTTTACATATTCTATGCCCAGTTATTCACGTTGTATTAACCTTCGTATTGTATAATTTCCACAGCTATATACGCACCATTTCGCAATGTATACGACATTTGAGTGGAATCCACGGAAAAGATGCAGATAATTGCATACTGAGCCTCGCTGTTCACAATCTGCGTCTATTAAAGGTTGGTTAATTTATACATTTAGTGACTACGATATTGTTAAATCGTGAATATTACATGCCTTATTTCCTTTTAAATAGTATCCAGTTCGCGGTTTACGTAACAGTGTTGTATTCGTGATTGTTGTTATTGTAGGTATAACTGCAGTACATCCAGGTTGTACTAATTTACTTGGAAACACAAGTCTCCGACAGTGAAACGTTTGAGGTTACTTCACAATTAGTTTTTTCTGTATTGTAAATATAACCCGAAAGGAAATTGTCGCCTTGGCAGTAAACGGTTCTCACAGGTAGTGAAACGTATATACAGGTACCTTCATTCTTTATGTTTGTGAAATTGTGAATGGACATGTTTCTTTTATTAAGGGGGTGTTACAAATTGCTTATAAAAGCAGCTTATTTGTCTTTTGATGCAAAATTAGCTTCGTTAAGAGTGTTTGGGATTGGTGTTTATATGATAAATTAATATTGAAATGAGATTGTTTGGGATTTCATATTCTATTATGCACATCGTAGTATATTGGTATGAATATGTGTTTAATTGCTATTATGTTTTGCTCTTTTAGATAGAACTTTTTATGTGGATTTACGTATCGGTCATCTTACAAAGGTAAACAAAATTAGTCATTTTCAGTTTTTATCCTTACTCATAGCTCCTTATTAGTTTTAATTCAGTGGGTATGTTTTATTTTAGGTTAAAGATGGTTGCTTTATGGGATTTTAATGAACGTATACCCCTACAATTGTATTAAATTTGCTTCAAGAAGTTGCCCAAGTTCAGGATGTGAAAATTGACTGGCGCTTGTGCTTGTGGCGGGGCTTTATGGAAGATATGCTAATGATTGTGGAAGAGGTACGTCTTTGTGTTTTCTCTTTACGTGTTTACAGGGTGTTTAGGGGGTGTTTGGGTTACGTTTACTTATAGGTGCAATAAAGTATTGTATGGTAACATAACGTTTTTCTAATTGCTATTTTTTTCCTCTATGACCAGAACTATATTTGACAATATTGGTTGTAAGTAAAGGAATATAGACCATGCCTTTGGGTTACAGGTGATGTTATAATTCTATGTCTATTAGTTCATGTTAAATGTTTTCTAATATACGGTTGTATATATGTAACTGGGGGATAATTGAATCGCAGCCTGCTTTCTTGCATACATCAAAGGTCGAGTTCGAACATCCTCGGCTTCGCTTTGAATGATTTGAATATTTTGACCAGAAGACTCAGGTTATGCTTCTTTCTTTTGCAATATATTTGAACTTTTAAATGAATTATTGAGCATGTATCTTGACCAGTGGTTCAGACGGTTGGTTTAAGGGTATTTGGTTTGTATTGTTGCTATACTTTAATAATTAGTCGGAAACGTGGTTACGGTTTTTCATCATTGATATTAGTCGTTTCAGTTCAACATCATGTAGGATATTTGCATTAACCTGCCTGGTATGTGTGTCACGTAGATTCTTTTCAGATGTTCAATTAATAATTGTAACAAAAACATGTCACTTGAGAATTAGTATAACATAAACACGCAGTTCCAGAAAAAATTAGAACCTGATATTTACTGTGCAAGAATACTTTTGGCAGGTATGGTTTTCGTTTGCAGCTATTTAACACCAAAAGAACCTAATATTGTACTGATATGTGCGCTGTTATCTTGGTTTAGTTATGATGTGCTCGGCCAACACCATTCAAATAAGTTGGTTGCTGTTATGGTTATGATAAAAAGCGGGCATCAATCAGTGGTTGCGGTTTATGAAAGTGGTCCTAATATTTTCTGAGTGATAACACTTTTGGCAGGTATGGTTTTTGTTTGCAAGTATATAACACGAAAAGAACCTGATATTGTTCTGATATGTGCGATAAAATTGTTGATATGATTTTTTTGTAGAAGACTTAGGTGGTAAGACAAAATCAAAGTAGGTTGGACATCTTTTATAGCCGTGGCAATATGACAATTTCTAATAGATATCTGAGTTAGATAAACGATGCGGATCACCTATTTCTATAAAAATTTCCAGTTGCTTAAAAGCATTTTTACGTCAATATAGTACCAGCTTATAAGTTTTATCATCTTGCTGCATTTTCTATTGGTTCACATATGCACACCGTTTTATGAGAATTGTTTATGGTATCGGTCGGGTCTTTTATGAGATTTGTGAGGAAAGACCATTGTCTTCCTTTCGAATCATACTATTTACCTGTACCTGATAAAGGAGAGGTTGAAAATCTATGAATAAAGATATTTAAGAGGTTGTGCATGATAGAAGTACTTTCAGGCGGCTTCTGCCTGTTCGAACCATTCGCTAATTCAACTGTTTGAGTCAACTAAATTATATCACCCCGCCTTCTTTGCTGATAATGGGAATGTGAAATACCTTACTGGAATTTGATATCAAGATGGATTCTTATATCTTAATGTGGAATATACATTTCAAATTGTCCTTCTCAAGTCCCTACCAAAATCCTATAATACAAAGTTTTTTGCAGTTATGTCTTCCATATAACGTTTTGCACTAAAATGATAAATTCAACGCAGCTACTTGATTTTTAATAACTCTCATTGTAGAAAGCAAACTCACTTGCAATGTATTAGCAATAATATGAGCTAGGTCCTCTTTGAAAATGAAAATTTTAATTAACTTGGTCTCCACATGTATACCTTTAAGTATTTTCAGGACCAAGTTTTTAGTAACGACTAATGTGACTTTCCTATAAATTTATTAGTAGCCTATATTACAACAACACATAACTAGAAAAAAATCTGAATTCTCTTTTCTTATACAGAAATATATGGTAAAGCACGAGGGATGATATATTTCAGGGTGTGGATTGAAGTAGAGGAGGTATACCACTCTGCTTTCTTTGAGGTCAATACATCAACAGGTTTCTTTACAGTTTCATGCGAATCAGGTATACCAATAAATATAAAATGCCCCGCCGCAACGCGGCGGTTTTGGGGCAATCCTTGTTTATAGAATTTGCACATTCATTTGTATATCTTAACTTCCATGTTGGGCTTGAATTCGCTGGACTTGTTATTTTCTTTGGGCTTCGCATGCAACTGATGCTGCCTGAATCTTGGTCTTCGCTATATAGCTGCTGGGCTTGCTAGCTTGAAGATTTGCATTAGGTCTGACTTTTTAATTTCATGGACACACATATGTTGGAAAAAAAAACTTTGATCTTGTAAATATTAGTTTCGATTAAATCATTGGCAAGCGGTTTTGAGGAGACTCGGGTCACTTCACAAAGCGAAGCCGGATCCGTTGGAATTGTTTTTCGTGCTCTTTCCAATGGTGTGCTCAAATAATTTTACAACTTCGTTTGAACCTCGAAAAACGTGAAAACATCATCGAAACTCATCCGAAAATCAACGTTTTTGCTTTGTTTTCAAACCCTTGTACCTGCAAGACATAATAACACATATCCAACATATTTGCAATATAATTTTACATATTTCATGGTTATTAGTCTGATTTGGCATACTTTTAGATATAAAGTGATGTGTGGATATAAAATGATGTGTGTTTTAGCACACATTAGAATACCCCACACTTAAACCATTGATGGTCCCTCACGCAATGTTTATTACACATGTAATGAAAGAAAATATTTTAAACCCCCTTAACTAAAATCCCTCACATCAAATAAGAACATAAAGATGTTCATCAAGGGGTACAAAAATCTTTTGCATTGAAAACGTCCCGTTTTAAACATAAAATAATTAATAGATAATAAGACATTTTTCTAAATTATTTAAAAGGCTTTAAGAACGGGAAACACGCAAACTGGGAGTTTTCAGGAGATAAAGATCATCATCCTCGATTTTCACAATCCCCAAACCAAGCTTAAAATGAAATCACAACTAAATACTCCCTCCGTCCCAAAATTATTGTCTTTTATTGACTTTTTTAGTCTTTTTTCTTCAACTTTGACCATAATTATTTTTGTTTGTGTTATATAATACTTGATGAAAAATATATTAATGTATTGGGTTTTAAATGTATTTTCATTGGTATAGTTTTCATCAAGTATTATATAACAGAAAAAAAAATATTAATGGTCAAAGTTGAATAAGAAAGACTAGTCAAAGTCAAATTGGACAATAAAAATGGGACGGAGGTAGTATAATATTAGATGCTAACACTACTCATACATGCTAATTGTGTAAGCGCGGCTACTCCTTGCTCCCTTATTCCTAGGTCCTCTAAGGATTTTATTCTAAAAAACAAGTTTTTCTTATTTCGATATTTATTTAGGCATATAAAGGCACCCGGTTTAAAAAATAATTAGTTAGTAATCCTTCCCTAGAGAACGGCTGCATATAGAAATGAGGTCCACATCAAGGTCCTAATTTAACACGATATAGAGAATATCCTTTTTATTTCACCCGAAACAACTCATCTACGAGTCCAGAGACAGAAGACTTATTTAGATATCCCCAGAGTCGACATTTGGCCTTATTTAAACATTATAACTAAGTAATATTAGTCCTCGGTCCTTTAAACAACTGAGACAACGATAGCGAACCGTCAAGAAACAGTAGTCTTATTTCGATTTTGGAATTTCCTCCACCTTTTTGAAGCCTGAGTCAACGGGAGCGAACCTTCAGGAAACAGAAAACTTTTATCGGCTTTGGATTATTATGAAATTTACCTCTACCCTTTGAAAAACTGAGACAACGACAACTAACCATCAGGAAACAGTAGTCTATTACGGCTTTGGTTTATTACACTTTATTAGGTGCCAAACCCCGAGTCTTACAATCTTTCAACATCCGAAACAATAGCAGCAAACTATCAGGAATCAGTTGTATTATTTCCACGGAACACTGGCAGTACCTTGATGTGTACCCAATTTTCATATGCAGGAATTCTCTAGAAAAGGAATAAAGACTAACAATCGTAAAAATCGTGCTTCTTTATTTAGAAAAACATTATTAGTTTTATGTGTTATTTAGCTGGTGGGAGCAAAAAGCCACAATTTAACCGCTATGAGCTCTAAAGAGAACCAACTACTCCACGCTTAGCATCTAACTTATAATCAACTCTATAATTTTTCGTTCTTTGCAAAATTTTTAAGTTGTGCAAACGCTCGGTCTCGAAAGCTAAGGGAAAGCTAGAGTTCAATACTCAGTCAAGTCAGAATCTCCCTTGTTCTAGCCTACTTATTAAGACGTAAAAGAGTTTTATTTTATTTATTATTCTTTTTTGTGGACAATAGATAACATAAATCGGTTAAAAACGGGGTTGCATGGGGACCAGAAAAAAGCAGGAAAAGTCATATTCTGATAAAAATCCACCCCACACATAAAACGAAATATTGTCCTCAATGTTTAAATATTACGGGTATTAACCCCAAACTTAGAAATGAAAAAGGTGAATGTTTTAAAAATTCTAAGTTTGATAGGTGAGAAATTATTTTTTATTTATGACAAAGGGTTATCCCTAGATATAATTAGTAAATGATCGAAGACCGAGTGTTGGAGGGTTTGAAAACAAGCACATGGGTCTTCTCGATCATAGGGAATTCTCTAAGCAAAATGGAAACCTATAAACACACATAGAAAGAAACACAACCCCACACTAATCCAAAAACCACGACACACTTATTAGAAGAAAAATAAAGATAGATAGATAGATAGATAACACGGGTTGCCTCTCAAGAAGCGCTTGTTTTTGTTTGAGTCTCTAGCTTGACTCTAGTGTTATTTAGGTTTATTCATAAAGTCATACTCAACACTTATAATTAGGTGCGGATGGTAGTAGCGATACATAACCACTAAAAGTATGTATGCCACAGGATAAGGTGATGGCATTTTAACATATCGATGAGACAATTGTACCATCACCAATTTAGTCTCACCCGAATGTGTCAGGGAGAGAAAGGGGTCAAATCTTTCCACGTCCTCCAAGAAGATATTTGTTTGACAAGCCAGACGTGGTGTAACTATTTCCAACTGAGGGTCATTGACAGCTACATAAGATGAGTCGCAACTAGGTCCAAGACTACTAATGGAGTTTTTAGACTCTATTAGGACATGATCTTCATAAAGCAATTGTTCTAAATAAAGGATATCCCCCTCCGAATCATAACACCAATCATCAAATTTTGTTGGAATTGAATCGTCTAGGCTGATCTTGGCAGAGAGCTCCTCTAAAAGTAAGTCACTAGTCTCAATAGATCTGAACATCGAATCAGAATTACCTAATGGTTCATCAGAAATCCTTGGGATTGGAACAGGGTCATTGTTAGGTAAATTTCTATATCACTCGGATTAAAGTCAATTTCCCTATCCCCCATTGAGAGGGTGTCTATATGCTCTCTAAAAGGCAAGTCAATATCTAGATTTTCTTCTCCCAAAACATCAATACAGGGCAAGGGTGGTATGTATGCTAGTGGCGGAGATGTGACATGTGCGGTACTTTGTGGGCTGTAATTATGCACCTCGTCCATAGTAGTCTCCAAATCTCCCTCGTCACTCCCCTCTGGTTCTTCTAGGTCAATATGAGGACTGGGCATTTGAGTTTTAAGAACCATCTCCTGAATACGGTTAATTTCCAAAAACTGATGAAGAAGCTATACCTAACCCAAAAACGTTGTGTGATGATCTTCAAGAGTCCCTCCACCTTATGAAGTCTTCCGATTTAGCTCAGGAACACATTAAAATCTATTGTGTGTGTGTGACATCTGTACTCTTAGTGTTCTTGGGTTTTCAATGTTAATTAAGTCGAATACAATTATTCATGTTGCAAACTTTTCTTTAAGGCATAATAATGAAAGATGAATAAATTTGTTACAAATTTTAATCAATTTAATAGAGGCAATTATTTATATACCCAAATAAAACTTGTAAATTTGGATATTTATCTAAATATATGTTTAAACATCATTGTATAATTTTATGCATTAAAATCTTGTGTTATAAAGAAATATGTAAATATTCATGTTTTAGTGGGTACATGTAATTTCCCCTATTTGATATCATGAATCGTTTTGTTCCCAAAATCGACGGCAAATATAGATTGAATGTGAAAGATTAAAGGGCCCGTTTGGTTGGGGTGTATGGGTATGGATCTATGACTTTTAAAGTCATTAATGTTGTTTGGTTGGGTATAGGGCCCGCCACAATAGAATGGGGATACCCAAATGTGAAGGTTTTCTCATATATTAGAGCATAGGGTGTCGTGGGTTGCCCACTTCTCTTCATTTGGGTACGTGTGCATCACATCCCAACCACAAACTACCCTTCAACAAAAATCTTACTCAAAAACTTATCATTGGCTTCTTTTCCCCCACCCACCCATCACAAACACAAACACAAACAAATTAACTGAAACTTCTTTGCCTTCTTCCTCGTCGTTTCAGTGGCGAAAACCCCAACGGCGGCCCAGCTTGGTGTGGTGGTGAGGAGCAAAACGAATTGGCGAGTAGCCACGTTGGAAACGACGAGAAACAACACACTCGACACCCCATGCTCTTATGGGTGTGAGTGGTTCTTCATACCCTCTATTATCATTCTACTCTATATCAACATCAATATCCATTGTGATTTATAGCGACAAACCAAACGCACCCAAGTTGATAACTTTGGAAACAATAACGACCTACAATTAATGATTAATGAAACGATCACAGCCATTGATTGGTTACAAACCTAACATGAGACTGTGTCAGAAAATTAAAAGTCCGGCCAACACAAACATTAAACTCAGCAGAACATGACAAGACCGAATGGACACCAGTTCACATCATATTTAGAGGCTTTCCGACTACATACAGATCAAAGGACAGGCTTATTAATTTCTGTAGTAACTATGTTAATCATGGCTTCATATTTTCAATATAAAAAGCCTTACGAAAGACTATTAATATGTGTATGTGTATATTATATATCACTTCTAGGGAAAAAAGATTTAGTAATGACAAAAACACCAAGTTTAAACCCTCTTACGAAAATCCACACTTTTAAGGAAGGGGAAGGAGATCATGAGCAACCATTGAGTCCTATGGCTAGGCTCTTTCACGAAGCTGGTGCTAATGTCTACATTATTGCTATCTTTGGTATGAAAACCATCATAAATGTAGATGTTTTCAAAGCCGATCTGCTAGTAAACGTGACAAAAAACAATCCTCGCTTATCGAGCTTGCAGGTTATTAAATTATTGTACATCAATGCATATTCTATAAGGTTACTCTATCTCTAGACTTCTTATGCTTTAGTCGATCCTCTAAAAAAAATTATTATCTTTTAGAGAAACCTCAAATTTCTCTCTGTATATATAGTAACACATTTCATTTCTATAAACACTTAACTCTCCGCTTTGAGTACATAAAACTTACAAAGTGAAGTTACAGAGTATACGGTTAGAGATAACGTTTTCTAAAAGATGAATATAATTTTATAAAAAAAAAATATTTTTTTCCTCTATATTTAGAGATAAAGATATATATATATAGTATATGGTTTGTGATGGCTTGAACACCTATAGCGTATGTATGTTTTTTTTAAATGGTATTGACACAAAGAACCTGAAGCTACAACATGATGTGAGACCTACTTATTGACAACTCCGTTATGACTTTCTCATCATAACCTAGCGAAAATTAACAAGTTCAAGACACTCTAATGTTTAATTATACATACTGTTGTCACAGGTGGAGAAAAAAAATGGGAGCATGAGATGGATCCCAACACATCTAAACATAGATAACCATGTTGTTGTGCCTGACCTTGATCCAACCATGGAATCGTCAGACAAGTTCATAGAAGATTACGTATCAAACCTTAGTAAATCTAGCATTGACAACTCAAAACCCTTATGGGATGTACACATCCTGAACACAAAGACCTCATCTACACAAGGCACGTGTGTCTTTCGCTTTCATCACTCGCTCGGTGATGGCATATCATTGATAAATCTTCTGCTTGCTTGTAGTCGCAAGGTCTCAGATCCGGAGGCGCTGCCTACACTTCCTGGAAATAAAGTGCATCGTATTAGAGTTACTAGATTTAGATCCCTATTTATGGTCTTATGGAACACTATTGTCAGTCTTTTGATGATGCTTTTGACTGCATTATTTTTAAGAGACACGGATACACCATTAAAGCGTTCTCCATTTGAGAATCGGCCTCGACGCTTTGTCCTTAGAAGTGTAAGCCTCGGTGATATAAAGATGGTAAAAAACGCTATGAATGTGGTGAGATTTTTCTTTTTGTTCTGTACTTTTTATATGTTATTGTTTAACTATATGAAAGAACACCAGTGAGGCGCTATAAGATACATACACCAAAGACTGGCTGAGACTCAAGTCCACAAAGTGATCGAACTTCACAAGCAGAAACACGGCTATAACTGGAACAAAACAAAAAAACTTGCACCAAGTATTTAATAGAACACGCTCTCTATTAATCAGAAAATACAAAGCTCAAAAAACTGATATCTAATGCACACACCAACTATGAGCTCGTTTGGTTTGCTTATATAGGACATTAGAATAAGCTCTCCTAATCCTACTACAACTCTAATCAAGTAAACAAGTCCTTATCTAAAAAACTAAAATAAGAATCCTAATTAAACTAGAGTTGTGATTGTAATTATCCATGTGCTCGGTTTGTTTTGACTGTCCATAGGCTCGGATCAGTAATTATCCCAACATTCACCCCCTAATTTCTGACTCGAGATAGGTAGGTCTTCAACTCCGAGTAACTCTTGCATCTCCTTGAACTTAATCCTTGCGAGAGCTTTCGTCAGAATATCAGCACGTTGCAAATCACCTCTTACAAACTCAACTTGTACTTGGCCTCTTTCAACACATTCTCGGATAAAATGATAACGTGTGTTTATATGCTTGCTTCTCCCGTGAAAGACTGGATTTTTCATAAGTGCAATAGCCGATTTGTTGTCACCAAATAAGACCACCACTTTTCTTCCATTCGGTTATTTCACTCAACAATCCGTAACCATATCCCTTGACCGCGCTGAGTTTGCACCATGAACTCGGCTTCACAAGACGATAGAGCCACCGTGTTTTGCTTTTGTGAGCACCAAGTGATAGGTGATTTCCCTAGATAAAATACATGCCCAGTTGTGCTTCGACCATCATCTTGGTCCATAGCATAACTACTATCACTAAACCCCACTAACTCCTTGGTTTTCTCTTGGTTGTATCGTATTCCAAAATTCAAACTACCTTGGATATACCGCAGTATTTGTTTCACAGCTGCCATATGTGATTCTTTTGGTTCTTGCATGTAACAACTAACCAAACCAACCGAATAAGATAAATCAGGTCGAGTGTGTAGTAAATACCTTAAACAACCGTCGTCTAAACAGAGTTGCATCAACTGGTCTTCCTTCCTTGTCCATGCTTAACTTCATTCCAGGTTCTAATGGACATTGTGTAGGATTCGATTCATGCATCCCAGCATCTTTCAAGATCTTCTTTGCATAGCTTTCTTGACTTATTGAGATACTCGAATCCTCTTGCTTTACTTCAATGCCAAGATAATAGCTCAATTTTCCCAAATCACTCATATCAAACCTTTCTTGCATTTGTCTCTTAAATTCACCAATTTCGCTAAGCTTCGAACTGGTTACTAAGAGATCATCTACATAGACTGCAATAATCAAGATTGACATGTTTGTCTTCTTCACATACCGCTTTGTTCGTGTTGGCATCTTTTGAAAGACATTTGCTTGAGTTCTCTATCAAGTTTTGTATTCCACACCCTTGGTGCTTGTTTAAGTCCATAAAGCGCCTTTTTCAACTTGTAGATCTTCCTTTCTTCTCCTTTCTTCACGAACCCCTCCGGTTGTGTAACAAACACTCGCTCTTTCAGTTCTCCATGTAAAAACGCTGACTTTACATCCAGATGATGTAGCTCCCATGCTTCTTTTGCGCCCAATGAGATCAATAAGCATACGTTTCAATCCGTGCTACGGGCGCAAATACCTCGTCATAGTCAATTCCTTCCTTTTGAGCATAACCCTTTGCTACTACCCGAGCTTTAAACTTATTAATTGAACCATCCGGATTTCTCTTAATTTTGAACACCCACTTTAATCCAATGGGATTAACATTAAACGGAGCTTCAACTAATTCCCATGAATCATTCTTCTCGATAGACTCAATCTCTTGCTTCATAGCAACCATCCACTTGCTTGAGACTTTTGCTTCTTGGAACGTTCTTGGTTCATCATCTTCAATCAAAAGTAGATTTTGATCTTCATTAGCAATCGAGGTTCTTGAACTAGACCCCATAATAAAGTCATTAAATCTAGTTGGCTTAGTTGAAACCCTTGAAGAACGCCTCATAATTGGTTGAGTTTCCGTCATAGGATTAGGGTCATTACCCGCCTCGAATTGAACTTCTTGTTCGGTATTGACCGGTTGATTTTCATCAACATCATGATGAGTTTCAGCCTCTTGATTTTTCGCCAACTTCGTGGTCACTGGGTTAACAAATCCATAACCCGTATCAATAGAACCGTGCCATTCTATAATAAACATACACGGTTTAGCTCGTGTGTTTCGCTTCCAGCAACATACTTCCAGCCAAGTTCCTCATTAAACTCCATCACGACACCACTGTCTTCTTTAGTTTTGGATTGAACAGTCGAAAACCTTTTGTACCTGGATCGTTTCCGATGTAAATGAGTCGTGTTGACCTGTCGTCTAACTTATGTAAATATGGCCTTGTTCCCGTTGCATAAGCCACACATCCAAATACCCTCAAACCCTCCAAGTTAGGCTTTTTTCCTTTGAAAGCCTCGTATGGAGTTTGATTAACTAGAGCTCGAGTTGAAACTCTATTAATCAAGAATGTAGCGTGTCTAACTCCTTCAGCCCACTTGTAGTTTGGTACGTCTGCGCTTTCAAGATGCTTCTAGTCATTCCCATAAGAGTACGGTTTCGCCTTCTTTCGACTCCATTTTGTTGGTGTGTAGGGCGGTTAGATGTCTTGTTATACCCTCGTTTTCACAAAAGTTGGTAAATTCTTTTGAAGTGAACTCACCTCCTCTATCAGTCCTTAGGGTTATAATCTTGCTTCCAGACTTCTTCTCAACTAAAGCTTTGAACTTTTTGAAGTATTCAAATGCCTCACCTTTTTCCTTCAAGGTAAAAGTCCACATAAACCGTGAGAAGTCATCAATAAGAAAAAATATGTACCTGTTTCGTGCTATGGATGGTGGAGAAATTGGTCCACATAGGTCGGCATGTATAAGTTGAAGAGAATGTGTTGCCTTAAATTTTTCAGCTTTAGGAAACGCCTTCTTGGTTTGTTTTCCTACCAAGCAAGATTCACACAACTTGTTCTCTTGATGAATTATTGGCAACTTTTCAACCATGCCCTTCCTTGCCATTAATTCCATCGTCTCGAAATTAATGTGACCCATCCTAGCATGCCATAACCAAGCATCATCTTCCATATTTGCTTTGAGACACACCGGACTTCCAACTTGGAGCTTTATCTTGTAAAGTCTATTACTTGTTCTAGGAACCTTCATCAGAAGCTTGCCATCTGAGTCACTCATAGTAAGAAGGTTACCTTTCATACGAATGTCACATCCTCCTTCGGTAGCTTGCCCAAGACTAATTATGTTGCTTTTTAGCTCGGGTAGGTAATAGACTCCAGTGATCAACCTTTGCTCACCCGTTTTTCCTTCAATGATTATCGAACCCTTCCCTTTTATCTCGATGTAGGAGTTATCACCAAACTTCACTCTGTCGGAGATATTCTCATTCAACTCCGAAAAATATTCTCGGATCCCCGTCATGTGATTACTTGCTCCATTATCCAAATACCAAGTGTCTTCCTCGTTTGGCTTAGTATTCAATTGGTTTGGGATAATCTTTTCTTCATTTAAGAAAACTACTTCTTGAACGCTTTTCATCATAAAAAGTGTCGGGTCATCATCATCCTCCGTTTTCAAAAGGTTTGCTTCAAGCTTTTCCTTTTGTACACGGCGTTCGGGACAATTAGAAGCAAAGTGACCATATTCATCATCACGAAGCATTGAATCTTTGAAAGGTCTCGACTTTTGTTCTTCTTTTGATCCGTATTGCTCCCGGAGTTGTTTTGGTTTCACGGTTGTGGTTATTAGCTTGACCACTACCACGAGATTTGTTTTGAGAAGAAAAGTTTTGACCTTTACCGTTGCCACCAGAGGAATTCCTTCCTCGACCTTTCTTATCATATCTTTCAGCCCTTCTGAACATCAACTTGCCTTGATCTTGAAGTGGTGTCACTTCATTCTTCCTTCAAAAGCTTTCAACCTTCCAATTGCTTCTTGAAAAGACATAGTATTCAAGTCAACAAATTGTTCTATTGAGGCAACAATTGCAACATACCTATCCGGAACGGATGCAAGCAGCTTCTTAACAAGTTTCTTGTCTTCATACACTGTTCCCAAGCTGTTGACACATTCAATTTTGCCAACCTAGCGCGAAGTCATCGATTGATTCGTTGACCTTCATCTTTAAGGCTTCAAATTCCGTCTCCAAGGTTTGCAACCTTGCGTCTCGAACCCGATCAACACCCACATACCTGGTCTTTAAAGCTCCCCGATTTCTTTGGCTGTGTTGAATTGTGAAACTTGAAAAACAAGTTCTTCTGGAATCGCCTGGAAGAGTAACGCCACTGCCATGTGATCTTGCTTAGCAACGACTTGTGTTCCTTCCGTTGGCTCCAGTGCATCGAGTATTCCATGGACTCGGAATACCGCTTTGACTCTTATTGCCCATATGTTATAGTTCGTGCTTGTTAACATTGGACATTGAAGAGCCGTCTTAGAATGTTCAATAGGAGGTGGTTGACTCGACTCGCCTTGCACCATCTTTCTTGAACGCCTTCGTAAGTTACGGTGTAGTTGGTTCGACTTCCAGCCCTAGGTTCTAGAGCACTATTGATTTACTTCTTGCCTAAGTAAACCAAGTTGAAAGTTTGAAACTTTGATCGACTTCTTGCTTAAGTCGAACGTCTTCTTGGTGAAACCCTTGTGATCCTTCTTGGTTAAAACCCTTGTCGATCCTTCTTGATAACTAAGAACCCTTGGTCGACTTCTGCCAAAAACCTTTGGTCGATCGACTTTTGCTAACCTTTGATCGATCTTGCGTTGAATAACCGGCTTTGATACCAATTCAAGTCCACAAAGTGATCGAACTTCACAAGCAGAAACACGGCTATAACTGGAACAAAACAAAAAACTTGCACCGAGTATTTAATAGAACACGCTCTATTATTAATCAGAAAATACAAAGCTCAAAAACTGATATCTAATGCACACACCAACTATGAGCTCGTTTGGTTTGCTTATATAGGACATGAGAATAAGCTCTCCTAATCCTACTACAACTCTAATCAAGTAAACAAGTCCTTATCTAAAAAACAAAAATAAGAATCCTAATTAAACTAGAGTTGTGATTGTAATTATCCATGTGCTCGGTTTGTTTTGACTGTCCATAGGCTCGGATCAGTAATTATCCCAACAGAGACAACAGCATAAAACAACCTGGGCCACTACGTGAGGACTTGACAGATAGATCACAACACCTCAAGTCCTAACAATCACCAAAACATAACCACATACTTACGTACCCGACACTTGATATTTTATTAAAGAAATAGTGCTTAGTTTATATGTTCCTGTGAACATACAAACATATTTACAGTCAATATTTATAGTTAGAGTTCCAAATTATGATAATTTTACCCCAGGGTCAACTTATCTCATTCATCACAACTCTATTTTATGTTAGGCTGTTAGCAGTATTGGGTTTTCATACACATAATGTTTCCACAAAGGGTCCAAACATGTTACCACTATTTTCTGTCCGTATAGACGCTTACTGTCTGCTCTGTTAGCCACTCGATCTTTTGATATGTAGGTAAAAACATGTACATATATAGTGATAGTGTTATAACTAGTGACAGTACTTGTGGTGTATAGATTGACAACTTTCTTTTAATGACAATATAATTCTCATATGCCTTTTTTATAATTATGGTTTTGTAGACGGTGAACGATGTAATAGTTGGAGTGGTTCAATTTGGCTTATACCGCTATCTAAACCGGAGATATGGTGAGCTTATGCATACACAGGGAAAATAGACGCATAAGCAGTTGCTTGGTTGCACAGAAAAAAGAGTGTTACAGAAAGAATGAGTTTAGGCAACACACTATGCAGCTAAGCAGCTCAATATATATATTATACATACCAGGACATGCATATATCATTTTTTTTAGACAAGGATCAGGGACATCATTTAAACTTTATATGCTACCTAAGATACCAATTACGGATCAAATTAAATAACTTAGTTAAAGTTAGTTATAGTTTCATACATTCCGTTTTATCATTCGAAAATTAATAAATAAAAGATAACAAGTTATGTATTTCAGGAGGAGGAGAGAACAATAAAAAAGTTCCTAAGAACATCCGCCTCCGTGCAAATATTGCCTTCAACCTGCGAGCCTCTACTCAAGTTGATGTTAGTGTACTTTCTCCCTCGTGTCCAAGTGTAAATCTTATTGTTATTCTCTAATGTTTTTTTGTTTGTCAATTTATATATGGATAATCGATTAGGCTTCTTTTGATACAAGACACGGAAGATGGGGTAACAAAGTGGCTTGTGTGCTACTTCCGTTTAATATTAGACCCATGACAGACCCCTTAGAGCATGTACGAGACGTCAAGACCATGATGCAACGCAAGAAAGCTTCATTCGAGGCTTTCTGTGTTTCATCCTTTATCAAGTTATTTGGTATCAAGGTACTTGAGTTTAATACATATACTATCACTAATAAGATGATAACTGTTCAACACAAAAGACCTACTTTTTGCTAAGATTATCTGACGATACAAAAAAAATTCTACAAATCAACGTAGTTACAAGAGTACTTAAGATGAAATTATTTTAAGGTTTTCTTTTTGGTTTACTAAATAACATGTTTGTTAAGAAATCGACAACTTGAAAATGATTAAATACCATCAATAGCTTGCAGCAAAAATCCTTAAAAAAATTGAATCAAGAACAACACTTTGGTTCTCCAACATGCCTGGACCGCAAGAAGAAATCTCACTTTTCAAGCACGAAGTTGCTTTCCTTGCCCCAAGTTGTTACGGCCAATCCACAGTAAGTATTTTTTATTTTTTCTGCTTTTTGGTATCAGGTTGAAATTAATATGAGTACTTGTTTTTCTCAAGCTGTTACAATCAACCTGATACCTACTAATCTTTCATGAATTCATCCAAAACGAGTTTTGGAGAAGCTTGAAATTAATATGAGTACTTGTTTTGTACAGGCCTTGTTGATTCATGTGGTGAGTTACTTTGATAAATTGACATTTGTGATATCAGTTGATGAAGAAATCATACCCGACCCTCATAACTTGTGTGATGATCTACAACAATCCTTTGAGCTAATCAAGACTTCTGTTTCATCAGCTGCCAAATGCGTCTAGAGCTAGCAAAAGAAAAGGACCCTTAAGCAGTAACAACTCAAGAGCGAGATATATTAGTCTTCTATGATCAATTGATATCAGTAATTAATTTAGTCAACAAAGTTTCATCTTTAGCTTTTGGCATTTTCATAAGTAATTGGTTTCATCAAATTTGCCGTTAAAAATGAATGCACCTTGAGTTAATCAAGGATGCTTCAAGGCCCATTTCATGAATTGCTACAAATGTTTCACAAGTTGTGTGAAAAAATAAAGAGTTGTTTTGACTTCAATGCAGATTTACCAAATGTTGTTCAAGTTAATTTGAAGGGTTCAAGCTTTTAATAGGATTCAAATCAATTTGAAGAGAATGTTTGTTTTTTCAGTTAATCGAAAAACTCTTGCCTTTATTCGTGTGAAACAAAATATATATTACGTAGTACTTAATATACTTTACAATTTCACCAAGAAAAAGTGATATACCAATATATGGGAAAAATGGAGTGTATCAAAAAGCGATATAGTTAGCATTATAAGTGAAAAATGAATCTCTTAATATATATAGCGAGTATATAAATGTTGAGTGTAACCTCAACAAACTTGAAAGCTTAAAGCGAGACTAATAAAGTGAAAAAAAATGGACACTTTCAAGACCACAAGAGAATCGACAAAGAAAGAAATACACACGAATATCCCTTAAACGTTACCAAGTTTATCACGTTAGAGTACAAACAAAAACATACAAGTTACATATTGTAGGGCAACAAACTAGGATCATACATCATTTCTACTTATAGAGATGACGGGGTACAAAACTGTGTGAAAATTTGACTTTCATAGTACCTTTTTGCTTGAGTTGCACACAAAGCAATCATAGTTTAAGTGTAATGAACTCTAAATTTAACGAAGTATAGTTAATTACCCATACATTGACTAATTAAACTTTATACCACTAAGAATTGCTACTATATATTTATAACAATTTCCACCATAGAGTGATTCATAGTTGGAACGTCTAACCAGGGATCGGATCACTTTGTTAACCATGCATTATAAGTACCTTAGTAAATATCCAAGCTTAACTTCCTTAAACCTTGTCACCTTCTTCCTTGTAATAACAACATTATCTTCGGGATCTTCTTGACATGGTACTTCAATGTCTACCTTCACCTTATACCAAGGTGTAACTTTTCTCGCCCCTTTACCAAGTGTTTTTTCCTGCTAATTTACCAAGCATCACATGTTCTTTCCTTTTCGTCAAGTTCATGAACACTAACGTGAGTAATTTTGCCACTACATTACGATTATTACTTCTCTGATGAACCTTAGCTTCACGATTTCCTGTACATTACTATTGCATGTTGAGAACAATTATTTCTTCTTTCGAGTATGAATTTATGCTTTGCACTTATTATAGAGTTATTACCTCATCATAATGCATTAGTTTATCTTGAGAAAATTAATTAATGAATTTTTCATTTTGCATCACCTAAGTGGTATTCATTTCTATTTCAGGTTCCTTCTGAAGAGCCTTATAGACTATTGCAACTAGTAGCCATATATTGATGTCAACAATCCATTGCTCTGATATATACTGAAGTCTTATCAGGTGTTCACGTGATAATATCTCAAACTTGTGTGTTTCTATTGTTAGTTCACTCTTTTTACAGTTTTCCTTATTGGAACTTAATTCTGTTATAGTTTAAATAAGTTATCTAGATGATTAGATTATGTGTATCCATGATGACTTTGAAGGTATCTTACTTGATGCTAGTCTCTTAAATCTCAAGCACAAGTTAATATAAATAACTTTAATTTGTAACTTGCAAAGAAAAATTTGATTTAGAAGTCAGAGGTGACATCAACCGTTATCAAGTGCTTGGAAGGTTACTTTTTGTTTTCGTTATGTGTTAATTGGTAAAATTGATGTAATCACGATTTTTGTATTTAGTATAAAATAAATAAATATAGATTATTTATTTGTAATTACTTTTGGATATCTATTGTTTCAAATAACTTTTTTTCATTTTGAATTTTAATAATCGTATTAGTGAATACAAGAAGATTTTTTTGCCATATTTTTCTAATTAGTGACCTGTTCGGTCATAAAGTTCAATAAAAAGGACCAATTTTCTAGTAGTAGATAACGAGTGACCATGTCGTTGGTCGCTTTATCTACAATAGTCCACTTTTATAGTTGGAGACTAATATCACTGACGAATTAGTCGTCACAATAAATTGACAACTAATTTTGGTCACTATTTAGTGACCAAAAATGTAAATTATTTATCAAAACCATAGTGACTCAATTGGAAACTTTAAATTGGTCACTAAACAGTGTTTGTGACGACTTTTCTATTGTTAGTGACCAAATTTATCTTGTCACTAAAAGCGTATCTTCTTGTAATATGTGTGGTTCGGGGTTTGCAGTTATTTATCATAACCATATAGCTGCCAGTAAAATGGTTGCGCTTTTTTTTTTTGAATAATCTGGTCTAGAAATAAAAAAGTGTATTTATTTTAGTGAGCTGATCGAAGTTGGATTATGCAATAAAGTTGTAACATCGTGTTTATCAAAGTGCTGTCTTGAATTCAATTAATGAAACACATGTTTTATTACAGTTTTTATCAGTGTATATATGATATGATCCTATTGTTTAGTGCATTCTTGTTGATATCCTTTTGTAAATAAATAATTAAATATATGTGTTTTTTAATTGTCACAAGGGATATTTGTCATGCATACGTAGGGCTCGACGTACACATGTTTGACCAATAAATCTTATATACTAAAAGCTTAAGTTGTGTTATAAATGCAAAGTGATGTCAATAAATGTTTCATGAATTGATTTTGTTATATAGAGCTTTCACATGTGATTTCTACACAAATGCATATTCATTCCAGGCAACTCAAGAAGCTCGCTTATTGATTGCAGGCATATCATTACAGTGTAAACAAGGAGGTCGCATATTGATGTCAAATTGATTGCGAGGCATATTCATTGGTAAATCAAGGAGGTCGCATATTGATGTGAAATAATTGTGCAATTATGGTACATAAACATGGCCAAAAAGAATATGAAAGATCTCCATTAATATCATGTTATTCATCGATTACAACACCAACCCAGAAAGTAAGTCACCTCTATAAATTTCATGTGGATTTCTGGAGATTCATACACCTCAAGTTTGCTCATACACTCAAATTTGCTCATACATCATAATGGCAAACAGGACCGATACGCAAATGAAACCAACATCATACCTTCCAGAAGGCCACTCATGCAAACAGCCACGTTTTCCTTGATGCATTGGAGATGGGTGTCTCGGGAACCATAGTTGTCATGATATGTAGGAGATGGGATGTGAATGCTAGAACCGGCCGTTATATAAGTACAATTTCATTGTCTCGATGGGAAGTAAGTTAGGTGTTGGTGACTCTGCAAGTTGAGAAAATACTTACAATTACAAATATAGCTTTTATAAAAAATAAAAAACCATAAACATGCATAGTGGTCATGTACTTTATTCACTAAAATTCTTATTTTTTGTTCCTTCAGGGGAATATCATGCATTGTACTTCAAAGGCTAGCGTTTCCCATAATTTTGTGGACAAGTTAAAAGATGGCATGATTTATTCAATCAAAGACTTTACTGTCATTGCAAATAAGGATGAGTACCGGGTTTGAAGGACTCGTGGATGATTGAATTTGATGGGTCAACTCATCGTCAGAAAGCTGCATTCAAACCGGATGGTATTGTCCGACATCCTTTTGAATTGGTAGCTTTTGAGAACCTTCAACCCCTTGACAATAAATTCCTCATTGGTTAGGACGTATTTCTTAAATATTTTCAGATTTTTTTTTCGTATTATAAGTAGAGTTGTGATTTAGTACCACTTTACAGATGTTATTGGTTACGTCACCAATGTTGGAAGGACCAGCTACCGAAACAGTTCTCGGAATCTTGATTTCTATCTTGCAAACCAAAGGTACGTATTCTTTTCTATTGTTGTTACAAAAAACCATATAATGCTAATGAAATTGTAGTGTTTGTGTTTGATTAAACATGGCAGATCAATTAGGGTTACCCTATGGGGGCGGCTAGGTAGTATTGGTAGAAATGAAAACAAACAAGCAACCGGGCTGTGTGCGTGATTCTAACTTCGGTTAATGCTAGACTTTACAATAGTAAGGGTGCATCTATCATTATGTTTCATCAACATTTAAACCATGGCAAAATTAACTCAGTTTTTGTGTTTACCTTTCAGACAAGCTGTATTTGTCGAGCACTTCCTCCTCCTTGCTTCTGGATGATGATGACATCCCGATACTGAACGTTTTAAAGGCGCTAGGTAATCAAAGTTACATCTTACATGCATTTTATAATACTTGGATCTTTTAGCCATTACCATTCATGTTACTTGCAGTGGTGTGAACCAAAGGAAGGATATTGTACCTGTTGATCACTCTGTACCAAAGCCTGGTACCCGTGAGAATGTGCTGATGTGGGCAAGAAACAGACAAAATGATGTATTCATCTTCTTCTCAAATGTTTTGTTAGTGTCATTACAGACCATTGCTACATAATGATGTCATGTTTCTTTTTTCAGAGTTCCACATTCATCTGTAAGGTGAGGATAGACAATGTCATAACTAGAAAGGGATGGTACTATCCATCGTGTGGAGGTGGAACATGTAAAAAAGGACTACGAGTTGTGCTCATTAGAAATGTGGATCCAAGTAAAGGTTTGTGCATTGGAACCCACCTAATTATCAAGCGGTTTGGACGATTTATTATTGAGGCAGAAATCATCACTGGATCAAATTTAGGAGACATGGTTGTAATACCAAGAATTACATTCACATTAACCATGAATAGATGGCCATTCAAAATGAAATGCACACAATTTCCAATCAAAATATGTAATGCAGAGATCATCCCTGTAATGAAGCATGATAAAGAACAAGAAGATTGAAGAACTCAACAAATAGATTGTTAAAAAAATAATAATAAGATGAATCACAGATATTGTTACATATATGTGAGTTTATGCCTTATTCGTCAAATAACTTATCTTTCAGTTTGTGTTTTATTTAATGAATAATATCTTTTCTTATCAGTTGTTTGTTCTAAATTCCAATCTTTTATAGTTATACAAATATGTGCTTACTGTTCTAACAAATGACCAACTTACAAATTACTATATTAATAATTACTTACTTCCAGTGGACTCTTATATGTTTATTTGCCTACATATAATGGTATAAATATATGTATGTAATGCTACAGATTTAAACATCAATACAAAAAGCATAAGCATGTCAATAGCCAAAAAAACTAATTAATATCTCATAAATATACTTTATGGGTAAATGGAAGTTATAAGAATTTTTTGTAACTCAAGGAAATATGAATAGCTTAATATGGCTTTAAAATGACACATTCTAAACTCTATGAATACACTTTCAGTTCTTTATCCACAAACACATCCAATATCCACATTCAAATATCATGGAATTGAGCAAAACGGTGATTGCTCAGTATTTTCATCTACCAATAGCTGAGGCTTCCAAATAACTAAATGTTGGTTTAACTGTTTTAAAACAATTCGTAGAGATATGGTTTTTTGCTGGCCATATCGTAAGCTGAGAAAGCAGCTTAGATTTATTAATTAGCACTCTGTGTCAGAATTCAAGTGAAGCTAACATTTTATGTTTATCTTTTATCAATGTTATGTATAATGCAATGATATCATTTCACAAGAAGAAAGTGTAAATTCATTTATAAATAAGTGATCTTATAACATCCAATGTTATTGACAAAATTCACTTGCATTATAGGCTGAAAATGGAGGTGCAACAATTGATGATTACACAAAAGTAATCATAACAAGGTTGAAAGAAGAAAGGAGGAGAGTACAAGAGAATCCTGATTACAACCTTTCTCCAATCACAAAACAGTTGAGACAGAGAAACTTCAAAGCCAGACACAACAAAAGTAAAAACATGAAATTGGGCTCAACAACAACAATTGAATCTAATATCACGGACCTAGCCAGACACAACAGAAGTAATATCACGGGAACTGAGGCAACACAGTGATTGCTCAGTATTTTCATCTACCAATAGCTGAAGCTTGCAAACAACTAAATGTTGGTTTAACTGTTTTAAAACAGTTCTGTAGAGATAAGGGTTTTAAGCGTTGGCCATATCGTAAGCTAAGAAGCTTAGATTTATTAATTAGCACTCTCCAGGTCAGAATTCAAGTGAACCTAACATTTTATGTTTATGTTTTATGTTATTGACAAAATTCACTTGCATTATAGGAAGAAAATGGAGGTGCAATAGTTGATGATTACACGAAAGTAATCATAACAAGGTTGAAAGAAGAAAGGAGGCGAGTACAAGAAAATCCCAATTACAAACTTTCTCCGACCACTAAAAAGTTGAGACGGAGAAACTTCAAAGCTAGATACAAAAAGATTAAAAACATGAACTTCGCCCCAACAACAACAATTGAAGCTACTCCATTGCAGGTTATATATCCAAGCAATATTTCAGACTCTAAAGAGATGGATGGTGATTATGATGGTGACAATGAAACACAAGATTAGGAGGAAATTGATATGCAAGTTTTAGAATTTTAACAAATTATTATAAACTAAATTATGAATGTTCAGTATTACAATTTTAGATATTAATCAATGGAAGGTTGTTAGTGATTGTGTAATGATCACAGATTGAATAATACCATATTTCTATCTTAGTATCTATATACAATTGCAAAATTAAATGGCAACACTTATGAGTGTATTATATTGAAAAGTCTAGGAAAAATCTACTGAATGAATAGAAATCCGTAATCATGTAAAAAAAAGAACAATAACCTACTTCGTCCAAAAAACTAACAATCACGACTCTAAATAAATCTACCTCTCATATCAATACTACTTTACAAAAAGTTAAAATAACTCCTAGAATATTCCAAATATCACTTCATCCAACAAACTAACAATCATGTTCCTAAGTAAAACAAACTTTCAGCATAACAATAATACTTTACAAAAACTGACATCTTTCATATTAACAATTAATAAATGTAACATTTACATCACAAAATACCAAAAGCCTACTAACATCTTCCAAAATCTAAAACATCTTTCATATTAACAATCAATAAATATAACATTTACATCACAAAATCCCAAAAGGCAACCTATTGATCTTCTTAATTCTACATTATAACATTTACATCACAAAATCCCAAAAGGCAACCTATTGATCTTCTTAATTCTATATCTCTCTATATATTGATATGTTCATTAATTACATGTACAACACCAACAAGCATCAATTTAAATGAAACTATATATTTAAATTGTTCATGTAATTAGGATTATCGCTTTATTTCAGTCCCAAATTCATTCATGAAGCAAACAGAGATTCCATCACTCTCAGACATAATACACAACTCTATAACGATTCATTCACATACAAAAATCGATCGATGGAAAACTCGAGAGTTACTGTGGTCTCAAAATAACAGAATTAACAATGCAGGAATCAGGTAAACTGAAACACATATATATTTTTATACAAAAATCATCAATTCACGTGTGCTAAACTTTTTAAAAATTTGTCCGAAACAAGCAACAATTCGAGGAAACAACAGGGAAAATACTAAAAAAAAACAGGGGTTTCAGTTTCCAACATGCCTAAAAAAACTGCCAAAAGATCTAAAGGTAAATTTCGGATCATGTGTCGTATAATTATTTGACAATTCTGCTAAATGTAAAACATAAATTTTCAGGTTCTACATCCAATTACCAGTGGCAAAACGGAGATATTATATTAGAACAAGTCAAGCGACGAGTGCCTAAAAAAAACAATAAAAGCATAGGGTTCACATCTAGAGGTATCTTTTCCATGAATTTTACTCAATATAATTGAAACTACACTAATTAAAAAGTAAATAAGCACCTCACTTATCATTTTTACTCTTATTTATACAAGGGGTTGCTGTTTCTTACCATAATATTGGCCCACCATCGTATACATGTTCTAATTGTGCAGCAACTATGTGGTATGAAGAAAGAACTACCAAGGCTTACAAGCCTTTAAATCCAACATTCTCCCTTTGTTGTCAAAGTGGTAAAGTTCTGCTCTCCAAATTCAATGAAGCACCAACGCTGTTAAACAAGCTTCTTGATTATAGTGATTCTTCTGCAACAAAATTTAGAGATCAAATTAGAATATACAATAGTATGTTTTGCTTTACATCTTTTGGAGCAAAAATAGATAACTCAATCAATAAAGGACGCGGGCCATATACATTTAGAATAAATGGTCAAAACTATCATCTTATTGGGTCCCTCGCTTCAGTAAGGAGAACAACCAAAGTTTGCCCAGCTTTACTTTTTGACACAGAATGAACCTAAGAATCGCATGTCGCTTTTATTGATAAAGAAACAAAACCAGTTGATGAAACAATAGTCAGGAGCCTCATTTCAATGCTAAATGATACAAGTGCAGTTACAAAGGCATTTCGCATGGCAAGAGATTGGTGTGCTTCACATGATACTCCAAACTTACAGTTGCGGCTTATTAGTAATAGAAGAAGTGCAACGAGTACAATACACCAACTGTATCTGAAATAGCTGCGCTAATTACAAATGATTTTGGTCAGGGCATCCCTTCACGAGATATAATTGTCAACTATAAAGAGACTACTTGCAAGCAAAGGATATCATAATTGCATCCATCTTACATGGCACTCCAATATCCTTTACTATTTCCATATGGAGAAGATGGATTCCATGATAGCATACCTTTTCATAACAATACAGGTGGACGACAAACTATACGTGGATTCATTACAATGAAGGAGTATTACGTACATAATTCAAAGAAGAAAAACCAGGGTACTACTTTGTGAGAGGAGGCCGGCTATTCCAATTTTTGTCGATGCATACACGACTATTGAAGAACAACGGCTTAAATGGACGAGAAGAATCAAGACAACCTACGTGGATCTTTACCATAATGTGTTTGATGTGTATACAAGAGGAGATACTGACGCGGCCGCAATTGGAAAAAGAATAGTTTTGCCCTCAAGCTTTGTAGGAAGCCCAAGGTATATGATGCAGAATTACCAAGATGCCATGGCTCTATGTAGACAATATGGAAATCCAGATCTGTTCATCACGTTCACTTCCAATCCCAAATGGCCAGAAATTGGAGACATGCTTGCTGATATACCTGGCCAGAAAGCACACGATCGCCCGGAAGTTGGCACCCGGCTATTTAAAATAAAGTTAATTGAGTTGTTGGATGATCTTACAAAAAAACAAATTTTTGGCGATAGTTGTGCAGGTAATACAACCCATATCTAAGAGTCAATAAGACTTTTCCATTAAACCATTCTGATTTGTATCTAATAAATTTCAAATATTTCGTTTCAGTTGTCTATGTTATTGAATTCCAAAAACGTGGCTTGCCTCATGCACATATTTTACTGTGGCTCGAGGAATACGCCAAGTAAGACAAATGAAATAGATGATCTAATTTCAGCAGAGATTCCATGCCCAACAAATGATCCGGATGGATACAAAGTTGTTACTGAATACATGTTGCATGGACCATGCGGGAAGGATGCAAAGTACGCCCCATGCACCATAGAAGGAAAATGTTCAAAACATTTCCCTAAATAATTTTATCTAGAAACAACAATTGATGGGGATGGCTACCCTGTTTACCAGCGAGAGATAATAAAGTCAATTTTGTAAAGGGTAAGTTCACTTTCAATAACGTGATATCGTTCCTTATAATCGATATCTTCTGCTTAAGTACCAGGCACACATAAATGTATAATGGTGCAATAGATCAAGGGCAATTAAGTACTTATTTAAATACTTAAACAAAGGGCCTGATCGAGCTACCATTGTCATCGAAGAAAACATTACAAAATGTGATGCATCAGTTCCTACAAAGGTTTTTGAAGTTGATGAAATCAAGAACTTCTTGAATTGTCGCTACTTAACCCCATGTGAAGCAGATATTACTTTTTTCTTTCGACATCAATTACGCCTACCCATCAGTCATGAAGTTAAATTACCACCTGCCCAACCAAAATGCAATAACGCTGCGTGATTCTGAAAGCTTACCAGCATTGCTTCGAAAGGAAGGCATCAACATAACTATGTTTACAGAGTGGTTTGAGCTAAACAAACGTGAACCAGAAGCTCGGGGTTTAACTTATGCTCAAATTCCGCAAAAGTATGTATGGCATGAAAAAGAAAGGATTTGGAAACTTAGAAAACAAAAAAAATCCATAGGCCGGATGGTTTATTCCAACCCTGCATCAGGGGAACGTTACTATCTCAGATTGACACTGACTATAGCCAAAGGTCCTGAATCCTTTCAACACCTGATGACGGTTAACAAGATAACATATCGGACATTTAAGGAAGTCTGTTTTGCATATGGCTTGCTCAATGATGACAAGGAATGGACCAACGCTATATCAGAAGCAAGATTTTGGGCATTAGCACCTCAATTGAGGGACTTATTTGTTACAATATTGCTGTTTTGTGAAGTAAGTAGGCCACGACAATTATGGGAAGAAAAGCTGGAAGCTTTATCGAAGATATTCTACACAAACAAAGAAAACACTTCGGTACCCAGTTTAGAGCTTACAAACGAACAGATTCAAAACTATTGTTTGGTGGAGATAGAGGAACTATTACACAGATTTGGAAGATCTTTAGCTGAATTTGCAGAACTCCCAAGACCAAACCCAAAGCTACTAACAAACATGGACAATCGTTTGATTAGAGAAGCGTTGGACTTTGATACGAAAACAAGCAAGGTTGAACATGAACACTTAATTGATGCTAAACAACGACCAACATCTGATCTACCAAAGAGTTATCGAGCCAAAAAGGAGGGTTTTACTTTGTTTATGGGCCCGGAGGGAGTGGAAAGACATTTTTATACAAGACCATAATTTCAAAACTAAGATCAGAAAGAATGATAGTTCTTGCAGTTGCATCTTCAGGTACATCATATATATATTGTTTATTCATTCACAATATTAAACTTCTTAAACACCTCCTAAATTGTTCAACCTTTATAATTCAAACAGGAATTGCTTCTTTACTACTACCGGGAGGGAGGACAGCTCATAGCAGATTTGTGATTCCATTGGAGTTAATGGACAATAGTACATGTGGTATCAAACAAAACACACACCTGGCAGAATTAATGAAACAGGCCAGGTTGATAATATGGGATGAAGCGCCCATGACTCAGCGATACGCGTTTGAAGCCTTGGACAAGACATTGAGGGATATATTGGGGTATAAGAATCCGGAAACCGAGAACGCATCTTTGGAGGAATGACAGTGTTATTGGGTGGTGACTTCCGACAAATTCTACCAGTAATCCCAAAAGCTAAAAGATCAGAAGTTATCCAAGCCTGCATAAACCGATCAGAGCTATGGAAAGCTTGCAATGTTTTACCCTTACACGCAGTATGGTAAATGAGTATACGAGAAACGGTAGCATTGACACTCGAAAACAAGAATTCAATAAATGGGTATTGGATGTGGGCGATGGGAATTTGGAAGCCAAAATTAAAGAAGGAGAGGATGAGCCGACTGATTCATATTCCGCATAATTTCCTTATAAAATCAGGGGATTCTCCAATTGAGCAAATTGTCACAGAAACATTCCCGATTTTATAACAAACGAATGAAGATGCGTATCTAAAAGAAAGGGCCATACTGACTCCAAAAATGAAGACGCGATGCAATAAATGAACATATGTTCAAAAAGTTAGCGGCGTTTCTGTAACGATACAATAGTGCAAATGAAGTATGTAAGGCCTCAACTGATACACTAGATCAAGACCACCTATATCCCATTGAATTCTTGAATTCCTTAAATTTCCAAGGAATGCCACCACATTCTCTATGCTTAAAAAAGGAGCTACCGATAATGCTTTTGCGAAATGTTAACCCAGGCCAAGGTTTATGCAATGGAACCAGGTTAATCATTACTGATCTTGGCCAGTTTGTTATTCGAGCTAAAATCCTAACTGGGTCACATATAGGAGATACTGTTCTTATACCTAGGATCACGATGACATCCACGCAGTCAAAATGGCCATTCATAATGAAACGTAGACAGTTCCCTGTGAAACCTTGCTATGCGATGACCATAAACAAGAGCCAAGGCCAGTCACTTAAGTATGTCAGAGTCTACTTACCCAACCTGTGTTCACCATGGGCAACTATATGTCGCACTTTCTAGAGTCACAAGCCCCGACGGATTGAAAATACTAATGACGGAAGATGAAGACAGTGAATTCAAAGAGCGAACAAGAAATATTGTTTTTAAGGAAACCTTCACTAATCTAAATTAATAAGTTGTAGTATATATCTTCTCAAATAATGAAGGCAAAATTGCACTTACATTTGACTTTAAACTACTGTTACTAAACTCATTACAAACTATATGAGCATTCAAATGTTGCAGGTTCTGGGAAACATGACACTTAAAGATGGAGTTGTTCAAAAGTATACGTACAGGAGATTCAACAAATCAACTTCCATTAACAAAGAACTCAAAACAGGATTTTAATACTCACCCGTATAATCCGCATAATGTCTTCACCAATAAATCAACTATACCACAATATTCTTTAACCTGTAACAAATATAATTACTGATTAGATTGAATCACAATAAAAGTGTTCATCTTTTGACTGTAAATACAACATCATCATCATCCTAAACACTATTATAAAAGTGTTCCTCTTTTGACTGATAAATGCACAATAACATCTCTAAATCAACAAACATCATAAACTAACTAACTATAAACAAATTAAAACATTTCCACAAACACGAATAAATTTTATCAGATTCAAACCCAAATCTTACTTTAACAATAGAATGATCATCCAAATCGTGGTATTGTTGTTGTTCTTAACGCGCTTACAAGGTTTTCTATGAGTTTTTTTTGTTCGAATTTGTATGTGTAGTAATGATTTTTATGTGTAGAATGTGCAGAGGGTATTGATATTAGAAGGTGTATGTGAAATATGCACTTTTTATTGTTGCATATTATGTGTTCGATGAAATGCCCGAGCCAACATTGTTTTAGTTGATTGAATTGGACTCTTTTTTTTTCCAGCTTATGAGTATTAGTTTGGGCTTATTCACTTTATTAATCCATAAGGCATCAACTTGGTAACCTTACAATGCATGCCATTAACGGCCTAAACTTTAAAAAAAAATGCTTACAACTTACACTTATATTTTAAAACTTATAAATACAATCACAAAAATACATCCCGAATATAAAACCATAAAAACTTATATACATCCATTTTAAAAAAAATATAAAGTTTAGAAAATGTGAGATACCATAACAACTTAAATATAAAACAACGAAAATAAAAGGCAAATACTATACTCTCACAACTTAACTAAATAAAGTATTTTAATCACAACTTAAATATAAAATGACGCAAAAAAAAAACTACAAATAATTACACTATAACAACTTTTATAAAACTACAAATAATTACACTATAACAACTTTTATAAAGCCCGTGTGCATCGCACGGGCTATCCTGCCTAGTAGATCAAAATTTACTCTTTTTAACAACTTGTCCACAAGCACACCATCCTATGGCTATTAATATGTAACTGAATTAATGAATTATATAAGATTGAATAACATATATATATCATTGAAAGATGTTCGTATAATTTGACTACATATAAAATACCGTCACTTGTATGATAAAATATAAATCAAGTAATATTGTATCGTGGCACAAATAATTGCCTATCATGCTTATTTTTATATTGAATTGGTATTCTCATTTTTACTCAAAATTGCTATAGGCCAATAGAATACATCTTAAAGTGAATCATAATTGTTGATGCATAATCTGACGCGGGCAGGATTCAACGACTCTCTTTGGCCGTTAGTCGTCTTCTCGAGCCCTAGTAGACCTGTCAATAAAGAGACCCGTTAGGAGTGGACCCGAGGCCGTAGCCCCGGGGTCCACCTCCGACGGTCAAGTTAGTATGCGATGTAGCATATATCTGTAGGACCACTACGATATATCAACCTTATCACAAAGTACCCACGTTAACCAAAGTTATGCGTAGAACTCGTGAAACCCAAACACAAACATATGCGTAAAAAGAAAGAAAAGATAAGAAAGATGGTGACTTGATGTTTTAAACAAAACCGTGTATATGTGGATAAGATGAAAACAAGAGAGATGTTTTATTGCAAAGGAAAAACACACACACACACACTTTCAAGCACACCCCTCAAATGACCATTTTAGGGGTATTTATAGTTCCTTACAACAATACCCTAATGGGCTTGGCAAGGGCCACGAATTGGACTTGGATTGGGCTTGGGATACATAAGCTTATCAATGGCTAGCATAGCTTATCTTTTAACCAATTAGCTTAGCCCAATCCACGAGCCCGATGACTATTCTATCACGATATCTAACACACGTTACAAAGTTCTTAAACGTGAATGACCATCACTTCTAATAAAAACTATTAAGGCTAACAATCTCCCCCTAAGGGATGGTCATTCAAATGATGCTCCACTTGATTTGGTCTTTACTTTTCTCGAGCTTGAACTTTGTGCGTAGATATAGAATAGTCTTGATTCTTTGTTCCTTCATGCTTTGTGATCTGATAATGTGGTTGTCCCGTTGTTGTCCTTCGTTGGTTAGGTATCTCCACGTCTTTTTCCACCATGCTCACACTTCTATTTGTCTTTTGGTTACCAATGATGTAGTTCTCGAGTCTTTAGATTCATTGACGAAGAATCATCTTTGACTTTGTGTAGCCTTTGATTATGATGAGAACTTTCATGTGTTGTTGGTATGAGCATGTGGCGTAGTCGCACGATCCATCCGGCTCGAGCTTCCATAAGAAGAAAACATAAAAATATGTTAGTAATAAGCGGATTTCGGCACTTACAAGTTTGAATTTCGAGGGTGTTAACAGCATAGTGTGAAAACACATCTCTAATTCTCACAAGGGCCGTTCCTCAACTGGAGTCCCACAAGTGAGATAAGCGATATACGAAGTACATCTACAGCCAGATGAGTGTGAGGTACACGAGCATCACCACGACTGTAGACCGTTTGAGACACACTAAGCGTAATCCACGGGGAGTTACCGAAGTGACCTCTTTGTCAGGGTGGCTTGATGTTGACCCCGGCGGGGAGTTTCCATTCAATCACTGAAGATCACAGAAGTGAAACTTCTCATAAATGTTCTAGCAAATTGCTAAGATCTGCGTAGGACTCTATAATATATCACTTGTGTCCTTATAGATGAACAACAAGCGATGTCATGTCAAGTGTTCCTATGAGATCTTTTGATGAATCTCGTGGCTCTAGACTCAATAAGTGCATTATGGTTTTCCTAAGCGGAGACTAGGGAGAGGGTCTCCTTCTTCAATACCAACGATCTCTAAGAGAAAGTCAATAGATTATGCAGGGTTCCCAGTGAGAATGAAACAAATCCTTTTAAGAGGAATTGAGTGGATAGAAGGTTAGGTGCGATCGTCCATTTGGGTCCATGACGTCTTTGTCTTCAATACCGTGTCATCTGGTGACAACCAAGTAGCATATGTATTGAACCCGGTTTTACCCCTAAGGTTGAATATGGAGGGCTATTTCTTTTCACCCTTTCTCATTACATTTCTTTTTAATTCTTCAACCCTTTCTTTCTCCTTTCTCCCATTACTCCTTTTTTCAATCATACCTAAGGACTTCTAATACTAACTATGGGTATTGTCCTTGGGTAGATCCCTCCGGCTCTGGCGGATCATAGGACGGATTTCCTATCCTTAGTCACCTTATAACTCCATGACTGTCCTATTGTTGCCATAAAACCATTTTTCTTGAAAATCTCACAGAGTGTTTATGATAGAAAACATGTTTGAGACACTCGAAGAGTTTTATATTTTCGTAAACACTCCTTCATATGTGCTTATGAGTTTTGGACGTGAAATCTGCACATATAGGGTAGAGTTACACTTTTTTTTTTTTGAATTGATCGGCTTATGATAGACAATTCCCCGAGACACGGTTCGTTGCCTAGTTAAAGAGTTCCATTGTCTGGTTTTAGGTGACAACTAGCTCTAATAACTAACTTGAAGTTGTAAACACTCCTTGAATAGGAGGTTAGACCCATGAAAGTGCATATCTATCACAAGTTTCTCGAGACGGTACATTTACTAACATTGATTCCCGTCAATTCGTTGGTTCCGTCTAAGTCAAGCTCATTTTGAGATTCAAACAACGATCATTAAAAATTTTGATCACATTTTAATCACGTCTCCTCCCCCTCAAAAATAGCATATTCGTGATATTTTTGATATCAACGGATTAAACAACATTTTAGAATCTTTTTGGGGAGACAAACGGATTTGATTTAAGCATGAATATGGAACATTTTAGTTTTATACTCCCCCTTTAATAAAGCATAATCAATTAAAGGGTTTTAGAGGGAGTTATCTTGAGCACAAAGTATTTTGAAAGATTTTGAAAATCTTTTTGAACAATCTTGAAAAGGTACTCAAGATGATGATGATTTCTCACCATTTTTAAATGTACAATCTTTTTGAGTACACTACCTTTTTCTTTGAAAACACGAGTTTTGATCTGAAATAATCAAAAGTCATCATTTCGGTCCGGGTTTCGTACTGAAGTATACGAAAGCCATCTTATGAAGAAATTTTGAGAAACGACATGTTTTAGAAAACAATTAAAGAACTCTCGCTCAAGCATCTGTACATACCTGTATCATTGTTGAATGACATTTCTAGAAACGTCATGAATATCGATTATACGAGAGACATGTCGTGAGAAGAATATATTTGGATTTTTGATTTTATATTGTTTTTGTATTTTTGAAAATTTTATATTTTTATATTTTGCTTTTGTTGGTTTTTCAAATTTTGTATTTTGTTTTCAAAATATTTCACAGTAAGCTTGTTGGAAAAACATTTTCAAGAAGATTCGAGAAGACGTTCTAACTCCTCGGGGTTAGCTTCAGCATTCAATTCGTCGAACTAAATAGTCAAACCTTTCTTTTGGAAGGGCTTTAGTTAATAGATCGGCGAGTTGGTAATCGGTCTTCACGAAGAATAATTCAACAAGTACCATTTTCGCGTACTCTTTGATGAAGTGATAGCGGACTCTGATATGCTTAGTCTTTGAGTGATGAACGGGATTGCATGATATGGCTATGGCACTTTTCGAGTCACAATACATAGGTATTTTATCGGAAGTAAAGCCATAATCTGAGTTGTGTTCTCATCCATAGAACTTGAGCACAACACGCAGATAGAGACACATACTCGCAGCTTCGGTTGAAAGTGCAAAGTGCAATCTTGTTTCTTTGATGACCACTTACTAACTTTTCACCCAAAAATTGTGCTCCTCCGGATGTACTTTTTGTCAGAACTTGATCACTGCGTGGTCCGCATCGAAAAGGCAATTAGATCAAATCCGGATTCCTTCGGATACCAAAGTCCCATGTGAATGGATGTCTTCGGGTACCGAAAGATCCGTTTAACCTCTTTGAGGTGCAGTTTGGTAGGCTTTGCCTGAAACCGTGCTAATAAGCAAACAGAAAAATGAATATCCGGTCGACTAGCGATAAGATACATGAGAGAACCAATCATGCTCCGATATTTCTTTGGATCAATAGGTTTCCCAAACAAATCGGCTCCAATTTTTGGTGAAGTTACCATTGGTGTTCCGACCGAGTCACAATTATCCATACCATGATTTTTCAAAATCTCACTTGTATATTTAGCTTGATTTATAAAAATTCCACGAGGGGATTGATGTATTTGTAAAACAAGAAAGAATTTTAGTTCCCCCATCATGGACATTTCAAATTTGCTTTTCATGAGATTTTCAAAATATTTTGAAAGATTCGGATTAGTGGACCCAAAGATGATGTCGTCCACGTAAATCAGAACAATCAAAATGTCGTTTTTGCATTTGTGTGTAAACAAGGTAGGATCAACTGTGCCTTTGGTGAAATTGTTTAGGATAAGGAAAGAGGACAGTTCGTCATACCACGCTCTCGGAGCTTGTTTCAATCCATAGATTGCCTTTATGAGTTTGTAGACGTATGCGGATGTTCCATGTCTACGAAGCCTTCGGGTGACTCCGTACACTTCTTCTTTCGAGTTCCATTCAAGAAGCGGTCTTAATGTCCATCGATAAACCGTGATGTTTTGTGAGCGTAGGCTAAGAATATCTGGCCCGACTGGCTGCTTCTAGTTTAGCTACCGGCGCGAATGACTCTTCAAAGTCTATCCCTTCCTCTTGTATGTATCCTTTAGCCACAAGACGAGCTTTGTTGCAATTACAGATCATTTCTTCATCCCTTTTGTTCTTCCATAACCATTTGAGATCAATGACGCGAATGTCAATTGGTCTTGGAACCATATCCCAAGAGTCATGTAGACGGTATTGGAGAAGTTCCCCCTGCATCGCTTCTATCCATGCGGGTTCTGCCATTGCCTCGCGAATGTTCTTTGGCTCTATATAGCTAATGGAGCAAAGGGAAATGCACAAGTCGCAATCGGTGGCAAGTTGGCGCCTCGTCTGAATTGGCCTTGAAGGTTCACCAATAACTTGTTCAATTGGGTGGTCTTTGTCCACTTCAGAGTAGAAGGATACCGTTGGTTATAACGTATGCGAAGTTAGATGGTTCTCGTAAGCAGAAGAAGATTGGTGATTCCGTAGCAAACGGATTTTCAAATAAGTCTTCATCTAACGTTGCATCGTGTTGGTTTTGATTTTGCTCATCAACTGCTGGTAGAATGGGTGCAATAACTGTAGTAGATGTGGATGATGTTGATGGAGTTGGTGCATTGGTTTCAACCGTTGTAGATGCATCTTCTGTTGGTGGTGGAGGATGATGTTGAGCGGTGCGTGAATGATGGTTTGATGCATTTGTCGAAGTTCCACCATAGTATTCATCGAACATTAACTCGAAGAAATTCTCCCATTCTTGTTCTTTAGGATTGTCAAACTAAGTTGATTGAGCTCTTTGAGGTACGAGTCTCGAATCTGATGTGTCCGAGTCTGCCGGTTTAGTGCGGGTTCTTAGAGCGAGTCTCGGAAGCCATATGTGAAAGTTCGTCAAACTTCACATTCATCGTCTCCATGATCCTCCTAGTTATTCTGTTATACACCCGACGGATGCCCTCGAGTTATCCGAATATCCAATGAAGATTCCAATATCACCTTTTGCTTTCGGTTTACCTAGATCTTCTCGTTGTCGTAGGAATAGCACAAGCGCCAAATACGTGAAAGTAAGAGATATCCGGTTTTCTGTTGTTCACAAGCTCATATGGGGTTTTATTGAATCTTGGATGGATATGGGATTTGCTGTGAAACAAGAAGTGGCAACAACATCAACCCATAGAAATATGGTGCACTAGAATAAATTAGCATTGTGCGAAGCAGCTCCACAAGAGTTCTATTTCTTCTTTCAACTACCCCATTCTGGGTGGAGTTCGACAACTGATGTCGATGTGTGATTCCAACATCTTCAAAATAAGCTCTTAACTCCTCGATTAGTGAATTCGTGCGTTTATGCATTTCTTACAACCCCTGGAGTTTGAAGAAGTACTTGAATTCGTTTCAGAAAGGTGATGATGATGCCCGGTGCTTCGTCTTTTGATCTCAGAAACTTAACCCATGTATATCTTGAATAATCATCGAAGATGACAAGAATATACTTTTTCCCATTAATGTTTTCAACTCTCATTGGGCCACATAAGTCCATGTGCAACATATGCAACTTTGCTTTCGAACTAGGTACGGTTTTGGGTTTATATGATGCTCTTTTGCTTTTTCCTTGTTCGCATGATGGACATAAGTAATCCTTGGTGTATTTGAACTTTGGAAGTCCGTTGGCGATGTTGTCTTTGGCAATTTTGTTGATGGTGTCGAAATTGAGATGGGATAACCGTCATTGCTACAACCGGGTACCGTGATTGTTCGGATGCACGTGTCATAAGACATATTGGTGATGAAGAGGCCATTTGATTGATGTCGATAGCATACAAGTTTGTATCACGATTCCCAGTTAAGAGATAGTGCCATCCAAGTTTCTAACGAAGCAAGCATTTTCCCTAAAAGCAACCTCTAAATCTGCATCACAGAATCCGCCCGACCGAAAACAAATTGTGTCCCAACCCTTCAACATAGTAAACTCGAGTGATCAAATAATTTCCAAAAGGTAGATCTCCATAACCCATGATAGCTGCTACATGATCATTTCCAAAGCGTACGGTTCTCCATGAATTTCAGACACGAAATTGATCAGACGTCGATTCCGGTCATGTGCTTGGAGCAACCCGAGTCGACGATCCAAAGACAAATTTCGATAGCACCCGAATGTAAAAAGAATATTGTGGAAACCGTTTTGATTTTGGTTCCTTTGGGTTAGAGGTAAAATCCTGATCACATTCAGAGAGGTTTTCTCTGTGGAAGTCTGGTTTATCACTCATTGTTCCATTCTCGAGTGAAAGTTCTACACTGGTTTCCAAATATCATCCCTAAAGTATACACGTTGGTTCCTGTCAAGTAAGTGTAAAGCCTAAGTTTTGCAACTAGTCTTCCTACTCTTTTAGCGTAATTACTGTTTGGGACGTTCTTCTTAAGGCAGTTTATCATTCACATTCTTAGAAACACAATCATCTTGAATATTTAAAGATTTCTTGCTGGTTAAACAAAGAGATTCAACACATTCATTAGACTTAGCAAGTTTCATAGGTTCAGTACATTCAGATGAAATGTCTTTCTTATTCAAAATCTGTAAATTCCTAGGGTGTTCTTCTACTTTCTTCTCTTTATTCAAGCTACTACTCCTAGAGGCATGTGAGACTCTATTGTTCCTTGTATTGCTCTTAGGCTTTAGTCTGCTGCTCCTATTGGTGCTTTCTAGTCCAGAAGGTGAGCACACACGCATTAGGATTCACATTTTTATGAAGGGAGGTGGTTTCAGCTTTCCTAGTCTCTTTAGAGTGCTTTTCTAAACTTATGTCGTTTGTTCCATATGTTTTAGATGTGGAGGCAGACACGTTAGTGGTACTCATCTTAAAAGGCCAGTGCTAAAACTTTTGGTTTCTCGATAACCGCTTTTCCTTTATCAACATTTTTGTTTAGGTAGGCGGTGGAGTGGACTGGTTTTGATGAAACATTTTTCTCATTGACTTTTGGAGGAGGCATAGAAACAGACATTTTGGGTTTGGAAACCGGTTTGGGAACATTTGCTTTCTCCTGATCAATGGTTTTTAATCACAGTATCCATCTTGCCTTTCCTTTTGACTTTCCAAATTGAGCCCTCAAAAGATCATTTTTCGATTTCATGTCATTGTAGGCACGCTCATACGACAATTTGTCATATTTGCATTCCTCAGTTTTCGATCAAGTTGTTTAAAATATGACACATTTTTTTTCAAGTTTTTCAAGAGCTTTTTCATATTTTGAAACAATTTGGAGGTCTCATCACGGAGTCTTTCATGATCTTCAACAGAATATGTTTGCAAAATGATGGACATAATATCAGTAGTCAGAACATTTTCGAAGAGAGAATCATTTAAATTTTCCAAAACTTTGATTTGTTCAACACGCATAGCTTGCTTTACTGTGGATTTATGGTCCTTGACAAAGTCATGTTTGTTTCTTTCAAACGCTTGTTCAAAATGAATTACCCTTGCAGCGATGGCATTGGTGAGGGTAATTTGAGTTTCAAAAAACTTTCTTTGTTCGATGTCAAAACTAGAGAACCAGTTGTTAGGTGTAATAGTGGTTTTAGTTTTAACAGTGTCTTGAAGATCCACAATTCTAGTTTTCACATTGTCTAAAATACTTCTCGCATCACTTGAGTTAAAAGGATTGTTTGAAGACATTTGTTCAATGTTCGAAAGAGATTTTGAGACAACGACTGGTTTTGAAACTGATTTTGAAACTGGTGTTGACACTTTGTTTGAAACACTTGGTTTGGTGGAAAACGTTGATTGAGAAACAAACGAAATACCATTAATTTTGTTCCATGTGTTATAATCAATTGGTTTGATTTCCGGATGTTTTTGTTTCATTTTTGATCTACTCTCCTTAGATAGTTCCAACGTTTCAAGAGAATCATGCACAAATATGGGTTCATGCAAAGGTTGTCCATTGTGCAACACATTCGAGATTTCGAGCTTTCTTGAGGAAACCATGAGGTGAGTTACCAAGAGCCATTTTATTTGTAGTATGAAAAATCGGATTTACTTGATTAGAAAGCATCTTGATTGTCTTAGCGGAATGACCCGTTGTAAGAAGCAAATTATCCAATTTCTTGATTTTTTCCGTTTTATCGAGAATTTCATCAAGAAGAGAATCTTCTCGTTTTGCAAAATCAGCAATCAACTGTTTCTTCTCTTTTTCAAGATCAGAACAGTGCTTTTTGTTTAGAAAGTTGGTCATTTAGATCTGAAATTTCCTTGTTTAAAGATTTGATTTTCAAATTCTGATTCACATCAAGTGTGTCATACTTGAGTTGCAAATCTTTTTCTCTAAAAACAGAATCTCGATAACCAATTTCTAACTCTGTAATTTTGTTTGTATGAAATTCATAGGCTCTGCGCTCCTTGTAACTCTCAAGCTCGGCGGTCAATTTAGCATTCGCGGCCTTAACTTCGCGATTGACCGTTCTAACTTTCTCAACTTCAATGCCACATTGATTGATTAATGATTCAACATAAGCACGTGTTTCCTCATCAGTCTCAGTATTTTGTGCCACGTACCTCCACTGGATCCACATATGGAGTTTGAGTTCGTATTGCTACAACTTCGGATTGTCCGGTATGTATCATAAGTGGGCCAAGGCGTCACGCAATTCTGCCGTCAGCATGAGTAAACACATCGATATGACATTGTTAAAACATGGATCAATGATTGGTACCTCGATATATTGGCGATATCATAGACGGAGGTGAGTGAACCGACTCGCTGTCATACTTAGCTTCCTGAAGATTTGCCATGAAGATGCAATTCGCATTGAGTTCCTCGAGGTCTTCCAATTCATCCACAATAGCGAAGAAGTCAATTTCCTCAAGCACTCATCAGCTAACCCTTTTCTTGCTTATACGCTAACAGAGCAGACTTTCGAAGATAATCACCATTCTTTTTGTGCGGCTTAGTGGGACAATTTCTTGCCATGTGACCCACTCCTTGACAGTTGTAACACTTAATCTCGATTACCCGATGCACATTTCCATAATTCCCAAGCGGTGAGCGCAACATACCCATTCGATTACCCTGCTCTATTCCCAACATTCTCTCCAATCGATTTCCAACATTCTCACCGGCCGATTACCACGATACGAACCGCCTGATTACCCATAATGAAATCCAGAGCATATCCTGCTGATTCCCAATAACTCCAACCATTTGTCCCTGGATGACCCATATTCACTCCGGTTGAGCAATTTTTGCTAAGTGCGAGTGTTTGATGATATCCTTTGGTTGTTGTTAGTAGGTGTGGAATAGCGACCTTTGATTACTTTTCCCAAGAGAGAAAGTATTTGGGACATAGGGTCTTGATTCGATTGAGATCTGTGATTCCTTGTTCTGGTATTGTGGATAATCGTTGTTGAAAGACTTGTTGTTCTTGTGGATAGAATTGTTGTTGTGGTTGTGGAATGTATTTCTGCAAGTTGTTGTTGTTGGAAGATGATGAAGCTTGTTGTTGTGTATTCATTGAAGGTGAGTCTTTGCAATGAGTGCCAATGGATCATGATTCTTTGCCAATCTTTCTTTCGACTTCATTCACACTTGGTTTTGTTTCAGAAAATCGTTTAGTTGATCAAAGTTCACCCGATGTAAGTCTTTTGTTTGGTTGACAATAGTGACATATCGTCCCCATTCTTACGGAAGATTGTTCTGAACTTGATGTTTTGAACGATAGTTAAGGTGTCGACTTGTTTCGATTAGCTCATTCATCAAAGTGCAAAACCTTCCATAGTAGGATTCAATGGATTCTCCTTGTGTAGATGTGAACTTTTCCCATTCAGCTAGCAACTTGTTCTCCATGTCTTGATGACCAATTGTCGCTCCATGACAAAGTCGTCTAACACGTTCCCACATATCGAAGCAGTTTCACGAATCGTCTACCGCATCAAAGATGTCTATAGGTAAACCAGTTGGATAATATGAATTGCCATGTCATCCGCTTCGACTTGTTTCGATCCTCTGCAGTGTATTGATTCGTATTGAAGACGAGAAGATGGTTGGGCCGGGAGGTGTTGCATCATTTCAGTACATGAACTTGTCGAGGCTTGAAGGGTCCATCCTGAATGGATTTAATCATGAGTTTTCCATTAGGTTTGGTCTTGATGTAACGAAGCATACGACTTGTCCATTGAAGATAACCACCTTTTGCCAACAAAGGAGGTCGGTTTTCGAGACCACGTGCATGAATGTCTTGTTGAGTTGCCATTGATGAAGGTATGATCCGATAAAGTTGATGTAGGATCGATTCAACGATAAAGGAGTTGTGGTTGATGAAGATTAAACTCGGTTGAGGTGATTCTGAAAGTCGTACTCGTAACCTTGGTTCTTAAAAAAATTTCTCCCAAAATTTGAAATTCACTATAAAAATCAATTCAAAGGTCGTATGAAAAATTTGAGTTATGACAATTTTGACGCCAAATTTGACCGAAAAATTTGAATTTAGGCCCAAAAATTTGAATTTTGACCAAAATTTTCACAGTTAAACCAAAATTTGAATCTCGTAAAATTGAACGCGTTTAGTCTCCTCAAAAATTTAAATTTTACTCAAAATTTGAATTTTTTAAACCTTATGGGTAGAAAAGCTTAGGCGTAGAGAACCGAGTTACAGTAGGAAATGGTTCGAGTAGGATCTTATGCGTTAGGAAGCTTGCATTCCTTAGGATCGTAGGATCTTAGGCGTAGGATTCCTTAGGTGTAGGATCTTATGCGTAAGTTTAAAGTTACGAGTAGAAAAGTTATGCGTGAGATTTAGCTTATGCGTAAGGAAAACTTAGGCGTAAGAAAAATGCTTATGCGTAAAGTGTTCTACGCGTAAGTCGAAACTTATGCGTAAGATTAGGGTTTTGCCCACAAAATCCTTTACACTATCACAGTGTAAGAGATATCCAAAGTCGAAGTGTTCCACACACTTATCCAAGTGAGGAAGCCACGAGTCACCGTTAAGCTCGAAGAATCGCACCAAAAGTTACGAGTAGAACCTTATGCGTAGTTGACTTTCTTACGAGTAGAACTAGGGTTTTGACCTACTCGTAAAAAATTTTCAATGATTCAAACGATTTCTCTTGGATAGCCTTAAAACACTCCAATAACACAAATCTTTTGACCTTTTTCACCCAAAGTGCTTATAAAAGTTAAGGTAGAAATGACCACCTTCAAAACACGAGTTCAAACTTGAAGAAAAAACCCGTAAAGCTTCAACTTTTGCAAAAACTGAAACTTTAGCACCAAATAAACCTTAAACCACAAGAATCTTGAATTTTTAAGTGCAAAAATTAAAGCTTTATGCGTGACACCTTTGTAAAACGAGAGCTTTATGCGTAACCCTTCAAAACAAACACAAACACTCCTAAACCATTGTTAGGCGATTGATACCAATTGTAGGACCACTACGATATATCAACCTTATCACAAAGTACCCACGTTAACCAAAGTTATGCGTAGAACTCGTGAAACCCAAACACAAACATATGCGTAAAAGAAAGAAAAGATAAGAAAGATGGTGACTTGATGTTTTAAACAAAACCGTGTATATGTGGATAAGATGAAAACAAGAGAGATGTTTTATTGCAAAGGAAAAACACACACACACACACACTTTCAAGCACACCCCTCAAATGACCATTTGAGGGGTATTTATAGTTCCTTACAACAATACCCTAATGGGCTTAGCAGGGCCCTTGGTGGACTTGGATTGGGCTTGGGATATATAAGCTTATCAATGGCTAGCATAGCTTATCTTTTAACCAATTAGCTTAGCCCAATCCACGAGCCCGATGACTATTCTATCACGATATCTAACACACGTTACAAAGTTCCTAAACGTGAATGACCATCACTTCTAATAAAAACTATTAAGGCTAACAATATCAAAGTTAGGGTTAGAGATAACCTGTCATATATTTATAGGGGATGGATTAGGGTTTAGGTGTAGAGTGGGCCGCATCACTTGCGGCCCGACCCATTTCCTGGAATCTGGACATACGTCCTGTTGAAGCCCCCAAGTCTAGTATGAGATAGCGCATGGCTATGTTATGCTAGACTTAAGTTCTATTCATGGCAGCGTAGGTGAAAGTGGATCCCGCATCTGCATCCAGGTAAGGTACCTTTTTATACCAGATGCGAGCAGCATGGTGCGGTGAAGACGTGCTTCGTAGAAATCGTCTTTGTCGCGACGAAGAGGTGCGACGAAGACGTGCTTCGTAGCATAAGTGCGCTTGCTGTCGCGACAAAGGGGTGCGACAGAAGACGTGCTTCGTAGCATAAGTGCGCGATGTCGCGACAAAGGAGATCGTTGCGCTCGGAGCAGGTGGTATATATACCCTGGTAGCCCCCAAGTTTGATGGTGCTACTCGTGTAGGAGCATTAAACTTATTTAATCTGCGAAAACAGATGCAAAGATTAAAAGTATATGCCCGAATCGCAGCATATAAAACCTAATTACTTGAAACAATAGATAGCACATAGCATGAGGAATATATTGCGCATAGCATAAATAATATTTAGCACATAAGAAAAGTGGCGTACCTTTGCAGAGTCGTGGGATGTACGCAAAGAGAATTAATTTTGTTTTTCAATGTATAAAATAAAACTTCGATGGATGTACGTGACGCGACTAATAGACGAGATGGATTTATCGTAACCGCGCATAGACTTCGACGTTTGTGGATGATCGCAGATGTTTATACCACGGCCTTTGGTCGGTCGCTCATGGCGATTGACTAGCATCGTGGTGTTCGCGTCTGCGTTCTGAAGATGTCGAACGCCCGACCTAATGCGGGTAGATTTCGCGTGCGTTGTTGGCCTTGAACAGGCGTACCAACGTAAAAGCGATATATGCGCTATAATTAATTGCGGCTAAAAGATAGAATAGCTCCGTCGTGCGGATATTTTCTTAGGTCCGTCGATGTGCGAACGAAAATATAAAATAGGTCCGATCGTGCGGACTTTTCTTTTCTTGTATCTTATGTAAAGAAATATCATGATCATGAAAATATAATGCATGTACAGTTAGATTATTTATATAATAAATACATTCACGTGAAGGAATATTATGATGTTTATTCCTTTGCATCGTCACGTGGAGTATTAAAGCATGGATACTTTAAAGCATGCATGGCAATCGATTATATTAATTGCGAATGATATTTTAAATCAATTGATTATGGGGATTTAGAGTTACCGACTATAGAAATTGATTTCTACTTTTCATTATTATGTGAACGAAACATAGTTTATTCGTGGTCCCACGGATGGCGCCAACTTGATGATAATCTGGCAGCGGCGGGGATTCACGACTCTCCTGGTTAATTAGTAACTTCCACGTAGTAGACCGTAACAAAGAGAACCCGTTAGAGTGGAGGAGCCGTAGCCCGGTCCACCTCCGATTCAGTTAGTATGCGATGTAGCATATATCAAAGTTAGGGTTAGAGATAACCTGTCATGTATTTATAGATGATGGATTAGGGTTTAGGTGTAGAGTGGGCCGCATCTGCAGGACTGACCCATTCCTGGCCCAGTCCGGACCATATGTCCACAATAATCATACACCTTGCTGGGTACCCAGAAACCAATGATAGAGACAAATACGTAGTGTGGTTTTTAACCGATCATTTGAAATCTTTGGTTATACAACTATAGGTAATTAGTTGCCAAGACAATGAAACACATTTCTTGTGACCACAACAAGAATCCGAAAACATGGATAATAAAACCAGAGTTACATATATAAGCACATTTACTCTTGTAATTCCAATATCATGCATGCAAACACCCTATATCATATCCACTAGGAATTTTGACTATTTTTATATTTTTTAGGATAATATATTTAGAAATAAGATCATTATCATATACTCCGTACTTTATACTTAGAATTGTGTGTGGGAATCCCAAATTAGATACTCAAAATTCTAACATTTCCAAGTTGGCCTACACATGTTATGTTAGAAAAAGGTATCAATCATGCAACAAATTCTCAACTGAAATATATGAAACTATATGAATATACCAAACATCATTGCAATACTTAAAAATCTATAAATAACATTTATCTATACTATATTATAAAACATTTGGGACTTCATATAAAAAGAAGTTTTAAAATTTTAAGACAAAAAACATCATTATAAAAAGAAAAGTAGAAAATTAATGAAAAATCTGAAAATTTAAGTCTCATCTAAACTATATGTAACCGTCCTCCAATAATGATACATTTTAATGAAATTGTTTATAAGAAAAAAATCACTAAATTTATAACACCAATTTAATGCTAAAATTTGAAAATAAAAGTGTTAACAATTTACACTATTAATAATTTAGACGTTCTACTTTTGAAAAACATATCTCTACTACTTTATAGTATTCGCAACATGTTAAATAAAGAAGTTTAAAATGAAAAATATTTGCTCGTCACTAAAATAGTCATCAGATACTCACCATTGCATTGCGCGAGTACCCTTCTAGTTGATTCTAAATCTATTTAGACTCTCTAAAGATATTTAAAAGAATAGAAATCAGGGGCGGTACCACAATGGGGGCAGTGTGGGCAACTGCCCCCGTAAAGTTCACTTGAGTAATGTCGATTTTCTAAAGATGACCAGTGATTTTTATTTTGCACCCATAAATGGGTAAATAGTATAATGGTGGAAATTTATAAAATTGTTGTATCATAGTCAAATGGTTAAGGACATTTGCACTTTCGTGGAGATATAATGTTCGATTCTTGTGTTACTCTATAGCTTTTTGTGAATATTGTTATCCATCTTTTTATTTTTGCTTTAACTACTTGTGTTAATATCGATTAGAAAAAGTAAGTATGTGTGCTAACTATTGTGTATATCATCATTAATTCTTAGTTTTGGTTCTCGCATGCAAACAAATACAAAAACATTCACTTTCAATCAAAATTGATTTCATTATAGCAACATAGGTCGCGTTACTGACATGACCCGACCTGACACTTATTTTTAACTTTTGCCCCCTCTTGAAAAAAATTTTAGTACCGCCCCTAATAGAAATTCTCTTTCAACTAAAACCATAAAGAAAAAATTCCCAAGATGAGGAGTTATTACATAATAATGTTATAAAACATTAAATTTTTCAAGATGGTCTTAACTCTTCAATATATAATACGGAGTAATATATATATCGACATATTATATATAATTTAAAGCAAGTAGTGCTATGGGGTAAAGTATGACTTTTTACTCAACATGCGTACAAAAAAGAGGATATAGATAGTCCAAAAAAATGACAGCAGTTTTAACAAACCACTTGTTTATTTTTAGGACCCTCAAAATCATAACTAATTATTGCATAATAAAAACTTGACTCTCTTTTTAGAACACCTCCTTCTCCTCTCACTCCTTCTCTCTTATTAAAAAAGAAACACACAGTTTGTAGAGTTTTGTTTGTGTGTCAAGATGGCAGGAGGCTCTTTTGCACCATCAGGAGTAGCAAAAGATAGAAGAGAACAATATCAAGGCACAGTTACAACTTATGTCATCATTGCTTGCATCGTTGCTGCTGTTGGAGGCTCTATTTTTGGCTATGATATTGGAATTTCAGGTAATTCTATCCTTGCTTCCATGTTAGTCACTGTTTAACATCGAATTTAATCCGAAACATGATCATATAGTTGGCAAAGCATATAAAAGATTTATGAATTTAAGGTTTAATCTGTAGTGGTGAAATGGGCTGGGTTGGGTCAAAATGGGTCACTTTTAATACGGGTCAAACGGATCATTTTAATGTGGGTCAAAATAATTGTAAAAAAGTGAGCTCAAAACAATGAATTATTGTTTAAAATGGGTGGAAATTGTCATCTCTCGATTTGTTGATCATAAAAGTTGGAGTTGTATAGTACAAAAACAATGGTCTGAAACTTTATGTCCTTTTCTATTTGCACGAAGTGTGTGAAAGGATATTCAATCTATATAAAGCCTAAGGACATTTTATAGATGTCGTGTAAAGGAAAACAAGATAGTATGGACCGGTTAGTGGGTCCCGCCTCGTTTATTATTGGCAGCTTATTATTAAGCTCACCTAGATTAATCTCAAACGAGCTAAATCGTTGAAATATAACGCGTTAGAAAATATCCTTTTTATGAAAAGATATGAAAATTTTATTACTTATGTAATGAATCAATACATTACTTGTTTAATACAAAATTATAAAAGTTTTGAATAGTTTGCAGTCCTGACAGAAACCATTTCAACCCGTTTTGACCCGTTAAGTAGACCATCTCGCCAACTCTAATAACTAATATTTTGCTAATGATGATTTCATAAACCAGGAGGAGTGACATCAATGGATGCATTCCTGAAAAAATTCTTTCCACATGTATATGAAAAGAAGAAGCATTCGCATGAAAGCAACTATTGCAAGTTCAATGACCAAGGGCTAGCAGCATTTACCTCATCTCTATATCTGGCTGGTTTGGTTGCATCACTTTTTGCATCTCCTGTGACGCGTAACTATGGGCGCCGAATTAGTATAATATGTGGTGGAATCAGTTTTCTTGTGGGTGCGGCGCTAAATGCTGCTGCAGTTAACTTTGCTATGCTTCTTTCTGGGCGGATTATGCTTGGTGTTGGCATTGGCTTTGGTAATCAGGTATTATTATTCCTATAACTTAACTGTTACTGTAACTATGAATTTAAAATTATACTAATAGTATTGTATTATAGTCTAATAATATGTAGACACTGGCGGAATAATAAAAGTATGCTAATAGTATTGTCTTTTGGTGGAGGGCATTTTGGAAGGAAGCTCAAAATTAAACACAAACTTTCTTATTCAATTAGAAAAGGCATTTAATACACATTAAATTAACTGAGAAATTACCTTAATTAAATGTTATTTTTAATTTAATGAACATTAAATTTCATTGTTTAAACATATAAAATAATGCTCTGAAAGCACTTGTTAGACGATCCCTAAAAAAAATTTAAAAAAAAAATGCCACAAATTATTAAATTTGGTGATAAATAAGTCTATCTACAATTTTGACTATAAATAGATAGCATTAATTGTCATTATTGACTTTTATTTCCCTAATTCTAATGATGTAATAAATGTAAGTAGGACATTTCATCAAATCAAAGAGAAATAAATCCAATTTGAGATCTTTTTAATTGGTAACATCTCTTAAGAGATGTTCAGAAAGTGGATAAATAATTTTGAAAAACTCAATTGAGTTAATAGGATTATCTCATTTTGCATACGTGGCAAAATCAATCATTTTAATTAGTAAAAAAAAAAATTAAAATTGACTTCAATTTTTTTTGAGCAATTTTTTTTTTTTTTTTTTCTTTGAGCAAATTGACTTCAATTTGGTCAAACTCATCTAAATTTTAATAAATCTTTTGTTGGTACCTAATAAATTAAAAAAAGGTGATTAATAAATCTTTAGTTGATAATTAATAAATGTTCATGTTCTTTAATAACTTTATAAAATTAATAAATACCTTATACACTTTATACCCTTTATATTTTATATTTTATAAAAAAAATACAGCATATGTCGTTATTTATAAATATTATTATTAGTATATATTAAATTAATGTATTTTGCAAGGAATTATAAATATAAAAACGAAAGCACGAAGTACTCTGTTATGCAAATAAATATACGAGATTTCACATATAGGAACGACTCATGTTATTCCTCTTTATAAGATTAAGTAAAAATATTTAGAAAATAATTCTTTTTAACTATCCGCATTCAATATCGACTCATGTTATTCCTCTTTACAAGTTTAACCCGCGCACAAGTTTAAAAATTAACTATGGCTTAAATTATTATTAACGTGAATAAATATAAAAACGAATGAATGACCTCACGGTATACTGTGAGATGAAAATAAATAAACGAGATTGTACATATAACAACGAAACATATTTTTTCAAAGGTCAGGGTGTGCTTGGTTCAAACTAAGGAAAGGGAAAGGGAAAAGCAATGATAATGGTGGGGAAAGGGAAAGAAAAGCATTCCCCCCAATTTGTTGGGTAATGGCTCATTACCCACTATTGGGTAATGGGTCATTGCATTATCCCTAAACACTTTTTTCATTATCTTTCCCATTCCTTACCCCCTTTAACCTCCTACCGAGCATGCCCTCATTGTGCTACTTAACATACATAATGTCTTGAACATGATATCAATAGTTATATTAAACAAAATCAACCTAAACATCATGCAAGTTTAACAAAGTCAAATCTTTCGTGTAACAAAAATCTATACAAAATATTAATCGATATAACACATAATGAAAAATTTATTTAAAAACTCGTGTGCACATGGATATTATAACTATATAAGTATTAAAAAATTGATATAAGTTAATAGAAATTTTTTTTGCATATTAAAAATTTATAAATTGTCACCATATTTAACTTTAAAACAATGTTATTAAAATATTATTGCCCGTTATACTATTTGTCCAAACAGTGTGTGTCCACTGGTTTTAATACTACTGACTTTAACAAGTTCAGATAAAAAGGATATAAGTGAAGGTCAAACATGTTAAAAAGTTGAATAAAGTCTAAGCAAAGGTTTCAACTGCTGTATTCGAAAAAAGTGGATGATGATTATAATAGTAGTACTTGAACCGGTTTTGCGTGTTACCCAATACCCAAAAATCGACCCATTTTGCTGCCTACAGAGCTTATGATATATAGAAAGATTCTACAAAGTTGCATCTTAGCAAAGTTAAGATTTTCAAATGTACTTAACAACAAAATTGCTGTTATGTAAAGGCAATACCACTCTATCTATCCGAAATGGCCCCAACCCATCTCAGAGGAGGACTAAACATGATGTTTCAACTAGCAACCACTCTCGGAATCTTCTCAGCAAACATGATCAACTATGGAACCAGTAAACTCGACCAATGGGGATGGCGGCTCTCTCTTGGTCTGGCCGCTGCTCCAGCACTTTTAATGACGGTTGGTGGTATACTTCTTCCAGAAACACCAAATAGCTTAATTGAACAAGGATCAAAGGAAAAAGGAAGGAAAGTTCTAGAAAGAATCCGAGGTACTCAAAATGTAGATGCCGAATTTGCAGACATGGTTGACGCGAGTGAGTTAGCTAACTCGATCAAGCATCCTTTTAGGAATATTCTGAAAAGGAATAACAGACCACAGTTAGTGATGGCGATTTTTATGCCAACGTTTCAGATCCTTACTGGGATTAATTCTATCTTATTTTATGCCCCAGTTCTATTTCAAAGTATGGGTTTTAAAGGGAATGCATCTTTATACTCATCTGCTTTGACTGGAGCGGTTCTGTGTCTTTCTACTTTGGTGTCTATAGCAACAGTTGATAAATTGGGCCGAAGAGTGCTGCTGATTGGTGGAGGCATTCAAATGATCATTTGTCAGGTAAGCTTGAAAAACATTCTGAAATAATAATTTGCATATCAGACTTCATCTTTTTGCCTAAATTGATAAAACTTTACTCCCTTTTTTTAATAGAAGTTGTCAATTTCTCCATTTACCTACTAGTTTAACAAATATTGTGCTTTGAAACAGGTCATTGTGGGCATAATATTAGGACTTAAATTTGGCAATAATGAAGAACTCTCAGAGACCTATTCTATCGTGGTGGTGGTTGTCATTTGTCTATTTGTCGCAGCATTCGGGTGGTCATGGGGCCCACTGGGTTGGACAGTGCCAAGCGAGATATTCCCATTAGAAACACGGTCAGCAGGCCAAAGCATTACGGTTGCCGTCAACTTGTTTTTCACTTTCATCATTGCACAGTCATTCCTCTCCCTGCTTTGCGGATTAAAGTTTGGATTATTCTTGTTCTTTGCTGGATGGATTACTATAATGACAATTTTCGTATATGTTTTCTTACCGGAAACAAAAGGAGTTCCTATTGAAGAGATGATGTTATTATGGCAAAGACATTGGTTTTGGAAGAAGATCGTATCGGGAAATATGGAAGAAGATTTATAGAAGGCAGAAAAATTCATTAGTCTTGCCTCAATAATCTCATTGACAAATGATGAGCCACATATTGTATTATATATTCAAATTTTAGTCTTCTTTTATTTCTTTCTAGAAGTTTATTCAATTAACAATGGCTATAAACATAGTTAGTTTGAGCCACTAAAGCGACTTAAAAATCAGGTTTAAAGTTAGTTTGAGCCACTTTAAATCTCAAAGTGAATTATCAGCTTTTCTTCCCAAGGGAAAGAATGCGCACTACAATAAGTCAATGACGCAGTTTAATACCAATTTGCTGTCCTTTTGAATGTCGATGATGAACTGAAGTCTGAAGACAAGGTTATTCTATCAACAAAGAGGGCAACAGTAGTTTCTTGTGTGTTCTTGAGCCGGATAGAAATGGAAAGAAATTATTTTATGACGTCAGTGTTCTCTAGTTGGATAACTTTTTTTTACAGTTATGTCATTCCTATGTCAATTAGCAAGAAAGTTGGTCACAGAAGCATGAATATCATTTAGTCAGACATCACTTTTTGGATTCCAACATCCTTTAAAGCTAGCTAGAGACAATAAAGTTAAGCCATTAGGAGACACCTCAAAGAGACTAGTAACTGGATCAGTATCATGAAGGGTATGTTTGGCCTAGAGGTGTCAATCACAACCCATTTAAAGAAAAATGGGTTGCTATGGGTCAAAAATAACAACTTATGGGTTGGATTGGGTTACCCCATTTGCAAAGAACAGGTCAAATGGGTGAACATATAGACTTATGTGAATCAACAAATGGGTCGAATGGGTCAACAAATGGGTCGAATGGGTCACTTAAGGGTCGGATGATAACTCAACCATCATTAGATGTCGTGTTTTTTATGTTTTTTATGTTTTTATACGTTTTTTATTTTTTTTTTCGGTTTAACATTTTCATCCGTTTTTGCGGCGTTTTGTCCAATTTTTACGTTTTCTTCCGTTTTTACGTTTTGATACTGTTTTTTCGTTTTTCCATCCGATTTTGCGCGCTTTTCGTTGTTTTTCCGTTTTTCGTCCGTTTTTTACGTTTTGTCCCTTTTGCGTTTTATCCGTTTTCGCGGCGTTTTCATCCAGTATTTTTATGTTTTCGGCGTTTTTGGCGTTTTATGCGTGTTTTTGCGTTTTCGTCCGTTTTGCGCGTTTTTTCCGTCCTTTTTACGTTTTCGTCCATTTCCATTGCGCGTTTTCACGATTTCGTCCGTTTTTTCGTTTTAGAGTCGTTTTTTACGTTTTCGTCCGTTTTTCACGTTATCATCCAGTATTTTCGTTTTAATTACTTTTTGATGTTTTGTCGGTTTGCGATTTTAATCCGTTTTCGTCCGTATTTTCACGTTTTAGGTCCAGTTTTTTACGTTTTCATTATTCATGCCGCGTTTTGGCCGTTTTTACTTGGCGTTCATACGTTTTGCGCATTTTATTTGCGTTTTTTCGTTTTAGATGGTTTTTACGTTTTCATCCGTTTTTCTTGGCGTTTTTATTCGCTTTTTCTTTTTCGTCCGATTTTTATCGTTTTCATCATTTTTGCGCTTTTCGTAGTTTTCGTTTTATTCGTCCGTTTTTCGCATTTTAAGTGTTCGGATTTTTCGTTTTCATCCATTTTCTTTAAACGTCGTATGTTTTTTCACGCTTTTCGTCATTTTTTAGCGTTTTACAAATTCATTTTTACATTTTCATCGGATTTTTGCTGCCAGCGTTTTTAGATCCGTTTTTTACGTTTTCATCACATTGGATATAACTTTTCACATACACATCAAACCATAACACAAAGTAGCATATAGATGGAATTCTAGAGAGAGAAAGTTAGAGGTTTAGGGAACTTAGTGAGAGAAAGTGAAAGATATTATTATGAGCTCCAACTCTCTACCTTGGGAGGTAGAGAGTATTTATATTCTTACATAAATCGCACACAACGGTGTGGATCGGCATACAGTGGGTAAAGACCGTCAGAGTCCTCCACGGTGTTACTTAACTAAATACTACTTAACCTAAATATAACTACGACTACAGGAGCTTCTAACGATTACATATACTTAAGGTGATGACTCTTTAATACAGGAATTTCTAATTCCTAACAATCTCCCCCTAAGGGAGGTCACCTCAAACATATACTAAAATGACATTGAATACAATCGGATATTACATTAACAATTGATCTTGCATTCTTGATGTAGTACTTTGCTCCGAGGCTCGTAGTCATTGATTCCACTCATTGCATGTTTGGTTAATCCAAGTGGAGGTCTTTTCCTGATCCACGTGATAATAATGTTGAGCCGACTTTTGAGATCATCGGCTAATAGAAAATCTCGATACATCCATTGTGGTGTTGGTATTATGTGATGTTGTGACATTTGGATCGACATGCTCACATTCTGGATCGTGATATCTTCTCATCGAGTAAGCGGAAGCTTTAGATGATTCATGATATTGGCGGCAGTGTAGCGAAGCATGGAGTAGAAAATATCGAGTCATTGATGCACTAATCATGATTTCTTTTGAGATGAATGTGTTAGGTGAGCATGCGGGTATGAATTGACCGCTTCATTACGATCGGTTTACAAGCGTCGGGTGTACACGCATAAGGCAGTTAGCAATAAAGCGCGAAAAGTGTCTTTGAACACTTTCGATGAATTGAGATTACCACGGCCCCGGTTCCCGTTGATCGATTACAATCTTTGCTGTGATCGAGGTATAATTCGAAGAATTTCCTTGATAGGGTTTAGCGGTTGCTCTGGCGTTCTCAAACGAGGCGTCTCAAAGAAGACAACGAGGTGAGTGAACCGGTAATTCGTCCAGCGATTGATGAAAAGAGATTTGAAAAACAATGAGTGTATTGCTCAATAGAAATTGTTTTTGCAATATAGCGAAGGTTTTAATGAAAATCAATTATCAATCATAAAATACCTTTTGATTTGAAAAATTAGTACCACGATTCGACATGCTAATGAAAAGAGTTTTAAAGCACAAAGACTGGTATTTCAAAGGTATCCGTCAATCCATAACTTTGAACCGGGATTGATTCAAAAGATTAGATAAGCCCCATTGTTTTACTGTTTAGTTGTCACATGGTTGATCTATATAATAGATCTCACATGCCACCTACCAGGAGCTTGTTAGATGTTGGCTCGAGGCTTTCCATCTTCATTGTGAATATGTAAACACATCACTCGGATGTTACGGCAATACCACAAGGATAATGCGTAGGACTCAAGATATAATCTCTCTTTCCACATTGTGTGAAGCAGAGAGTCTTCATTGAAAGTGTCCTAATGAGATTTATTGATGATCTCGTGGCTCTAGACTCAATTTGTGCATATTTGGATCCTATATCGGAGACTAGGGAGAGGTCTCCTCTTGATATCAACAATCTCTAAGAGAAAGTCGATAGATAATGTCGGTTCCCGTAGAATGAAACAAGTCCTTTTAAGAGGAACTTGAGTGGTTTGGGAAGTTGTAGTGCTTGGTCGTCCTTTGGGTCCATGGCGTCTTGTCTTCAATACCGATGTTACCATCAGTAGCATATGAATTGAACCGGTTTACGCTAAGGTTGAATAAATGGAGGCTATTTGTTTCACCCTTTTCTCATTCAATTCCTTTTAATTCTTCAACCCCTTGTGCTTAGAGACTTCATAGCTAGAACCTTGTTGGGTTTATTCGATTACTAGCTCGAGTCTTGAGTCCGCACTCTTCCCATATCTCATTTTTCTCCTTTTATCATCATACCTAAGAACTCTACACTAACTAGTGGATAGTCCCTGGGTAGATCCCTCGGTTCTGGCGGATCATGGGAACACATACCTAACCTTATCATCCTTATATCACCATACATAATGTAAAGTTGGTGGGTCTTTTTGGTATTGTTCATCTGCCATAGGAACCAATTGAAAACCATTTGAAAATCAATCCGGATACTTATGATATTTAATCAAAGCATTTTGTATTACTGAATTGTTTTTGATATTTTTGAAGAAGAACTCCCCCTCAACATGTGAATCAAGTATTTGAAATAGTTTTCCACACGGAGGCAAGAGAAAAAATTAACTTCTTTGATTACCATTTTCTAAAAATATCAACATCACTTCCCTAATCGAATCAAGTAGATAAAGCATTTTGGGGAAGGATGAGGTTTTCATGATTTTGCTCCCCTCAATATGTGCCTCGAGATTTGAAAAGAGTTTTGCACATACTAGAGGGAACACTGATGAGATAAGTTGATCGCGTTTCAAATCATTAGGTTTAAGATAGATGCTTCCCCTCAACATGTGCATGGAAAATTTAAAATCGTTTGTCACATGTACGGGGAAGGAAGCTTGTACATCCTTATAAAACCATTTACCGAATTATCAGTTTAAATCCAATTTAAATCACACATTCTCCCCGATCACAATTATCAAATCATTTGAGATTTGTGATCTCTTATAGATTTAAATTGATTTTGAAAGCTTTTAAGGAGAATTGTGACTTGTTTATGAAAGCGTTTTAGCGATATGATCGGATTTTAAGACTTTAAACTCCATTGATAAAACATGCATGTACATCTTTTGAAAACAATTTAATGCCAAATAACTTTTTAATTTAATTGAAATCATTCTCCCCTCAATCAATGACATAGGTTGTTGATTGAGCGATAGAGATTTTGACAAATAAGTCGATGATTATCAAAAATAGAGAGAGTTATTTTTCAAAGCATTTAGTTTCAGCGGAGATAAATGTTTATAATCGAGCATGGAATTTGAAAACATGATAAAACATGGCTCTGTTCTTTCTTTTAAAAGCGGGTTACTGCCTGAAATGACAATAAACCATTGTTTTCTCTTTCTCCCAAAAATAATTTTTTGATTTTTTTTTTTTTAATTTGAACAACATCTAAAGTCCCGTGTCATTCTTTGAATGACAGCACAAAAACCGTAGATATAATCGAACCGAGAAAAACATGACAAATTGACAATATTTTTTTGAAGATTTTTAATTTTCGATTTTTATGGATTTTTGAAAGTTTTAAATTTTTCTATTTGGTTTTATAGGGTTTTATAATTTTGTATTTTGCTTTTTTTGGATAAATATACAAAGAAGATAGATGAAGATAGACCTTTACTCCTCGTCTTCCTCATGAAGGCGTTTGAGTGTTTCTGGTTGAAGGCTTTTCAAGCCAAGTCGAGGAAGAATAAACTCAAAGCGTTCTCTTGGAAGAGCTTTGGTGAAGATGTGCGCTAAGCTGATATTGGACGACTTCACAAAATAGAGTTCCACCACACCGTTTTCCACTTGTTCACGATGAAATGATGTCGAATGTCGATATGCTTTGCTCTTGAGTGTTGAACGTTGTTGCTTGAGAGAGCAATAGCACTTTTATTATCCAGATCTGAGAGGGATTTTGTTGAATTCAAAGCCATAGTCTGATAATTGGGATCTCATCCAAAGGATTTGAGCACAACAAGATGACATGGCTATGTATTCAACCTGTAGAGAAATAGAAGTACTCATTTGCTTCTTTGAAGACCGACTCACAAGCTTATCACCCAAAGCTGAGCACCTCGATGTACTTGGCGTGTATCTTGACATCACTGCATGATCACGGCATCTGCATAACAGTTAGTGACATACCGGTGTCCCGGTACCATAGTCCCATATTGATGGTTCCTTGGAATCCGAAAGACCCGTTTAACGCTTCAAGGTGCTTTTTGGTAGGCTTAGCCTGATATCTAGCACACATGCAACAGGCGAACAAGATGCTCACGGTCTACTGCGAGCTGTGAGGTACATCGGGGATCCAATCATACTCACGATATTTTGTTTGGTCAATCATGATCCACGAGTGGTCCTCATCTAGTTTGGTACGTTCAATCATGGGAGGTGTCATGATTGTCACTTGATACAAATCCAAATTTCTTTAAAATCTCATTTGCATATTTAGATTGATTTATGAAAATGCCTCGGGACTTTGTGAAATTTGTAATCCCAAGAAAAATGACATTTGTCCCATCATTGACATTTGAAATTTGGAACCCATTTCATTTGAAAAGCGATCACATTCATTGGGTTCAGTCGAGGCAAAGATAATATCATCAACATAAATTTGAATGTGAATTAAATGTTTGCACGACTTTACGGTGAACAATGTTGGATCAACTGCTCCTTTCTTTGAATGGTTGATAGAAGAAACTTTGATAGTGTATCATACCATGCCCTTGGAGCTTGCTTTAAACCGTAAGAGCTTTCTTGAACGATAAGCGAGTAGGATGCTCTGGATTCACAAAGCCTTCAGGTTGGCATGCGTGACAACTTCTTTAAGATCTCCGTTCGGAAATGCCCGTCTTTACATCCATCGATAGACTACCATGTTCTTACTTGCGGCATTAGCTAAGAATATTCGATTGCCTCGATTGAGCCACTGGAGCAAATGATTCTTCAAAGTCTATACCCTCCTCTTGCCGGTATCCTTTAGCAACTAATCGAGCCTTGTTCTTTAACACATCACCATGCTCATCAAGTTTCACTTTGAAGATCCACTTTATAGCAATGATCATAGCACAATGGGCGGTACTAATTCCCATACATCAAGTCGATCAAACTCATGAATTTCTTCTTGCATGGCATTGAACCGGCTATCTTCATTCATGGCGGTTTTAACATCTTTTGGTTCGATCTTAGAATCTACAGTCGGAGTTGAAGAAGCACCATAAGGCATATGTTGCAAGTTGTTTCCGTGTGGATCTGGGACGAGAGGATTTCAATGATGTTGTCCAATGGATGATCGTGAGTCCATTTTGAGGTGTTCATGTGGTGGTTGAGGGACTAAAGCTTGAGTCGATGTCTCACGAAGAAGATGGTTCGATGAAGATTGAGGAGCAAATATGTTTTCAAATGGAGCATCTTCAGGAGTAGCAAAGGGATTAACTTCATCATTGATGCCAGAACAAGTTCCATGATGTACATTTGAAGAATGATGATTTGTTGATGAGCCGAGTGATCAGCCGGAGCGGCTTCTTGACTTAATGATATTGAGATTGAAGGATTGACGTCATTCACGGGGAATATGGCACCTCTGAAGTAGGATGTCAGTTCATTAGCACTGGCTCATATGTTCATCAAACATGGGATCAAACAATTTCTTTAAATCATCTTGATGGAGGTACATGGAGTTTCGAATTTGGTATAAGGGATGAACTAATGGGACTTTCTTGAAGTGGGTCCAACTGAGTGTCCAGGAGCCATAGGACCACTGCGATAGAAACTCTCTCTGACTATCTTTATCAACCCATATGTAGACGATTTGAAGTGACCACGATAAAAAAACGATATACCAAACTTGAAACGAAGAAGAATTCCATGCATTTGCATCTTAGCTCGCCTTTGTGTTTAACTTCAATCTCAAATAAGTGATAATTGATTAACTCAAGAAATCGGCTTGTCAAATGCAACACGTGAATAGACGATACAACCGGATGTACATCGATCCTTGAATGAACGGAACAAATGATTTCTCGACATTAATGCATTCTTCCTAAAGGTATACATGTAGAGACTGATCGGAAGATTCACACAAATGTCTTGAGCGAATGAGGTAGTCATTTTCCTTAAGTTCATGTGGTTGATTTATAGCGTCACAATGAGGAGGAACAATAATCCGAAAAGATTTGGCAAAGGAATACCAAAGAGCGGATCATTATTCAATAATGCAACTTACAATATCATGATAGTCATTATGAACGCCTTGTGAAAATACTGGAGATAAGGTTTCTTGAGAATTCCAAGAAGTATTTCTTAGATGGTGAACCAGTTGAGTCAATAGTACAGACATGAGCTTGTAGGATGATCAACATTCGTCGAAGGTTGAAGGTACTCATCAAACATATCTTTGAAAACAATGAATCCCAAACATTGATTCCCAATTATCCTTAGTAAGTGAAGCATTAGGTTGGAGAGAGTCATCAAAAATCAAAACAATGAATCCATTATCTTAGTATATTCACTCATAATCAAAAAGAATATACACTCATCATCATCAAAAAATAAAGTCGTATAACCATTATTCAAACATCCATCATCATGTAGTATATTCACTCTTCTCCCCCTCAAAATTGCATCCGAAGTTGCCATTTTTGATTTAGCAAGTGAATAAGAGTATACAACAATGAACATAGATCCACTTGATGATTGAATGAGCGTGGAAAAACATGAAGCTTGTTGATGAAGAATGTAGATGAGTATGGTCATTCATGAGAGAATTTCTCTTTAGTTGAGAAAAGCGCCGAAGAAGAGCGTACACTTTTCTTTTCTTTGAAGAACGGGGCCGAAGTGTTATCTGCAGGCCATAATAATGATGAAGACGAGGCTGGCTAGCAGACGTCATGTGATGAAGAGCGAGCATTCGTGTGAACGAGCGTCATTGTTTAGAGCGGTTATATGTTTAGGCCGAATCCAAATACCAAGGGACGACTTGTACGACCACCTTTGGATAACAGAGCAGACATAGAATTGGAAACATTGGATCCCTACGTGCTCATGGGGTCCTTTTGGTTAGTACAAACAATCTTTGAATCGTGAAACCCTAGGTGCAATGTCATTGTCACTAGGAGCTAAACTAGTAGAAGCATCAGACTTAGTCGAGGGACATTTTGTGCTTAATGGGATTGTTCTACCAGTTGGCTTCCAAACCTTAAAAGGCACTACTCTAGGCATAGTGGATCTAGTTAAGGGGCAAGGTTTGCCATTCGTGAATATTCGTCCTGTTGGCTTCCACTGAAATCCTACATTGGTAAAACCTTCTGTAGGTTTCGGATTGCTTAATCTGTTTGCTCTCCAAACTTTCTTAAGCGGGTTATGAATCTTAGACCTCGAAATAACACATCACATTTATCATGATTACCAGAAATTAAACATTTTTTGCATGTTTTGCAGACGGCATAAGGCCTCGAATTAATTTTAGTAAGCTTGGAGCTAATACTAGAACTAACACGATTCTTTTGTTCAAATCAAACTTCTTGTCCCTATGGTGTTCTTTCACTTCCTTATCATGAACACTTTTAGTTTGCGTAATCCTATCCTTCTTAGCATAGCTTCTAGGTTTTGACCTTAACTTTAGTGTCAATCTTAACATCTGTAGAAGTAACGATGGGAACATTACATGGCTTCACTACTTTCTGCATTCCCGGTCTAGAAGTGCTGGGATCTGAAATTCTAGGAGGCACATCACGGGTTGCTTGCTTGAATTTAGATATGGAACAAGGCATATCAAGGGTCACATGCTTGGCTTTAGGCATAGAACGGATTTCCTGTTTGGCACTAGGCATAGAACAAGGCTTCACGGCTTTGCCTTTTTCACCTAAGGGTTTTGGACATGTTGCAATTACACATTCGCGACTCTTGAGATCGTTTGGCCCGGAGGCAAGCAAACCTAATTTCACTATCAAGAGGTTTGTTAATGAAATCCTCTTCGACAATCTCACAGAGACATTCTAGACTATCCTTAAGGTGAGCACAATAGTCATGAAAAGCATGTTCATTATTCCTAAGATGAGGAGGAATATATTTAACTGTCGCAGTGTATTTGCAATCTAAGGGTGACTTTGAGACAACATTCTTATTGAAAACAAGTGGCAGTTTCCCATTTCCTGACTTCTCAGATTCTCAATTTCCTTTTGTAAAGGCGTTATTTTTTCGTTGTTTTGGTCACGGGTGACCTTTATTGAATCATATAACTCTTTAAAATGTCGTTTAACCTTTTCATTTTCTTCTAGAAAACTTTCGTTTTCCTTTTGTAAAGCATTTACTAAGTTTTGAAGATGAAAAGTTTGAGAATACCGAGAATCTAAAGGAGGAGGCATTTGGGAGCTGTCATATTGTTCTTTTGACCCTTTAATTGAGAGATTTGGGCTTTCAACTTATGCGTGTTGCAATGAGCTTGAATCTGTTCATCACGTTTGTTAATTTGAAAAAGTGCATCAAACTCTGGAGCATCTGAAGATGTCTTGATATTTGAAGTTTTGACATTTTCTTTGAGATGTTGATATTTGAGTTGTAAATTAAAATGCTCAGCCTCTAGTTTAGAAAATGTTTAACCAAATTGTCGTGATCATCCAGTTCAATTTTCTCGTTTAGTTTAGAATTAGTTTTTCAAGCTCAATGACACGATCATGGGAGACTTTCAGGGCCACAGATAGTTCATGAAATTTGGAAGCATTAAGAGAGCAATTTGAAGCGATTGAAAAGATATCTTGAGCAACACATTCAGGAATAAGAGTCTCATTTAAGGTATGCAAGTTCTTCCTCTCAATCTCATTATATTTTAGTGCACGCTCATAATCACTAACTTCAACTACCATTGCATCAAATTCCTTTTCCATTTCTTTAATATCTGATTTTGTCCCCTTTAAGACTCTCAAAATGATCTTTTAGTTGTTTAAAGAAAGGCATGACCTCAGTTAAATAACATTCTTTCATTTGCTCAAAACCCCTTTCCCTTCAGTTATCCCAGTGGGTGTGATCCTTTTCTTACAAGTTTTCTCAAAATCGAAAAATAGTTGAAGAATAACATATTGGGTGATTAAGGTCTTGCTCTTAGTGGCAATAGTTCTAGGAACTAAATGCATTGGTTTATTTGGAGGATACACGATCGCTTTAGGAATTTCCTACAGGGATTCTTTTCAACAAGATTTTCACTTTTGCAAGTCCATATCCTTTTTCGAACAAACTTGTTGAGGGGTCATAGAGTCTGAGGCTTAAACATGTTTAAGGATATCCAATTTTCCTTAGTGTAATCATGGGGTTTTATCGTTATCTTGTTCTTTTTACACTCGGGATCTTCTAGCTTCTTATTCATTTTCTCCCTAGTGACTTCATCGATTTCTTATCTTCCTCGGTTATTCAGTACCAACTAGGTTTCTGTCTAGGCTTAAGGATCTCATTACCATCATACCTTATGAGCATTTCTAGCCTTTTAATTACCTCGGATTAGGTTCCTCAACAAGGGAATGCTATGCTTATCGCTTAAGACTCTATGCTTAGTGATCATGTGAGCAATCTGAATGGTATTCCCTTGTACATACAACTTATTTTCAAGCTTGTTTTTCAAAGTTTTTAGATTGGAAAAATCATTCAAAAGTTTTGATTCCTTAGCCTTGAATTCTTGCTTAAGCATTTTAACATTTTCTTGAAGTTCCTGTTTTTGCTTAAGAGTTTTAGAAAGCTTTTCTTGTAAGGAGTTTAACTCTTGTTTTAATACTTCTTCTCTAAACCTACTTTTTCTAATAGTTGTATGTATTTGGACATCCATTTCCTACTTGGTCAACTCAAACTTAGCTGTATAAATAGCATTGATCCTTATATATGTTAAGCTCAGTGGTAAGGGAATCATCAAGCACAAATGCAGCATACTCATGCAGTTCATAATCATCATTTTGAGTAGAAGATGCACAACTAGGTACAGCATAAACATCCATGCAACTTACCTGAGCATTGACATGCACAGTTGTGACGGGTGCATCTCTATCTTGGGTACAGAAGCTTCCATGGAGTTCCTTTGCATTAACTTGCACAGGTTGTGTCCGGTGCACCTCTCTGTGAATTTGAGCACGAAGATTCCATTTTTGCATTATCCAACTCATCAATTTTTGTTGTCACTGACATTCCGCATTCAGCAACACCCGATTCTTCAACATATACATTACCCAACTTATCACAACAATCTTTCAACTGCACTTGACACTCATTCACGTTTTCATTCTTTTGAGCCAGTATTCTACATTATCCATGAGTTGGATAAATGTCTCAATAATTCACAATTTCCATTCGGTATGTTTTTGAAGGAAATTCCAGTCAAGTGTTGATCGTTATCTGCTGAATATTCCCCACTGATGAATGGCTGAAATTGTTTGTAGATTACTTGAAGAGCTGCACTGGAACCATCCTTTTGATCCTCTTTATTGGTAAGTTGCAGCTTTAAGTGTTCTAAGTTCAACAAGACTTCTTGTCAATGTAGGTAAGTCTGGCGGAAAAGAGCACTACATGTTCGATCCCCGCTATGGATAACAGTTGTATGAGGTGAGATGAAGTAGGTGATATATTTCAATGCTGCATTCCATTTGCGTGGCATTCTCATTGTACTCAGATCATGAAGATCTCACATCCTCATTGTTCAATTCAAACATCTTTAACGGTTCGAGGTAGCACTTTATCATTGTTGTCCATCATACAATTTAAGCACTTCGAAATCACCGGGTCATAGAGAGTAAGACATGATGTGGTAGAATGCACGTGATTTTACAAGTCTATGATTTAAACCGAGAAATAGAAGATTTCTTGCGGGATTTTACTAAAATCAAGACCAAACCGTTAAGCAATGACCAATGGAATGTGTTAAGATGACTGATGGATCGACACAATGATAGAAAATTGTGTTTTAGGTCTTATGATTGTTTGTGGGATAAGCAGAGTGTTGGTTGAGATTTGGATTGGTTTATGCACGATTTTCAGAAATTTAGGTCTAAAACACATAAAACCTCAATAACTTCTTTCAGAGCGATTTAGCCTCGAAGGTTCGAATCAACTTTAGTTTGGGTGACATTCTCCTCGTTCTCACGATCGTTTTGATGGGTAGAACGCTAAAACGAGTTACTGGATCAAAAGTTATAGCCGTTTGAAGTTTTGTCGGGAAAAGTCAACAAGTCGCTAAGAATTCTTGAACCAAGTCGCTAAGACCAAGTCGCTAATCCTCTAGTCGCTAACACCTAATTCGCTATACCACCAAGTTAAGCAAGCAATTTCAAGTCGCTAAGTAGTAACTCGCTAAGCATTAAGTCGCTAGCAAAAATTTTGGACAATTCGCTACTCAAGTCGCTAAAGATACAAGTCGCTAAAGGCAATCACACAAACCAAGTCGCTACCTCCAAGTCGCTACACGTGGTGGAAAGTCCACTACTTGTACTTTAAATCGCTAGTTCTAAGTCGCTAGCTCCAAAACAGTAACTCGCTACAAATTTGTGAAAGCAAGTCTGAGAAAAACAATCCGTGCGCCAAGTCGCAGCTAGAAGAAAATCTCAAAACACTTTTCAATCCAAAAACAACCCAACCACGATGATTCAAGCTTACCAAATCAAAACCTAAACACTTATGATGATTCTAAACACAAAAGTACAATCAAAATCCAAACTTTAACACCAGAAATCAACCAAATGATGCACAAACCACTAAACTTTTTCAAACTCAAAACCACAAAAAACCACTAGAAATCCAAAGATGTGTAAGATATGATCTAACCATGGCTCTTGATACCAATTGAAAGATATAACTTTTCACACATCAAACATAACCACAAAAGTAGCATATAGATGGAATTCTAGAGAGAAAGTTAGAGGTTTAGGGGCTCTAGTGAGAAAGTGAAAGATATTATTATGAGCTCCAATCTCTACCTTGGGAGGTAGAGAGTATTTATAGTCTTACATAAATCGCCACCCAACGTGTGGATCAGGCATACAATTGGGTAGGTCCGTCCTCCACGTGTTACTTAACTAAATACTACTAACCTAAATATAACTACGACTACGAGCCTTCTAATGATTACATATACTTGAGGTGAGACTCTTTAATACAGGAATTTAATTCCTAATCATTTTTAAGGTTTCGTTTTTACGTTTTAGCATTTCTTTACTTTTTTTACGTTTTCATCTATTTTTGCAAAACCGGACGAAAACGTAAAAAACGGAGGAGAAAAAATGGACCAAAAGCAGATGAAAACGTAAAAAACGAACGAAAACGTAAAAAACAGAGGAAACCTAAAAAACGGGAGAAAACGTAAAAAACGGACGCAATAAAAAACGGTAGCAGCACTTAAAACATATGAAAACGAAAAGGCGAAAACGTAAAAAACGGACGAAAAGCGCAAAAACAGATAAGCGCCAAAAGCGGAAAAAATTAAAAATTGACAGCAGCGGATGAAAACGTGGGGACAAAACGTAAAAACTGCGAAAAGCGCCAAAACGGATGAAAACGTTAAAAAACGGTAAACGTGCAAAAACGGACAGCAGTAAAAGCTTGACAACGGCGTAAAAACGGGAAAACGTTAAAAAACGAAAACGTAAAAAAATGGACAAAAGCGCCGCGGATGAAAACGTAAAAAGTAGCGACGTAAGCGCGCAGCGGATGAAAACGTAAAAAGGGACGCGTAAAAAAGGGACAAAACGCGCAACGAGCGTAAAAAAATGGTGAAAACGCGCAAAAAACGACGAAAACGTAAAAGGGACTAAAACTCGCAGCGGATAAACGCAAAAACGATAAACGTAAACGGGCGAAAATCGCCAAAACGGACGAAAACGTAAAAAAATGGACGAAACGCGCCAACGGATGAAAACGTAAAAACGGATGAAACGTAAAAGCGGATGAAACGGAGGCGTAAAAAGCGAATAAAAATGACGAAAGCGTAAAAACTGACGAAACATACTATAGTAGCATGATTCAGGTGGAAATGTAAGAGTCGACCCGACCCAACCGTTGACCCATGACCCATTCAACCCATTCTTATAGTATGACCGTTTGCCATGACCCATTCCATGACCCAAACAGACCCAGGCCGACCCATTTGCCACCTCTAGTTTGGCCATTAAGGTTTGCAATATCCTTTGTGGCTACCCCTTAATTAGGTAGTGTGGTTCACTGCACAATCTATCAAATGAATTGTAATATTCTGAATTGTTGAATGTTGACATTGTTCATGGACTTATTTTTATTAGTTTTGGATTAGTATTTGTATTACTTTGACCTAGGGGTGTTCATGGGTTGGGTAATATCTGAATAAACCGAAAACCGAAATCGAACCGAACCGAAAATAACCGAACCGAACTCGTAACCGAACCGAAATAAAAGTTCGGTTTTCGGTTCGGTTATGGTTTTAGCAATCCAAACCGAAAACCGAACAGAAAACCGAAATTAAATAAATATATATATTTTTTTTTATATTTATATTAAAAATATATATTAAAACTCTTTTATAATATATATATAATATTTTTAAGCTTGAAAATTATTTTTTTTTCAAAAAATATATATAAATAAATGAATAAATTATTAAATTTAGGTAATTGGGTTATTCGTTGGTTTTGGTTATTAGGGTTCGGTTTTCGGTTTTGGTTTCGTTTTGGTTCGGTTTAGTTAAATTTAAATTCGAGTTCTGTTTCAGTTCTCGGTTATAGAAAAAAATTAACGAAAACAAACGAACCTAACAACCCGATAACCGAACCGATGACACCTACTTTGACCCCAAGCCCAAGCCCAAGCCCAAACTCAAGGCTCAATGTAAAGGGTGTTCGTGGGTTTAGGTATCCGAAATAACCAAAACGAAACCGAACCAAAATAAACGAACCAACTAAATCGTAACGAACGAATTTGCTAAAAGAACCGAACCGAATTAAATATTCGGTTTTCGTTCGGATTATGGTTTTAGCATCCAAACCGAAAGAAAACAGATTTCAAATAAATTTATATATTTTTTATATATTTATATATAAAAATTATTAAAACTCTTTATATTATATATATAACATTTTTAAGCTTGAAATTATTATTTTTGCTAAAAATATATATAAATAAATGATAAATAATTAAATTTATGTAATGGGTTGTTCGGTTCGGTTTTTGATCGGTTTTCGGTTTATCGGTTCGGTTTAAATGTTAAGTTTGGTTCGGTTTGGTTCGGTTTATACCAGAAAAAAATTAACCGAACAAACCGAATAACCGATACTTAACCGATAAACACCCCTAAGTGTAATAGTATAAATATATTGGGACATATGTAGGTGCAATCAAAACGGTTTTTAACAGTTTAAAAAAACGGTTTTAACGAACATGTTATACCGGTTTTGGGTTTTATGCCCCGACCGGTTTTTTACCGGTTTTTTCAAATAACCGGTTTTAACCTTTTTTTTTAGTAGCCGTTATGTTAAAACCGGTCAACTAACCGGTCAAACTAGCCGTTATGAAAAAAAACCGGTTTTAACAGTTTTAACCATTTTTTTTTTGAAATCAGCCTCTAACGACTACTAGCCGTTACATGTGGTTTTTTTGTGGCTTTTTTTAATTTTTTTTTATGATTTCAAGCTAAGGATTTGTAGTATAAATATATGTAATGGGTTATGGTTGAAAACACATAAAAAACACTCTTTAATCTCTCTCTATATATATTCTAATCTCTCAAATATTTCTCTAATCCCTCTATAATGGAAAACTCACAATCACAACAAACTTCCACTACTCCCTCCGTTGGAACTAGCAATACTCGAAAAGTTTACTCAAATGATGATGTCTACTGAATTAAACCAAATTACAAAAAGGGGATGTTTGATCTAATTACGATTTGTGTATTATGAATGATATGGTGGAAAAGGCGCGTTGCAAGAAATGTGGGAGATTTTAGTTTTTGATGAAATCACAATCTATCAAATGAATTGTAATATTCTGAATTGTTGACATTGTTCATGGACTTATTTTTATTAGTTTTGGATTAGTATTTGTATTACTTTGACCCCAAGTCAAGCCCAAGCCCAAGTGTAATAGTATATATATTGGGACATATGTGGAGGTGCAATCAAAAACCGGTTTTTTTTAACCGGTCGGTTAAATTGAAACCGGTTTAAAAAAACCGGTTTTATTAACCGAACCGGTTAGACCGGATTTCGGTTTTATGCCCCGACCGGTTTTTTATCGGTTATGAACCTGGTTTTACCGGTTTTTTCAAATAACCTGTTTTAACCCTTTTTTTAGTAGCCGTTATGTTAAAACCGGTTAAAAAACCGGTCAACTAACAGGTCAAACTAGCCGTTATGAAAAAAAAAACCGGTTTTAACAGGTTTAACCCTTTTTTTGAAATCGACCTAACGGCTACTAGTTGTTACATGTGGTTTTTTGTGTGTGTGTGTTTTTTTTTTTTTTAATTTTTATTTTCAAGCCAAGGATTTGTAGTATAAATATATGTAATGGGTTATGGTTGAAAACACATAAAAAACACTCTATAATCTCTATATATATACTCTAATATCTCAAATATTTCTCTAATCCCTTTATAATGGAAAACTCACAATCACAACAAACTTCCACTACTCCTCCCGTTGGAACTAGCAATACTCAAAAAGTTTACTCAAATGATGATGTATACCGAATTAAACCAAATTACGAAAAGGGGATGTTTGATATAATTACGATTTGTGTATTATGAATGATATGGTGGAACGGCGGCGTTGCAAGAAATGGGAGATTTTATAGCTCCTCGTCTAACACTACACTAAGGACTCATACGAACGGTCGTATGCGGTTAGCCAAATGATGCGTCACAAGGTAATATTGGTACGGATGGTCAAGTTTTTATATATGATAATGATGCGCTTCACTTGATTTTGAAGTTTGTCATTCAAAAATCGCTTCCATTCAACCACTTCGACAATGACAAGCTTACGGAGATCATCAAAACGAGGCTACAACGCGGTATCAACAAGTAAGTTGTACTACTCTTAGAAGTGATGCTTTTAAATTATGAGAAACGGCTAAAAAAGATATTATTGATGGTTTTCGTGAATAAAAATATAGTGTTTCTATAACTACGGATGTTTGGACCGCACCACATGGTATGGCAAATTCTTATCTCACCGTTACATTCGTTGGTTTATTTCCGAATCTTGGTTATTAATGAAACGGACAATTGCTTTTAAACTATTTGGTTATCCTCATACGGGATCTAATTTAAGAAAAATTTTACATGACACTTTAAGTGAATATAATTTAGATGATAAATTTTTACGATTCCACTAGATAATGCATCAAATAATACTAGAGCTATGAAATTGTTAAAATTACGTATAAAACCCTTTTTAGATGGTGCTTTTTTTTTCATTCCCGTTATGTTGCTCATGTTATAAATTTATCCGTGCAAGCGGCATTAAAAATATGTGATGATTTAAAAAGTAAATTTAGGGGTTTATTAGCAACTATATATAGTTCGAGCAACGAACGACAAATGAACTATAGACGTTTTCGTAAACAATGTGGTGAAATACCCCTAGGACCTTGCTATGATAATAATATTAGGTGGAATTCTACTTGCATGATATTTGAAACGTGTGACTTTAAACGCTTTTAATGAAATACTTGTTAGTAGAAATAAGTCCGTTTCGATAGACGACCAAGATTGGGATCGAATAAATGATTTAACTATTTTTTTTACAAGTTTTAGAAGAGGCAACAACTATAGTATCGAGTGTTTATTACTCAAATAGCTCATTATTTTTAAACCAAATTTATACTATGAAGGAAAAATTAGACGAATTAAAAAGCTCACCTACTCAAATATTTAGAAAAATGGTTAAAGTTATAAGGTATCCAATAGTCTCGATCGAGGGTTTTGGGATCGATTCCCATCGTCGTGTTGTTGTGGATTGTGTCGATCGCCAACATTCACTAGAAAATACATCGCCTGCTCGATCGACTAAACCAAACCACAAACCTCCAACTTTTAGCCGTTGCATATTCAAACAAAAAAAAATCCTACCGTTTTAAAAAAAATTTACCGTTTGTTTTAATAAAAAATACTACTAAACTACCCTATAAATACAACACATATTTACACTAAACTCACAAATCGCATTTCACACATTCTCTATATTCTTTCCACACTATGAGTTTTAATTCTTACGAGCTATTCATTGCCGATTCGTCATCGGATGATGAAAATGAAGTTAGTACCGAGTTTATGATATTTGCGGAAGAGTGTTGGGAGGCTTTTCAAGCGTCATAAAAACTCTCACGAAACACTGTACTAGGGATCGATTTGGGTGCTCATAAGTTTAGTGGATGCTTACTTCATGAGACCCCAAGATACGGCGATATAGCATTCCATGATCGTTTCCGTATGGTAATCGACTATTCACCACAATTGTCCGAGATATAACCGATCATTCACCTTATTTCCAACAAACTCCTAATTGTACAGGCGTACTTGGTATTTCTCCATTGATGAAGTGTACTTCGTCAATCCATCAATTGGCATACGGAGTCAATGCTGATGCTCTAGAAGAATACGTGTAAATGGGTGCATCAACAATTGTGAGTCTCTCGAAAAATTTTGTGAGGTCATAATGGAGTTATATGGTGTAGAGTATTTGCGAAAGCCGACGGTTAGTGACATTGACAAACTCTATGCTCATCACTACGAAAGTCATGGGTTTCCTATGATGATAGGAAGCATCGATTGCGCAGATTGGCCGTGGGAGAATTGCCCACATGCTTTAAAAGCTCAATTTTGTAGGGGTGATCACTGGAAAAATCCTTTCATTTTATTGGAAGCGATCGCGTCCCAAGATTTATGGATTTGGCATGCGTTCTTTGGTGTCGCCAGGATGAATAACGACGTAAATGTTTTATTACATCGCCTCTTTTCAATGATCTCAAAATGGGGAGAGCACCGGATGTGGAATTCGTTGCTAACGGCGTGCCTTATAAACGCGGATATTATCTTACGATGGATATATCCGGATATACTCGGTTATTATGAAGTCCATTAAAAATCAAGGATAATGATCACAAACGAATATTGTATAAGACGATGCACGAAGCAGCAAGAAAAGATGTGGAGCGTGCTTTTGGTGTACTAAAGAAATAAGTGGCTAATGATTAAACATCCGCTTAAAGGGTTTGACAAAGAGCGTCTATCGCATATAATGTACACATGCATCATATTACATAATATGATAATTCAGGACGAAAAGCGGGCGATATCTCCCGTTATTCTTTCCAGCAGGCGACCGTTCTTATGATCCCATAAGAACATGTGGGAATCGTTAGAAATTACCAGGGGATATAATAAAACAACTCATCTTAGCCTCAAAGCCGATTTGGTGGAAGACATTTGGCATCGTCATAATCAAAACTAGTTTAGTCGTTGTATTGTCGTAATGTTTTAATTTTATTTGAATTATTATGTAACGTTTAATTATTAATGAAATTTTATTTTGTGTTAAAAATGTTTAAAAAAAGAAGAGGTCTCGCGCTTACTGGGGCACCTAATCGCCTGAAGGTCGCTTTGGAGAGAAATGCGTGGCAGTGAAAAGTAAGGGATTGAATCCCTTACTGAACTATAGGACCTTAGATATATCAACCTTATCACAAACCCACTTAATGAACACAAGTATACCCACGTAAAACACAAACAATATGCGTAGAATAGAAGAAGAAAAGATAGAACGTGGTGACTTGAATGATGTAGATCGTGTATATGTTTAGAGATAGAGAAGAAAGGAAACTTTATTCCAAAGAAAACACACACACACACACTCAGCACCCCTCAAATGAGACTTTGAGGGTTTATATAGTACATTATTACACGCCCTAATGGGTTTTGGCCTGGGCCTCGTGGACTTGGATTGGATAACACAAGATGAAAGGCTAGCTTAACATAACTATTAGCCATTTAGCTTAGCCCAGTCCACGAGCCCGTGTTCTTCTATCACTATATCTAACACGCGTTACAAAGTTCCTAAACGTGAATGACCATCACTTCTAATAAAACTATTAAGGCTAACAATCTCCCCCTAAGGGGTGGTCATTCAAATGATGCTCCACTTGATTAGGTCTTTACTTTTCTCGAGCTTGAACTTTGTGTGTAGATATAGAATAGTCTCAAATCTTTGTTCCTTCATGCTTTGTGATCAATAAATGTGGTTGTCTGCCGTTGTCAACTTCGTTGGTTAGGTATCTCCACGTCTTTCTCCACCATGCTCACACTTCTATTTGACTCTGATGTTTCATTGTTGTGAAGTTCTCTAGTCTGTAATCTTTGTAGATTCTTGACGACATTGACGAAGAATCATCTTTAACTTTGTGTAGCCTTTGATTTTGATGAGAACTTTCATGTGTTGTTGGTATGAGCATGTGTAGAATCTGCACGCATCAATCCGCTTCCGGAGCTTCCATAGAAGAAAACATAAAACAGGTTAGTAATAAGCGGATTCCGGCACTTACAAGTTTGAATTTCGAGGGTGTTAACAGCATAGTGTGAAAACACGTCTCTAATAATCACAAAGGCCGTTCTGACCCAGTCCCCACAAGTGAGATAACGTGATATAGAAGTACATCTACAGTTCGATGATGAGTGAGGAGGTACAACCGAAGCATCACATAAATTGTAGACCGTTTGAACACACTAAGCGTAATCCACGAGGAGTTACCGAAGTGACCTCTTTGTCGAGCGCTTGATGTTGACCACGGCAGGAGTTTCCATTCAATCACGAAGGTCACAGATGTGAAACTTCTCATAAATGTTCGGCAGATTGCTAAGATATGCATAGAGTCTAGAATATATCACTTTTGTCCTTATTGATGAACAACAAGCGATGTCATGTCAAGTGTTCCTATGAGATCTTTTGATGAATCTCGTGGCTCTAGAGTCAATTAGTGCATTTTGGTTTTCCTGAGCGGAGACTAGGGAGAGGGTCTCCTTCTTCAATATCAATGATCTCTAAGAGAAAGTCGATAGATTATGCAGGGTTCCCAGTGAGAATGAAACAAATCCCTTTTGAGAGGAATTGAGTGGCTAGAAGGTTTAGTGCAGTGCGTCACTGTAGGATATTTGATTTCACTTACACATCAAACCATAACACAAAGCGGGCGTATAAGTGGAATTCTAGAGAGAGAAAGTTAGAGGTTTGGGGAACTTAGTGAGAGAAACTGAAAGATATTATTATGAGCTCCAACTCTCTACCTTGGGAGGTAGAGAGTATTTATAGTCTTACATAAATCGCCACACAACGGGCTGTGGATCAGGCATACTGATTCGAAGAGAATCCAAAACAACGTCAAGCTTTCTCACACAAGCTAGCCACTTGTGAATGACTAACCGTAAGAAACTTAAAACGGTTCAGACACTGATCAATAATAGATGAGAAGTGTGTAGTACGGGTAACTCAAACGTATTAGGTTTGAGCACCGAGATCGTTCGAACGAGGTTGAATGGAATTTCCAACTCACGTCCCGAATTTTGTGATTTGAATAAGAGAAGGGCATAAAATGATATTTCTAAACGGGATAAGGAAGCATATAGGATTAAAATCTATGGGGAAAACCTAAGAATAAAGGTAAACTACTAAAACGCAAATACGGAATTAAAACGAAACGCGAATAAAAAGCAATTACGTCTATTCTAAATTCTAAAAATAGCCTAAAATTACTTTTACACTAAAAATGATATTAGAAAACTATTTATGAATTAAAATTAATTTTTAGGAATTTTCTTGATTTATTTTGAATTTAAAAACTAATTTTTTAACTTTAAAAATAAGACTAAATAACTAAAAATTATAAAAACAAAGGGGAAAATTATGGAATTACTTTTCAAAAATCTAAAATATCACAAAAGACTTTTCAAAACTATTTTTTTATTTTTCAGATTATTATTCTATTTTCTACTAATTTAAAACTATTTAAATCAAATTTAAATTGTTAAAAATACCAAATAAAAGGGGAAAAATATGGAAAAATCTTTTTTATGCTTTTTATATTTATCTTAAATTGAGAAAATTGAAAAACTATTTTTTTGAACTTTTTCTAAATTAATTGCAATTAAAGCTAATTAAAAGTGATTAAAAACTATTTTAAATTGAGAAAAATACTAAACAGTGACCAAAATTAATGAAAAATTCAGGAAAATTCTAAAATCTTAATCTAGTTCTAATAAAAATATCAAATGTGATGCTTATGTGTGATAATTAAGGGCTGCAGTGTAAATGGATATGGAATAAGCACTTTTTAATAAGCTAATCTACAAATTAAGCCACCAAACTTCTACTTAAGCAAGATTACACTGAAATAAGCTAATATAAGCTAAATACAACTACTCCTATCCTCAAATAAGCAGATGCATAAGATTATAAGCTAACTGATTTCTACAGCAAACAGTGAAACAGGTCTGATGTTTGCTTATGCACTAGCTTATCAGAAAAGCTAGAGCCAAAAACAGATATGTGGCCTTGAAGACCACCTAGCAGACTATCACTGGACCAAATATGAGACCTTAACTACTTAAAACAAGCACTGTGCAGCATCTGCAAGATCTGCATAAATCTGATTTTTACACAGGTTTGACTTTGAAAACAGTTTTATCACTTTGACTTTCTTGAGATTCAATTGCAAATGTATGACTGAAATGGATGAAATATGATGTAATAAGACTTTAACAAGCTTGCTTATCAAATCCTAAACCTATAAGAACTTACTGGTGACCAGTTCTAACAGATTTGAGCTTGAGAGCAGTTTTAAAATGAAATTGACTTTCAATGAAAATGATGCAAAATAATGACAGAGATGAGTGTAATAAACTATATCAAACCTAAAGCTACTGAACTACTCTAATAATATGACCTCTAAAACAGTTTTTAAAGCTAAACCAAACACTCCTTTATGTGACTTTTATGCAATTCTTTTAACCAAATAACACAAACAAATTTATTCTAACATCAACATAGATCCAACATACTGAAACCAAGCTAGTATGACAGCTAATAGCAATATTATAACAGTTATGAGAACTTACAACTACCACTGTTTTAACAAGCTACAAATGAGAACAAGGTTACACTTACAAGAATCCAGCCACAATGGCTTGCAAACCAGCAATAGAACCACTAACCTAACCCATATATCATCAACTCAACCCAGATTCATCATCACAATCACCCATTATCCATTTCTGAACCAAGATCACCAAACAGTTGACTTTCGTTGACCTAAAGTTTTTGTGAATGTAATGAGTTAAGTGGTGCAATATAAGCTCAATAAAGCTATAATAAGCTGAAATGAGCCTACTCCATTACTCCATATAGCTTATTGATTATTTTAAATACGAATTGCAAGATGAAATCTAAAAACTTGAACTTTGATTAATATTGAAAAAGGTTTACAAGAAACTGAGAATACAATAAAAGCTTAAGAAAAACATTTAAGAAACTACTGAAATACAATAATAATAAGCTAAATGAAAATAAAGGATTGCACGAATTCTTTGTGAGCCAAGAGGGTCTTTAAATAGCCTTGAGGAGGTCTTGGATTCTTCATTGGAAGAGCCTAGAAGTAATTTGCAGCCACACAAGCAATCCTTGTCACTTGCACCAATCAGAGTGCTCCATGTCCTTCATTGAGGTGTCACGGCCAATGGGAGTGTGCCATTTGTCCACGTTGGCAGTCCAATGACATGTCAGAGCTTCTAGAAGGCAATAGATGCTAGTACGAGGTGGTGATTGAGTAAATGGTGGTAAAAGTGGGAGGGTAAATGGGTGTTTGGTTGGGGAAGAAGATGGGTGAAAGCAGGGCGCGTTTGGTATTAGTTTATTATATCTCAAATTGGTTGACCGGGTTGGGTGCTTTGACCTGGGTAAAGATACGGGTAATGGGTAAATGGTTAAGGGTTCGGGTTGAGATTATATTAAAAAGGGTGGCCGGGTATATGGTGTTATTGGACCGGGTAGGATTAGCATAATGGGCCTTTGGCTTTTGTTTGATAATGGATAATGGATATTGGACTAGGATATATGATTGGTATTGGACTAATGGTGAACCAAAGTGTAACCAAAGGGACCTAAGATGTAAATTCGGATTTCCAAGGGACCAAACATGTGAATCTGAAATATCTTCAAGGACCATACTTGTCATTCTTCAATAGACCAGGGAATGAATTTGCAATTTTTTTGAAACTTGAGGGTGTTTTCTGTCAGTTGCTGAAAGTTCAGGGACTATTTCTGACATTTCTTCAAACTTTGATCAAATCTTCACAAATCATCCTCAGAGATTAGAAATCTTCATAAATGCACAATTCTGACCTTCCGGCTCAGCTTAAGCTCTCTTAATCTCTCGTTCGGTTTTCGTCGATTTGGGTTCCTTTTTGGCGTTTTTACATATCCATACACACAACACAAGACAAACCACAAATATTGGCAATAAACGGCTTTTTCTTGGTTATTTTGGGTTCATTTTGATATAGAAAAGGTATGTGTTTTAGCACATACCAAAATACCCCAGACGAAACTATTGTCGTGTCCCCACGCAATGCAATCAACTCAACTTCTAAAACCAGGATTTTCATCTCTTTCTACTAAACCTATGAAGAAGTAGCAAAGATTCCTCAAAGAGATTAAGAAAGCCTTAATTCTAAAAAGCCCCTTTACCTTTAATTCATATATAGGATATCACGATTAAGCACATTCCGGTTATGAATGCCGTTTTTTGTGAACTTTCATGTCGATCAATAACTCCAACATTTTTCAAACGACACGTTAGGATCACGGAGTAGAAAACACAACAATGCGTGAAGTGACCATACTGGATAAAATCGTCCCTGATTTTCACAGTCCCAAACTAGAAATCGAATCATTGTAAGTATGATTCTAGATGCTAACACTATCCATGGAAGTTACTTGTGTAAATACCTTTTGTTCCCATTTTCCTATTTTCCTCTAGATTTTTTTATTTTTGTGAGAAATGAATTTCTTCAAATTCTCGTTTCGATAACTTTTATTCCGATAAAGATATAAAGCTAAGTCGATAATTAGTTATCCGCCTTCTCTCAAGAACCATTGTCGTAAAAATGAGGTCCACATCAAGAAATTTTTATTCACTTACATTTTTGACTTTTTTTCATTTTCAACACATTTTTTTTTTAAACTTATACTTGGACTATTACGTGTATGAGCTATGAACCACAGAGCTTCACGGGGTAATTCAAGACTATAGGCTGAAATGAGGATCCCGGTGGCTAGGCTAAGACCTCACTCAATCCCGCTAAAGATCCAAGGGTCGATCTCGGAAACACAGGCTTTACTTAACACATTTCATATCACTTATTACTTATTTCCTTCATTCACGGATCCTTGATGTGTACCCAATTTTAAAACAAAGATTCTTTTAAGAAGATAAAGAACTAACTATCGCCAAAAACTCGACATCTCTAATTATTTATTAGACAGATATGGGTGAAACAATTTTGTGGGAACAAAAAGCCATAAGTACCTTCGATGGGCTCTAAAGAGAACCAACTACTCCACGTTTAGCATCTAAATTCATAAGTATCTATCATTTCTCGATCTCTGCAAATTTAAAATCCCAAATAATGAGATCCGCAGATGCTTAGCGTAATTTTTTAGATTATCTATGGTTAAGGGAACAAGCTAGGGCTCAACAGCCCGGTCCAAGTCAGAATTCTATTCCTACTCTCACTAGCGGAAAGTCAACAAGGTGTCAAAACATATATTAACTTAGCAAATGCTTCGTCTAATGAAATCAAGTTGTGCATATTTAAAGTCACTCAGGGAAACTTGCAAAAATCTTGGCCTTGTGAGCTAGAATTCGCATTTTATAGCTTCTTGTCTAAGAGACTAGCCAACTTTTCAATCAAAAAGACTTAACAAAAGCTCACAAAAATTTTTAAATTTTTCACATTTTTGCCATTTTCATTTTTCAAGGAAAACGGGGTTGTAGAGTACCTGACTAAAAACAAGCAAGTGCGGTCAAATCAAATCAAGATTACCCTACTCCAGACTAGACGAAACATTGTCCTCATGTTTAAAGCAGGGTATCACGAAAAATCTAAAAGCCGTTATTAAGTATGCTAAAAGATAAGCGTTAGTCGATAAGAATTAGGATATCGGATTTCCATTAGCATCGATCATGAAAACCGGTAGAGAAATGACAAACTTCGAGCACGAGTGTCTTCATATCGGGAACATCCTACACAACATCACAAACAACCAAACACGGGAAATCGAAGAGGCGGACCCTTCACGTCACTTATTAGAAAATAGAAAGAAAATAGAGATAAGCATGGGTGCCTCCCACGGCTCTGTTTTTTTCTTAAAACGAGTCGCTAGCTGACCTCGTCCCCGGATTCATTTGTCCTTGGGAAGAAAATGGTAGAGATACCCGGAAAACAGCAGTGTCCTCCAGTGAAAGAATGAGACTGGTGGTTTGGGAGGGAAAGAAAATGTCGAGCTCAAGCACATAAGGAATGATTCCTCCCTCGCATAA